>CM055096.1:28946994-29546994 GCA_029204225.1 Diphasiastrum complanatum | reverse complement strand
CGTAGAATATCACAAGTGCTTGATCGATGCATCCCTCAAGCATTGATTCGGAATGAACCTACCACAATTGCAAATGCCTTGTCGAACTCAGATGCAAACAACTGGTGCATGAACGCTGAGTATAGTTCCTTAATGAAGAACAAGACTTAGAGTCTTGTCAACTCTCCTACGAATGCAAAAATTATCGCATTACCTCAAATACATGTCCAATACAGGCCTACCACATTGGAAAGTGTTGAGGTACATACAAGCCACAAAGCACTATGCCTGGTGTTATGATGGCAATTCAGTGAATGCATATATCTTGAAAGCTTATTCAAACCCAAACTAGGCTGGAGACATGGATACTAGAAAATCCACCTCTGGCTATTTTTGTTTTGTTTTGTAGGAGGACCCATTTCATGGAACAGTCGAAAGCAGATGCATTTCTTTGTCCTTTATTGAGTCCAAATATGTTGCAACTACTCTACAATCAAGGAGATTATTTGGCTCAGAAGATTACTGCTCATCTGGCTCAAGTATATGGCTCAGGTAGTTCACAGATAGATTCAGTCTGAAGGGATTTGTGAAACCCAATTGCACTCTTCTAGTCACTCACCAGGGATACATATGTGCTTAGTTCACTCAACCTGAGTTTGTCATTAGTGGATGTCTCCTCCACTAACGCTCGTCACATATTGGGTTGGATACATGAGTATCAATGTGATGTTCAACATAATGCGCTCTTGTAATCTCAGCTTTCACTCATAGCTTGATCATACACAAGACATACATTTCAACAAGTAGAAAAATCCATGCACACCAAAATCTCTCCATACAAATCCACATAAGAGAGGATTTTGACATTCTCCTCTCACGTACGATCTAAGGCCCAAAAAGAATCATAGGCAAGATATTGAGATGGTAATGTGATCATTGGCTATGCATTTTATTCTCCAATGGCTGAAGGCCCAGCCATTCATCTTTTCACCTTCATTTGCTCTTTGACCATTTCACTTTTCATTTTCAAAGGTCAACTTGGACTTTTTGGTCCTTTTGCCATGTGGCCTCTTTAATGAAATTGAGGCTTATGGATAGGGCCACATGGGCACCCTTGACCAAGGTACATAGCCCATGTGAGACATTGTCCTTTCCAATGAAATTGTTCCATTTGGCAATTAAGTCAAAGCCTCATGCTCGGAATGTTGGTGTTTTCAACATTTTCTTAAGTTCTGACGGTCCTTGTCTTTTCCTCGGTTTCTCACGATGATTGACCCATGGGTGGCACTTCTATTTTGGGTACTTCCTTAATCGTGAAGGCTTGGCCTAATTTTGGTCCCATGATCCATCGTCCTCAATTTAGCATGAGCGTCTGAAGGTTTTGTACTTCGACCGTCATATAGGAAGTAGTATGGTGAAATAGCATCGATGAGAGAGAGAGAGAGAGAGAGAGAGAGAGAGAGAGAGAGAGAGAGAGAGAGAGAGAGAGAGAGAGAGAGAGAGAGAGAATGAAAAAAAGAGGTCCTTAAAATACAGAGGAAATAGACCTTATGTACAATAAGCTTAAGCCTCTTAAGTGGCATCTTGTAGTGACCCACTTAGCAACATAGACTTTCTAAGAAAATCCTATTTTCCCTCGCCCACCTAATTAATAGGATTCCCACACTTGCACACATGCTACTTGTTTGAGTTAAGTGCAAGCAACCTCAAATTGAAATTGGATAATGTGAGAGGGTGTCTCATTGAACATGGCGCTAAGGTCCCACCACTCACGATGGAGTAATGCACATGCCTAAAAAACTCACTAACCAATGGACTTTCTCCATCTTGGCATTCACTTTTGCCACCTAGGAATAAGTTCTACCTTGTACAAAAGACAAAGAGGCTACTTAAAGCAGCCTCAGAAACTTTGGCCATCTCTCACTTATACGCGTCCTTCGTGAAGCCAACTTAACATAACATGAAATTGGGACCGTCAACATGTTAGAATATTATATATTTTTATTTGCTTTTTAAATCTCCCTCCTATTTTTTTAAGAAATTGGTAAGTTTTGCTCACTTTGAGCATTTTAATTTTGTTTTATCTGTAGAAAATTCTTAATCTAAGGTTAACTTTTTGAGAGAAAAAATGTATTTTTTTCAAAATTGAATACATAAGTTCAAAGGAGATAAATGCAAATATGTCTCCACCATCACCACAACCATGCAAGATAAGCGTTCATGATGATGCTACTACAAGTAAATGTATGGCAATAATTGAAAGAAGAAACACGCAAACAAGACCGAGATTCAAAGTATTTGGACTCATAAATCGACAAGTACAGTCAAAACATAGATGAAAATTGTAGTGATGGTCATTTATAATTCTTGATTTTTAGAAAAGGCTCCCATATATGTTTGAGTCACCATTCTCTCACTATGTACTTCGGTCCATTATTTTGGTTTTAGCTAGCACATGTATTTGTTGCACAAATTAGGGAGCCCAATGTTAAATATGATATTTTGGCTTAGATATGATAACTTCATTCATGACACTAGTATCCCTTTTTGGGATAACTTCATGGTCCATGTTAGTGCAAGTAGCCCTTAACCAGAAAATTTTGACACATTCGCCTAGATATTGACAACCAATGTTCATGAAAGCCAGCATGTATTGAGAGTAAAATTGATCAATATCCAAATAAAAAGCAACAAGTACTTTCTACAAAATCAAGCCTACTTAAAAAACGAAGATGAAAAATTTTGCATTACAAGAAACAAGCATCTAAACTTTTATGCAAGGTTTACCAAAATAATTACTATGAGTTTCGTTAGCCACGAGTGCCAACTCCACCTAAGAGCATCATATTAAAATGAACTAAATGGGGGATTGCGTCATAAGTAACTCATTCCCACTAGTAGGTTCCTTGGGCATGCTACATGCTGAGGTCCATATCTATCACAATGAATCAATTCATGGTGAACTCTATTCTCTCAAAATGATTTTGTAAAATTAGTGTTAAGTCTGAGAAAATAAATGTGCATTATTTAGATAAAACAATGGCAGACTTGAACAAAATTAATGAAAACCATGGAGCATTTGATTTATAAATGGCACAATGTCTTCAACTAGTTAGATGCATTGAGTAATGAATAATTTAATAAATTAAGCTGCCATGAAGCAGCTCAAGTTAGATACATTTTGCATTCAAGGTGATATGGAAAGGACTCGTTCTGTCAAGTGTCAACTGTCGTCACTCAGATGATAAATGATATCAGATAGATCAACGATGCAAATTGCAAGTTCGAAACAAAATCTAGCTCTTGCTTATTAGATGCAAGCATTTTACTCGTTAATGATTGTAAGATGACTGCCTTGATCTGAATACAATACTCTCATGCCTCAGATAATTTCCCTAGATAATCTGCATAGAACTATCGACAACCTTATGGAAATTGCCCCAAGCATGGTCCTATAGTGCAAAGTAATACACTGTGTATAGAATTCCTACCATTTCTGATCACAGGATGCTTGTTACACTCCAATGGAGTGTTATTTGTGTTCTTAGACAAAAGAATTATGTTCCTTGTGGTTGAACCTATCTTAATAGTACACCAATTGGGGCATCATTCAGGGTCTAGAAACACATTGGAAAATCTCAAGTGCTTCTCTTCTGTAGATTGGACACATGCTCTGTCTCATTGATTGAGCTAGATTACAATGCAAGAGAAAAGAATTTCTCTAAACACTTAGCTTAGCTAATTCTTGACATTTGCATAGAAGTACTCACCATCAATCTCTCATTTATAGATGCTCTAAAAATGACTTGCAAGCTGCCTTTTGTATCTATCGGAATGACTGCTAGAAGATTGGGACTTTCCTTTGTCAACAACTAGGACCACTCTGCGAGATAATGTCAAAATATCCCTTTCAATCTGCATGAGCTGCTCTTCGTATCTGCATTATAGTGATCACTTACTCCTGTTAAAAAGTAATAATGTCTAGAGTTTGGGTTGGATGCCCCAAATACACTCATACAGAGCAGTCTTTTCATATATTGAATATTTGATATTATTACAAACAGTCAGTGAAAATTTTCATTGAAACAAGTACGTAAAAAATCAGTGGACATACTCCTCTTTGCGACTTTTCTTTGCAGGGGTATCAAGTGTAAAGGATATCTTTTGATAAGCCTCATTCACTTGCTGCCATTTTTGCTTGAGCATGGCAATAAGCTCTTGCCTTTCTCCCTCTTCCAACCTGAATTATTATCTTGATTAGTCTCTGTATTTTTTATTAGTCTCTGTATGACAAATGTTATCTTTGATATCCTAACAAAACTTGGTTCCACTAATCCATAAATTACCATGCTTGAAATCATAATAAGAAAAGAAGCCTTATAGTGCTTTCAAGGACGATGATACAGTAACAGTAACTCCCTAGGACTACAAAACCCCTAACAGGTGGTCTTCTGTTAAGATGTACATACCTGCGAGAATTTGGATGATCACTTAACATTTGTTGCTTTTGAGCAAGCCCAATAACTTTTTGCTGCTTTTTTCTCAAGATTTCATTGAATCTGACAAGATAAGCCGGAACTTTTCCATATTCTTCCTTTTCAACATAACGAGGCACAAATTTGGGCAACTTTTTGGGAGCTTAAAGACAGAGCAAACATAGTAAGCAAATCACTCAAGTACATGGATGTAAGTGTGCTCTCAATACAGAGTAGAAGATTGCTAGGATTGTGCATTTGTGTGTGTGAGAGAAAGTTGGGAGAGGGGACGCTTGCAACTTAATGAGAGAACACAGGTAAAGAGCTATAGGCTTTCAAATAAAATGATGGAGAAGCATTCAGCTCCACAATGTGGTTAGGGGATTCTTTGCATGTCCTTCTAAAAATGCAAACAA
Source organism: Diphasiastrum complanatum (assembly GCA_029204225.1). Taxonomy (NCBI): domain Eukaryota; kingdom Viridiplantae; phylum Streptophyta; class Lycopodiopsida; order Lycopodiales; family Lycopodiaceae; genus Diphasiastrum; species Diphasiastrum complanatum. Next base: position 29,542,124 of record CM055096.1, on the reverse strand, counting down.
TGATAGTGATGTTGCAATGTAAGTTAACCTCAAAGGAGAATTTTCCTGACATCTGATCTTATATCCTTGCTACCCTATTAAACCGAATTGTTTGATCTATGACTGTATAAACAAAACATGCTCAAAAAGATGCACATCATTTAAGCTACAACCACAAGCTTGTTCGTTATTAGAAAATTTTCCCCGAAGAAGGTAATGTCGTAGAAGATAATTATGTACGAGGAAGAAAGAAAATATACACAAGGCCAAAGCCCAAAAGGATCCATTAGCCTTAATGAATAAAGGTGGACTCAAAGCTATTGAGTAGAGTTAACTGATCGTTCATTATAATCAGGGTCAAGTTCAGTGAAAACTTGAATTTCATTATAAATTGCAACGCCAGCATCCGAATCTTCAAGAAACATGAATTCTTCATGTAGTTATTTTGATCCAATCTCCAGTGCTTAATAAAACAGATTTATTCTACATTTTTTACTGAAACAAGGTTAACATATGAATTATCCCATTGAACTGTGTACATTTGTTAGAAGGAAGTCCGCAAGTTGTTTGTTAAATCTTGATCTGCTAATAAAAACTACGCAAAATATCCAGTTAAACTAGTGTGAATCAAACTCGTCCAGTTTCAGATCTGATCCAGCAAACTGCCTCTGAAACAAACTGACAGGGCTGACAGAGTTGATATTCTCCATCATGTTTTTAATAAGACTTTGCTTAAATTCTTCCTTGATTGTTCCATGCTTTAGATCAACTGTAGAATCGTATTAACCCAACCAGGAAGTAGTAAAGCCTTGCAAGACAAAGAAAACTTGAGCAATAGAACACCAGATCCACACCAAATTGCAATAGGACGAGTTGTTATCAGGATTCATCATCCCAGTACATGATATTAGGAGTAGTAAGTTGATAACAATAGTTGCCTTAATAGACTGCACTGTGCATAGACTTCCTTCAGAGATTCTTCAAAATTGAATAGAAAAACTTTGTGCCTGATTTTGCGATTTGTAAGATGAGCTTAGATCTCCCTCCCAAGCCTGTGGCACACTATTTCTAACTACCATTAAAACTAGAAGACTTCTAATTCATTGATCTGCAAGACCTGTATACTGTCAAACTTGGACCTAAATCCTAATTGGGATTCTCCATTCTTGTGGTCAAGATAAAATTGTCTCTACATGCTTGTAAATTGTTGTACTCAGATTTGCATCAAAAAATTTATATTTCTACAAGTGTTTTATGTGACTCACACTTTCCTAAACTTTCTTGATTAGCGAGAGAGAAGAGCTGACTCGCATTTTGGAATTGGAAGATATCTTAGAATCAAATTTCCCAAGTCATGCAAAACCAAATATTGCAAGATTTGCACCTAACAGATTTTCAAAAGAAAATTCCCAGTGTCATTTCTATGTCTATCATCTGGTGCTGAAATATGTCCTTAATACTCTTGATTCCAGTGCTTCTGAGTATATAATGCTGTTGGAATAGCATTCATTCATTTTATTTCAATTGCAGGTTTCAAGCCGTCCTCGGATCAATATAAACCTGACTTACACCTGATTAAAACTAGAGCTTACCTAGTCATTTTGTGTGTTTCCAGTGACATGAACGTCTCTTTTTGCACATGATTTAGTGGTCTAATTTTTGTAATTTATTCAGTTTTTTAACCTGCTACTTTTTCCCATGCAGCTGAGAAGACTACTATCCCAGCTCCCATAAGTTATTGTGAGATCTAAGATCACCAAAAATTGACATATTGTTAACCATATCCCTGTAGTGCTGCTTGTCAAAATAACTTTCCAACATGACACTGTGATCTAACGGTGTGCTTGCTCTTGATAGAGTAATGTCCACTACAACATGTCACATCTCATTAGCCAGCATTCTGGGAAGTTCTGAAAATTCACAAATGAAAAAGTACTTGAACAAAATATTTCCACCCTGGCTATACATTCAAAAGGAAATCATAGAACTGAGATAAGAGTAAAGTTGAAAGTTTAGTACAGTGAGCTTAAGGAGGTTTTTGTGGATAGAAAATGCTACAATAGAAAGGTGTCCTGGTTCAGTGCACTTTAAAATGCTGAAAGCTTACTCGCATGGATCACTTCAACTGCATTGTCGTTGATGTAATTCTTTCCACTGTTGACACCCATTTTCTGCAAAAGTTTTGCAAAACTCCATGCATCACCCAAATGCTCATGATGCAACTACCCAACTCCAGAAAATTACAATTTAAAGTAGTTTTGCTTTAAGAATTCTTTCATAACCATTACAGGCTTGCAATTGATGTTGTTGACGACGATCAGTAAAAAAAAGTCATGTCCAGAAGACTCTTAATAATGTTAGTTCCCTGAAAGTGGATTGTTATGTGGACTTTTTCATGCTTCTTAACATGCACTGGTATGCTGTTCTTGTTACAAATCTATTGTAGCCCTTATTTTCTAAATAGATACAGTTGTTATGTTGTTGACAGAGAAATAAGGTACAGGTCCAGACTGGCTTTTCATGTGGAATTGGTGGCTTCTCCTTTGCTTTGTGACAGAAACACGAACCCGCTGCAATATCAAGACGAAAGTTACATCTCAGAAGTCCCTGCTGCCGTGCTTGAAAATCATGGTCAAGAAGAAGTCTTGGATTTATGGTGATAAGGTAAATCAGCTGAAAAACAAACCATCAGAATGTGGATGAAAAAGATTGAAATTTTGTTGTTTCGTGCATCTCTAAATTTTGATAATAATGACCAGCATATTCAAAGATGTGAGTACCAAAAGGCCATCTTGCAGGCTCTCAACCAGGCAGAACGGAAACATAAGGAATCTTACACTTTTTGAAAAGCTGATGTTAAACTAAAGCAAACTATCTCAATTTAGCATTTTGAGAGAATATAGGGAGAACATTTTCCAGCATAATAATTTTTTCCTTCTAGTAGGCTATAATGCTATCGAGCCAAAGCTTGAAACAACAACTTCAGGTCACAAAGCCCACATTTTGGGCCACAGTCCTAGATGTTCACAATACATGCACGTGGGAAGGAAAGTAAAGCTCTTACATTGAGATGAAAGAGGCTGTCAAGCAACATGCTATATGTGGGGGACAACATATGAAAACTTTGAAGTTCTTCAACATTCATTGCTATATGACACATTAACTTGCCTTGAAAAACCTTGCTTTTGAGAAGAAAATGGATCTCATTGCACATACTCTGGTGAAGAATTCATAGGGCCTCAAGATTTTATGCAACATGTGTGTAAAAGTTAAACATGAAAGTTTTGACAATTTCAGTATAAGCTTGCAGGCCAGGTGTCTATTTTGAGGATAGGGTGAAAGAAAGGTACACTTTCGTCTAGGATGTTAGCAGATTGACAATTAAAATGAGAAGTGTGTTTAATTAGGTTCTATGTTCAACTAATCATTTTAGATAGTCAAACATTAATTTAGCCATGTGTTGAGAGAGAGAGAGAGAGAGAGAGAGAGAGAGAGAGAGAGAGAGAGCAGATTCATATTCATAGAAATAGATCACAATAATTTGAAAAGCAACTACCATTAACTTACATTTGTGAAAGGGCTCCTTTGAGTGCTTTCTTAGGTACATGCTTGTTTGGGGCTTCAGAGATCCCAATCGATAGCCAAATGTCGCCGCTGGCCTTTCCTCAGCCACATGAGTCATAAAAGGATCTGCACTGCGATCATACTGCCACACAGATGGCACTTGGACATATTTTTTTGGGCTAAGTTTTGAACTATGGCTACGTAAAAACCATGTTCATGATGTTGACAACTAGAAAAATCTACTCTCTCTCTCTCTCTCTCTCTCTCTCTCTCTCTCTCTCTCTCTCTCTCTCTCTTTCTTTTTTACACATGTGCTAACCCTAAAAATAAAAAGCTAAATGACAAAAAACAAACATTAAACAAAAATTTCAACTACACAAATCGCTTAGCTCCTCATTAAATCCAGCAAACAAAGTATTTTAGTTCCTGATGTTCATCTCCTCAAAAACACAAATGGAATTGTCGATTTCCTCAAACATGATCCGGTTATTTGCTAAGCTTTCAACACTTAGCAGCAAAGAAAACAAGAAGCAAAATCCATTCAATGCATCACCTCCAAACACATCCCAAAACAAGCACGGAGGATAAATCCACATCCAAAACAAGATAAACAAAGAAAATTTTGTTAGCTAGCCCTCCAAGTGTTTCGGCTTACACAACCCTAACAATGTATGTGGCAACCATGGGAGAGAGGAGGGGCCCTCTCACCATCGCAGCCCTCTCTCTTTTTTAGGGGTGCCACATGAGAGGGCCAGTTCCTGTGGCTGTGCAGCTTGGAACTGGAACGAAAAACTAGCTTTTGCCCACATGGCACAAAAATGAGAGCCACTTCCTGGCGCTCCAAGAGAATCCAGTTCCTGGCTGTGGTAGCACAACCAGAAAGAGCTTTTTCACATAGCCAAGGATTGGCTGCCTTTTCCAACCAAGTCCTAGATGTGCACCAGGAATCAGACTTCAAAATCTCTCATGTGACCATGCCTTACTAATCTCTCTCTCTTAGCCCCATCACATGTTATAGGTGGGTGATGCCACACGTTGGAGGTGGGTCCTCGCCTTTGATGGTGCCTGATTGGCAGAATCATAATTCCAACTAGCACTTTTACATCTCCGACGACCTGCAAAATCAGATTTTCGACAATATTCAGATTTTTTATATGCAATTTTGTTGGCGCCAAATGCCAAGACATACATGTATTGAGAAAAAATTGCACTTTAAAAAATGGCACATCTCCAGGTCCAGTAGATTGCAGGAGGCCACTTTTAGGGCCCAAAGTTTTGTTCAAGTTTTCGGATAACTTTCTCAGTCTCTGTTTTCAAGGCACAGAGGTTGCCTCTGAAAGCAGGCTACCTCCAGAGATAAAACTTCTGAAACCTCCTACCTCCACTAGACTCGTGAGCCTACCTCCAGAGGCAAAAGAGAATATTCCAAATATAAGTCCTCTGGCCTCCTACATGTGACCAGGCTCTCTCTCTCTCTCTCTCTCTCTCTCTCTCTCTCTCTCACATTCTCCTACGTTACTCTTGAACTTATTTCCCAATGTGAAACCAACGTAAACCGAAATGGAGTAGGTTAGTACATGTGCGTTTTCACATTTGAAGAAATAGCCCATAGCCTATAGTTTTAAACTTTGGTATGAGTTGATATACTATATGCTATGGCATAAATTACAAATGTACGGTAGGTTTTAATATGAGAATCATAGAAGGTAAAAGAGTTTGTAACTCACATTATAACATGAGGGAGGAGGGTATTCATATGATAGCAACATAGACCAAGGGTGCAACGTAGGGCCCACTCTCATTCAAGGGTGAAGCATAACGAGTCATGATGATACTTCCATCTAGATGGAGGATGTTCCATCGTTGGATGAGGGTGAGGGTGGGGCCATGCTTACACCCTCCATCATGGTTAGAAATATGCTAATCTCAAGAGAAGGCCAAGTTGGAGGAACCCAAAATATGCACAAGGCTTGTTTTCAATTCTCGGAACTACTGCCCACATTCTTGAGAACGAAACTAGCAAATTTTCTAGAACCCATTTGTAAAGTCCTCACTACAGGATACTAGTCTACGCATACCATCAAAGCAACAACACAAGGGAACGGGTGGTGGATAAACCAACCCAACCAAACCTAGATCGTACAGATCTAGCCCCCAAGATATGGATCAATCAGAGTCATGGAAAGAGGAATCACACTAGCAGCATGTAGCTACCAATCACAGAATCAAGCACACACTAGTGAGAGCCCAATAGGTATATTTATACCCTCCAAGGCCCATGCACCACTAGTAGTGCACTGTGACACCTCACTGGACACCTCTGCAGCCTATCTGGGCCACGTCATCCAGTTCCCTAATCACTCACTGATAGACCCATACCAACTCCACCACCATGTGTTTAGGCCTACAACCATTAATTATGACCATGTACTCATAAGGGCCCCAATTCCTTTATAGTCACAATTAGAAGTTATAATCCTCTTCATCTCTTGATGCTTTGCATTTGCTAAGATCTAGGTTTGAAGGTGGATAGGAAAACCTGCTACGAGGGGAAGATGTTGTAAAGTTGACTCGGGTGCACCTAGTGTGCCCCGTAAGACTTGGAGGGGGGGCACTTCCAAAAGTCCCAGAGCAAGTAGGAAGTCAAGGACTGAGCCTCCAACCTGTGGTAAGTCAGTCAAGTAATCACAAACTGATGGCCTAGTCAGCTCTTGGGACCCATGTCTAGGAGCTAAGTTGATTCTGCCCGTCGGCGGGATAGCTCCTTGGATCCATATCCAGGAGCTAGACTGATTATGCCAGGCTTGCCAGATTTACTCAGCAAAATAAAAACTAAGTCCAAAAAGCGTGCTTTACCATACAACACTATGTTTTAGGACAGAGGGGGCGCGTCGAATCACAGCGGAACTATAGGGGGAGTTAGGCAGACAAAAACTTGGGCAGCTCAACCAGCGCTAGGAATCTAGTCGCCAGGTCTCAACTCCCTCTACCAACACGAGCTAGGCACAATGCCCAGCACGTGTTTGTGGTTTTGAGACCAGTCAATCTATGTGTAAATGTAATCTCTTCTAGATTTTATTAAGTTGATCCTTGGGGAAGAGAGAGAATATCAGTTATGAATCAGTTTTAATTTTTTGAATGATATGCTTTAACCAATGGTGTCATGCCCATGACTGGTCTCGGGTAGCGTGTCCACGCTAGGGACCGGTAGACCAACAACCCGTAATTGGAGATTCGTTCCCATGAGGGCGATAGCATTCATACACATGCCTATGATTCAACATCTAACACTACGATCATATTAACCCTAATCCACCAAAGATAAAGCTTACTTTTCTCTCTCTCTTTCCTCTCATAAAGTATAACAAGAATCAATCCCAACAATTAGCAAATCCAAAATAACAAGAAGATCCAAATAAAGCATGAGAGATGGAGCAAGAAAGAAGAGTAAGGACATCCAATTTCAATTTGATAGAGGTTCCACCTGCTTTATTGAAATAAAAATGTAAAATGAATCACAAAGTACCACTATATATAGTGGATTTTAGGGCTTTGGCCTCAAATCCTATTGGCCAGTTTCTCCCTCCCTTATTATTTGAAATTTGAAATTTGGGGGGAGCCCTTTTTTGTTCACTAACTTGACTATTAGGCCTTGCGACATTTAATTCATGCAAAAAGGCATAAAGTCCTTTTATTAACTTTTAAGTAATCAAATAACTATGTGATCATCAGGTCGTACTTACACACGCAGGGTGCCAAATCCCTCTTACTTATTAACTTCTAATAAATGAATAATCTAATTAGAATTGCCTCAATATCCGCAAACCCTCCAACATTAGAGAAAGCTAATGTCTTCATCCCGTGCGGGCTTGATTCACCTGCCACATTTTATCTTAAGTACAAAGACATGGGCTTTATTCATCGACCGAAAAAGATTAACTTTAAAATAAGAATGCATCTTGCACTTAGCACAAGATGTAGATCCAGTTCACTTACGTAAAACTTGTCTAAAGCTGCAATGTTAGCTACAGTACTTAGGCCTTAGTAAACTGGCAGCCGTCTTTATTAACATGGAAAGAAAAAGTACCCAAGAGCTCCTTAGAGCACGAGATTCCAATCTGAGTCCTAGAGAGAGAGAGAGAGAGAGAGAGAGAGAAAGAGAGAGAGAGAGAGAGAGAGAGAGAGAGAGAGAGAGAAGCATGCTTGAGAGAAGAGGAACTTGGAAGAGAGTGTGGATTGATCATTGAGGGCAGAATCGTGATTGATAGGGAGAGAGAGTGTGCAAGGGAGAGAGTGTGAATGATGAGAGAGATTTTTGAAATTTTGAAATAGGTGAAATTATGTTAGAATTTAGGAGTGGAGAAAGGAATGAATAGGTGAAAAAAGATGGAGAGATTTAAAAGTTACTTAATAGTCAAAGTTTAGAGGTTAGTTAGTAGTGTTAGAAGCTTTAGTGAGCTTTTCAGTTAGATATTAGTTAGAAGATAGAAGTTCGTTAGGATAGATTTTTTGTAATGCAGACGCCTTGAACTGCTTGAAGAATTTGAACGCTTCGGATTTGTTCTTCAAGAAGTAAGTAGCATTCCTTCGAGAGAAGTCGTCAATGAAGGTTAGGAAATAGAGAGCGCCCCCTGTGGAAGCAGTCTGCATCGGGCCACAAATGTCGCTATGTACAAGGTCAAGCAAGCCCTTGGATGTATGAACTAAATCTGAAATGAAGGGGCTTCTAGCATGCTTGCTGATAATACAGCTTTCGCATGGAGAAGTTGGCTTGCTGACAGAAGGCAAATCTTGTAGACTCTGAGCTGACATTTGCTGGATACTACTGAAATTGAGGTGGCCAAGTCTGAAATGCCACAACATATCAGTGGATTCAGAAGTGGTTGTGTGAAGAGCTTGACTGTTAGAAGAGTAGCAGTGGCTGAGTTTATAAAGATAGCCGCTTCTTCTTCCAAAGGCTGGAACCTTCCGGGATTTGTCAAGAATTGTGCAGCCTTTTGTATCGAATTTGACCTTCCGACCTGAATCGGTGATTCTAACTGAGAGCAGATTCTTGGTCAAATTTGGAACGTGGAGAACGTTGGACAGCAACTTGACTTCACCTTTCTGGAAATGACTTGTAGTCCTTGAACCAGTCGCAATGGTGAGTCATGTGTTGAGTTGCTTCAGAATCTAGATACCAGGAATCGATATCTTGTTGTTCTCCGACTTTGGTCATGCAAGTTGCTTCATCTTCTTCTTGTTGCTAAATTGAGTGACTGGTTGTAGCACTGTGTGCTTGTTGTTGGAACTACTGCTTCTTTTCGTTGTTGTACTTCAAAGTTCGGCAGTCCTTGCTTTCGTGGCCAATCCTCTTACAGTATCTGCAGAATAGTTTCTGCACCGGTTGGAATGATGAAAAACTTGAATTCGATCTTGAACCAGAATTTGGTCCAGTCTGCCTGTTGTTCTTCTTGTCAGTATAACCTGACTTTGTAGATCTCTTGGAGCTAAATTTCTGATTTTTGGAATATAGAGCTTGAGGATCCGATCATGAGCCTGAGGAGGATGCTGATCTTCTGATCTCCTCTTGTAGAAGCAGTGATATTACTCTTGATAGAGTGAGGTTATAAAGTCCTCAATCCAAGGATCTTATTCTAAGCATGCCAATCACAAGCAACATAAGGGAACCTGATGGTGGACAAACCAACCCAACCGAACCTAGATCGAACGGATCTAGCCCCCAAGCTATGGATCAATCACAAAGAGGAATGAGGCATCACACCAGCAGCATCCTGCCACCGGTCATGCTATCAAAGCATACACTAGTGAGAGCCCAATAGGTATACTTATACCCTCCAAGGCCCATGCACCACTAGTAGTGCACTGTGACACCTCACTGGACACCTCTGCAGCCTATTTGGGCCACGTCATCTAGTTCCCCAATGACTCACTGGTAGACCCATACCAATCCACCATCAAGTGTTTAGGCCTACAACCATTAATTATGACCATGTACACACATGCCCATGACTGGTCTCGGGTAGCGTGTCCACGCTAGGGACCGGTAGACCGACAACCCGTAACCAGTCATGGGCATGACAGAGGTGCTCCTGGGCAGAAATTGCCATTACCCAATTTTCGTAGGCTTCAGGTAGACTCGATAATAGAGTCATGAATGCATCGGAATCTTCTATGACTGAGCCAGTTGCAGTCATCTGCTCCATAAGATTTTTGAACGTGATGTGTTGAGATGACACTTTCTGCGTCAGACATCCTCAGGGTGAAGAATTTCTTCCTCAAGTGTAACTTAGAAGTAACATCCCTGATATCGTAGAGAGTTGCTAAGATGTCCCATGCATTCTTAGCAGTCTGAGCAGCACGTATGTGGCTGATCTGAGTATCCTTGATGTTGAGGGTGATCATGGCAAATGCTTTGCCATCTCTCAGTCTCCACTTGGTGATGTTGGCTGCATCACCTTCTGGTTTCAGCTCTGTGCCATCAACGATGTCCCACAGTTCTTTGGCTAGTAGTATAACCTTCATCTTGAATTTCCAGAGATGGTAGTTATCTCCATCGAGTTTGTCAATGAGAGATGAACTAGATGATGGATCCATTATGGTTGAACGAGATCGTTGGTAGAAACAACGATTGTCGGAATACTGTTGGCTGTGCGTTTGCTAGAGAGACGTCTTGGTAGGAACAAGACTGATAATCCGCAAGAGAAATGCAGAGGATGAATCATTCATACAAATTTCGCAAATGAACAATACAGTAGTGAGACAGAAAATTGCGCTCTGATTAATATTAACAGTGAGTACAATGGCTTGAAGTAATAACTTCAAGTTGTTGAGCGTGATAACGCTGGCCACAAAAGAACTTTGATTATAATGTTAAAAACACTTACATTGCTTGATTCAGCTAGTAGTATATATTTACAAGTGTCTTCAAAAAATATCTTACAAGCATTGAATGCTATTTACGCCAATTTGTGTATATGTACAAAGTGGGTAACCGCCCTTGGGATATTTAGCGGTCCAGCTATTTTAGGGTTTATGATAAGTTGACGACGTTGGTCTGCCACTGTTGGAGAAACCCGAAAAACGCGAAGGTGAGCAGAGAAAATGCAAAAAACCCAACAATGCCTTTAAAATGAAGTTTGGTCACAGTGTCGCATTTTTCCTGAAGGCAGAGAAATGCGAAAAACCCGCCAGTGCCTTAAAAATGAGGTTTGGTCACAATGTCGCATTTTTCCCGAAAGTGCGAAAAATGTGAAAAACCCGACAGTGCCCTTAAAATGAAATCTGGTCGCAATGTCGCATTTTTTCCAAAGGTGCGAAAAATGCGAAAAAGATGACAGTGTCTTAAAAACGGAAAAACGTTTTAAGAAAAATGAAGTTCTTTTAAAAAATGCAAAGGTCCGAAATATTGTGTCGGCCTTCGTCTGTTTTCAGGATGCTCATTACTTGAACGATTTGTTAAGGCTGAGCATAAGAAAATCTAACACATGGGCCTTGTATCGCATGCAGAAGAGGAAAAGGTTATCCATCGAGCAGCCTATGCGATTGGTGTTTGTGAACACCAACGGCCGTATGCCGAGGCGCACACGAGGAGAAGGCCAGATGCTCGAGGTGAGTCACATCATTACCTTGTTTCTTGCTATGCTTTGACGAATTGTATTGCTTTCGAAATATGCAATGAATTGCAAAATACCTGCCTAACAACAATGTATTGTTTTTGGTTGCAGGTGAACCTTGACTCTTGCTTGGTGGATTCGGCAGTTGTTGCTCCTCGGGCACCACCCACGCAGGAGGAGATGGATGATGAGATTTATAGAGAGTTCTATAGACAGGCACAGGCTGATGCACGGGCTTTACGGCGGCAGAGGAGGACAGAGAGGCAGAGGGAGATGATGAGGGTGGAGAGGAGCTCGGGGTTGACTATGAGGAGGAGGAGGAGTGGGTTGAGGGGGATACGGAGGAGGACGAGGAGATGGGGGCAGAGGCACAGGGGGATGACCTGGCTGACCTGCTGGTGGACCATGATGCGGAGACAGAGGAGGAGCCAGCCATTCCTGCCCGTAGGCCTAGAGGGAGACCTAAAGGTTCTGGGAGGAGGGGATGAGTTCACTTTTTGTAGACATGAGTGGAGCATCATAGGCAGCCGTCGGCCAGGCATCATCACAGTGGATAGGGCCATCCCAGGGCGTAGGATCACAACCACCTAACACACAGACATGCAGGAGTAGACACAGGTAGAGGTAGAGGCAGGGGGAGGATCCAGAGCCATAGCACGCAGCAGAGAGCCAAATCACGCAGCAGAGCTAGGGCCACACCACGGCGTATGGTTCCAACTTCCCTCTGGTTCCGATTCATCTGCAGACCCTTGGAATCAGCATACAGGCACAGACTCGGATGATTTTGACTACCATGACTCCGACGAGTCTTAGTTGTATAGTTTTCATTACGTTCATGGAACATCATTGTACCCCATTTTGGTGCCATGTGGCCCGATATTATATATTACGATGATCCTATTCACAGTGTTCTTAATGGTTTTAGTTCGGTAACTTCGGTTTTATGGTTTATGTAGAGAGAGAGAGAGAGAGAGAAAGTATGGTTGAAAAACGATTCTATATGGTTGAAAAATGTTTCAGTAAAGCTCAGTACGATGCAGTGTGGTTCAGCATGATTCAGCATGGTTTTTGTTTAACATGATTCGGCATGGTTTTTGTTCAAAATGATTCAGCATGGTTTTTGTTGTTTGTTGTGATCTGAGAGAGAGAGAGAGAGAGAGAGAGAGAGAGAGAGAGAGAGAGAGAGAGAAAGAAAGAAAGAAAGAAAGAAAGAAAGAAAGCTTTATTAATGTCTTTTCCATGCCAAAAGGCATATAAGACTAGTAAATGTACATGTCAAGTATGTGGTAACAATGGGAGCGTATGAAACGTCTCCAAAACGGTAACATAAATAACAAATCTAAAGCTATGAACTAAAATAGATGTGATGATATATGAAACATGTGGGAGCATGTATACTGCTAAAAGTCATGAGTGGGGTATGACACTATCATCCAATCCTGTCCTGCTGATGCTGTAAAAGGATGTAATACGGGCCGCATGGAGGGCCACTGGTGGTCGCTGACGTCGTCTAGGAGGGTGAAGAGGTCTCCTCGTGGTAAGTTGAGTAGCTCGTGCTGCAACATGGGTATGTGTGGGGCACTGTCTCCGATCTCTACGGGCAGGTAAGTCATCATCACCATCATCATCATCATCAAATACTAGGTCTCGTCCTCTCCTCCTGGAGAAGAAAGAAGTGATCTGAGGCTGAGAAACATGACTCTGCTGGACTGTCTGACACAGCCACATCTCCCGTATCATGAGTGCAGCGCATCTGGAGTCCTCGTAGGCTAGGAGGGATCGTAGGGTGACGGGTGTGTCACGGAACAAACAGTGGTATCTCCCTCTGATCTCATAATATACTGGGCACCTAAAGATAAAGTGCTCCTCTGACTCCACCTCATCCAAGGAGCATAACTGACAAATCCGCTCCGCTCTCGGGATACCCTGGAATCTCCCAGTCTCAATAGCCAACTGATGTGATGATACGCAAAGCTGACCCAATGTAAATCTAAAGCAGTGTGATAACCCTGAGTCCAAATAGTGTGGCAAAACTGGGAACCCTGCTATGTCAAGCTCAATAAAGTGAGTCCAGTAATAGTCGGGTTTAACCCCACGTTGTCGCCTCCAAGTATGATCGAGGTATGCCCGATATAAGACGCGCCTGATATACTGATGAGTACCTGAGGGGAGCTCTGTAATGTGGATACCAAATGACTCAAGGAGGAAGTGGGATGCCTGGGAGAGCCATGACAGTCGATAGCCCTGGTCATGAAGTGAGTGTGAGGAAACAAGTGCTATCTGTGTATATCTCATATCTGCATCGGGCAGAGCCTGGACTCTCTGAATATATGTGATAAGATGTAAAGCGGCATCTATCTGAATGGGTGGAACGGCAACCTCTGCAAGAAGGATCTCGTGCGGAACCGAGGGCTTTGCCCGAATCATACGAGCTAACATAGTGGTTTGTAATCGTGAAATGCTGGCCCAGCGTGATGACGAGAGACCAGTACACCAGAGAGAGAGAGAGAGAGAGAGAGAGAGAGAGAGGGAGAACCCTATTATGAACACATTGGGGCATTCTCTTTTTTTTATTAAATTTTTATATTAAAAGGAGCTTAAGCGTAAACCTGGGAGTTAATGCACCTAAACTGGACCATCCTGTACCCGAAACATTCGGCAAACTACACAATAATAATGCTCTTAATTAGAGCTTTCATCTAATACCCATATTGCCCAAAAAAAAAACACGTTTTTGAGCGTTTCTACTAAAGATCCGAAACGCATTTCTGGACCGCGTTTCGAAATCAAAGTGCAACTATGCCTGGGGGATGTATTCTTTGGTCCCACTTTCAATGTGAGGCAAGCAGCAGTTTCCCAGTTACGGAAGGGCTATTCATCATTGGTCAATCTAGAGAGATTGTGTTTCAGATCACACATTAAGGATGCGACTAGTAAGTGTCGGCTCTTTGACACCATGGTAATCCCCTCGATTTTGTACGCAGCAGAGACATGGAGCACTGGCTTGACAGCTACTGAGTGGGCACGCATCTCTCGACTACAGATCCATATGCTATCTCGGATGATACGGGCTAAGCCCTCTGTACCGCATCATATTATACTGGCGGAGTTTGCGGGCCCCCCTATTCAGATTGAGACCTTGTTCCACATTGTCACCTTCATACAGCGTCTAGGAGGATCTCCAGGGTGGAGATACGCACTATGCTGCAGCAGCTTTTTCATCATCCCGACACTTACATTCTGAGGGACACTCCTTCTCATGGATGTCCAACTTACTATGACATTCATGAGAGATATTACTGCTTGTTCCAAGATCACCCAGTCACACTCTCTACTTTGATATCATACGAGCGTTGCATGATGATTCGGGAGATGTCAGACTTCAGGATGGTGAGACTAGACACAGACACCCCCCTTTGATACATCTGAGCATCAGGGAGTGCTCTTCTCGTCAAAGAGAGAGACAGGAGAATATTTTGTGTAGTGATTTTGATGGAGAGGCTAAGATTCTGGACGCCTCCATGCATAGACGGCAGAGACAGTGTAGACGCCCAGAGAGACAGCCAGCCCATAGGCCATAGCCCATAGGCAGCAAAGATGACACCGACAACTCACTCAAAGATAGAGGTCCGCAGCACATTCAACGACAGTTTCACAGCATACTACACCATTTTTTCCCAGGCAGTGGAACATCTACTTTATCAGGATGATGGACTGTGACTATGCCAACCATCCCACCACATGCAGTTTCTGTATTTGCAGTTATTGTTTCTTTTATGTGATTGAGCTTTTAAGCTCCTACTGTGCATACTTGACAAGTACCTTTTATCAGTCCTATGTACCTTTAGGGTATTTCAAGGACATTAATAAAGATCTCTCTCTCTCTCTCTCTCTCTCTCTCTCGCTCTCTCCATGGCCACATGCAAGAATGCTTCATGTTGTGCCACTTCTTGTTGATGCATGAGGAGAAACGTATTTCAACAAAACGCAGCTCCAAGAGAGTGCTGCAGAAATGTTTCCACAATTCTATATCTGCTGCAGGCATCTTGTGGAGCTGAGCTGCTTTTGTGCCAGGGTGCAGGAAAAAACAGTTGACAAGGATAACAACATTGAACAAGGATCAAACCAAGGGTGAGAGCATCAAACAAGCATGTTTTGGATAGCCGTGGGGTGTTTTGCATATTTTGCTGCAGCAGGATACAAGACTTGTAGCCATTCATACTGCACCAGCAACTAGGCCGGGCACAAAAGGTTGCTGCACCCCTCCATGTGGTGGCTGGCCATACTCCATATGGCCAGCGCTCTCTCTCTCTCTCTCTCTCTCTCTCTCTCTCTCACACACACACACACACACACAAAAATTAATTATTATTGCCAGCACTCAGATTGATGGACTTCACTCCCCTTAACATTTTCAAGAAACGCGTATGGTACTTGCTCCTTTACATTTCTGACTTTGTTCTGTGGTAAGGAACTTTGAATGTTCTTTCCAGAAAATTCAGAAGCAAGCTTTTTCTGGATCTCCAGTGCGCTTAACCAAGGATTAAGCAAATGGGTTATCTTTATGTTGCTCTTTAGTGAATGGTGTAGGTGTTCTGATCATTTCAGTTCTAACATAAAAAGTCGTTTCTAGTTTAAAATACCTTTCAAAATTCGACCAATTATATGAACCCAAAATGATGTTGCATCCAACATATAAGCGCATGACCTGGAGGCCCTGCCTACCTAACGCCTCTTATTTACTAATGATATTAAACTCTTGAAAATTGGAAAGACCATAGACTGGCATGCTTCAGATATATGTCTTTCCTGCATTATTTCCTGAAATTTCCGACCTGGGATCCTACTTGCAACTTCAAAAAATTCGAAATCCTGAACTCACATTATAGAGCTAGTTTTCTGCTCAAGATTGCGATTTTCTGCGAACAAAAGGTATGGTTGTATTCCAATTTTAGAAGCCAAAAAACGACCACTATTTAGTCATGCATATTTCAACCATCAAGCCATGAGCAAAAACACTAGTTTACTACTGTCAAAAGGGTAGAACAACACACCTTTGCTTTAGGAATGGGAATTTTTTCACTGACAACCACTGGACCTGGTGGTACAAGGTTATAAATGCTCTCCTGGTTTTCCATAATAAGACTCCCCATTTTCTTACCCACTTATGCAGGGATCAATCTATTGATCCAAACTTTGAATTTTTGCCCAACTTCTTGCTGTCACATCTCTTCAATATTCAGAATCCTTTCTTTGCAAAGGAGAAATTGAAAGCTCCTCGACAATTTTTCTTTGTCATCAAAATTCTTTCTCCACAAAGAAGAAATCGAATGCATATCACTAGTTTTTCTTCCTGATTGTCCTGTGACTTATTTTTTTAAATCTTTTCTCTCTCTCTCTCTCTCTCTCTCTCTCTCTCTCTCTCTCTCTCTCTCTCTCTCTCTCTCTCTTTTCTTCCTGATTGTCCTGTAACTTATTTTTTTAAATCTTTTCTCTCTCTCTCTCTCTTTGCGTCCTTCCATCTCTCTCTCTCTTTGCGTCCTTCCATATCTGTGTGTGTAAATCTGTAAATGAGACGTTTTTAGTACAAACCAATGTTGGGCTGTTGTCACATATTTTATGATATTCTCAAATTCGACATATTGCCCTTTTTTTTTCAAACCAAGAATCATTGGTTTGCCCATTCAAGATATTGCCTTTTTTCTTTAAAACAACACTTGTCGGTTTGCCGATTCAATATATTGTCGGTTTTTTTTTTTTTAAACCAAGAATCTTCTGTTCAGGGTATTACATTACACTAAAAATTCTTACACTAGTGATTCTTAATGTAATCTTACGCCATAAAAAATGTAGAAAGATGTTTATCACCATTTCTTTTTTTGGGGGTTGGCCTTTTTGTTGACTGGTCAAAGTGGCCAATCTTACAAAGGTGCATCTCGGTACATTGGTCCGCATTTTCTTGACTTGGCATTCTTTCCAAAAATGCCTATCGACACTTTTTCCTTGACTTGGTCGAAATCAAGTTTTTTTCAATTTTTGCCAACCTGTGCCCAATCCCGTGTATTTCTACAGACTATCAAAAAATGCGAGTAAAATTGCAGATTGTCTCATTTTTGCGGACTGTTCAAGTAGCTTATGAAAGTTGTGTATATACAGATGAATAAAAGTCCTTAGAAGATAAAAATAGGTGCTTAGGAGTAAGCTTAACTCCATCATTATTCCTATTGTCTTTCATCATTTCTTTGAGCAGTTGCTGGCTTCGATGGGTTTGTTAATACAGCCTCACAAGTGTTCAGTGTGGTCACTAATAGGTCTTCCTTCTAACTTTGTATCTCCACAAGGCTTCCCTGTCCCCTCGTATGACATTTGCGTTTTGGGCTTCTTTTGGTTCCACTTCATTTCGTATTGAGGCTATAAAGGAGGATGTTGCTCAATCTTAATTTGTCTAATCAGTTCCTATAAATGATGTGTTTTAACACTAAGTGTGTTTACAAGAAAGGACTAAACTGATCAGTACCTTCTACATCATGAACTATACTCAATAGGCGAACAATGAAAATTATCTACATACAGTAGCTTGATCGAACAATGGCGTAGTCTACATTGGATTTGGCAGAGGAGATACTCCATTTTGAGTAGTACCATGATGATGGTCAATTTGATAGTTCGAGTCGAAGTCGAGTCCATGTCGATGTCAATAATCGACATCAAGTCGATAGTCGATGGTCGACAATTAGTCAATAGTAGATAGTAGTCGATAGTCGACAAAGAGTCTATAGTTGATTTAAAGAAAGTTGACTGCTTTGAACTCGAATACTTAGTATCGAATTCCAATTGTGTCTTCCTTTGCTCTGTCTCGAATTTGCATGTATTTTTACACATTAGTTGAATGTGCATGTAAAATTGCAGACTATCTCAAATAACAGTTCATTTCTACAGGCTATTATGAGAGGTGAGTATGTATAGTGGATAGGAGTTCTCAGAAGATAGAGCTAGGTGAGTAGGAGTCAAATTAAACTCCAACACTCCCCCAACATACTAATTATGATAGCATGCTTTTCTTCGGACAATGACTTTTTCAATATATCAGCCAACATACTATCGGTGTGACAGTAAATCAATTTGACATCCTTATTCTGAACCTTCTCTCTTAGAAAATGAAATTGAACTTTGATATTTTTAGTTCTAGAGTGAGTTCTATTAGCAGATTTTTTGACATGATAAATCGGGCTAAACTAGAAAGAAAATACCAAGTTGTTTCATCAGTTGTTTAGAAATGTACTACATACCATATGTGACCCGGCAAAATTTTTGACCTGTATAGCCATAGCCGATGGGGTCCTAGTCTGCTCGAAATGGACTACCGAGATGTTTGATAAATAAATCAGCCTTAAAAATGGCTATGTAGTTTTTGTTTTCCAATTACCAAATTTCAGTGAATTGCCAATGTAACCAGAGTTTTATATTAATATAATGTGATGCTTGAGATGTCAAGAATTTTCAGCAAAGACCGACATTCTTCCTCAACCGGTCATTGTGGCCAGTGATCTACTTCTACGTTGATGGTATTCCCTTCAAAAATGCTTTTTTATTATGTAGTCCAAGGTTTGCATTCTACTTTATGATCACTGTCCATTTATGGTTTATGGAATCAAGCAACACTGTCTTTATAAACATATATTGCAGCCAACACTAGATCGCTGGTTTAGAAGCAAAAAACTTCTACACAAATGTAGTTTGCAGCCAGCAGTAGTTCGCTGGTTTTCAATAATAATGCACCTACACAAATGTAGTTTGCTGCCAGCAGTAGTTCGCTGGAATTTGGGTATGTTTTACATATAATACATATGAAATAAGTGAAGTACTGCCAGTAGTAGATCGCTGCTTTTGTGGGTATTTACATATGACTAAATGCGCCACCTTTTATATACTCTATGTGCGCCCAAATTCTGGGATTTGGAGTACGTTTCCATTGATCCTACATTACTTTCACAAGCAGGGTGTAAGATTTTGTCTACAGTTATATCTTTGCCTACAAATTTATCTACAACCCCTTTTTAAGAGGGAGGTTTGTGCTATGGCTTTAAGCTCTTCTTTTTGAAAGCTGGTATATGTTCTAATGTATATGAGAACATAAAGTTCCATATCTTTAAAAGGTAATACAGCAAGTACACTACCAAATTTGATTGCAGCATGGGATCTTTGATTCTTACAATCGATAGAGTAAGCCTTTGGAAAAAAAATCATACTTCAGAATATTGTGTGCCAAAATTCGGCACTTTTCCTTTCAAAACCTTACTATAAGAAGTATTATAGTTTTAACTTGAGATGTTGCTCTTTGGTACCAATACTAGTAGGGTTTGAGGTTTAGCAAGTTGGACAAACTACCTCTCAGGAAGAATCTACTGCATGTATTCAGGTATGATTCTATACAAACCCTAGACACATATGCTACCATTCGATTAATGGATCGATTACTAATAAACCTGTATACATCCAGTTTTTGCTAAAACACTTGTTAGGTCTTTTACATATCTCGGTTGCTTTTACGCAAATGACAAATTTACCACATTTCTCACTAAAAGGGTTGGCATGTTAAGAAGCTACTAATGGCATTTTCTTATTTTGAATGGTCGTACCTAAACAAATGGACATAGTAAGACCTTGATAGAGATTAGGAAAATGTTCCTACCTTACCTACATATGGAAATAGTAAATGGCCAATCTAATTTCCGTCTTTTAATCATACCTCACTAAATAAGACAGCACGTATAATTGTTCTTCAGTTTTTTGAATAATATTTGACAAGGAATCTAGTTAGTTTACCAAAGTCTTTTTTGGCCACAATATAGAGTCTTAACAACATTCAAATACAACACACAAGTAGAATATGGTGCTTATTCACAAAACTTATCTATGCGGGGTCATGACTTAGTTGGTGTTTTTCTAGATATGAAGTCTTAGAAAAAATGAAAATTCCACACCACAAGCGTATTAGAAAAGTTGAATTGGCGAATGAAAAAACAAGGAAAAATAAAATGGCTTGAAACTTCCATGTGTGAAAATTTCACGCAAAATCATTATTAGCTACCAATTCACCTGACTATTTGTAATTGCTCGGAGCCATGCCATAAACACTTCAACGTTCTAAGTGATCAAGGAAAAGGAGACAAGTTGTCAGAAGAGGGAGTATGTACTTATTAAAGAAGATATTTGGACAACAAAAGAACCTAATTGGTGGCTATTGGCAACATAGTAGAAGAGGGTGATTTTGGGGAAGCATCTCTATCTAGCATATCAATCATCAGCCAAATTTCATCATATACTATAGTGTCATATCAACCATTGCCAAGTTGTATTTTTCTTTGGAAGAAGAGACAAACTAAATGTGCTATATCCATATCACATGCACCTATAGGTCCAAGATGGAAGTCCAAATCTCTCCCACATAGATGTACAACCTCTACCATGATATCATATCTCTTGTGTACATCCACCTTGTGAATCCCCTTCTCCATATGCATAATTTGCAAAGGAATTGAAGCACATCATATTTTTAGTATTTTTTTCTAATTATATTTGAAATATAGAAAAGAATAAAGAAGAAAATTAAGTATGTGATGATAGGTGATAACTTGTAAATGTTCCATTAGACACCTACAAATGGACATTAGAAAGATGTACTCAACCATCTTCAACCAATTGTGAGATTTGAGACTTTAAAGATTGTGAACAATGTTTGTAGTGGATGACCCAAACCCATCTCTATTCTCATCTCACAAATAACGAAGCACACATAGTGGAACTCTCCCTTATTACTTTTGGAAAATATAAGTTTTTCTATATTTCTCAATTTTGCTTAGAAGTTTTTTCTTCTACATTAGAGGTAGTTCGAACACCAAAAGGGCCTCTTGTCAAGATGATGTTTTTGACTATTCAACTATTCGATGTACACATGGCCCAGTTATGTATTTACACTTGTGAAATATAGCAACGTTGTTCGTCGGTCTAATTTTTTTTAGAACTTTTTGGTCATATTTTGTACAATTCAAAATCCCACCGGGCGACTTGTGATTGGACCGTACTTGCTGCCTGCAAGTTTTCCAAGTGCACGAGGCTTAACAATTGTGATTAACATAAGTCTATTTTGATCTAACCATAGTTAGACTAACATATGTGGTTTAGGGAAGACAATTGACATTTATTTAAAAACCATAAGTCTATTTTGAACTAACCATAGTTAAACTAACATATGTGGTTTAGACGATCGACATCTATTAAAAACTGGTTTCTTATTTTAAACTTATTCATCGTCTTTTTGTTTCAAACTCTGCTATTCATCCTCTCTTGGCTTTGTGATGGCTTTTAGTAGCCATAGAACACAAAGTAATTCTGCTTCAGTTTTCTACTTGTAATGAAAAAGACTCTGATGGCTCCTGGATACCATGTACCTATAGAAAATTTTTAGTGGGTATTAATGCATCCCTCATCAAGAGGTGCCTATTAAAAAAAAAAATCAAATATGGATTATAGGAGCTTTTGGAAAGGTAGAATTTTAGACTTCAAAGTTTCATTTGGTGGTCTATTCATTTCAGAGGTCTTGGTTCAACATATGTACAAGCATAAGGAAATCAAAGTGAAAGGCAAAAGTTCATACAATAGACTCAAATGCAATTGTAAGTTATGAAATTTTTTTGACTTTGAGCTTTACATTGATTATTCAAATGTGCATGCGAGTATTGTCTTGATATGTTTTTTTTTTTTTTTTGCAGATTTGTATCCATCAAACATAATTAAATGGCAACCAGTACAATCCCTTGCTAGCATCATAAATGTTATTCATATTCAATATAAAAACCATTTTTTGAGATCACTTTTGGATTCTTGTATTTTCTTCTATGATTCATCTTACACACCATCCAAGAATGGTTTAGGTGGAAGATTGGAGGCGATATCGCTACCCTCTTTTTCAAGTGAAGAATGGATTCCTTCGGATTCTACCATAGTACAGAGCTTCCGATCATGGTTTTTTTTGGACATTCAAAACTATATGAAATATGACACGAGTTCCAAAATCAATAGATTGCACTGGTTTTTGCCTTCTGCAATATTTGTAGATTTTTTGTTAAATGTAATGTTTGGAGAACATCAACAATGTTTATTTCTAGTGATTTAATGGATGACATGTTATCAAACCTCCTAGATGATAAATGGGATAAAAATAATTATGGCAACATCGAGTGCATAGTTAATAAATCGTCAATGAAATTTATGTGAAAAGTTTTAACACTTCGTGTGTGTGGTCGGGCTAGGAACCTAGGACCTCCCCCATTCTGGTGGGGTGCTCTACCACTAAGCTACCCGTCCATTTGTGTTCCTAGAGTGTTGTGCAAGGGCTATAGCCTTGACACTTTCTAACAATTTAGACACCATATAGAGAAACAAATGCTTTCTTTAACATTTTATTATAGATGATTGTCTTAAGTTAACAATGAATGGAAAGCATTAGATCAAGATCTTACATTGAATCATCAAGATCAAACATAAATTCAGGTGAAGCAAAATGATGCTATTATTACAACAATTGAGGTGGAAGAGGATTGGGCATTGAATCAAATTCGATCGAAGCTTACATTGCTGCAATATGATATTCCTGAATGCTTTTGTTTTTGAGTCAACAAGAGATTGCTAAGTATATGTGAATTTTTTCTTCAATGTTAATGCACATTTTAAGTGACTTCCAATGAGTTTATATTGATTTATTTCAATGATTTTCACTATTTTGCTTTTTTACTTTGGGTATGGCCTAACAAGTTGCTTTGACAAGTAAGATCAAGACAAGAAAATCATCTACAATGTAAGACAAGCATATAAATTGTCGAAATTGCATAAGGTTGGGATGACAAACATGCAACAGATCATGAACACCAACACTACAATATACTATTTATTCAAAATTTGCAAAATTGCAATACAATTACTTCATAGAGTACTTGCATCTATTCAATTTCATTTTCTTACTCAAAATTGGTTATGCTCTCATAAATTTTATTGTAATGTTTTGATATGCAGGTTTAGGCCAAAATCTCTACAAGGATACAAATTTCATAGCTTTAAACAACAAGCTTTCAAAAAAAGAAAGAAAACAATGTTCCAAATGACTTCCAGATTGTCTTAGATATATAGTTTTCTAGAATGTTCATGGTTAACAAAATCAATAAAATATATGTGGCTTTTAGTAATAGTCGTTTGTGTCTATTTCTATAATGTCTATCTCTTCTATGCATCATCATGTGATGATTTCTTTCTATAAATGAGCCTTTTCTAAAAACAAATCATTATTTCTATATAATTATCTTTACATTTCCACGAAGATGGGAGGATCAATATTCTCTATGACGACTATTAATGGAGCTAGGCACAACTTTGCGTGCGATAGTAAAATTAGTAGCATTTCTTGTCGAAACTCGTATATACCATTCAACGATATTGCTAGACATCGAAACTATAAAAACAAAACCATTGAGTTAATAAATTAGCCTAGTAAATGATATTTTAAAATCATATTGGACTTTGAAAATTTTACTTCGTGTATGTCAGAATCTGAGGGTTGTGTCATGTAGGTATCACTCCAAGAATGATTTTATATTACGGATGCAAAACCATCCACAATTGAATGCATTGTCTTGCTGGGAGGACTAAAATACTCCAAAGTATAATTCTTAACTTATAGTTCAATATAAGTGTTAACTGCACGATACTGTGTAGATCAAAAATCAGTAAAAGATCCACTTACCTGTGCATCAATAATATCTAGATCTATATTTACAACTACCCCAATAGCTCCACCCTTCTCTTATACATGGAGTCCACTTGTGAATGAGTGGCATCCAAGGAATTCATTTTCATTCACACAGGAGTGCAGCTTCTAGTTGAATCCAATTTCAAAGAGATTATGTGCATGCTTTAATGTTGCTGCCAACAAATCAAAACCAATGAGTGACTAAAATTATAATAACTTAAGAAAAGCAAATTTTAAAACAAATGAAATCAAGTGACTTAATTTTTACAATTATATGGAATGATGAAGACATTTGCCTCCACCCACAAATTCTTGATGATTTTCTTGCTGGCCCCAGCATGTAGTGAATGCCCAAAATAAGGAGATACAAAATCAATGTCTTTGGTGATGCCATATGTACATATGTGTACGAAATATGCAGCTCCAACGACTGTTGGGTTTGAGATATATGAAGTTTTCTCTTTCAACTCATTACAATGTCTAGTATTTATACAGTTCTTACAGTTGATCTCATCTATACAAAATAAAAACTGTCCTCCAAGATGATCTATCTTTTTTGCTATATAGTCATCAAATAAAATATATACCTTTTTGAATCCAAAAATGAGTCTTTAGGTTCAACATGGAATCTAACAAGTAATTTACCAATACTAGAAGTTGATTCTTCCTCAACAACAACCTTATCTACAACAACATTGAGATCCCCTGCTTGTTCAGAAGCAAGACTCATACTACTAAAATTTGGGGTGGTTGGGGAGCTGTCTTTGGCTGTAGTGGATGATGTGCGAACGACATCCTTACTAACCCGAAGAGGATTGACTGAATGGATAGGGTACCTCACATTTGTCATTGTCCTCTTCGGCTTTGATTGCTTCCTCTTTGTTCTCGATGGAAGTGGTCCTCTCTTTAAAGCTGCTGGCCTTCTAGAGAATCTAGACTGGAATACATGATCGTATGTGTTGTGCAACCTCATCACAAGATGCATGTCCTTGGGCATCGGAGTTACCCTCTTGTCATGTATGGAGCAAAACATCGAGTCCTCAAATAGCTTAGTCTAGAAGTCCTCATAGACAATATGGAAGGCTTCCAGTGTAGTGATATTCCACCTCACATTGAATGGCAGATGAGTGGTCATATCAAGTTTGGCTTCCCTCACAACATGATAGAAAGTTGTTTTGTCATGTACTTTCAGTAATTAAGCTTACCCATATATTAGAATATCTAGTATTAGGTTTGTTATGCCCAAAAGGAGCTATTAGCCTTAAGAATAGGGCAGTTCTCTCTTTAGGCCTTCCAAAGTATTTTAATAAGGACAACAGACCAACAAGGGCCTACTGTACAATTAATAAGACTTAACAAGGGGTAAAGTTGTCATCCAAACTACTTTCAGGCAAAGTCAAAAATCAACATCAAGAAATAGTTGAAGATGATGAAAGTTTTAATCAAGATACAGAAGACCATGGTTCTTCATTCGAAGATGAGAACTATGTTCATGGGAACTGTGGGTGTCATTCAAATGATAATCAAGTTGCAATTCTCTGTGGTGATCACAAGCAACAATCAATTTTTCAGCATGACACTTCAGGTGAAGATCAATTGATGACCTCGGAACATCAAAATTCAGAACAAGGCCTACATCAGCACTTTAGCTTGATCAATGGACAAGCAACTATGGGCCATCAAATCAATGAGGTTTTTCATCTTAAAGAAAGTGAATCAAGACATTCATCAATTCTTCAGAATGAAACCTATTTGGCATTGACATTACATGATTTGAAATTAGATGGGTATTTTGAGGATCTGACCTATGAATCATGAGGTGTTCAGTAGTGATACCATGAGCAATGAAGATATTTTATTGTTCCATAGCGATCTTATATGTATATATTCTTGGACTAATGTTTTGAACATATTCATGGCCAACTATGAATACTACATCCTTACAGGAAAATCTAGAATAGATTCCAAAGCAACAAAATCAAGATTTGATTGTGATGTGTATATCTATAGACCATTCTCCAATTAAGTTGAATTCCATTTGCCAAATTTGAATAAGAATTTGTTCAGATTTGAAATTTTTTACTTTGGACAACAATACATCTAGCGTTGTCCCTCAACATACATCCAATTTGCACTATCGACATCAGCTATTTTGTATGGAGCAGTCCTATGCAATCAGCAATTTATATCTATAAAAGTTGATGGATCGATCACAGTTTTATTAATCAGGGTAACAACACAGATTGTTTAATACAATGGAAGAGCCAAATATAATGCAAAGACACAAGTCTAAAGGAATTGTACGTCAATGGGTATTTAGAAACACATTTCAATGTCATTGCATATAATATTAGTTCCATTGATGCAATCGTATCTGTTAAGTGTGACGAAGAATTATTCATCAAATATCAATTCAATTGTCCTCTTTCAAGATGTGTCCAAATTTTTTTTGAGCGAAACACGTACATTGCAAAAACCAAAAACATATTCTATCTATTTCATGACAACAACTTTTCTTGTCAACTGATGCATGTAGGGCAAGAATCAATTATGGTTACATTATGTTTAATATCGAGTTAATGTCATGTTGGAAATAAGGAAAACGCTTGACTATTTTGCACACTTGGAAGAAGGCTTTAAGTTTGATGTTCGATTTGAAAATTTTAATTTAGGTTCCATTGTTCACATGTGACAATTCAATAAGTATTTTTTCTCCATGTTTGAAAGACTATGAATCATTGTCTAGTTTCAGTGACAATAATAGCAGCCACTCCATACCCCAAAAAAAATTGGGATACAACAAGCCACACAAAAATCAACTATCTTGTCATCAAGGATGAGATTAAGAGCCATGATGAAAATAGATGAACAACAATGTCACAACACAAATTGGCTTCGACCTAGCTCTTCTTCTTCTTAATGAAGTTCAAGAGCTAAAAAACATTTTTATACAAGATGAAATTGAAGTCAGCAACAAATCATAAATGATGTCTATGAGTATCATGACATGGAAGAATGCATTAAACATGGCATTGTGTTTTTTGTGAGTATCAATGAAAAGAAACTAAAGAGATATATCACACACATTCATTATAACCTAGAGCAAAGACATCTCATTTGGCCACTCTGTTGCTACCACTAAACCTCCAAATAAAATGTAAATGGAGTAATGCAAGTGTTACATCTTTATTTGGGTTTAAAAAAAATCTGGGTCTTGTTTTATTTTATTAAGTGTGGTGTCTTAATCAAAAGTTTCAATTGGATAGGTAGTTGAATTTCATATAATTCATTTGGTTCTATACAAGTTATTGTGAAAACTACTCCCAAAAGGAAACATATGTTAGAGACAAGAGTCGAGGCATGCAAGATATCGAGGGCAATGAGCATCAGCTACACATTAAATCATGCTTGTCCAAAGGGTTGCACCTTCTATCATGGTCGGGGACAAAAAAATTTTCCTATGTGTGGCACTCGATATAATTGAGATGGAAGGACCAATATGCCACGCCAAGTATTGCAATCTTTATGATTGTAATGATTGTCTTATGGCGAGTCCCTTGCAGATAAATTGGCATGTTAAGTCATTGTTTTTCAAATGGGATCACGAGAGTACCCTCAGATTTTCCTACTACATGGAATCACAGTACCCAAGTTTTGCAACTGAATCAAGAAATATAAGATGTGAACTTGCAACAAATGGGGTGAACCCCTCTGATAAAATGGCAAGCATGTGGTCTACTTGGACGATGGTCTTGGTCTACTCTAACATTCCACCTTGGCTAAGCATAAAATAGAGGCATCTCATGTTAGCAATTTTATAAAGCAAAAACTATGGATGTATACCTTGGACCATTAATTGAAGAATACAAATTTCTGTGGAAGGGGCTACATTTCAACAAATTTCCGCTACATGCAATTCTAATGTGGACAAGCATGACTACCCGAGATTGGGTGATTGTTTAAGTGACTAGTAAATGAGATCACTTGTATTTTCTATATATTTGCATATAACATGGGAGCATCAAATTTAATAGGTTGTTGGGCATTCGTGGTTGGGTGGTGAGTGAGTCTCTGCTCCTTTTATTCTACTTTCACTATCAATCAAGTAAGGACCTGTTACCTCCGACTTCTTTTATTTGACATAGATTTTATTCAGTTATTTTCTACTATCCTGTTTTGTAACAATACAATCAGTTGTATAAATTTGTCTTTGATCCTAGGTATCATT
Source organism: Diphasiastrum complanatum (assembly GCA_029204225.1). Classification (NCBI taxonomy): domain Eukaryota; kingdom Viridiplantae; phylum Streptophyta; class Lycopodiopsida; order Lycopodiales; family Lycopodiaceae; genus Diphasiastrum; species Diphasiastrum complanatum. Next base: position 29,513,935 of record CM055096.1, on the reverse strand, counting down.
CTAGAACAAAGCATATTTTGTTAGGGAAAAAGTCCATGAATTTTTTTTTAATTGATTGACTATGCAACTGTCAATATGACTATAGATATATTTGTTAAACTTATTGTGAAGAGTTTCAGATAATCAAGATCCAAAACATCCCCTTGATCTTTGGTTAGAAAGACAAGCAAAGCATCAACCTTGCCAATGTAGAAAATCAACATCTACACTATCAATGAGATGCAAACTCTAATACATCTTGATCAAACATCAATCAAATCATGAAATGAAAATGATGTCCGTACAAACACAGTAAGCTACTTTATTTCACATGTGTAAATATGAAAATAGCATTTAATGAGCATTCTACACACAAAATTGCAAGATATCACCAATATAGTGCACCAATGGATAGATGACCCAAAGAGAACCATGTATAAGCATAGGGGGGGAGAGAGAGAGAGAGAGAGAGAGAGAGAGAGAGAGAGAGAGAGAGAGAGAGAGAGAGAGAGAGAGAGAGAGAGAGAGAGAGAGAGAGAGAGAGAGAGAGAGAGAGAGAGAGAGAGAGAGAGAGAGAGACCTTCTCTTACCATGAGTTACATCCTTTTATAGTAGTTCCAAACCTAATTCCAAACTTTGGTTTCCGTCCATAGTGAAAAACCCTACTATTTTTGTGACTAGATTCAATGTCTCTACTACTCAAATTGAATTTACCAAAAACTCGTGTTCCACACTTTTCAAAAGTGTTTATTCAAATGATTTTAGACTAATATAACTTTGACAAGTCAAAATCTAAGTCTAATATGAAATTGGCCTCAATTATGTATTTGGCAATTTATCAAACTATGACCAATCTTGACTAAACTAGTTGAAATTTCTCACACTCCCTCTTCAACTAGTTTTAGCTTAACTATAAAACTTTGATCCAGCTTTAGAATGATCTACATCCTAAGTATTTTTTCTTTGATTTTTCGCAATCTAGTTGTACATACATCTTCTCTGTATCCCCCCTCCTCTGTCGCTAATTTGTTGCCAAAAAATTTTCTTCACTTTTTCGCCAATTCTCATCTCCCTATCTTTTCCCACACCCCCTTCACTTTCATTGTTTACGGCCTCACGGTTTCACATTGCCATGTCCGCACGTCAACGACAAACACAAGTGCCAAGGGACTATCACCAAATTTGTAGTGGGGGCATGTTAGAAGATTCTAGTGAAGGTTCTTCTATCCGATTCCAACTATGACAAGTGCATAAAAGATATTAGAAAGAGAAATTGAACCGCCAACTACAATGGAGAGTGTCGACAAGCCATCAATAAAGGAGCTCCAGAATCTAGATTTACTGGAAGCGCCAATACCAAAGGAGTTGACAAGTAGTGGAACAAGCCAACGAGCAAAAACAAAAAGCCCCAGCGCCTCACTACCATATTTTTTGGCTATGGGAATAAAAGCATGGTCGAGTAGGCAAAATAATTGAATCTACCTGAAATGTAATGTCAGACACCTGTAGAAGGTGCATTGTACTCGCAATCCTATGGCGTGAGAATTAGAGGTAGATTGACTCACAAATGGGCCCAAAGTGAAAAAGGACTAAAATAGTTAAAATGGAATTTAGTTTTATAAAACTTTGTGAAGTCAAGTTGTTATGGCACATGGTTTTGGATGAACCAAAAATGCTAACCCTAGGAATGTCTATATAAGGGCATGTGACACCATTTTGTAGCCACCTTTCCATTTGAAGAGAGAGAGAGAGAGAGAGAGAGAGAGAGAGAGAGAGAGAAGAGAGAGAGCATCTCCTCCTTCCTATCATTTGCTTGCTTGAGGTCCTCCTCTTTTGAATGTGTGTGATACTTGTGGATGACGAATGCTTGTTTTTTTTTTGTTAATCATGCTATCACAATCACAAATGATCCTTAGCACAAGCATCAATCCATCTAGTTTCTAAACTAATCCATAAAATCTACACACAAGAAAATAAGTGTTATATTCACATTTTGGAGTGATCATTAAGATCCATAGGTAGATTTCCCTTATTGTTCACCTCCCTTGAGAAGATCAACTTCTTGAGGAGAATATCTAGAGCCAAGGATGCATAGATAATCCAAAAGCAACCAAGAAACCAAAAAGAGAAAAGAAAGATCAAGAAAGCATAAAAAAGAAGAAGATAGGATGAAGAATCCCACCCCAAGATCTAAGCCATTCCACTTCTAGATCTTACACTAAGCTTGACACCCTTAGTAGGCTTAGATCCCCATTCCTATTTCGTCGTTTACCCTCTCCCCATTGGATCGAAACTCGATACTGCACACAACTACTCACCCGGTTGGAGATTCAAAAACTCCTTCTTTGCCCTCTACATCCAACCACTTAGGGAGGCACATAAAGGTCCAACACACTCTTCTTGCCACAATTTGCGTCGGACACCGGCTTCTTGTACTTGCATCTGCCAATGTAAAATTGTATATAGACATCAGATCAGAGATAGAATATAGGACTCGCATTTTCATTCTGTTTTGATCGATTGATGCTATGCAGATAATGTTATTTGTAGATTAAAACGTTTCTATGATAGATAATTTGTGTTGATCATAAGCTCTAGTTCTAAATGGATTACGCTTCCACAAGGTGCATCCAGATCCTTGTGTTCACCTATGGAACTTATCCTGGTAGACGTAGTGCACACATCGAGGGATCCGTTGAGTCATTCCATCTCGGCTCATTCCATACATTCATTTCATTCAACCCCAACAATCTATATATATATTTAAACTTATGTACACTTTTGTATGCATGGGTGAGGGACCCATGCATCCTCCTCCCCTCAGCCATGCATACACATTTTGTGAACTAAAAATTGAAAAAGAAGAGGATGCATGTATGGGGAGGAGGATGCATGGCCCTCCTCCCCATGCATGCATCTAATGGGCCCACCAAAATTCAAATTAAACCTTAACCACACACTCTTACTAATCATTTCTCTCTTTCTCTCTAGTGGCAAATTCAAACTCCACTTTAACCACAACCACACACACTCTTATTAATCATTTCTCTCGGAGGAGGAGGAGCGGCATAGATAAGTGAAGGGGAGTCTCTCTCTCTTGGAGGAGTGATCTTGGTTGCATTGGCTAGAGGCATGATTTGCTTTGCCACTGTCAAGCGGTGCAATTTGAGAGGGTCTATTGTACTTTGGATCTGGCAAGCCCATTCTTTTCAATTGACACCGATGATGCTGAGGACTTATGAGAGCGTTTTCAAGCTCTGGTTATGGATCCAACTACATTCAAGCTCTGCGCAAAATGAAAAAGGTCTTCATAGATATGGATCACGAGTTTGCATGATTGGTGCTTGAGTTTCTCCCCATAATTTGTTTTGAAGCTCTGTATGCATTTTAGAAAATTTTGTGTTTTGAATCAGAAGATTTTTCACTTTCTATCTATGTTGTAGGATTGGAAACAATCTGTTACGATATCCAAACAGAGGAGGAGCTGACGAATCAGTGACGATCACTGTTACGGATAAGCTTGATCCAAAGAAAGTGCTGAAGAAGGCACAAAAGACAGGAGCCCCCAGAAGAGCCAGTCGCAAATGCCACCAAAGACTCCAATGTTGATACATATCCAGATTTAGGACCAGTGCGCTGGTATCCGTCCAACGAGCTAACTTACAGGTTCAGCAAGGATAACCCACACAACTGCCCCATGATGTAATAAGCATCGAGACTTGAGTGCAGAAATAAGACTGGAAAAGCACGATCAAAACATTCAATTTCAGAAAAGTATGTCGATCAGTGATTAAGGTATTCGCACATAGATCCACATGTATTGGGTGTCACAATCATCAAAGGTAGATGAAAGGAAATGGTTAACTAATTATGATGAAGCTTTACATCAGATCATCAGACTTTACAAAAAAGCTTAGGTGAGCCAATATTTTCCTATGAAAAAAGAAATGCTCTCATTCCTCAAATTTCTTGTTCGAAAGAAACTGAAATTCGCCTAATCAATGATCTACTTCATCAGCAAGAGCTGATCACGATTCACAAGCCGACTAAAGTCAGATAATAGAATCAGATAATTATTGCCATCCATAAGTGTATAAGGGTTAAGCTACTGCAACAGTGTCCAGAAAAAATAAACTATAAACTAGACGCAGTTCCATGTCTTGGAAAAATTGTGTGCTGGGCAGCATTCCAGTCAAGGCCAAGCTACTCTCACTGTGCTTGCTTCCAGTGCAGGCCAAGCTCACTCCATCAAGTGTCATTGAAAAGTTGTATCAAATCATGTGTAAAAAGCTTTGAGATTTTTTCCATTTGATTTCAATGTGACTTCGCTTATTAGTTGCATCATCCTTAGCAAAATGAACTTTGGGTTTCTTGCATTCTTATTTTAAGTTTAAACTTAGGAGCCCATTAAGTATTAGATAAGTATTAGAAGGGCTTCAGAGGTAACAAGATGGAAAACTCGCAATCCATATCTATGAAGACCTTTTTCATTTCCACCAGAGGTTACTATAGAACACTTGATGTTTACGATTCTGCTTCAAACATTTGGAAAATTACCAAAATGGACCTCCCATCTTGTGTCGACTTCAACATTTCGGGTCCATTTTGTAAGGGAGTTCTGTATTGCCTGGCAAGGAGCCCAACCAAGGTGGTGACTTACGATGTGACCACAAACATGTGGAATGATCACTTGGCCCTGATTAGCTCAACACAAATAGATTCACAAATTTTTTTCCCTCTTTTTTCGAACAAAAGATCCAAAGTATCCCAGACCACAGCAGGACCGCAACCACCCAAGGGGTCTAGGTGGGTGGAGCAGCTTCTCAGTAGCTGTGCATCCGCACTTACTCTTAGTTCTTGATGATGCGAGTATGTATGGCGTAGAGAATAACTTGCAGGTTTGATGTCATGATATAAGAGGTTGAGGTGCAACTCCATAAACTATTTGATTGATTAGTGTCATCTCCAAGATCAATCTATGGAGTGCATTTGATGCTTATACTATTTGTGAGACTGTTATTCTTGTTGCATTTTTTGTGGAGGTTTTTGTGCTATTGTTGAACATGGTTAAATTTTGACTTCTACTATGGCGGAGATATGTGAGATATGTTTAATATTCGAGATGCAAGATATGCGAGATGTTTTTGAACCTTTGTATATTTTCCGACCCAGAGTAAAATCCGACCCTTTGTATATTTTCGACCCTTTGTATAGTCAACTCAGAATTTTTTAGAAGACTCGAATTTTTTCAAAGACTCAAATTTTTCCAAAGGATCGAAATTTTCCGAAGACTCGAATTTTTCAAAAGACTCGATTTTTTCCAAAGGCTCGATTTTTTTTCCAAAGGATCGATTTTTTTCAAAAGACTCGATTTGTTTTTGAAAGACTCGATTTTTCCAATGGATCAAATTTTTCCAATACGTCAAATTTTTCCGAAGACTCAAATTTTTCAAATGACTCAAATTTTTCCAAAGACTCAAAAGGATCAATTTTTTTGAAAGACTCGAAAGGATCGAATTTTTCCAAAGACTTGAATTTTTTCAAGGACTCTTTCAAAGGATCGAATTCTTTTCAAAAGACTCGAATCTTTTAAAATGATCGTTTTTTTTCGAAGGATCGAATTTTCTCAAAAACTCAAATTTTTTCAAGACTCGAATTTTTTCAAATGATCGAATATTTCCAAAGACTCGAATTTTTTAATGTCTCGAATTTTTCCAAAGGATCGAATTTTTCGATTACTCGAATTTTTCGAAAGACGAGAATTTTTTTTGGATAGACGAGAATTTTTTCGACAACTCTAATTTTTCCAAAGGATCAAATTTTTCAATGACTCGAATTTTTCCAATGATTCAAATTTTTTTTTAAAATTGAAATTTTCCAATGACTCAAATTTTTTTTATAGATTCGAATTTTTCTAAAGACTCAAATTTTTCCATAGGATCGAATTTTTCCAAAGGATCGAATTTTTCCAATGACTCGAATTTTTCCAAAGGATTAAATTTGTTTGAAGGATCAAACTTTTTCGACCCAACGTTGAGCTTGGCAAAGAAAGATGCTCATTATTGAGGCTGAGCATCGAGTCCCAACAAAACACACATGCATGAACAACATATTCATGTGGGCCGCCCGTTAACAAACATTTGCAAACACGGATCACCTGTTGCCCCCGTCAACCTTTTTATTAAAATAGTCCCTCTGCTATTGTTAAACATGGTTAAATTTTGACTGCTACTATGAACGAGATATGTTAGATATTCGAGATGCAAGATGTGCGACATTGAACATCATCCAAATCATCGGCCGCCACCTAGATCGGCCTCCATTGCCCGTCAACGACGGGCACTCTTTACTAGTGTATATATATATATATATATATCTGTGCGTGTGTGTGTGCGTGTATCTACATACATACATACATGCACACGCATGCACACACGCACGTGCGTGCGCGCGCGCGCGCGCACACACACACACACACACACACACACACACACACACACAAGTTAATGCAATTTTGTTTTTCATAGACTACATATTGTCAATTATGACAACTAATCTCTGCAAGGAGAAGAAGACGACATGACTACAATAAAAGTGATGGCACAAATAGTCAAAGAAAGAGAAAGCTAGGATTTTAATTGGTTACAAGTTATACCAGCTATTATAAGTCTCGGCTAACATTTATAGTTACGGTAATTTAAAACCTCGCCCGAGTTGTTTAAGATTTTTTATTGGGACCTCGTAGCTTTTTTACTTATCTTCTCTAGTCGGTGTTTCCGACTATGTATTGTTGGACTTTTTCTTATATGATCTTTTCTTAGGAACCTTTGATTGTTCCTTTTTCATCTTACTACTTTTTTTGTGGCTCTTTGTTTTTGCTTGGGCTTGCTGCTCGGGTGGTTTTTGTTGATATTTGACTTTTAATATATGTAACACACACACACAAGCACACACAAAGCACCAATATAATTTAATGGGCCGAAGGTGCAAATGAACACCCTCCAGCCCAATATAACTACCCAGACTCAGCATTGCTCAATGATACTTTTGTATTCAAGCTTAGTGATACTTTGTAGACACCTTTTAATTCTAGTTCCTCAATAATGCTCCTGCTAATGACATTTTAGCAACAAAACAATTCATGTCACTCAGTGACATTATGTTAAACTATCAAATTTGCAAAATTTTACAATGATGCTTGTAATTGACTTTCAAGTACACACAACAACAAAAACACATAACACCAATTTTGCTATTAACGTCATTGAGTGATGAATATTTGAATGCTAAGGAGTGCGGGAGGTGGCATTTAAGTGAATTTTGTAGCGATGCATGAAAGTGTCCACGAGCATCATTCAATTGTTGCAAAAAATGGTCTAAATGTTGCTATAATGGCCACCTATTGACACTTCATTAGCAACACTCAAAATGACCACTATAGATGTTTATATCGACAATGATGTAAAAACTTTTGTTGCTATAGAATTGTTGCTATTCGTGTCACAAATCCAACTTTGTGTAATAGTGAATGGTGTTTGGTTCTACTTTAGTGCTCAAATTCAAGGTCAATAGTGCTTCTCAAGCAAGTTGAAAGGCTCCTGACAAGCAGGCATCCTCATCTTGAGAATAGATACTTTTTCGATTAAAGAGAAACCACTTAAAGGCCACATAGGTTGTTTCTCAAGAGTTGGTAAAAGCATTCTAAAATCTCGACCTATATATAAAAATCACAAAAGACAAGCTGGTGAGCTATGTAGCTTCTAAAAGTTACATTCCATTGGAAAGATGTTTTGCAAATGAACATGTTTTCCCATGTCTTCCCATTTTTCATTGGCAAGATTTTCTACGCTTTCCAAAGAATTGACGCCTTAAGTATGGGACGGTGACTTTGGACAAGAACAAATTGATATTGGTAATGGATAATGAGTATACTAATGGCCCAATTGTGCATGACTCGATCAACACGAAGCCAAGGTCAACCAAGCAAAATGGGATATACTCAAAGTTCTTTGTGTAGTGCCATGTTAACAAATTTGAGATAGAAGGGAATGCCTTAAATTGTGATGGTCATCTTCATAAACTTGCCACTGGCCTATTTCGAGCATGATTTTCCATGCATGTCACCAAGTGGGTCCAAGATAGAAATGTTTTTATTGTTTTATACACAATAAAAATTTTGAATTTGTCATAAATTGTGTGCAATTGCAAGTAAATATCATAAATTGTGACTATATTAGGTGGAAAAACTACATCTTTGATAAGAAAAGTGGTAATACTATACATACTTTAAGTATCATCTTGGTTGCAGCCGTTGAGACAAGTAACTAATGCATTTTGATTGATTGCGTAACTATTGTTATGTGATGTTATGCAGATTTATTTTTTAAATATAACAAAATCATACATACGTTTTGTATATATAGCAAAAGGATAGTCTTTTTGTGCCAAAAATAACAGCATGTGCCATATGTGAGAGACAAAAGTTCAAGACTACTTTGCTCTTTTATGATATGTTAATCATAGGGCATTAGTAGCAAAATTGTAGGCTACATGATGTAGCAAAATTGTCGATAGACCTACATTTGTGGGGATGCATTAGTTAATGTTGCATGTTGACTACTTGAAAGCTAGCGATGTGTTACATAGTTGAAAAGGAGATTTGGGCTTCCCCAAACAATTTTATGCTATATTAGTTGAACGAGAGAGGGTCTAAGAGAGAGGACATCATCTCTCTCTCTCTCTCTCTCTCTCTCTCTCTCTCTCTCTCTCTCTCTCTCTCATTTTTTTTTTGGCACCACCGAAAGTGACTTCTAGTGCAAGGGGAAGTGCTACGGTTGCTTTATGCAACCATACAAACATACATTTGCAAAGAGCTTATTGTAATGTTTGCCATGTGGCAAACATGATAGGGGGTTGCTTGATTTGGCTATCCCATCTACATTTATGCTAATTGTAGATTGAGGTCTTATCGCTAATGAAGGTAGCATGGGGAGCATGATTGACTTGCATATATGTTGTTTCCACGATGCGCTGTAAAACATAGCATCATAAGGCAAACTTGTGTTAGTTGGGGTGCCCCGCTACCTGACATGCAAATATGACAAACATGGCAACAAAAGCCAAGGAGCATTGATTTTAAATTATCTTAATTCTGATTCAAAAATTGTTAGTGATTGATTCGTGACAACTAGCTAATTATGGGAGGCTGCCATATGTGGCCCTTCTTCTCTCTCTCTCTCTCTCTCTCTCTCTCTCTCTCTCTCTCTCACACACACACACACACACACACACACACACATTTCCATTTCACCTCCTACTCTAGAGTGCAAAGGCGTGCATATGAGCATCTTATGAGAGCATTTATGATCTAGATTCTATTCTACATGTGCTAACCACCCAACTTCAAGCTTTGGGTTTTCAAAGGGAGAGTAAGATGTTGTAAGTACCAAAGAAGCTCCTTTCCAAGTCCATTTCGAAGGTTTTCACTTTTCATCTCACAACTTGCAACATAGCTCATAATTCACACACTTCCCCAAAATTATGCCTTTTCCTTCGGTTGAGAGGAGTTGACTCTTCAGAAGCTGTCAATTCAGAGGTAAAGGTGGAGGTCGTAACCTTTGTGGGTTGTGTGGCAATTAGAATTTAGCATCCTTTTCCTACTATTGTGTGGTCTCCTATGGCATATTAATGGACAAAGGTCAAATAGAGAATTCCCAAGCAGATGGCATTAGCTTAGAATTTTGGCCTTTTGCTAAAGGCATAGAAGCCACTGAAAAGGAATCCGTGATTGCATATTGCAAAATCATGGCATAAGACTCCACATTCTAGGACCTTTGTTCACACCTCCAAATCTTGTAGCCGCAAGCTACACGTAATAGATTGTAGCATCAATGCTACATGAGCATATAGCATTTGCTAGCTTAGCTTCTAACATGGGTGATATCAGTTCTTGTCCTGAGCAAATCCAAGAATCTCTCAGCCCCTCACCCTCTCCGTCTTCTTTCACCTCAGATTCTTAGACCTTCCAAGTGCTCTTCGTGCTGACCAGATATATATAATTGCTACCACCTATTCCGGGCTTGGAGTTTCTGCGAAAGAAGATGATATTTCTGGAAGTGGACTGTGGATTCACCGGATTTCCATAAAGAATATGAGTGATTGCCTGGTGGTGTGTGGCGATGGGAATTGGATATGGAAGATTTGATTCTGGTCAGAACCTAGAAGGATTATGGCATGGAGGCCAAGTTCCTGTTCTTGGCCTTTATAATAATCATCTGGTTTTGTCTTGAGCAGCAGGCTCAAGTATCTCTGTATCCCTGGGGACCCACAAAACTGCCCAGTGCCCACTCTCTTCCCTTAGCACACCAGCTTCAATGGCATCTGCAGTGCTGCAGATTGAAGGGCAGCTCTACCCTTCAAAAAAATAGGTTTCTGTTAAAACTGAAAATTGAAGGAATGCTCATTTATTTGTTTTGATATTTGAAGGGTGCATGATTATATGCCCTTCATTTGAAGGGCAAAAGGCCTAGGACGGGCATTTTGCCCTTCAATTGCAGCACCGGGCATCTGTGACTCTTCTGCTCTGTTGCACCACAAATCATGGTCAACACAACTTGGTGTGCTCTTAACAAAAGCAAAGTCAAAAAATCCTTCAGTACTGTACAAAAGCATCAACCCTGTATCCCTTTGACAGCCCATGTGGGTAATGGAGGAGCATATTTTGCACCCTTACCTGAAGCTGAAGGTGCAGCCAAGGACCCACCCTCATCAAACGGTGTAGAATGTTCCTTGATGTTTAAAGACATCATGATGGCATTCCTCAAAAGATCTACACCGTTGGATGAGGGTGAATCCCTGCCTACACCCATAGTCTTAGTGCAAGATAGTCCCATCTGGACGAGGGTGGTTGCTTAGTCACTCACAAGTGTCTCGGCTTAGTTTCAGCATCTCATGCACTCCCTACACCTGCACCTTGGCAGGGAGTGCGCTGGTGCAATCCTCACCATTGCAATCCTTGGTGAAATTTTTTTCTTGATTTTTAGCCGCAGATGCACTCCCTGACATGGTGCAGGGAGTGCATCTATGCTGAGCAGAGCCCTCACAAATTTGGGTTTGTCAAAAACAGTCCTAAATTTTGACAGGACACCTATGATAAAATTGATGCCCTTCTTGTCTCATATGCTTTTTGTCATATGTGTTTCGTTGTGAAATGTGATAGGCTGAAGTTGTTTCGAGATTAAAATTTAATATTATTGAAGCATAACAAAAATATACATATTCTCTATTCAATTTGGTGTGAATGTCTTCATTTTATTTTGAAGCATGAACAAATTTATGATGGTCGATGTTGAGTTCACACTAATTTCTTCCTTTCAAAAACATTTAAAATTTTAAATTGCCATTCAAACTGAAACCTGGGAAAATTTCTTGTCCATGGTGTTAGATCGCTGAAGCACAATGGGGAATCACAAACCTTTAATAATTGAGAATATATATGACGTAAAAAATGGGCCAGAGGGTGCCTTTGCATACCTTCACATGAAGGCTGGGAAAAGCTGATCAGGCATTTTCACCCAGCCATCTTCACAGGTCAACCTCTCCCAGCCATCTTGATTCTTCACCCCTATTGCAGCTGGCCAAGAACCAAGGAGGAACCCGATCTTTCCTTATTAGGCAAGTCTATAGACCAATTCACCAACTAAAATGCATTTGCAAAGTAGAATGATGGGTGTTGACATGTGAAGTAGAATGATGGGTGTTGACATGTGAAATGAATTTCTAAGAATGGGTGGTGTGCTCGAAGGAAGGGATGACGTCAAAAATGGGTTATGAAGAGGCCCTAAAAATTTGCACAGCTTGGTAAAGCTTGGTGAGTCGGTGCTCACAAAAAACTAATAAGACATTAGGGGCCAATTGCTGAATTTGGCATTTCACTTTTAGTTTCAAGATTTGTAGTCACAATGTTTCAAGAGCACAACTTTGTCAAATCTCTCCTCATTTTGCCCACAACAAATCATCCTCTCTTGAAGAACATCTCTGAAGTTAACAAGACTTTCAATTTAAAATTTTGAAGCAATGAAGGTCGATGAGCTTGAACATTGAACTGTTCTAGTGCAACCTCTAGCTTTGAGGGAAATTGTTCAAGGTATGTTTTTTCTGTACCCTTCAAAACAATAAAATTTGCAAAAAGAAACAAAAATGTTCTACCTTGGCCAAGATCTTAAAAAAGAGAGTTGTCATTTGAAGGGCAAATTGCCCTCAATAAGTAGGCACTTTTTGTAGGTTTTTAACTTGTAAACAATGCAGTAATTTTAGTCATAAATTTCAAAACTTATAGGGCTTTTTACTATTACTTCACCTCTTCCATTGTAGTATTGTCCAACGGGGTTGTCTTAGTTGGTTAGCTTGACATCCAAAGTTTCTTTGGTCTCGGGTTCGAGCCTCCCCTTGGAAACCAAGAAGCATTGTAGTATTGTAGGTTTTTTCTTGAGGCAGGTTCGAAACAAATTCACAAGCAGTGCTTGCTATCTAGATGTGGAGATTTTCTACACAACTGGTTCCAAAAAAGTAAAGGATCATGTTAGCATCCAGTTCTTTATAAGGTCAGTCTGAAAACTTTTATGAGCACTGTTGGCATCTTACTTCATATCTTTGAAGTGTATTAAATCATGTCGGCATCTTACTTTATATCTTTGAAGTGCATTAAATTTACAGATGTCTAAGAAGAATTTGGACAGCATATCACACTGCATAAAAAATTGCAATCTATGGGCCATAAGGTCTTTTCTAGTGGTAATGTAAAATGCCAAGGTTACACTTGGGAAAAGTCTTTTCAGTGACCTTGACATATGGTTCAAATAATTATAGGGCTTGCAAAGGTCACTAAAAAAACCACTTCCCAAAACATTTAAGAGCACCACTCAGTATGTGAATGCATTATGGAAGGTGCAGGGGCAAATGACACTCTCCTCAATGACACTCCTCAGCAAGAAGTCATAGACGAAGCCTGGAGGGACCGATCCCGAGCCTATGATTCTTTACCGGGCAGAATGTCATTTTCCTAGGTACCTTCGATCTCATGATAAATATTTTGGCTTTTTTCGCATGACCATTTTGAAGCCTAATCTGCATTTCAATAACATAATCAACCTCTCAAAAACCAAAAGTCGTGGGTTGCAGATTCTGCTCTTTTGAGGAGTCTAGAAAATGGGCAGAATAAGCATCCAGTATCCATAAAGTATATGTCATAATCTATGGTTTGTATATTATGAAAGTTAGGTCCGAAGAAAATCTTAGAGCTGTAAAATTTGTAAGTAAATTTAGTGCCACTCTTACTTTTTATGCTTTGTTTGAGAGCACCAATTTTCCTGATTTGCTTTCTCTGGATTCTCATAAGTGTAATAGAGTGCACAGTGGCTTGTCTGGACTCTGGAGGCAGGAGGCGAGAGTCGATTGTGATAAATGATAGCTATTAGCTACATTCCAATATCCAATGTAAACTTCCGACGTCTTTCACTCTTTCTTCTGCTGCAGCTGCCAGATTCTTTGGGCTTTGGGCCTTTCCACAATCCACGTCCAGCTGCCTTGTATGAAAATCATGGATCATGATTCGCGTACTGTTTGCAGAATCTCGTTTTCTAGGCCTGTAGTTTTCCAGATTACTCTTTGAGATTGCTATATATTGGACTTTTACAGACCAGATCTGGTGGGTTGAAGTTAGATGATCAAGCAGAAGGCAAAGCCATAGCTCAGTATGCACACTAATTGATCAAGCTGAAAGACAATCTATAGTCCATCAAGCTCCGAACAACAATATCTGTGCTGCCTTAGCTGGTTCTGTGATCATGAAAGAATCTAGATCACAAACGTAACGTGCTGAATCTGTTGACGCATGTGTTGTTGCTCTTCTCTAACCGTTCTCCAGCTTCCTGCATAGCTGTATACCTATTATAGTATTGCGCAGACTACAGCAACGCTTTCCAACCTGGTAGCTGTAAGCTCGAGCATAGCAGTGGCAACTGCTCAAGTGAAAATGTTTCATCAAATGTCGGAGGTTAAATGGGCCAGTGATCAGCAGCATGGGTACGATCCATGCCTTCCTTTAGCTCATGTGATCAGCAACTTATGTTATTCTCGGCTTTCATGGCGAGAAAGGCTTCAAGAGATGCCCTCATCCACCTTTGAATCGATTTCACCTCCACGCAAAAGAGCTAAGCTTTTCGAAGAAGTCGACAAGGAAGAAACAAGGGTGACTGGTTCGTTTGAGAGGAAGGTAGAAGGATACTCGAGGGAAGATTTCGTGTGGGATTTACTGCAGAAAGCAGCGGAGGCTGTGTTCGTGGGAGAGTGCGGGGTAGCCATGAATGCCATCGCCAGACTTTCGAGTAAAATTTCTCCCCAGGGAGACGCCACAGAGCGCGTGGGCTCGCTCTTCATGAGCGCTCTAGCAAGCCTAATAGCATCCCAGAAAAAAGGAAGCACTAAATCTCAGCAGCAACGCTTGAGATTTCGATCTGCGGATGATCAAACAATGCAGGACGCATACCTAGCGCTCAACAAGCTCACCCCATTCATCCGCTTCGCCCATCTCACGGCCAACCAGGCCATCCTCGAGGCTGTGGAGAAAGAGCAGTCCATCCACATTGTAGATTTCGATATCATGCAAGGCCTACAATGGCCACCATTCATGCAATCGCTCACAGAGAGAGGTGGTGGTGCTCCTCGCCTCAAGATCACGGGCATGGGCTCCTCCTTGGAGATGCTAAAGGGGACTGGAGCACGGCTGACTGATTTTGCCCGCTCTCTAGGCATCCAGTTCGAGTTTCAAGCTCTCCATGGTGGGATCGAAGCGTTGCAATCCGGTATTAGAAGAACCGCAGATGAGGCTTTGGTGGTGAACTCAATGATGCAGCTCCATCGCTTGCTGGATAAAGACACTATCACCTTACGATCGCTTCTGCAGGCTGTGCATTCGCTTGCTCCCACAGTGGTGACAGTCGCTGAGCAGGAGCTTAGCCATAGTCACTCCTCTCATTTTCTAAACAGATTCACAGAAGGTCTTCGCCACTACTCTGCCATCTTTGACTCTCTGGAAGCCGTTTTACCTTCCAACAGTCAAGATCGCCTCAAAATAGAACAAGCTTGGCTGGGAAAAGAAATCCATGAGCTCGTCTGCTGCCAAGCCTCTAATCGAAGTGAGCACCACGCACAATTCACTCATTGGAAAGCGCTGCTGCAGAAAGCAGGCTTCAGGGAAACTCCACATAGCAGGTTTGCCACAGCACAGGCAAGGCTTCTGCTGAAGCTGTGCTACCCCTCAGAAGGCTATCAATTAGTGGACGATGGAGGCTTTCTGATTCTGGCGTGGCAGGACACACCTCTCTTCTCAGTATCGTCCTGGCAGCAGCATTCCTCGTGACTTTGCATTGCAGATTCATCCTTCTACTACTTTTTGGAGAAGTCTGCAATTATGGTAGATCACGATCAACAATAAAATAGTTAGCGTGATCTATATTGAAACCCTCAAGGGTAGTTACTTCTGTAGGATTCATTCCAAACTGTTGCAAGGGCTGATCTATACTAGAACAGCTTAGTTGATCAGGTTCGGAATTACTGCCATAGAGCCTGTCTCCATTTGAAGAGTTTAAGGTGACCTTTTGTTGTTGATACAGCTCCAGAACGCATTCAAACGTTGGTTCTGTAGGTTCATTTCCACAATGCTGCAACGGAGGATCGTGATTTATTTCTGAACAAAGCTAAATTGATCAGTTGTGTATAAGCTATCAACGATCATGTCATCCATTGCTTCTGCAGAAATTATACTACAACGCTCCATCATCACAACCTGCATTAACAGTCAAGATCATGGCAACTATCTCTTTTGTAAATCAATTTTCTGAGAGATAGTAAAACAATGTCAAGTTTTTCCTGTTATGCAATCCGGTATATTATGGGTCTTGAAATATCAACAGCAAAATATGCATATATCCTCATCTGATTACAGAAACTCTATTGATTCAGATACTTCTGTACTTGTTTCTTTGAGATGTTGGGCTGTGTTTGTTTTAGCTGAATTTAACTTGATGAAATGCATGTAGTTCATCGTCTCCGGAGCTTTTCATACTTTTTGTTCCTTTAAGGTGGTGAATCTATAGTTTTTGCAGCGAAATATACTCTTTCTGACATCCATTTATCTTCCTTTGATCATACAGATTCTAATGTATCAGATCAGATACCTGCCCAAGTCCATTGATCTTTGAACTGGAATGCCAAAAGTGAATTTGTGCTGCTCAGAATATTATTATACATTCCATTGCTCTCAACCATAAAATCCAAAGCTAATTAATGTCTTCTTAGCACGCTTGGATCCAGCAGAAATCAGTTCTGAGTCTGGATCAAACTCTATGTATTGATTGATAGAGCAATTACTGATGGGCAGTTATGCATTCAATCCAAAAAAAAAAAAAACTAAATCTTCAAGAGATAATAAAGGAATAAAATGAAGGGCCTTCAGCTAAGGGCAGTAGGTGCCAGGGAAGTGCCTTTGGCCAAGGTCTGTAGCTAGAGGCAGGAGGCAGACCTTGTTGGGCATGAAAATATTTCATACTTTTTTTTGAACTTTTCTTTGCCGGTCAAAGGTCCATTTGAGATATGGAAAATCAATTTTTCATGCACCTTCAACACTCGGAAAGTGCATGTTAAAAAAAAAAAGTGCGCAGATTTTGCACAGGGAGGCAGATCCATTTTCTTCGTAAAAACAAAAAACTGATTTTATGGATCGAAGACATGACCCTAGACTTTGGGACAAACTCCTAAATTTTGAGGTGGGGTGGATGGTGAAATCCCTAAGGTCAAATTATGTCACAATAATTTAGCGGTATAATTGGCCTTAAGAAGTTTTAATAATTTTGTAGTCCTTGATTTTAAAGGCATACAAATGGTTTTTGAGTATGTCACTAAAACATGGACATGAACCTTAAATATTTAGAAGCATTACCCATATATATATATATATATAAATTTCTTTTCATATATCTTATATGAGAAAGTGAAAAATAGAACTTCTAATGCTTATAACTTTTCACATACAATTTAGGACTTGCATGATAAAAAAAGAAAATTGCTCTAAAATTACCTAAAAGATTTGACTATGATGCTTAAAGCACTATAGAATGACATAACCAAAAATCACAAGCATTGAGTAAAATGCATTAAAAACTCATGCACATACTATAAAATGTTATATATCATACCATTTGTGGAACCATGAAAAACATGGGGAGGCTTTTATTTATGACAATTGAAAAGCACAGCTTGAATCACTAGTTTTATAGTGCTTTCCTACAATACAAAATCACCATTTAGAAACATGGATGGAATACATCATTAATTACAATTTGAAATGCATAAGTATACTTGAAAGGAAATCACGTTAACTATGGCAGATAAGTACTAAACTAATGTAAAGGACTAAAGCATATGCTTACTTACCTATTTACCAAAGCATATGCTTAGTTGACTTACTTTCAGTCAATTTTTTACACCCCCCCCCCTCTCTCTCTCTCTCTCTCTCTCTCTCTCTCTCTCTCTCTCTCTCTCTCTCTCTCTCTCTCTCTCTCTCTCTTGCGCACGCGCAACAACCTTTCCCTCTTACTCATTTATATATTCTCCTTAGAGTAATTTTCATACTCAACAAATAGTCTCTCTTTCTCTCATTATTGCTCCCTCTTTCTGGGCTAATGCTGCCATAATATCTACCTTTTGTCAAACATTATCATTATATCAGACATCTTCTAGTCAATCAAGAAAGCGAAAGAATCAATTGACCTCCATAGTTGCACAAATCAAAGAACATTGGTTGCCTATGAATTTTTCAAAACTTGATTGTGTTCTCATGCAATCCTCTAAAAAAGGAATTCACAAGATTGTAAAGAGAACAAAACAACCAAGATGATCATTAGAAAGGATTCATAATCTATTCTCCATTGTACAACATTTTATCAAGATATTTTGTTGGACATGGCAATTGTTGATAGAACCATACTTTCGCATTGTAGGTGTCACATATTTTATTGTCATATAAAATATTCACTAGAAATATTTCCACCCCACATGCAAAATATGGAGAATTGATATATGGTGGGCTCACATCATCTTCTCTCATTGAAATGGGAGTTTACTTTTATGGTTCCAAAAAGGAACTTTGTCCATAACAAACTATTCTCTTTTTTCTGAACCTACAATCAACTCTCATGAGTGCCCCTATGTTGATCAACTAACTAATGATTCAACAAAAGAACAACTTATCCAACATTTGGTTCCAAATGAGGCTACATTAGCATCTTCATTTCCATCATTATATTTGTCGCCATATTCAAGGCAATTCCTTTTAAGAAAATAAGTACAATGTGGCCATGGAAAGTAACAAGATCCTCATCATTAAAAAACGTGTTTACTCCTTGGGATTCATGACAAGTGGAGCACAAAGGGAATCTAATAAAATTATCATAAAACAATGACAATAAGGTATCAAATTTCATGTCAAATATGCTCCTTAAGTTTCATTTATAGGCAGCTTAAGTTTGGTCATAGCCAATGGGATGCCTTGGATTTCAAGATGCAAGACCAATAAGCTAAACTATGTATCCATCTGCCACACAACAAAATACAAGAAGTGCATGTGAATAACGAGTGGAATCTAAAAGTTTTATGGGTGACGCTTGGACTGATGTTTGTTGATGTGCCCATGAATTTTGTTCTTTAATATAAATGAATTAAGTGTAAGCCCTTGCAATATATGTTATCTCTATGTAAATTTTTGTTAGTTTATGTACTAGGGTCAAAAAAATTTGTGCCTAATTTTGCATATTAGGAGATGGTAAGCTACCAATGAAGGAGATACATTACTTTCTAATAGAGAGAAGTACAACAAAACCCTTAAATCCTAGTGAGCTCAATAAGAGCTCACTGTTCACACATTACAAAGACTTAATTAGTCATCTAGTCATAGTAGTCAAAGTCAATATTGTCGCGAAATGGTTTTGTTTCATATTCGCGAATGATTTCGTTTCTTTGCATTTTCTTTTGTGCGGAAAGCTCACAGGAACCTAGACACATGACTACACATCACAGAACAGATTCCATTCTAGCAATCAAGACAGCGCAAGACAAGGAGATGCACGAAAATAGAGCAATCAATTATCAGTTTAATTTTTAGAGCGAGATGGTCAGTGTCTCACTCGTTGGCGGCCTGACGCTCTGGTCTTTCGTTGTGTTCTGCTCATTGGCAAACTTTCATACACAACTATTTTGTTTTTAGTCTTTTTCTTTTCTCCTCTACTCACACACATCTCTGTGTCTTACAGTCTATGTTATGATCCAGAAGAATGGTTTTTTTATCTCCATTGTGTGGAGTTTACAAGATAGCTAGACAGAGAATTACAAGAGTAGTTAACGCTAATCAACTAATCAATTATTCTCCATTGTTGCCACCCGTTTCAACTTGGCGTGAAGTCTAAGACTCCAAGCCTGTTGAGCTGCCAGCTGGCAGCGCGAAAGATTCCCTTTCGTTTCTTTCGTGTCTTTTCGTTTTGCGTCGCTTTGCAATTTTTGCCGTCCTAGAGGCATGTTTACGATTCACGAATGATTTGCGAATCATTCGTCCTTCAACTCAATGGACGTTGACTTTCACGAATTGTTCTCCGTTTGACCTTCGCTTCGTGTTCGTGTTGCGGCAAAGTTGCAGGAATTCACCATTTCTGACACTCCCTCTTGAACATTGCAGCTTTGCATGTTCAATCCAATTGTCTTTCTTTGCTTGGCAAAGAGTGGCTTGTTGAGCGGCTTCGTGAGTAGATCTGCAATCATCTCTTCTGATTTTATGTACTTAAATCTCGGATGTGATGGTACTTCAAAGGTATGTGTTTTGTCTTTGAATGGAAGACATGATCACTCTGAGAGTCCATCATCATCGTGCATGGCCCTTCTTGTGGTATCCCGATTGCTTCCAGCATCATCTGCAGCCACACTACCTCGTTCACCACCTTTGAAGCTACGACGTATTCAACTTCGCAAGAGGATTGTGCTACCAAGGTTTGCTTTTTGCATATCGAGCTGATTGCAGCTTCGCACGCTATGGTACATCCTCCAGTTATGGACTTGTTGTCATCTTTGCAGCTCGCCTAACTTGCATCACTGTAGTGGTGCAGCTCGAATCCTTTTCTTTCGTTCTCAGCTCTGTAGGTTAATCCTATATTCTGGGTACCCTTTAGACATTGTAGGATTCATTTTGCCATTTGCCAATGTGTCATGCCAGGATTGGAAGATAATTGGCTTAAGGCATAAACAGAGAAAGCTAGATCGAGTCTGGTACAAATTGTAAGGTACATCAGACTACCGATCAAGTTTTGGTAGGGTATACCTGCCATCTTTTGTTCTTTCTTTTCTGTTTTTGGGCAATCTTGCATCGTTAGCTTGGTTCCAGCTATCATTGGTGTGGCCTTTTCTTTGCAGTCCATCATGTGATACTGCTTGAGCACCTTTCTGGCATATTCTGACTGACTCAAGTGCATTTCGCCCTTTGTTTGATCTCTTCTGATCTCCAGCCCGAGGCATTTTGTTGTTTCTCCAAGATCTGTGATTTCATAATTTTCAGAAATCTGACTTTTTGTGTCTTTGATCAGTGTCAAGGAATTTCCTATCATCAGGGAATCATCCACGAAATAGTCAGTATCACAAAATCTTTTCCTACTCTTTTTATGTAGACATTATAGTCTGGTTGTGTAGGATTGAAGTCTAGAGACTTCAAAAGACTATCGAGCTTTTTATACCAAGCTCGTGATGCCTGTTTTAGACCATAGATGCATCTCTACAACCGACAGACATATTGTTGATTGTCGGGATCTTCAAATCCTTCAAGTTGCTTCATGAAGATTTCTTTTTCTAGATCTTCGTGGAGAAAGGTTGTTTTCACATTAATCTGGTGAATTTCCAAATTGTGTTGTGTCGCATATGCAAGGAGTAGTCGTATGCTTGTCATCTTGACCATCGGCAAATATGTGTTGAAATAATCAACACCATATCTCTGTGTGTAGCCCTTCGCGACAAGCCTTGCCTTGTAGCGGCCAACGGTGCCATCTGATTTTATCTTCTTCTTGTACACCCACTTGCAGTCGACTATCTTTCTGTTTTCTGGCAGTGGCTCTAGTGTCCATGCCTCGTTTCGTCTCATCGACTCGATCTCCTCTGACATTGTTTGCTTCCAGTATTCTTCCTCTGGACTCTAGATAGCTTCTTGATATGTTGTTGGCTCTTCAGTGAAGCTGTAGTACTCGAACTGCGTGTCTTCGCTCCACTGAAGATTGTCAGAGTAACGGTCTGGAGGTCTTCCTTGTCTTGTTGACCTTCTAGGTTCGTTCCATCGCTGTTCGAACGTTTCTTGTTCATGGGGTTGATCTTCTGCTTCCTGCTGCTCTGGAGTCTATGGCTCAGTATTCTGATTTGACATCTGTCCTCGATCTCCCTCTTGAATTGGTAGCAATGTGAAAATCTCATAGACTCTTTTATCTTTTAGTCCAGGGAATGTGGACTCATCAAACTTCACATCTCTGCTCGAAACAACATTTTTCGTGGTTGGATCGTAGAGTCTGTACACTTGTGATCCGTTCGAGTACTCGACCATGATCGTTTGCTCTGATTTATCATCAAGCTTGTTTTTTTTTTCTTTTGGAATGTGCTTATACGCTGCACATCTGAAAACACGTTTTTGGGTTGAGTATGCAATCGTATGCAGAGTGCCCTTCTTCTTGCAGTGCATGCAAGGTATTGCTGGATTGAACCAGCATTTGTTGGCTGTATGGCCTGGTTTGTGATAGTGATCACATGAAGAAGATTGTTGATTCGAGGACTTCATCTTCTTGAATCTGGGTTTGCTCTTGTTTTTCTTCTTTCCTTTCGTGAAAAGAGCCTTCTCTTGATCACTGCTTCCTTCTCCTTCGTCCCTCATCAGTCTCTCATCAGTGACAAGACTGACTGCTTTGTCGAATGTCATATCTGGTAGACTCAATATGAGCACTCTCAAAGGCTGATAGGACATCGGTAGAGATTTCATGAAGTACATCAGCTGCTGTGGTGCTGGGACCTAGTGCTCCTACCCTGATGCAGCGAGTTGAGCGAAGATCGTTCTGATCTTCTCAACGTGCTGATTTAACTGGTTGCCATCCCATCATATGGATTGTAGCTGATTGTGAAGGTGCATGACTGAAGCTGCAGTCCTCACTTCATATTTCTGTTTTAATCTTTTCCATGTTGCATGGTTGTTTTCGCAGTCTTCAATCTGCATGAGTAGATCTTCATTAATGGACAAAACGATGATCGCCATTGCACGCTCATCATTTCTGATCCATTCAGCTCTTCTCGAGTCTCCCTCTGGAGGCTGTACCTCTGAGAGTTCGGTCACTGACCAGATGCCTTCGCCCTTCAGAAGTGTTTTGATCTTGAATTTCCATATCTTGTAATTTGCACCATCAAGACTGATTGCTACTCTTGTCTGATCGTTGTAGCCATATTGTGTTGTTTAGATAATCACTGCTTAGATATCAGTAGTGATAACCTCTGTGCTATGATACCATGTCACGAAACGGTTTCATTTCGTTGTCGCGAACGATTTCGTTCTTTTGAATTTTCTTTTGTGTGGAAAGATCACAGGAACCTATACACATGACTACGCATCACAGAACAGATTCCATTCTAGCAATCAAGACAGCGCAAGACAAGGATATGCACGAACATAGAGCAATCAATTATCAGTTTAATTTTTAGAGCGAGATGGTTAGTGTCTCGCTCGTTGGCGGCCTGACGCTCTGCTCTTTCGTTGTGTTCTACTCGTTGGCAGACTTTCATACACAGCTACTTTGTTTCTAGTCTTTTTCTTACAAGAGTAGTTAATGCTAATCAACTAATCAGTTATTCTCCGTCGTTGCCACCCGTTTTAGCTAGGCGTGAAGTCTAAGACTCCAAGCCCATTGAGCTGCCAACTGGCAGCACGAAAGATTCCCTTTCATTTCTTTTGTTTCCTTTCGTTTCTTTCGTGTCTTTTCATTTTGCGTCGCTTTGCAGTTTTTGCGGTCCTGGAGGCATGTTTACGATTCACGAATGATTCACGGATCGTTCATCTTTCAAATCAAGGGACGTTGACTTTCGTGAATTGTTCTCCGCTCGCTTCGTGTTCGTGTTGCAGCAAAGTTGCAGGAGTTCACCATTTCTGACATTACCTGAACAATATACCTATGAGAAGGAACTGTTTGCAATTGTATGGAGCCAAATTTGAAGTTTTGATGGATCATCAAACTCTTCGATATTTCTGTGATGCTACAGATTTTAAGGGGAGAAAAGCTAGATGGGCTGAGCTGATGCAAATCTTTGACTTTTCTATACGTTATTGTAAAGGAAGTCAAAATATTCTAGAAGATGCTTTGAGTCGGTTACCGGTTATTAATCGGTTGTGCTTTATTGTTATAGAACTGGGCTGGGGTTGTTTCAGTCTCTTCAAGGACTATATGAGTCCGATCCCTTTTTTTAAATGTATTGGCAACAAGTACTTTCAGAAGTCGATTCAGGTTTGCAAGATTCCTCGAATCAGGGAAAGACTGAAACAGATTTTCTAATTCGAAACATGATTTTGTTTTGTAAGGGAAAGGTGTGTGTACTGGAGAATGACACTGTAAGGGCCCAAATCTTGCATGCGTGTCATGATAATCCATGTGCAGGACATCCGGGTATACAAAGAGCACTTGAGTTAGTTCGAAGGCAATTTTGGTGGTCTAAGATGGAAAGTCAGGTAGAGGCCTATGTACTTAAATGTACTAAGTGCCAGTTAAATAAAGCAGAGAGGCTAAAATCTAGTGGCCTATTACATCCTTTAGATATTCCTACCGGAAAGTGGAAAAGTATATCTATGGATTTTGTGGTCGGGCTTCCACGTAGAGGGAAGGGCCACGATTCGGTTTTTGTCATTGTTGACAGACTAACGAAGTTTGCTTTGCCAACAAAAACTACTATTAAAGCTTCATAACTAGCTCAACTGTTTATTGAGAAGCTTTTTTTGACTATACGGGCTACTTGTGATATTGTCAGTGACCGTGACTCAAAATTCACTGAAAATTTTTGGCCAACAATATTTGAAAAGTTGGAAACAACTTTAAGTATGAATTCTACAGATCATCCGGAATCAGACGATCAAACGGAAAGGACCAATCAGACGATGGAGGATATGCTTCGAGCATATGTGGGCCAACATTCAGTGACCGGATTCAGCCCTTTCATGCTTGTGTATGGTTTTCAACCTCGATCACCAATTAGTGTTGGCATGAAAAACCTATGGGTGCAAGCCGCAGCTGATTTCCTTGCGGATATGCAAGAAATGTTACAGCTGACTAAAGATAGCATAAGAAGTGCCCAAGACAGGGCAAGGCACTATGCTGATGTATTGGCGCCTAGGTATTGCGGACCTTTTAAGGTTATCCAAGTGATAAACAAGGTCGCATACAAACTAGACCTTCTAGCTAACGTTGAAATTCATCATGTTTCCCACGTTAGTAAGTTGAAATTCTCATTGGGGGTTGGGGAGACCCTGGTCCCTATGGAAGATCTAGTGGAACTTCTTTGAGATGAGTCCGTGAGTGGACCACTTGAACCCGAGGTGATTGTTAATAGCCAATAGAGGACTCTACGAAGTAGAGTGCTTCGGGGATTTTTAGTCAGGTGGAGGGGCAAATCAAAAGAGGAGGATACCTGGAAAAAGGAGGTTGATCTTTAGAAGAATTTTTCAAATTTTTCCCTACAAGGAAAAATTTAAGTTTAGGGGGAAGGAATGTTACATACCTATGTAACTAGCAGTACATCAAACCCCTATTGGTCCATTTAGTATTGGATGGATAGGGTGGGTTACCCTTAGGATTAAGGGTATGTGCCTTTGGATAAGGACAGACAAGTGACTATACCTTGGTCGGAGGTATGGATCACATGACCCTTGGATAAGGGGTACCCTTAGAATTAAGGATAGGCCTTAGATTAAGGTACTAGTGTCCTTGGTTAAGGGCAGGTAGGTGTCTATGCCTTGGATGGCGGTATGGAACCTAGAGAGGTGTTAGAAAGTCATTGGATGACTATTTTTCTAAACCTTGTGCCTCAACCTTGAACCATATCACTTTAATGGTCTAGGACCAAAGTATACATGCACAACTTGGGCATTGGGACCTAGTAGGAGGGCGCACTTCCAATGGGTCCAATGAGTTTCCAACTCCCACAAGAAAGGCATTCAAAGTGTCAGAGGTCATGGAAGGAGTCTCTTGACTTTCCATAAGCCTATGGAGGTTCTTTAACTCCCCTAGGCTTCTCTCTCTCTCTCTCTCTCTCTCTCTCTCTCTCTCTCTCTCTCTCTCTCTCTCTCTCTCTCTCTCTCTCTCTCTCTCTCTCTCTCTCTCTCTCTCTCTCTCTCTCTCTCTCTCTCTCTCTCTCTCTCTCTCTCTCTCTCTCTCTCTCTCTCTCATTGGATGGGAATGGAACTCCATAGTGCATTGGATGGGCATGGAACTCCATAGTGCACTGGAGGAGGGAGGAGAGATCTCTCTTGCTTGCTTGTGCCCTTCGAGTTTTTCGGGTTTTCTCCATAGTGGTGGACCGACGTCACCAACTTATCATCAACCCTAAAAACAACTGGACAACCAAAATATCCCAAGGATGGTTACCAACTTTGTACATATACAAAGATTGGCGTAAATAGCATTCAATGCTTGTAAGATATTTTTGAAGACACTTGTAAATATATATACTAGCTGAATCAAGCTATGTAAAAGAGAGTCTTTATGTAAGTCAATGTAAGCATTGTTTTAACACAATTAGAGTTATATGTAGCCAGCATTATCATGCTTAGCAAGCTAAAGTTATAACTTCAAGCCATTGTACTCACTGTTGATATTAATCAGAGTGAAATTTTTGTCTCACTATTGTATTGTTCATTTGCGCAATTCTGTATGAATCATTCTTCTTGAATATTTATGCTGCTAACTGTTGCGTTTCCGTTCCTACACGCCTACGCTCAAAGCTTCGAGCTTCCGCTGTCAGTCATCCCCACGTTTTACGACAAAAACAACAAACGCAGAAAAGCTCTAAACAATCCGCATCAAATCAAAAACTAACTCAAAGTCAAGAACAATTATCAAATCCACAGTCGAAGAAGAAGATGTTCTTCAAGTATTGCAAGCACACTAATCATGAGATCCAAGATTGCAGAGTTCTCAAAGTGAATAATGTCAGTAAGCAACCAGATCAACAGGCGAATGACATCATAGCACATCTCAACATCGACATTGACAAATGAGCATTTATGGTTAAAGACTGAAAAGCACTATTGGATAATTCTTGGTTTTTGGATTCTGGAACTACTCAACATATGACCAATCATCGTGAGCATTTTCACTCCTATATGCCTTATAGTACAATTGGATACGTTCATCTTGGCGACGATAGCACTCACACTATCAAAGGTGAAGGTATTGTGAGATTGAAATTCTAGAATGATCAATTCAAACTACTATCAAATGTTTTATATGTTCCTAAACTTTCTACAAATCTGCTATCAGTAAGTAGAATCACTGAT
Source organism: Diphasiastrum complanatum (assembly GCA_029204225.1). NCBI lineage: Eukaryota > Viridiplantae > Streptophyta > Lycopodiopsida > Lycopodiales > Lycopodiaceae > Diphasiastrum > Diphasiastrum complanatum. Next base: position 29,487,300 of record CM055096.1, on the reverse strand, counting down.
TTAGGTCATAAGGTAGAGTTTGAGTCTGATCAATGCCAAATTATCGATAGGACAAGTAAGATCCTTGAACTCAGCAAGAGGCATGGAAATTTATATAGATTGGCACGTGTCATAGATGCATCCTTGGAAAGAAGACTAGGTTTCCCTTTCAAATGAGTCATAGGCATGCAACAAAAGGTTTGTTAGACATTATTCATTCAAATATATGTGGTCCAATGCAAACTCCGTCGTTGCTAGATGCAAAGTAATTTATTACCTTTTTTGACGAATATTCAAGAAGAACAGCTATTTATTTTATCAAGTGGAAATTGGAGGCTTTCAACAAGTTTCAACAATTCAAAAAGCATGCGAAAAATCAAACTGTTAAAAGAATCAAAGCACTGAGGTCTGACAACGAGGGAGAATATGTCTCTATCGAATTCAAGGAGAATTGCCTTAACAACGACATTGAACAACAATACATTATTTCTTATTCGCCTCAATCGAATGGTTCTGTTGAGAGAAAGAACAGAACATTAGTCTAATCGGCAAAGTCCATGTTATCACATGTGACACTTCCAAAGTCCTATAGGACCTTGCCCTAGTCTTTCTCTTCCAAAGCCTATATGCAGAACATATGTCCTACTAAAGGTCTCTTAGACAAAACACCATACGAAGTTTGGACAGGTTCCAAACCTTCTTTATCAAGCTTACGAGTTTTTGGATGTATCGCTTACTCGCAAATTCCACATGATCTCAGGAAGAAATTCGACTTTCAGAGTATCAAGTCGATTTTCATCAGCTGCACTACTTCAGATAAAGCTTATAAGTTGTATGATCTTGTCGAGTCAAACATACTATCAGAGCCATAACTCGCCATCAGTTCCCAATCACTCGCCTTCTTCATAGATTATTTTGATTACCATTTTTAGCAAGTGGACAGCTCAACGAGTTATAATCCCATTACTCGCGCCTGTTATTACTTGCCCTGTATAACTAGCCATCAGAGGAATTCTAGGATTTCTCTTGATCATTTCACAATCAGAACCCGTTTGTATTTATCTGCATTTTCGTTTCTCCGATTGCCTTTTGGATTTGAATTTACTCTGCTCCATGATCATGTCCTACTCAAGTTTCGATCTTGATTTGTAACTACATCGGCCAGATCCTTCGTCCGATCTAGCATTGATCGTTTATACGTTGAAAAGATCTATAAAAATATATATGAGAAACAAAAATTTGAAAAAGATTAACAACATTCAAAATAGAAAAATTCTAAAATTAGCCCTATTACTTGTTCTGTTGTATGCATCTGAGATCCGGAAGGAGATTATCCACACTGGATCTCCCTAAACTCGAAGAGTCTGTCAATGCGTCAATCAAGATATTACCCGAACTAGTTGACATAGATCCACCGCCAATGGACAATCCAAGGCCGTTTGTATCTCATACAGTTAGAAATTTCTCCAAAATCGACCTTCCGAGGTTTGATGGCAAGGGAGATCCTTGACGATTTTTACAGAATTACACCCAAGTGTGTAGAGCCTATGGAGATGACAGCCCGCAAGAGCTGTTAAGATACTTCAATCTGTGCTTCACTGATACTGCTAAAGATTGGTATGATTGGAATACCTTACAGGCTGAGTTCATTACAAGATTCAAGACCACCCATTTTCTTTTTTATCCATTTTTGCAATTAGGCTGAATTTGTATGGACAAGAAGAACGAGTCCCTATGTGATTACATTGAGTGGATCAAAAGATTGCGTGGAGGATGTGACCCTGATAGCATCCCAGACCACAGTGTCCTGACATGGTTCATGGCAGGATTACCTAAGGGAATTGGACAACAAATGAAGCGAAGAGACAAATACGCATCTTTTCAAGTAGCCTGCACTGATGCCATCAAGAGAGTCGACGATAGTGAGAGCACTAGTTCGGACTCTGATAACTCCGACCAGGAATGAAAACGCAGAAGGGAATGGAGAGCTAGACGCAAGGATAAATTGCATGATGACGCCTCTGCCTCTATGACCTATAGCGCTGATACCATCATATCTGCCATGGAGAGGCTGCACAGGCAAAGCAATGAGCACATAAAAAAGCTCACATCTGACCTTACTGTGGTCGTAGACCAAAAGCTGAAGGGCATGCAACCAGGCTCTACCCATGCCTATCCGAGGAGAGAAGCCACCTGTTGTTTGCACTGTTAAGGAAACCACACCGAAAATGAATGCGCTCAGTTAAGACAGAGATTAGAACGACTCACTCGATATTGCCATATTTGTAATATGAGCAATCATGATACGAATGAATGTCACTATAATCTCAGAAACCAAGCAGCTGACCAGCACCTAGTCCTGTTCCGTTGGCGCAATGCCAAGGTGCTCTGCCCCAACCACCGCCTAGACTGGCATTACCTCCCATCCCCCCAAAACCCAAGGTCTAGTAGTACGAAACCCTCAACTAGCTTTTCAGCAGTTGAACATGGTTGAGGTGACTGAAGAACCCTACTACCTCGGAGAAGAAGCACATGAATCTATTCTCGTGCATTTCCGAAATTATCACGAAGATGGCTGAAGCTTCACGATCTGACTGGGAGCACAAGCTTCACGCAGCTCTATGGGCTTTTAGAACCATGTTCAAAGTGAGTACTGAACAAACTCCATTTTAGATGGTGTATGGACAAGAAGCAGTAATGTCTGCTGAGTTTGTCGTTCCAAGTCTGAGAGTCGCCATCGCCAAACGACTTAGTACAGAGAAATCTACCAAGAGGAGATTAGAGAACCTTCTTCAACTTCACGAAACTCGCTTCCTAGTGCTCCATGCCCTAGTTGTAGAGAAACAACGATGGAAAGCCTGGCATGATCTCAATATCAAAACCAAGGATCTCGTCAAGGGATAATTGGCATTCTTATACAACACCAAGGCTCAAAAGGGTAAGCTTAAGTTTCAAGGAGAAGGACCGCATCGAGTAGTAAAGATCCGAAACTCGCTGACCTACAAGGTAATTTGCTAGATACACCCACTAATGGCAGCAGGTTGCGTCGCTACTATTCCGCTGATGTTGAACTTAGAGATGTGCCAGAACCACCATCCACATCATCTTCTTCTGCTCAAAATGAGTCTTCAGCAGACTTATAGATAGCCTATGTAGGCATGACTTATAGAATTAGATGCTCATCGGTTAGATAGGTGGTAAAAATTTTAGTTGAATCTTGTTAGTAGTTTAGGTCTAGATCCATAGAAATTAGGCACTGTGTTCTATTTCAGTATAGAATAGTTAGCTAAATTGGATAGCTAGATCGAAAGCTTAGGTTAGATTGAACTACTTAGTTAGAATGATCAAGTAGACAGATTAACTCGCTTAGATAAAGTTTGATTAAACTTAGTCGTCTATTAGTATAGGTCTTGGGTTAGTTAGTTTTTGAAGACAGATTGAGATCTGTAGATTAAAATAGTTACCGACCGAGGCCCTTAATGAAATTAGTAAAGGTAAATTAGATCAGATGGAATTCTCTTAGATGAGTTAATTTTAGTCAGTCTAATTAGTCGGGGTAGTTAGCTTAGTTAGTCTAGGGACATTTAGATCAGGTCAAAACAAATAGTTAGCCTGGGATATTTTAGAATAAACAGACCCCTAGAGTGGATGTAGACTACGATACATAATTGGATAGCCCAAATAGATTGCTAAGTTAGCCAGTAGAGTAGATCAGCCTAGGGTAGAAGGTCTAGGTAATCTGGATAAATTAGAGCAGATGATAGATCCACCCGGTTAAATGAGGGACTTGCCCCAGACCCTTAGCATGAATAGGCTACGACTTTCGCAATAGGTAGAAATTGGCTAGGTAGATTTGGAAGCCCTCACAAAACCTCGTATACAACAAATCCCACTTTGTGCAAATTGACAATGTACAAACCCTTGTACAAACCCAATGTGAAAACCCTAGCCCTACTTCCCTCTCCCTTTTTCCCTGTAAAAATGCCCAAAGGAACTCCAAACGGTCAGTAAGGGGCCATCGTTACAATTGCCCATTGTTGCACTACATTGTATGATCAAATCTGTCCAACAAAATCCTGGTCAAAAACGTAGGTTAGGCTCAGTTTTTACAAAAACTGTTATTTTTAGTAAACGACGGGATGTTCTGATTAGAAAATCTCATAAACTTGGTAGTCAATCAGAAAACGGATTGTGCGTAGTGCAAACAGTGGTGACCTAGCATTGACTGGATCACTGTCCAAAAATAATAGTAGGCGAGTAATAAATCCTCTATATATATGAGGGCAAGTTATCACATTTTTCTTGATTACTTGTGCTCATTACTTGCCGATTACTCGCCAGTCATTACTCGTGCCCGTAGATATGATTACTTGCCCACAGTGCCTATTACTCGCCATCTGATTACTCACCATTACTCGCCATCTGTTCATTACTCGCCTTTTGTCTATTACTCGCCTTCTGTGTAATTTTCACCCGTCTCATAACTCACCCTTAGAATCAATCCTTATTGTACCCTTCTCTACCAATGGCACCGAAATGTCGTCTTTCAGGCGCTACCATACCTCTTGGCCAACGAGCCAGAGTAACTTGAAGATATGCTGCACAAATTGGACCTAGCCATTCCTCCAGCCCATTTACGTCCTCCCGGACCTCAACCTCACCTTTTGCATCCCAGCAGACCGGATCCACCTCACAACCTCATCCCCAAGCCGAGAGGAGGGAGAAGCATCTCCCCGATCTACCACCCAACCTGCTGCTGATGCCACACACACACCTTCGCAGTATACCATTCTGCCGTTAATTACAAAGCGGGCGATCGTTGCTCTTCGCACCGACGGCTGCCTGGCGGTCCTGACCGCTGGAGGCCTCCATGACATGCAAGTACCACTCCTATAGGACCTTGCCGTAGTATTTCTCTACCTTTGACAAAGACACCTTTACTGTCACCTACAAGGGCCAGGACCATGCGATCCCCCTTGATGCACAGCTAATCGCCATTGCACTCAGACTTTTGCATTCCGCTAACCTGTCGAGCCCTCGCCAAATATGATATCTCTTCCTTCCTACATCCAGACCAAGACGATGTTAAGACCAAGACCAATGATGGGTACCTGATATCATGACTCAGGAATCCAAACCTTCACGACGTGATAGATTTTCTATTCGCCACCATCATTGTCAGTTCCCACCACCCTCTTCGCGTGTCCAAGCAGAAGTTTCAGAAGACTTACAAGAAGGGAGAGCGAGGGAGGGCAAAGAAAATAATGGTTGAAGAATATCCAAAGCTCAATAACCTTGTGAACGCCCTATGATCACAACCCTCTTGGAGGATTGTAATGCTGCTGAATAACGACTAGCAGCTACAAGAATACCTAAGATGACCTAGCTGGAATTATGTGCCAATCAAAAGAAGGGATCCTTGGGAGAAAACAAAGCTAGCCGAGCGACAAGGCAATTGGCCTATCATGTTCGATCCCATTGAGTCGAAGATATTCACAAGCCGGGATGTCATCTTCATTGAAGATCAGTTTCAAGACCTCAAAGGAAAAGGTAGTGCCCATGTAGCCGACCTGTCAGATTCTCCTAACATTTTGAACTTTTCAGTTCCTCAGTCGACTATTCTCATTGAAAGTCCAAGAACATCTACTCTTGACGAACAACAAATGAATGATGAACCAAAGATGATGATGTTGCAATTCAGCAACTACTATGTCAAAAAACATGCAAACACCTCACCACACCCAAAAGTGATGCTACCAACAGTCTTTAATGGTCCATTAACATCCAGAAAGCATTCATACAGGTCCTATGAAGTAGTATGGGCTGAGAACAAAGATTTCTTGATTTGTAAAAGTTAAAATAACTCATGGAAAAACCAAGCAATTTGGACCAAAACATAGCCTAGAATCAATAATCATGGAAAGATCCAGCATGCATCATTAATTTCATCACTAATATGAAAGTAAACTTGTTGGAAAATTTAGATCTACACAAGATTTGAGTTACACAACAAAAAGCTCCAAAAAAGTAATGCCAATTGGCTTCCTAGCACAATTCTCCATAAACCAGAAAAAAAATTAAGAGAGACATGAATCTTAGCGACATGCAAATTGAAATTGGGAAGATCCACCAACTTGCTCACTTGTTCCATGAGAATACTAGTTGATCCCCAACAAAATTCCAAAAAAAAGCACCACTCTCCAAGTTTTCCGATCTTCATAAACCTTGCTCTGATACCACTATAAGGGAAAGCTCCTCAAGATCCTGCTTACAAGACAAACACAATGGAAAACACACTATGGAGAAACCGCCCAACCAAGTAGAAGCAACCAATCAACTCTAGAAGCTTCACTTCCAAGCCAAGGAACAAGAAGCATGAAAGTAGAGTGAGAGTCTGACAATGAATCAACCACAAATGTGAGTAGTAGGGCAAGTTTGGCCTCCTCATATAGTCCCTAGAACCACCTGTGCACATAGACATGCAAGGTCCTAACTCCCCCATACATAGATTAATCTAGAATAGAGCCTCTATGCATGGATCCTCTATTCATAGAATTGTTATTGATAATTCTACACATGCATACACTGTCTCATATCTTGTACTAACTCCATTTAGTGTGTTCTGGGCCTCATAAGGATATTAGTTACTTTCGGGTTATGTCCAATATGATGTGGCATAACTAACAGCTTGATTCACTAGAGTACCATGTATCCAAGACTAGGAGTATACTGAATCCTATGTACTGGTCATGGACATAACACAAACACAACAAGAGTGTCGTTGGTGCGATACTGATGATTAGATAGATCGATACATTTATGTTGATTGATTAATCCATGCATCATAGAATAAGTATCTAACTTTGTATATGTACTCTTTTCAGTTACTCTATTACATGTCAGCCTTTGGACTGATCGTACAGTTAAGCAGGCGTGAAGTCCCGATAGTAGTAACAATGATGAGACGTTAGTTTTGTCATAGGTTCAAATAGTGAAAAATCGATAACTTGATTGTCGATGAATTGTCGAGTCGAGAGATTGTCAACAATTGAAAGATTGTCGAACGATTTGTCGGAGGTGTCAACTATCGTTTGACTCTTTGGCTTATTCAGTTGATTGTCACGAATCCTATCTTGAATTTGTTGTATTTCTGCAAGTTCTTCAAATGTAGAAGGTTCCCGAGTAAATAACTAGATTTAGGACTCTGTCTTGGACACCTTAAATAGATAATTGATAACATATATAGTGGCAACTAGATCAAATGGTTGAAGTGAAAATAAATTCCAACACGCCCCCTTAATTTGACTTCAAACATTTAGATAATCTTTAAATTTAGTATTTTCTTAAACTGAAGATACTTATCCTTGGGCAAAGCCTTGGTAAATATAATAACTACAGTAGTAAATCAGCTCTACATGTTTTAGATGTACTTTCTATCAAACAAAATGGAATTGAATTTCTATATGTTTAGTCTTAGAATGAAGTCTAGGATTGAGAATAAGTTGTATGTAGTTGATGTTGTCACAATACATGGTAGTTGGGTTAAATTGTCTGAAGTTTAGATCCTATAAGAAGCCTCAACCATATGGCTTCCTTAGTTGCTTGTGTTGTTGCTACATATTTGGCTTTAGTCGAGGATAATGAGATTGACTTCTATTTTCTACTATTCCAAGAAACTAGTGCCGACGATAGGTAGAAATAGTATTCGTAAGTAAACCGTGTCTAGGTCTCCTCTCCGATCCAAATCAGGCTATAGCAGAATTACCAGAATAACAAAGAACTTGGTTCTTTGTCGCTTGCATATATTTTGTCACTTTGTTGAGTGCTTTCCAATGTTGGATTCCTAGGTTTGACATGAATTGAAAAAGTGTGCTAATTGTATATGCTAGTCTGCTGCACACCATCACATACATCAATGAGCTGATAAATGAATGGCATGGATAGTTCTTATAAAATGTGTGTGTGTTGGGGGGGAGGGGGGGCTCCCCATGCCTCTCAAATCCCCTCCTTGTCTCCCAAATCTCCCTTCACAATAAATGTTTTTTTTTTTCTCAATTTACAACGTCGATTGTAAAATTTTTTGCCCCATCTCTGGAGCTCTTTAATTTAGAAAATTTCCAAAGTCTCCTATCATACTTTTTATTCTATCTTTTTTTGGCATTTATAATTTAAAAAAAATTAGCTTTAGTACACTTGGCTGCCCGAGTTGTAAACTCGGACAACCTATGTGGCAATTCTTAAAGAGTCTTTTTAATATTAGTAACGTTGTTGATTTGTTCAAAGTAGGCTCTAGGTGTCTGTTTGACCCAGTAAAGAGCTTTACGAATCTTATAGACTCCATCTTCAAGGCTTTAAAAAATGTAACCTTCAAGTTGTTGCATGTAGATATCTTCATGAATGAAACCATTCAGAAACATAGTTTGTACATCCATCTGATGTACTTCAAGTACTTCTACTACTATAATTACCAATAAGATTCAAATAGATGAAAGTTTGACAATAGGGCTAAAGGTCTCTGTATAGTCGATACCTGATACATGTGAGTTGCCTTTGGCTACAAGTCTTGCATTCCATTTAGAAATTGAGCCATCGAAGTTGTACTTTCTCTTGAAGATCCACTTGCAATCGATGATCTTCCTTTTGGCTAGTGGTTCGACAAGAGTCCATGTCTGGTTCTTGATTAGTGAATTGCATTCACTATCCATCGCTACTCTCCACATGCCAAAATATGCATTCGATAGTGTATCATGAACATTGAGTGGCTCCTCTACTAATGTCTAGAAAGCTTGAGGGGTATACCTTTCTGGTGGATGCATCATTTGAGCAGATCTTCGAACATTTGATTGTTCATCATGATCTGACTCAAAAGAGGAATGACAAGGTGCAAAAGTGAAAGAAATCGAGACTGGGTTGTCTTCGATATTGGAACTAGAAATAAATTCATGTTTCTTCATCTTGAAATCATGAAATTTGTCTTCTAGGAAAACTACATCTCTGCTCATTTAGCAGATTATAGATCAAAGAAAGATCTTGGTCTTGTAGGAAACATCACAAATGTTAGCACTCTCACTAGAATCTAGTTTGTATAATCTACTAAATCTAGATCCTCTAGCTATCACCTCATCCTCACTCTTGATTATACATGTGTGAAATGTGTTTTCCATAGGTCCATGATAAGCTGCATCAGATTCTATAGAATTTAAAAATGAACAAACCTTAAGTGAACACCCCCATTACAATTTATAAAGGTGCATCCTTGGAATGTACAACTAAGAAAAACCAATAAAACCCATTCAATGTTAACTTTTGAACCAGCCTCCGCTGGGCCTCTGGCGATTTCGACGTGAAAGATGGCATCATTCTAACTTTTCAAATGAGCAAATATTGTTGTAAATCTCAACTCAGCAACCACACTGCACAGCGAACCTGCATATTGGCGGCCGCTTAAGAATTAGATTCATCGTTGGATCTTCAACCTAGGGAGACTTACCTCTTCTCCAGCTTGTCCTGGACCGACTCCTGCGTCCTGATTTTTTCTTCAACAACTAGAACAGGATATGTCGGTTTTAAAGGTACAAGCTGAAACAACATGGCGAGTTGCATATTCTGTCTTGAAACTGAAATTAAACCCTTATTGACAAGATCAGGTCTCTGATAATCTACACAGCATCTCAAGTTCTCAACCAACTGCTCCAAATTTTCTATGACTTTTGACTTCCTCGATAATATTTTCGCGGGCATATGATACACTTGGAGGAGTGGGTTAAAGGAAATATTACAAGGACGGAATTTGAAGTTTATGTTCCGCTGCTCGACAATGATGTGCACGAGCACGCACAGGATGTATAGCAAGTAAACCAGAAAGGTCTTTCTTAGATTCATCGGGTAAGAGTAGCTTCTGTTCCCCCCTTACGTCGCTCGTCGCTTTTGTTCCATAGGCTACTTGCAAGCCTTCAATTAGCCATTTTGTACGTACCGGCTGATCTGCTGCAGCGAGCAACTCAAGATCTGCGTCTGATCTGGAACTGGGATCTGGCAAACATTTTTTAACAAGGTACTTTAAAAAAGCCTCAAGTCGACGTACTTCAGCTTTTACTATGTTAGAAGCCTCAACAAAGGGTCTAACGGTCTCATTGTAGGATTGTACTGCAGCCACTTTAGCTTTATGCTTCAACAAGGCTGCTTGCAGAACTTCAACATTTCGCAAATTGGTTTCTTCACATAGCTTTGCATGTACCACTCTGGCCTTGTGAACTTCTTGCTCATAAGCTTTTTCAGCTGTTTCACATCCCTGCTTCCATTTCAGTTTTTTCTCTTGTAAAACTTCGTCATTCCACTGCTCCGCCTCTCTTTTCCGTTTTTGAAGTGCCAACCTTTGTTCAGCTAGTTTCTTATTTTCTTCAGCCACATGTTTTTGCTGTGCCTCAAAATCTTTGATAGCATTCTTTGCAGCTGCCAAGTTTTCTTCATCTATGATGTCACACATTTGTTTCCAATTTGCTCTTGCCTGTTCTTCGTTTTGCATATTTAAAGCAGCATACTTTTTCACTTCAATGCCATGCTCGGCAATAATAGTAGCCACATGTGTCTGATGTGCTGTCAAAGCAGCTTCTTTCTGCTGCTTGATACTTTCTAATGTTTTCTGCAATGCCTCCTTACGCATTGTATTTTTCATTCTCGTTTCTTCACACTTCCTGTTGAGTTCAATTTCATTCTGCTTCATAATTCGCTCATTCTCAGTTCTGGTGTAAGATAGCTTTTCGTTGTAGTCAGCATGAGCTTTTTCTAGAAGCTGCTTGTTTTCGACTTTTAGAGCATTCAGAGTTTCTTCATAATGAGCGCGGGAAGCCTTGTTTCTTACCGCAACATTATTATCCAGCTCTTTCTGCTTTAGTTCTCTGTCTGCGATTGCAGCTTCATTCCATGCTCTTACTGTCTTCACCTCGAAATCATAGTCATCTCGAGCACGCTGCAGCATCACTCTATTATTCTCTTCAACATGCTGAAGGTCTTTTTGGAACTGTTCCTTTGCATTGGTCAATAAATGGGCGTTGGATTCCTTTATCGCCTTTACTGACTGCTTCCATCTTTCAAGCATATCCAGTTTTTGTTGATTCGCTATCCTAGCCACTTTAAGTTCTTGCATCCAAAGATTTCGGGCAAGTTCATAGTTCATCTTGTTTTTCTGTATTAGGGCCGCAATTTCTTGTTCATGAACCTTTCTAGCCCGACTTACTAAAAGCTGATTTTGTACACGAATACGTTTCAGTAGAGCTTGGTGATCCATCATAGCTTTTTTCTCCTTCAAAAGGTGTGCAGATTTTCGTGGGACGTGCCTATCCTCCTCAAACCGGTCCTTCACTATTCTTATAACTTCCTGAATATTTTCAAGCTTTCCTTCTGCAGCATTCCTTTTTTGTCTTGCTTCAATCATTGATTGGGCCAAGACCATATCTTCCAGCTCTTCAACTTTATTGAGGGGCTGCTTACTTTCCCACTCCATCTCCAGCTCCTTAAATTTCCCCCCAGTAGCTTCTGATATTTTCTGTAGAAAACGCTGCCCTGGCTTGCTTGTGCAAACGCCAACTGTATGTATAGGGGTAATATGACCACGTCGTTGGGCCAATCGTTTGAGAGATTCCAAAACCTTTCAAGAAGAAAAGATGTTTATGTATAGGTGTTTTCCATACGAGTCTCAAGCTCAATACAGCTCATTATTAAATTTTGCTAGCTGGGGAGAGCTGATGAATAGCTATAGTTGAATAGTAGAGAAGCTCTAAATCGAAAAACGAGGTGCCCAAAGCTAAAGGGCATCTGTTGTCCCAGGCACTTAACCAGATGAACTTGCCAATGCTTATACACCTGACTAAGACCAATGAAGAAGACATGCATGATTTGATGCACATACCAACCAACACAGGCTTATCAGGCTTCCCATCAGTGATAAGATATATACAGTCAGCAAAGGAGCGGCTTAAGGCTACGTCGAGAGCTTTCCGAAGATTTGTAGCCCCTGCGGGTCTCCATTGCCTGGCCCAATCCAAGGCTGCTGCAAGAATTGGGGGTCTTTTAGCTTGCATTACCTGCCCTGGATATTTACAGTGTTCGTAAACCTCTCTCTCTCTCTCTCTCTCTCACACACACACACACACACACACCAAGGAACTACATTTCTTGCACGCATACCATAATAGGCTTAAACTTAACATGGAAGCAAAAATATACCAGAAACTGTGTTTGAATTCCTACCATTAGTTTGAAACTCGCATATTTACATCTCGGCCTTAACAACAAAGGAATCAATGCAAACAGAATTCTCCAATTCCAAACATCCTTCACTAGTTGTACTCAACTTTGGCCAAGTGCATTCTTAGAAAGTTTCTATGTTACTATAAGGAGGCAAAAACTAATAGAGAATCTCTGCACCCAAAAATAAGACATATATGTACATTCTGAAATGAACCAAGTTAATTTAGCCAAGCTTATAGACTGTTTCGAGTGTCGAAAGTAGACAAAGCTCATCCACAAAGAGCCTTAGGGGCCTGCCCCACTCACAAGTTAGCTAATTGCCAGTTATGTTAGTGTTAACTTGTAATCGTTAACTAATTGGTAGTTTTGCTGCCCCACCTACAGTTATCTGCCTCTGTTACGTTTGTTGTAACTAAGGTGCTGCCCCAGTTACCAGTTAGCCATTTACAAGTTAGTAACTAAGGAGCAGATATGGAGGAGAAGAGAGGTGCAGCACAAGGAGGCAAAGATGCCAGAACACTGGACTGTGGCAGTTGGAGGAGAAGAGATGAAGGCAACTGGAGGACTGTGGGAGTTGGATTCAACACTAATTGAAGTACAAGCTAGCTTAAGGAACCTGTTTCACATCAGTTAGTGAGGAGCACAAAATGGTCTAGTCCAAGTTAGTGCTAATTGAATCCGTTAGCTAACTTGTGTGAGTTAACTGTAAGTGGGGCAGCACACTGCTCAGCTAGCTTCAGTTAGCACTAACTGAAAAGTGCTAACTTGTAAGTGGGGCAGGCCCCTTAGACTAGAAAGTAGGAAGCTTCAAGTGGCTTGCGTAATAATATTATTTTGTACCTTAATCACTGTATGTGTATAGTTTAAACTCTTCTGTAAATTACGTGCTGGCTAACACTTATTGTTGTAGTGGATTATAATCTTGGCTTCTTCTAAACCACCAGTGAAACTAGCAAATAAAAAATGAAATTTCCCAATTTTCTAAAAAGGATGCAAACTCCCCTGCTTTATGCAGTCAAATTTCAATATCCGACTCTTTCAATTGGGTTGCGCTAGAAAATTATCTGTTTCAAATGTGTCAGAGATCTAAACCTTTTCTCAAGCCAGCTATGGAAATCTAAAACAATACCATTTTCTTTGCCAAAAATTTCCATTTGTTGCAGAACATGGGGGCTGTTAGCGACAATGCAGATCTTATTTGTATTGTTTGTAGAGCTTTATCTATCCCTTTGGTTTTTTTCTCTGTATCTGACAGCCTCATACCTTTTGGGTCTGAGATACATACATTAGTCTCATTACGCCTTGCCTAGAAATCCCCCTTTTGGTCATCAAATTCTGATCCCAGAAGCACCTATTCATAATATCTTTGAAACGGTTGGCAAGACTGAGTAAGTTTCAAGCAAATGTTGATCCATTTTCTTGATGGGCTTTTTGATTAGAAAAGAATACCAGGACAAGAGTACATTCACTTTCAATTGGGGTACATATGCTTATACTCGTATGCCCTTTGGACTAATGCACCTACTACCTTCCAATTCACGATAGTCATCATGTTAGGAATGCACTTATTGGATAGCCAGGCTCTCTACTTCACTTGGCATAGTGTTAGGGAGAAGGCAGATGCTTGTGGCAACGGGACGGTTCCTAGTATGGGAATATTTTGCGTATGGTATAACTACCTTTGACTTAATTACTAACCTGATTTGTAATGAATGTGAATAGTTTCTACATACATGATGTACTTGGAAGGTAATGCATGCGGCCATGTTAGGGTTTCTAACGTGCATGCATCCATGGTGGTGCGGTTCACATGATTACGTCATGTTTATGGTTTTTGTTCGTGTTGATGTATCAAAAAAATGATGATCTTTTATTGTGATTTGTGATAGATTGTTGCAAGATGTTATGTGAATAAGATGAGATATGCGGGAAGTTGCCACAGATGATAAATCTAGTCTAGCAATGTTGTATGTAGTCAACTACTCTTACAAACGATCCATGGTATATTCACATTTTTATAGTTGATTAGTCTGTACAAGTACATATCAAGGGATGGCCTCACCTCCACTGGCCTCCAAAAGTGAGCAGATGCACCTTGCTTGTGCAGTTGGTAGTTCTTAAATGCGCCAAAACTCCAAGCATCAAATGAGTACATTATGATGTCAAAATGTGTTGCAGCAATATCAACCTGTGCGATTAGTAGTGTCAGATTTCGGCAAGCAAGTATTCGGAATTTCAAATAAAATCAGGTTCAATCTTAAAAAGGTGAAATAGCATACAATTGTTCTCATTGTGCCTAGTGACAAAAACTTATTTATCTAATGATGAGTAGATATCATGGAGAGGACATCATCTATGTTGTAGATGTGGAACAAGGCAAGCCAAGGGGTTCACACAAATGAAGTTATCATGGACAAGTCGAGTGAACTGTTATGGCATGAATGATACTTGTTTCGTGGTGGTCTCACATCTACTACTACTTCAGGTCTTGGTTAGGTGTCATATTCACTAGAGACCACAGCATGCAAAAGTTCAGCTTGATGATCAGTAGTTTCCTTTGTGGTCCATATCATGCTGCTATAAGTCAGGCAAAAAGATCGAAGTTAAGTAGAACCAAATTTTATTGCAACTTGCAAGCATAAAGACTTCAAAGCACTGAACCTTAAGGCTAATCAGTTAGAAATCAGAGTTAATCTGATATACATTTTAGAAGCTTTAAATGTAATGGTGTTGGAACCTGTTTGGCTTGGATTCATAGGTGGTGAGATCAAGAAGCCTAGAGGAAGTCACTTAGAGCCATATACCTCAGTACGATCAGTTTGGGAGACATGTTCTCAGGATCCCGTGAGCGGTGGCTCAGGATCCTGTTGGCATGATGTCGGGTGGCACATAGCCAGGGAGAGCGAGCAGATGCTAGGAGCCAGGTGATGCTTTAACGTTTGGCTTGGATAGCAGGATGGTGACCAGGATTGGAGACATCAGGTGAGCTCAGTGTGTGGATGACGTGTTGGGGTGGCCCTCAGGGAGATGCTACGGATGCTCAGGTATGATATGTCATTTGATGTATGAACGATGTTCGTCAACTGGTGCATCAGTTATTGTGTGTTGACCTAGGGATAGGTCAGGCCTACTTGGAGGTAGGTGGCATGGACTGTATAACGGGAGTGGTGGTATAGATCATGAAGGCATGGAGTGCATTACGGAGTGATGTGGATGCAACATGCCTATGGTTGTGAGTCGACAAGGATGGAGATGGTTACTCAGGGAGTGACAACTGAGACTTTTGTGAGTACTCAGGTGAGCTGCAAGGTCATATACACAGGTTGGTGACACATGTTGTTTTTTTATATCCATCATCTTTTGGTAAGCAGGATGCAGTTGTTTGGTTAGATCCAGTTGGAGTCTAGTTGCACCACAGGTGGACAGATTCTTGGGGAGCTATCAGCGGGTAATGGATACTTGGTGATTAGATGGTATAGGGTACATGTTTCTGATGGGGCTACCTACTTGATATGCTATGGATTGTGGGTGAGTTGATCATCACGACAATGAATCTAATTTGCATTTGCTTTGGTTTGGGTTGACATGATGGATATAGTGGTGAGTCAGGCTTCGTGGTGTGAAGCCTATATACTGGTCAAATCAGAGTTGGCAACGCCAAGCATGGGAAAGTTGAGGATGTAGGACAGGCAAATCATCATCAATATCTCTCGGAGATGGGCGAGCTACTCAGGTATAGCCTATGGTGAGGTTTGTGTACATTCATTCATTGAGTCCTTAGTAGACTATTGTGCTTGGAGCATGGGGAATGAATGGGGATCAACTTTCAGGATTTACTGGATAGGATGTCAGGGCAAAGCGGCTTGGAGTAGTGCTTTGTTTAGGAGATACATCATGCATGAGGCTTGGAGTGCTCATTGGATCGTGCGAGATCTTTGGATGATGTATGTGGACATCTGATGGATATGTTTGAACCACAGTTTGCGCAAGCCTGGTCATGTATTTGACGTATTCGTGTTTGTTTGCATGAATGTGTGCTTGCATGTTACCTTGTCACGGGGGTCTAGATCTGAGTGGGGGTTGCATATGTTTATGCATTTGCTACGTTAGAAACAAAGTAGTCATTTGTATGCTCAGTGACTTGTCGTTATGTCTACTAGCTGTCTATCTGGTGAGGTTATAGTCTTATGGTGGCAGTAAGATTTCCTCAGGTTGAGCCTCAATCGCTCATTTATCTCAACTTTACAGGTTTGTGCTTGTTAATGTCTGATAGGATTTCAGCCTAGCTAGATAGAGGATGTAAGTCTCATGGTGGCAGTGGGATTTCCTCAGTTTGAGCCACGTCGCTCATGTGGTCCACTTGTGGTGCCAAACTTGGTGGTTTTGTTGGTGTGCTTGAGTGTGAGTCAAGTTTAGAGTAGTAGGACATGCATAACATCTTTTGGATACACTAGACGTTGCTACAATTTGTATTTCTTTACTCCTATCACATTTGAGCTTAAGGGAGAGAGTTAGAAATCAAAGTTAAATTGATATACATTTTATAAGCTTCAAATGTGATACTGTAATTAGTGTACAGTTAATTAGATTTATTGTCTTCAGTTGTGACCGGGACGTGACTCATCATTGACTTATCAGTCGGGCACTTGTCCCTTAGCCGGCTACTTGGGTTAGCCGAGTAGCCACACATACCTAAGAAAATTAGTTGTACAATGTAACTACAGTACTTGATATACTTGGGGGCATGTCTCGAGTTTGTTGGTTGAATTTGGCCATATTGGGCCCGCCGACCTTAGTTTGGCCAGTTTTAGGACACCTGTTAAGGACATGCAGTTTTCTTTGTAATACCATTAACTTTTGCTGTGCCATTTATGAGAGCTTGTGAGGTAGCTATGGTGAGTGTGTAATGTGATCTGCATACGGCACTAGATCCTATCAAAAATTTAACTTAATCTTCAATTTAACTTAAAGTTGACAGACTTCTTGCCATCCAATTTTTCAAAGCCTGAACTGAAGTGCGGCACTTCTTCAAGTTAAACTTTCCCCAAGCTGCACCTACAAGATGTGCAGGCAGATCTGTTCTTTGAAGTCCTGGCATGTCAGATGGGATTCCTTTCATTTTAACAGATAACCAGCTCCGACCCCCGTCTGCTGACTTCGTTACGAAGTTTCTGGAGGTCTTAACTGATGCCACACCATGCTTTTTTGGAAAGTGCTGTATTTCAGTTCTAGCACGTGCATATGTATACCCTGGTTGCTTGAGGCTTTTAGGGTACGTACTAGCCTGAACTGGCATACTGATCTATAACTCGAATCCAGTACAATCTTAGCATTTATCCTTTTGCCAACCATATGCTGGGACTGACCGTGTCACGTCCGCGTGATTGTGATAAAGGGGTCAATAATACAATATCATTTGCAAAGTGCATATCTCAGAACGAGCTCTCCTGTTTTGAGCTGAGGTTAACTATGCTTTATTAGGAACAAAACATATATGCCAGCTTCCAGGTTGAATATTACTGGTGACAATTAGAAGCTACTGCATTTTGCAGTTATTGTCTCTATAATGTAACAGGGATGGGCAAACTTGCAGAATCTCAAGCCAAAGTAGGACCTCTTAGTATTTCGTGGAACTTGTTTAATAAGCCAAATAATGACAGGAGCTCTTAGTATTTTGTGGAACTTGTTTACTATGCCAGATAATGACAAATTCATATTCAGAAACTCAAATGGACTGCTCCCCAACCTGCACAACAAAAAAACTTGTACATAGGTGTTCTTAGTATAATGAAGCGTGCTATCCACTGACGTTCTTTCAAAATGCTTGAATGTGTGTACTGGAACTATTTGACCAGACTAACAAAGATTCAAAGAAGTCTTAAGTTGAAATCTCTGGCCTTCCAGTGCTTAGTTCACATGTTTTTGACAGGAATGAGTGTTACTTTCTGCCTCCATTTATTATCTCAAACAACATTGCATTGGGGCCAGAAAACGATGTCATGCCGTCTTCAATTGGATGGACTAAATTGCATCTAGGCTGCTGCTTAACCATCCTGAAGACTTCTCTCCCATGATTGGTAGAAGATGCTATATGCTTAACCGTCTCCTAGATATTAGAGGACAAGCTTAAAAATAGCTAATTCATATACTTGCACAATGTGAGTCATATTGGAAGTAATGAGTATAATATTCAGGTTGTTACAGTAAATCTTTAGTTGTTCCACCATGAAGCAAAAATGTTCCATGGTGATTGCTTTAATTAATCCTAACATAGTCATTTTCTTGAATGGCATACATTATATCTTCTGTGCACTAACACCAATATCAGGAAGGAAATGCTCCGAAGAGCAATTAAAGCTTTTCTTCAGTCATGAAATTGCTGATAGGTAACTTATCAAAGATGAGCATTCAACCTGCTGGTTTACAAATTTGGGGAGAACTTCTATCGGAGCATGAGATTCATCATATGAGTCACTCCCATTGCTTGATAATGGTCTTATTACTGAATTCATCAATATTCAAGGCCCGATAACAGAATCTCCCTTAGTACAAGTTTCTTTTTTAATTCCAGCAAATTACTCTTTAATGGCTTAAATATGGTGTTTGAAACAATTTCTAAATGATCTCAACGGTAAATTCTAGTACATAAGAGTCTTGTTTGTCTTGCAAGTAAACACAATAGCAATCAAGAGATGTTGGGTTAATAACTTCGTGAATGCTACTGCTCAGTTCAGCTTTACTCTGAATAATAGAGATGCTAGGTGTTCTTAGGCCTTGCTCTGAATAATGATCGCATTACAATTTGCAAGGGAGTTCAAAGTTGCTTCCAATCCACCAATTCTCTGATGCTGTTATCCTGACATTATAAGGCGAATAAGATTTTCGTTTACTAACAACAGGAAACATATGAGCAAGAACACAAAAAACAAGTACTAGAGTTGAACAACACGAAGATACATTCCTATACAAGTTTTAAAACTTGAATAAAACATAGTATCAGAGCAGATACTTGTGCACTGTGTTTTGAGGGAAGGTCTATGAGTGGGAGTATTTAAGCATGTTTGTGTGCGACATGCATATAGCTTTGTAACTTGGTTAATTTCCAGCTAGTTCCGCCTTGAATGTTACCAAAAAAATACAATATGTCTCAACTTGAGCTATAATGAAACTTCTAAGGAAGATGGAAAATAAACATTTTAGTTATGCTGATTATTGCACACTTTAAAAGTTTAGATATCAATCTCCGTTAATTCAATAACGCACTAACTATGCAAGATTTAAAGCATGCGGCTCATCTACAACCTCCCAATATCCTCGAACGGCAAGAAGTGTAGCTGAGATTGTGATTCGTTGGGAGAAACGTCAAAACTGAAGCCTAGCTTAGGAAGAAGATATGCCGTAAGTCGTGACTTACGTTCTTTAGGAAGCATCTTCTCAGGACAACGCTTTCTCTGTAAGCAAAATAACACGATTCTGCTAGCTTTTGATGAAACATATGCCGCTCCTCGGCGCTCATGAGGCTGAGGAAGAAATGTGCTTAATTAATCTCAGCACTCAAACTTCTACATCCTAGATGTGATACGAGAGATTATAATACTTCTCTCAGTTCTAAAATAATTAAGGGAATGTGACGAAGTGGTCGAAGACAGAAACATTCCCATCTGCACATTCTCCTGGCGCCTTTTCACGGCTGAAATGTTCAATGATCGGGCGCATACTTACAAGGGACAACTGCTGTAGTTTAAAAAATTATCTTCCCATATTCTGATAATAGAAGAATATTGTCTTCTAGACTTGTGATCCATCGACAATGAATCTGTGGCCATGACAGGTTAGATAGGAACTTGACCCCCTGAGTTTCTGTTATTTTCAAAAGATGACAACGTCGCTGTAAATTGAAGGAAGAATCTGCACGTCTATCCTTAAATCGATGCGATTAGTTTCAATAAATCTTCAGAAGATTTGCACAGCAGAGAGAGTTTCTTCAGAATATGATAATACAGGTGTCAATTGAAGTAACAATTGGTACGCTTGCAATTCGATTCAAAAATCTTCAGAAGATCTGTAACGCACAGAGTTGCTTCAAAAGATGATAATATCAATGAAAAGCGACAGAAAAATTAGCACGTTTACTCTTGATCCTTGCAGTTTTCCGTTTCGTTTATTAAAACTTCAGATTCCACAGGATTTGGAAACGCGACCACACTGCAGCTGTGAAGATTTACGCCGCATTGTTTGGAGATTCATCCGTACATTGTACGGTCTCTTCCCATCTCTTCCGTTGTGCGTGATGGGCATGGATCATCGCATCCTTTGGAGAGGGAGCTCCATCCGTACATTATTGTACGGTCTCTTCCCATCTCTTCCGTTGTGCGTGATGGGCATGGATCATCGCATCCTTTGGAGAGGGAGCTTCGTAGTACGATATAGTATCCATCCGACCAGCTAGATATTAGCCACGCGTCCTAGTTTTCCACCTGGAACCTTTTCAATGGTTGATTAGATGCAACGTGGCAAAATCTGAATGCTTCTAAAATATAAAGACCTAGCGTGCATTTTACACAGCAGTCTTAAAAATTAAAAAAAAATCAAACAAACACAAAGAGGCCAGTTGTTGCACTTAACATTTTATTGCTTTTTTTTTTTTTTTTCAAAGGTTTGTATTTTCAATTGTTGAGTTTAAGGTTTTATTGTCTCCTTTTAAAGGTTGGCTTGAAACTTTTTTTCCAGCGCACTGAATTAAAGGACAAAAACATGAAAATCACATGATTCTTCCCTGACAATTGGGCTCCCCGAGTGGCTTCATGGCCCAAAATAGTTTATGGCCGATCACCTGGGTGCGAGCCACATGTTAATTTGACTCGCATAAACTTTTGAATGGTCAATACTCGTCAAAATCTAAATACTCTGGAAAATATCTTATGGTGATGGGTTTAAATTTCTCTAGTGCCTTCAAGAGGCAGATAACCCGACAATGTGGTCAGGTTTTTTTTATCTCGCGTAAGAAAGGCACATGTATGACTCAAGCACAACCTCGACACCCTAGGACCTCCCTCAAGTTTTCCTTTGATATTCTACGGCTTTAAAGGGATGTGGTTTTTTTTCCCCTCAAACATTGCCATGTGGGTTTGAACTTGGTAGGTTAATCTAACACCACACACAAAGAGGATAAGGGATGTTAATAAATGATGCTTTCTAAAGCCTTCAAACTTAAAATTTTAACATCATGAAAATACTAAAGGTTATCATTATTATAATAGTTTGTTCACAAAACTAGCATAACAATTTACCATAATTTGCTGAGGATTTATCCATCATAATTAATAAATAGAAAAATTTCAAAGACTCTTAGTGTCCAGATGTTTTCTCGGGCCTCAACTTGTTAGCCCACCCAAAAAACAAATTTCATGATGAAGCATATTATAAATTGAAAAATTAATCATGTATTGGTTGTCATTTGACTTTTACCAAGAATTGTGCAAAGAGTCACATACCCACAAGATAGAACTTCCCAATTTCAAAAAAATTCATGGTTTTTGAGTTATTATGATGAGGTACGTGAATACTATGTATTTCAAAGCTTAAGATTTAGTTCACTAGCCATCAAATTTCCTATAAGTAAAATCAATTAATGGCTTTTAGAAGTTAACACCTTTCAAAAAATTTATTAAATTGGCTTTTAAAAATAGATTGCCAGCTTCATTTTTTGGAATATGCCAGCTTTCTTGAACCTACTTTGAGGTTGGCATTGGATCAAGCACCTATGTGGGGAACAAATTGCTTCTTCCTCTTCTTAATTTTCTCATTGAATTTTATCCATATTGAAATCTTAGTGTCATAGGAAAAGAGATTTTCATTTTTCATTTGGCAATATTGCCTCTTGTTGCGTAAAACTATAAATAGATTTCATCTCTTTTCATTTGTTATCTTGATGTATTAGTGATTTGGCTAAGATAATGAGGTGATTTACATTAGGACTACATTGTCTAGTTTCTCTTTCTAATTAGTGCATTGATTGCTATGTGTCATGTGTTGCATGTAATTAGTCCATGAGTACTAATGAATTGCTAAATATGGCCATGAAGCTAAAGTAGATTAGAATAAGTCATCAGGACAGTTAATAAGGTGGCTCGAACAATCTCGCTATATTTGTGAATAACAGATTTGTAATAATGGTTGTAAGGCCCAAATTAGCCAAACAAGGTCTTAAACTTATAGTAGAGGCACAAATGACTACTATAAATAGTTGAGGTCGTGCTAAATTTGGAGGCTATTGTTCATTTTGTAATTTTGAGTTTTAAGAAATCGTGAAGCTTCTCTTTGAGAGCTTTTTTGATGGAGAAAGTGGTTTATGTGTCTACAATCACATGAGAGCTATGATCATGCTTTAGAATCAGGCCCCTATCTTGTGAATGATCACTTACTTTGCCTATTTTGATGAAGTTTTGCTACTTTTAGCTATCTTTTTTATTTTTGGCTTATTTTCTTGATTTCTTGTATTTCCATTGTAATTCGATGTTCATGAATGGATTAGATGTTTTAATGTTAAGGTTGGCACATGACAATTTTGGTATCAGAGCATTCGATCCTTTTCCCATCAGATTTGGTGGATTTTGCTAAGTTTAGTAGAGTTTCTTGTTCTAGTTTACTTGATTTTTGATTCCTAGCAAGTTTTGATTCAATTTTGACCATTTAATTTTCATTTTTTTGTGTAGTTTCTTATTGTAGATCAATAGATCATTCTTTTAGCTTTCTAGAGTTACTGAGATTTTTTGATTTGGAGCTATAATGACCAAGTTATGGCCATTTTTGTGTTTTCATTCTAATTTTAGTTAGTGACAGTTTTTGCAGTCTATTTTCTCTATTTTGGCTGAAGTTTTGGTTAAATTTTACAACTGTATTTTTATAGGATTGTAGATCTCACTCTTAGCTTGAATTTGAGCCAAATTGTAGTCAATTTGGTTGAAAATTGAGAGAGTTATGGCAATTCTTGTGAAGGAGATATAATCCTAGTTTTGGTAGAAAATTTGGGAGAGAAGCACTTCAATTTTTCACTTTTGAAGTTTTGCTCCTTTGTAGATTTTCTTCAATTTTTTTCATTCTGAAGCTTTCGTCAGACTCAATTATCAACTAAAAAAAAAAACCGCACGTGTGGGTGCCAGAGTTCAAAACCTTTCCTTTGAATTCGCGAGAAAACGTAGGGCACAGGAGGAGGTTTGCGAATTCTTCACGCATTCCTCCGCGACTTCTTCACGAATTTCTCCGCGACTTCTTCACGAATTCTTCCGACTCCTACGAATTCCTACGAATTTTGTCCACGAATCTCCTGTCCTGCTCCTGTTTGCGAATTCTTCGTGATTTCTTTGACCTGCCTCTTCTTGTCTGCGAATACCCCGTTCACGATCCCTTTGCAAATTCTTCGCAAATTCTTTGACCTGTCCCTTCTTGTCCACGAATACCTCATTCGCGAATTTTTCCTCTCCGTTGACGTGCCCCTTCCTATCTGCGAATACCCCCCCGCTCGCGAATTCGCGAATCCCTTCCTCGCAAATTTCAGCTTGTGAAAGAGAGAAGAAATTTTTTTTGAGTTTCCCTATTTTCTTTTTGGTAGTTATATTTTTTTGTAGCGAGCATAGGAGATTCATCCAAGCAACCGTGAGAACAAAAATTTGTCGTTGAATTTTAAATTTTAGTGGCCTTCTAATCTTTCACGAGCACAAATGTTTCATGGATGTTCAATGTTTGTTTTAATTTTTATAAGACCCTTACTCCTAAAATCGTACAAATGTTGTTTTTTTACCAAATTTTAAAACTTCCATATCTTTTCTGTTTGACCTCGGATTTCGGTACAATCAAAAGCAAAAGTGATCAACTCGTTGAGCTTGACATTGTTTAGTTGTCTGTACTTTCAAAATCATATTTTAACTTTCTATAATTTTGTCCCATTTTCTCTTAGTTGTTGTAGTTTATAATCCATTTCTTCGAAATTCCATATCTCTTCCGTGTGACCTCGGATTTTAGTGTCGTAAGAAGCAAACCTCTATAGCTCACCAAGATTGACAGTGTGAAAGTCTTATTTGTACCAACAATTGACCTCTTCAAAAGTCTTTGTAATTTGCTCTAATCGAAAAACCCATGCCTATTGTCATCGTTTAACTGCACCTTGCTAAATTTGATTTTCATATCATTTCAAAATTCTTCCCAAGTTTGCAATCCACAATTACAAATTCAGTTATTCGACATCAATTCCAATAAATTGGGATTATGAACAAGAGGATGACAATCAGTCATATTGTTATGACAATGGTGTGGAGGAATGTTGGGATCAAAGTGATGATTACAACGAAGATTATGATAAAGGTGACGATAACATTGAAGATTATGATCAAGGTGATGACATCGCTGATGACAATCAGTATCAAGACCAGAGTGACGATTTTGCTAATGATGATCAGTATCAGGGCTACAACAACACTTCAGAACTTGACCATTGCTATGAAGATTTCAACAACGATCAGCAAAGTGAAGAACAATATAAACCAGTCATTGAAATAGAGTTCAATGATGGTGATTATCAAGATCAAGATCAATTCCAATTTACTACTGAAGATCAGTTTGAAATGACAAGCGTCGATGAGCAACAACAGGTGCACGGTGGAACAGAAGATCACTATGAGCCCATTGATCAATTCTAGGATGTTGAAGAACTCAAGAGATGACAAATCGTGGTGCAGAACAACATTTCAATCATAATGAAGATGATAATGTTGATAATGAGACCTATGAAGATGCCTATGAAAGTGAAGAAATTGACGAAAATGAAGGATGTTCTCTCTATGCTACTACATGTATGATTGGTCCTTCTGTGATGAGTATATCATTTGTTGATTCAAATGATTTTAAGGAGAGAAAAAATATTACCGCGACAAGTGGGGCAAGAATTTTCAGTCCTTATGTCAATTTTGTGGGAAATATAACGCCATCAACTCAACAACAGTGGATTAGCACTCATGCAATATCAAGTAATAATGTAAACCAATGGAACAAAAGAAACATTAGGTGAACTTTTAACTACCATACACGATAATACCGAACAAACAAAACAAACGTGGCAACAATTACAAGAAAGGTCAGAGCGAAGATGGGAAGAAATGTACCAGAAGACGGTCGCTCGTTTGGATTCTATTTTACAATCGGTTGGTATTCCACAACAGCCAATTGATATGCAAACTACTAATCCTGAATGGTGTACCACTATTGATGTTTATAAAACAACGTTCCCTCTAGTTCAAGGGCAAACTTCCATGCCAAAGGCAAATATTGATCGAGATGTTTTGAACAAACAAGATTATGAATCTTCTGATGATTCAAGGAAGAAAGAAAAATACTAATATTGATCTATCTTTCACGAAGACAAATCATTATCACCAAAGCACCAATGGACAGGTGGATGAAGACCAATTTGAGAATCCAGGTCAAGTCTTGTTGGGACAGTTGTAATGATTAGGTCGACAGTCAAAATAAAGAGGTATACTATGAGCAGAGCGAACTTTTACAACTGTAGTCAAATCATGGATACAATTCGATTGCTGAGAATTATGCTCTACTCCACAAATCAGTGGTTATGACCATATTATTGATAATGATCTATATGAAATTATTCTTGAACGTGGATCAAGCGAGTGGTATAACACTGATGCAAAATTCAAATACCAATACAACAATGAGCTTTTTGATGATGAAATTGGTATTAACCTTGCTTCAATGAAGTCAATAATAAGAGATCCATTCCAAGATCTGTCTTGCGTTAGAGGATGTCATCAATCCTATTAAGAAAAATAGGTTGACATGAGAACAGAATTCAAGACTATCAAACTCCTTGTGTACAGATGGCTTACAAACAATAAGATTGAATGAGTAGAAGTAAATGCTTTTTATTTGCATTGGATGTAAGAATTGAAGCATTTCTATCATTCCAATTTGAGCACTTGTTGTATTTGCATAAAAGGAAAACACACAAGCAATCCCAATGGATCAAACCAATGAAAACCCAACATTTGGTCTATTAAACCCATTCAATGTGGCACAAGCTCTTGAACTTTTATACCAACAAATTCAAGCCACTAATAAGCAGCTTCTTGAAATTAATCAAAGAGACCAAGACTTGGAGTCTAGATTAGCCAATCAAAAGAAGCATGTAGTTCCACCTCCCGTAAAAGTGTTTAAGGGAGAAAAGAAAAATAGGAACTTACAAGTGGTAAATACTTGGCTAAATGTTTGGAACAAATACTTTGTCATGAACCAATTCTCTGAATCTGAAAAGTTATCCACTGTCACCAAGTTCCTTGAAGGAAGAGCCTTAGTTTGGTGGAATGACTTAGTTGTAAAGGACAATCAACCTTGTACATGGGACGATTTTTGCAAGCTTTTTAGAGATTATTTTCTATCACTTTTAGATGACTATGGACACTTCCAAAAGTTGAGTCATCTAACCATGAATAAAGGTTTGGAACAATTTATTCAAGATTTTCATGAGTACATGAATCCACTTTATAGTGACATTCTGCCTAAGGTACAAATGTTAATGTTCATTGATGGGTTACCAAAAGATTATGAAGTGGATGTTCGTAGGAGCCATTCAAAAACCCTAGAAAATGCTATTAGGGTTGCAAAATACTTTGATGACACACCTAAGCCACCTGGGGGTCAACAACCTAATGAGCAGAAAAAAGGTTTTTAATTTAAGAGGAAGGATAGGGAAGTTGTTAGTGAAACACATCCCAATTCCAACAATCTTAAGAAAACCAAAAAAAACTTTAAAAATCATCAAGGTGGCATTGATAAAGCTGAAGCTCATAAGAAGAACTTGTGCTTCAAGTGCAATGGCGAGGGTCACCTTGCACGTGATTGCATTAAAAAACAAGCTTCAACCTCAGGTAATCTATCTCGAAGTAATGAGATGGATGTTTGTTTTCTTAGTTCTTTAGTTTTTGGACCTAATGACCTTATTTGCATTAAAGGTAAAAGTTGATGATCAAGTTGTTAATGTTCTTTTTGACACAAGATTCACTCATAACTTTATTAATGTAAATTTGGTGCAGACGCTAAACCTTCCTACCAAAAAAAGTGAGAAAAAATATCGTGTGACAATGGCATATTGTTTTAGATTTCCAATATTGCCTATATTGAGACTTTTAATCTAGTAGTAAAGCATTCTTCCATCATACTTCTACTATCGTATGCTACTACAAAAATTTGGAGATATATGGATGTACATATAGCGTATTTGAAAGGAGTTATTGAAGAAGATATCTACATGATACAGCCTTAAAGTTATCTAATCAACGACAAAGAGAATCATGTTTGTAAACTCCACAGAGCACTTTATGGCTTGAAGCAATTTGCTAGAACAATTTGTGAAACAAATGTTGTCTTTAGAATTCAATATGATAGATTTGGGCAAATCTCACTACTATCTCGGTATTCAAATTTGAAGAGATAGAGAGCAAAGGCTGATTTACAGTACTCAACAGAGGTACATTTACAATATTCTACTTGTTGGAAAAAATAGGTCATGGATCGGACCGGTTGAACAATCAGATCAGGACGATCCTACTACTGCGTGGAAGAAGTGGTCAACTAATTCCCTCGGTGCGTGCACTACAACAATAGTAGGTGAACTCAAAACGAAGAGCTTGGTTGCACGATTGTTTGCAAAAGCAGAAGAGCAGACAGTCAAAAAAATCAATTAGAGAGTCATATAGAAAGCGAAAAGCATATAACACTAAAAAATATGAACGCAAAACCAGACAATAATTTATTGAGATTGAATGTATGGAAATACAAGTCAAATGATGTTGGTGAGCACAAATCAGTAACAGATAAAACTGCGTGTTCACAAAGCTAACTACGATCCGTAATAACTAAGAGCTTATTCTGACAATCAGTCTGAGATTGAAGAATCAATGTTTGAAAGCATCTACTAAGTCTTTTTTTGATAAGCTGGTGTCTCAGCGGCTATGAGCGCTCGAGCCTGTATGGAATCAGCTTATATTGGCATTAACATGTATGCTTAATTGATTACAATGATCAATTATATGCAATTTTCAGTTGTGCAGATGTATGTACAAGAAGATGACATGGAACTGTTTGCACCGTCTAGAATAGATCGTGGCTACTGTTGTCATTGTCCAAGTAGTTGCACAATATAAGAAGTGGGCTTGAGAAGGCTTCGACTATTCGAAGTCGAGCGTGTCGTTGCCGATAGTCAGCGGAGTTAGGATGGTTCTCGATAAGTCGAACTATCCGATAAGTCGGCCAAGTCGGGGGTCCCCCGTAAGTTGGCCAACTCCGACAAGTCGGGTGACTTCCACAAGTCAGACTGTCATTCTCTTGCATGTCTTCAATAATAGAGTAATTTTGCAGACTATGCGACAATGCATATAAAATTACAACAATATTAATAAAATTAAATTAACATGGGATTTAGAAGAGTAGAGAAAATAAATCCACCACCACCCCTCCCCCCTCTTAATTTGGATCTGTAAAAGTCTTGATCTTTAGACTAAGCAATGCACAAAAATTTGTTGTGTGCATGAATGCTCAAAGCGTTGGTAATTACATCTGCAATCATGTTTTTGCATCCAAAATTATGTTAAGCTTACCTCTCTGTCAAGAATCTTACTCCTTACATAGTGATATCGAACCTCAAGACACATGACAGGTAATAAAGATTGGTTTAGTAATTTGAAAGAGTTGGACAATGGAATGTCTGTTTCACAAGCAAATGGTGATGTGTGCAAGATCAAGGGGATAGGCATCGTTTCCATCCAACTACCTAATGGCAAAAGCAGGACAATCAAGGAGGTACTTTATGTACCAGGTTTGAATAAAAATATACTTTCCGTTGGTGTCATTATTGATCAAAAGTTGAAAGTAGAGCTTGCCCATGATCGTTGCTTTGTGAAGGATGTGAACCAAAAGTTCAAGGTCATTACGGATGGTATAAGGGATCCCAACACTAAATTGTGTGAGTTGAATGCTACAATTAAGGAGTAACATGGACTTATCTCGTCCATTCAATCGCAAACTGAACTGTGGCATAAAAGGCTTGGTCATTTGAACCTAGGAAGCCTTAGCTTGATGAGAAAATTGAAAATGGTGAAAGGATTGCCTATGATGGAAGACCACTTGAAGATGATGTGCGAATCATGTGTATGGGAAGCAACATTGAGAGAAACTCAACAAAGGTGGTGTTGCAAGAGTGAAGAACATCCTGGACTTGATCCACATAGATCTATGCGGGCCTATGAGGATTATGTCTATGGGTGGAGCTTTTTATTTCATGACCTTCATAGATGATATGTCACGTAAGACGTGGATTTACTTCTTAAAGAGAAAATTGGATCCTTTTGCCACTTTCAAGAGCTTCAAAACATTGGTCGAAAATCAAACAAGTAGGAAGATCAAAGTCCTAAGATCTGGTAGTAGAAAGTACAAGTCTATTGACTTCATTCAATGATCTTTGTGATCAATGTGGGATCAAAAGACAATTTATGCAAGCTCATACTCCTGAACTCAATGGTGTAGCTGAGTGCAAGAATCGTACGATTGTGGAAAGTGCTAGATCTATGCTTGTTGGGATGAAGCTACCAAAAGATTTTTGGTCATAAGCATGCAGTATCACAGTCTATTTTCAAAATAGAAGTCCTACCATTGTCGTACCAAAGATAATACCTGAGGAGGCATTTACGAAGAAGAAGCCAAAGGTGAACCACTTGCGAGTCTTTGGATGTATGGCCTTTGTATACATTCCTAAGGAAGAAAGACGTTAGCTTGATGTAAAAGCTATAAAGTGCATATTCTTAAGATATGATGATCGTATAAAGGTCTATAGATGTTTTGATCCAGTGGAGAACAAAATACATGTTAGCCGTGATGTCATCTTTGATGAATCTAAGATGTACGAAGACGAGGATGTTGAGAAGATGGATACATCTAGTGGGAAAGATGGTATAGTGAGAATTCCTTTTGATGATGATCCATTTATTAACCTTCCTAGTGATGTACATGTGGATACACCTCATGATACTACTACTCAACCTCAAGAGACAGGTTGGAGAGGTAGAGATAAACTTTTTGGTGCAAAAAGGATTGAAGTTGCAGGTGACAAACGCAAGGAGAAGGATGTACCATGGGATACATTTTCACCAGGAAGCCGATCACCTGATAGGAAGCTCCCTAATTGGTTTGAGAGATTGATTGAGAGCCGCAACATGGATGACTTTCCAAGATCATCTATCCAGGAGAGTTACGAAGCTCAACAAGAGAGAAGACACAACCTGATAGGTATGAAGCAAATTATGCTCCAGTATCTAGCATTACTCAAAGCAAAGAACCTTCGACTTATGTTGAAACGAAGGATGATGATATTTGGGTCAAGGCCATGGAAGAAGAGCCTAATATAGGTGAGAGAGATGACTATCTCTCCTCTCTCTAGAACTTAGGACCAAATTTTAGAACACCAGTAGTCTAAAATAGCCAATTTTGGCCTATATGTCCAAATAACATGATTTTGGTGTCATTTTGAAGGTCCTGAAGTTTGACGTTTCTTCATACTGAAAAAATACAGTAAATAAAAAACCTTAGCTTTGGTTCACATGTGTGAAACTCTAGTATTAAAACTATATACAAAAATTGCCAATTTAGGCCTCAAACTAGCTAGGAAATGTTGACAATTTTCACACTCCCTCTTCAACATTGGATGCTAGTTTAAACATAGATATATCAGCCACGCACTCCAATGAAGAGACATGTTGAAGCTCCACCTCTTTGGCAATGGCTTGATCCCTCACAAAGTCATGCAATCTCAATGTGCTTGCTCCTAGCATGGAAAACTGGATTGGTTGCCAAGCTTTGGGCTGAAAATTTGTCACAATAGATGATTGGAGTCTTCTTAGAATCCAGCAAGTGAAGATCCAATAACATCCTCTTTATCCAAAGCATCTCCTTGGTGCATCTTGTCAATGCCTTGTGCTGAAGATAGAGAGATAGTAGGTTGTTTCTTTGATAGCCATGAGATAGCTCCATCTCCAAGATAGATTGCAAAGACACTTGTTGACTTCCTATCTATTTAATCACCTACAAAATTTGAATATTAAAAAGCACAAAGGTTAGGTGAAGATCCTCCATACAAGATGACAAACACTCTAGATCCCGAGAGGTGTCTTAGTACTCTCTTTCCTATCTTCCAATGAGCCTCACTAGGATCTTGTATGAATTGACTTAGTTTACCACCCACATAGCTTAGATCAGGTCTTGTGATGGTTAACCAAATAAGAGATCCTATGAGCTTTCTATAGAGAGTAATGTCCTCACATCATGATGATTAGTAGGCACATCAATATCATCATCAACATTGACAACATTGGAAACATTCTTTTCATGAAAGATGACATCCCTACTTATGACAACTTTATTTGTAAAAGGAATGTACACTTTGTAAGCCTTGGCTCTCGAGTCAATGTACCACGCTTGATCATCTTGATTGGATGACAATGCTGATATGAAAATGCTAGAATCTTCAATTTCACCTTCGTTGACAAGGTTAGCTGCTTGCTTTGGTTTTTCCTTGCCTGATTCCGTCGAGAATTTTTGACATTCGCTTTTCCAATGGCCCTTTTTGCCACAATGGAAGCATTTGTCCTTCTTCTTGGTCTTGCCAGATGATCTCTCATCCTCCTGAGTTTTGGCGAATTGCTGCTTAGATTTTTCTTACCCTTGCCTTTGTCTTGTTTTTGGCGTGTCACTTGATCATCAATATTTTGACATCTAGCTTTCACCATCTCTCATCGTTGCTCCTCCTGCATCAAGATTCCTATGAGCTCGTCATAATAAATAACAATTCCAATAATAGTCAGATCCAACAATTAGCAAATATAATAAAAGCATGAGAGATGGAGAAAATTTTGGTGGGAGTCCCAACTTTATTCACTAACTTGACATTTAGGCCTGCGACATTAAAAGTCTCGCAAAAAGGTCTAACTTTCTTTTATTGACTTTCTAATTATCAAATAACTATGTGATCATCGGGTTGGACTTACACACGCAAGGTGCCAAATCCCTCTCACTTATTAACTAGGGTTACGTTTGCCTCGGCGTCAAACCCTCCAACAGTATCCCCCACCAAAACTGGTGGCGGTCCCACAACACCTGCGAGATGCAGTTAATGGGAGCTTTTATTAACACCATGTCGTATTTTTATTAAATGATACTACACCTTCTCCATGAAGTCGAGTTGAGCAGTATTGAAATCTAGGTTATGTGGCAAAAAACAACGATGGGCTCCAACGATCCACTTTGAGGTCTTTATAAATCAAACAAAGCAATCTTGATACTTGATAAACAATGTCCGTAGCTCGCGAAACTATACAGAAGTGAGTTGTGCTCCAACTTGTACAATCTTTTCTGGATCTCCTAGTTCAGCAAGATTCATAGGCTGCATCCTAGCTGGGCCATCGTAAACATCTTTCGATTCTGGCACTTGTACTTCAAGGTCACGATGTGCTTTTGGTAACATGTAACCACATCATCCAGAATATAATGTTTGAAATGCTCTGGCACATCATGCTGGACTTCCTCTGATTGTTCTTTGTCAAAAGGATTAGCCTTGGATCTTCGCTTAGCTTTCTTGGCAGGAATCGATCATGGAGGTGATGACTTCTGAGAAGATGGACTCTTCTTTGAAGGTGAAGACTTCTTAGATGGTAATATCTTGCAAGAATTCTGACTTGAAGAATCATTCTTGACTTTTCCTTTACCTTTTTGAGGTGGATTTTCCCATTTCATGACCATATTATAATATTGCTTAGCTTGATTCTTTGTCATTAATCATGTGATCTTGTCTTCCTTCAATATAACTGCTTTTGGTGGTTTTATTGTTGGTTCATCGGGAATATCACGTACTCCAAATCTGGTAGGATTCATGTGATTTAGAACCTGCTCATCAGTAAGTTCTGCAATGTCATCATAAGTCAAGGCATGACTAATATGAATAACTTCATTTTCAATTGGATATGGTATGGATTTCGTTGATATCCAAGTCACATTCAGCACATTCAATGGAAAAGTGATCGGTGTATCCAAAGTTCGATCCAATAATAAAATTTTGCTCAAGTTAGACTGACTATAACTTTGGCTACAGCTTTACGGCTTCAAGCTCCTCTTCTTCTTGCAATTGTTTAATCCATTGCCTCATATCCTGATATCTCCTCTTTTCGGCATGGAGATTTGGATAGACTCCAGGTGCTATTGGTATATCAATTAATGGTATAGAATCAATAGGTACTGGATCTGCTACCGGTTCTTTCTACTTTTGTGCTCTGGTAACCATCATCAAAGATACACTTGGTTCAGGTTGAACTGCTGGCCTTTGCTTGATTGTTATCAAATTTACAGGAGGTGTGACCGACGGTGGCTTCGGTCTTGCTGGACACTCCTTGTAGCAATGCCCATAACCACAGTCACGACAAAATGGTACAAATTTGTCTTTGTTTGGACATTCTGCAACTCTATGATTTTCTCCACATGCAAAGCATCGAAGCGGCGCTCTGGTCCAATTTCTAGATGCTTGTTGTTGTGCGGCAACATAGATAGCATATTTTTCTGAAGGTTCGCTCTCATTATTGTAATTCCATTGCTTGTTACCTCTGTAAGGTTTTGGTTCCATCAGATTAGTAGGAGGAGCAGGTTGCGTTGGTGGCACTAGTAAAGCTAATCTCTCAGGATACCCAGGACGAGGTTTGGCTGCATGATCCTTTCCATAATGGGGTTCCCGATATCCCATCTGGGCATATCGCTGCTGATAATCCGAGGATTAAAGTTGCAATAAGTAGTTTCATGATCAAGCGAATTACACAAATGGCAAATATTGCTTTCTATTCATTTTTTCAATTGAGGACATTCATTTGATGTGTGATTGCCTATACATATGGAACACCAGACATTTTCCTTGGTAGAAAAAGTCTTAGCAAACTTTTCAGGTTCCTTGTTCACTTTCCCATGGAAATTTTCCAATACTTTGATCTTCTCATCAACTTTTCCATCTATTTCTGTTGGTTCTTCCCGAGTTTCTCGAGTTCGTTGAGCATCATCTCTACAGTAGAGTTGATATTCGTTGATGCAATAGTGGTGGATGTCATAGTGGTCTGCCCTGCTGTATAAGACAACATACTGATATTCGGCTCATCATCTGAATCTTCATCCTCCTCCTGTATTGCATCGTCCATAGCATTTTGCAAAATTGCGTACTCATTATATCCTTTTAGGTAGACCTGACAAAAACCACACAATCATGACATTTTTTTTAATCAGCTCGGGTTGCACTCAGATCTGAGGCGTTTAATCCGTTCAATGTAATCTCGAATCATTTT
Source organism: Diphasiastrum complanatum (assembly GCA_029204225.1). Lineage (NCBI taxonomy): Eukaryota > Viridiplantae > Streptophyta > Lycopodiopsida > Lycopodiales > Lycopodiaceae > Diphasiastrum > Diphasiastrum complanatum. Next base: position 29,452,642 of record CM055096.1, on the reverse strand, counting down.
TCGCTTTCTCATTTTAATTTTACTTAACAGTAAAAAAGAGTTTTCCGTAAACTTCTGAGGTTCGAACTGTGTAATGAGGGCTCGTATAGCAGTTTTCCAATCTGTATGCTCAATCTCATCTTGATTGTAGTACCAATCTTGTGCTGCACCCGTTAAGGCCATAGGAAAAAGCTTAAGTTTATCTTGAGGAAAAACTTCGCCATAGACTTCACAAGATTCCGCATAGATCTGGAGAAATCTAACTAGATATGCTAATCCATTGTATTTGGGTAGATCCAAACGGGGTGCTCTCCTAACAATGATTAGATTGACTTCCTGAGGAGTAGCTCCTGGAGCAGCCATCTTTACAAATTAAATCAAGCAGACAATGAGATTAGATCTAGATTTTTCAATCAGGAACTCTCAATTCTGCTCTGCAAAATTTCTTTCACTTGACAAGAATCAAATTCCTAAACTGTGAAAAAGACTCTATGATCAAGCGATCGACACTTCTAAGAATGATGAATTCTCAAAATCAGAATCAAATTGAATCAGATTTGATAAAAAATTTGACAGATTCTTGAGTTGGAAAATCAGAATCTAAAAATAGTACTCGCGAAGGTTTTCTCGGCGAAGGTTCAACAATGTTATGTTTGGTAGAAACTCTTTGATTAGGCTTTTCTGACAAATTTAATTGAAGTAATCTTTGTCGAACTCTCAGATAAGAAATCTGACTCAGATAAGTCTAGGGTAAAACTGGCGAAGGTTCCTTCTGACAAAAAAATGTGGTCTTGAACTATGGGTGGTCTCTCTTCAGTTCCTGCAACTATTTCCATGAGTTCATTCAACTCAAGTAAGGACTCCATCCTCACTTTCTAGGTAGAGTAGTTTGATGAACTCAACCTATCATTAGTTTCTAGCATGATCCCACCATTGGAAGCCATGAATCTAATGATTCTTCAACTTTTAGGTTCTTTCCTAATGCACCTAGCACTCACTTTTCTCTCAACAAATGATGGATACGAAGATCTCAGAAGATCTAGGACCCTAAAACACTTCTATCTTGAACTTGGCTGGTTTCCAAGCATATAAAGGAAGATTGAGACACTTGCAACACTTTGCACACACTAAGAATAGATTACAAACTCAAACCAACTTGAACACACTCTTGCTTAAGCTCTCAAACTTTCCAGCAAGTGACCAAATCAAGTTATGGTGTGAAGAGTTACTTGCATTCTTAGAAAATACACAAGACTAGGGCTGCCAAGAATACCTAGAATTGAACAAACTCAACACACTAAGATATTGATTCAAACTGTAAAACCACATGTAAACCACACTTATAAAAGTGTATAAACTCTAGCAAGTGATAAATACAATCTTTAGAGGTGAATGAAAGAGCACACTTAGTGAATCATAGGACTAGCTTCACTAGCTTGTCAAATCTTGATGTTTAGATGTAGATCTAAGGTCACTTCACATGAGAATGTTCCTCAATCTATTAAAAATCTGGAAACACATTTGCATAATGGTTCAAACCTTCCAGCAAATGCTCCAATCAAATTACATAAGGAGAGTTACTTACATGCTCAACAAAGTACACCAAAATTTATGCAAAAGATTGTTGACAATCTATTCACCCAAAAGGGGATCTTTCATCCAAGTGGGAGCTTTGCTCAGCCTTTCGGAGAATTACAAAATCACTCAAAGAGTATTTGTCATCCACTTAAGGAGACTCTTCATCCACAAAGGAGAGTGTTCATCCACAAAAGAGATTGTCAACAATAGATTGAATAGAACATTGTTAGTATTGAATATGCACGAGTCTCACAATCAACAAATGATTAGGTGTTATGATCTGATCCAAAATAGCTTCTTCTCAGTCTCTGAACTTCAATAGACCTGAAATATACTTTTGATCCACAAGTTCGACTCAACAAACAAAGGTTAGTAAGTTTTGATCAACAATGCAATGCATAATCATGCTAGAACTTGATCAAACATCCAAATATCACCATAAATGGAAACCTTAGTAAAAATAACAGCCAACTAGTTTTGATACCATGTGAAAAAAGTGGATCTTGAATGGATCCAAACTCCCAAAATACTTGGCTAAGATCTTTGCACAACAAGCTACAAAAGCTAGAAATGGCAAAGCATCCTAATGCTACCTTTGATACACATGAACTTAACAGAGCATTCAAGAGACAGAAGAAACTAATAAAAGCTACTGATGGCAGCCAAAAATAGCAGCAAACAGGGCTCCCAACAGTAGCTTACCATTCTTGAAAACCTCTTAAGATCATACACAAAAGCTTGAAGACAATACACAAGACAATCTTCTCAATGGAGGAAGAAATTGTGACAACGATCTATTGATACAATAAGTTTCTCCAACCTATTCTCCATAAATTTTAGCCTAATATAGGTGAGATAGATGACTCTCTCTCCTCTCTCTAGAACTTAGGACCTAATTTTAGGGCACCAGTAGTCTAAAATAGCCAATTTTGGCCTATATGTCCAAATAACATGATTTTGGTGTCATTTCGAAGGTCCTGAATTTTGACACTTCTTCATACTGAAAAAATACAGTAAATAAAAAACCTTAGGCCTAGTTCACACGTGTGAAACTCCAATACCAAAACTATGTAGAAAAATTGCCAATTTAGGCCTCAAACTAGCTAGAAAATGTTGACAATTTTCACATATGTTCCCTGGTCTCATGTTTACACCCCCCTACCAATAAATCAGTCGAAAAAGTAATTACTTTCCATATTGGAAATCTTATAACTATGTTTCTTAGACTTGAATAGGTTGCTTTGGTTAAATAGTAAAAGTGTTGCCTATATAAGTATGCCATGGATGTTCTCAGAGAGGGATTTTGATGGGCTTGAATGGCATGGATTTGCCCAAGCCTGCAAGTGCCCAAATTCCCTACCAAGTTACATGGGAAGTCCGAGGGGCTAGTATGGCACGGATCTGCCCTAGTACCCAACACTGTGTTCAAAATTATGTCTCTGCGTACTTGTGCATGGATAAATAGCATTCTTCATGTTTTTTAATGCTTTATGAGTTGAATACATTCTCTTCACTCTTGCATTGATCAGTATGGCAGCTGTCCTGATACAGTTTCGATTCAAGGGCATGATGTATTGCTATTTATATGTTGCATGTTTGGAAAGATTGAACAAATGTTTTGCTATTGCATTCAAGCTGATAAAGTAATGAATTTTGTTTCGAACATGGATAACAACTGATGCTCAGCTATGACACATGTCTTCCTCACCTAACTAACTCATGCGGTTTTATTTTGTGGGATGGTGGCAGGTAACAGCTGGGTGTCCTAAAACTTGCTTCACTTTTTGGTACTCTGTACTATTAGACTTTATAGAGCTATATTTTAACCTATTATGCTATAAATTGAAGGGTTTAAAGAGTTTGGTCTTGACTTGTCAAGAGGGACTATGTGATGTTTTGTTACTCTCTCTCTCTCTCTCTCTCTCTCTCTCTCTCTCTCTCTCTCTCTCTCTCTCTCTCTCTCTCTCTCTCTCTCTCTCTCTCTCTCTACTATATGGTTATTACACTTTACTCGTTTTTCGAAACCTTATTAAAAAAAACTTTTTTTCCATATGGTACTAAACCAACGAAAGTGCCTTGTCTTACCAAACTTAGGAACATGGCCTCAAAAAAGGTTTTTTTTTTAAACTTCTAGTCTTTTGGTGGGAAACTTGATTTTCATCGAACGACCAGGATCAATGCACATGATAGGGATCCAATCTAACGGTGGGCATCTTTAAACACGGTGCACCAAGAGGTATTGAAATTTCTCTATAAGGGAAGATCACTACAACTCTAAGTTTCACTCTTCTTGCTCTCTCCGTCTCTCTCTGCTTTAGCTCTCTTGGTTGGCTTCTCTACTGCTGCCATCTTTGCTTGGATGGGAGGAGACCTGTGAAAGCTTTGTGGAAGAGTATTTGGGTGGAAGATACTGTAAACTAAGGTAAGAAAGTTGTGGTTTTTTTGATTGAATGATCATATGCATCGAAGGAGTATCATTAGCTTGTTATACTAGAAAGGGACTAAGCTCAAATGATACCTTGATTCTCATAGATTGATACTACATTCTTGCTTCTGTTATACACATCTGGAATCGAATACGTGTGGGTACTATCTCAAAAGCAATAGTGAACAATACCACATGTATGTTATTCACGTCTTCACATAATGTCTTGCTTAATTCTGCACGAATCCAAGCTCGACACATTGGAAGATTGCAAAATAAATTTTGCAATATCTTCAATTAACGAGAGATTATGGCTTGTGTTATTGTCATGGTGCAGGTTTCAAGATATATTTCTACAGCAATGCTAGTTGGGCATCTCTCAAGGACGACTGTAAATGCATCTCAGGAGGATGCATCATTGCATCGGGAGCAGCAATTCTCTGGGTCAGCAAGAAGCTGACCGTTGTAGCCCAGTCATCCTGTGAAGCAGAGTACGTAGCAGCAGCGAAGATGGCCAACGAATTAATTTGGCTAAGACAGTTCCTGGACGAATTGGGCAAAACAAGGAACGAGCTTCTGGTCTTGTAGATGGACAACACCTCTACAATACATCTGACAAAAGATCTCGTGTTCCATTCCAGAACGAAGCACATTGCGACCAAGTACCACTAGATCAGGGATCTAATTGAGAAGAAGATACTACAGACCACCTTCATCAGAACGAGAGACATGGTTGCTGACATCTTCACCAAAGCCCTGGACAAAGGACTCTTTGAGAGACAAAGGAGCAATCTCGGGATCGTAAAGCTATCATGCTTTGAGAGGGAGCTGAAGAAACAAAATGTTTCCAGCTACAAAGCCTTGCTAGCTTTCAGCCATCAGCCTGACGAAGACATTCGCGAACTCGAAGATCTGGAGACACAAAGCACAAAAAGTTTTGCGAACACAAAAGTCAAAGGAAACGAAGATGAATGGTTTACGAACACGAAAGTCAAAGAAAACGAAGGGGAATGGTTCGCGAACACAAAAGTCAAAGGAGACGAAGATGAATGATTCGCGAACACGAAAGTTCCATGAACGAGATTCCTTTGCGGTCCAGTATGAGAAAAAGACATATGAGCAAAACGAAACTCGTTTTGCCCTCACACTCCAAAGAGTACCAACTAAGATCATGCAAGTACCCAGAAGTATAAATATATGATCTGATGGTATGACGTCAGCAGATACACTTTAGGTCATGGCTAACCTGCCACTCTTGTAACTCCCTGACTAGTTGCTTAATCACTCTAATCTTAGATTTATATAGAGCGACCATACTTACTGGATGATACTTGACATATAGATCAACTGAATACACATACATTGTAATGTAATAGTTTGATGCTAGTAAGCAATCAAGACGAAAAATATAGAATACTTGTCCGCCTGTGTGCGAAGACATTTCTGTCTAGGATCAGGAGATCCAACTGTCCGCTAGACGATTACTCGTGAGAGAACCGCGTTTCTCTCATGCCAATGCACTGCGTGGGTATGCACGTAGTGCTAAGAATCAGAGAAAAAAAATCAATAGGTGATATTGTAGCCTTCGCGCACAAATCAATTCGTGTTGTGTCTGATCTCGAATGCAAATGTTTCTACTGTTAATCGAGTGTTTGAGTTTCTTCTTGTTCATTTTGAATTCCGCAGTTTAGTTGAAACTATGTTGAATGTTGTATTAATTTTATGAACATAGATCAATAGTGACTGACTACACTCTAGAGGACTGTAGGAGTGATTCAGCTGGCAGTGTCCAGCGATCGCATATGAACTCCATCCAAGCTGAAGAGAGTCGTGACTGATTTACCTTTGCAAAACTTTCGCGAATCTGATGAATTCATCAGTCATCACACATCCCCAACAGCTATAAATTGAAGGGTTCAAAGGGTTTGGTCTTGACTTGTCAAGAGGGACTATGTGAAATCTTGTTACTCTCTCAAAGCTTCTAAGATGCCAACCCGACTATCTTTTGGCCGGGGTAGTACCAAACCTTTATCTTTACTTGTATTTTATTGCTAACAAGGTCTGTTTGATGATGTAGTCCACATGATGGTTTCATGATGATGGTGCTCTTGGTTATGGGGAGCCCCTTCCTCCACCCTACTCTTTTGTTCAGACTCTCATATGTTGCATGAAGAAAGCTGTTGATTTTCACAAACTTGTTACTTCTTATGATAAAGCTACTTGTGATGCTGCTGGATCTGATGATAAAATTTTTTGCCTTGTTGACCTGATGACTACTATGGATTGGATCAAAATATGTATGAAATTCATTAAAAAAAAGAAAACGCTAAGCATGGTTAAAAATTTTATATGGATCTCTCTAAATATGTTGAACATATTGCTACTGAAGAGAAATTCTGCAATTTACATATTCAGAAGATAATTATTTGTTTGGAAAAAAAAATGGTGACTTTACTATTGATACCTCTACCCTTAATGAACCTCCTACCTCACCCCATCATTTGATCTTCATCGAAGACCTTGATGAAGATAGTGCATCCCAGTTGGAATCCTTCTCTCAAGAAATTTGTGAAGTGGGCAATCAATCTGCCTTTGAATTCTGCCAATCCAAAAGCTGCTGAGTACCCTTGGTACCTAATCATACTATTGAGTTTAAATCTGCCAAATGTGCTTGCAAGCTTTGGAGTCTTCTTTCTGTGAATTTTTTGGCACCCATTTCTATTGAACTTTGGATTGCTCTTACCCATCTTACTGATGCAGAGGTTCAGGCCTGCAAGCTTGCCTCTTTGCATAAAAATCCCTCCTTTGATACACCTATTGCCTTTGATACCGTCATTAGGATGAGCAGATTTGAACCTACGAGATGCCCTTCTAAGCAAACCTGGGCTGGAACTAGAGGCCATTTTGAGACTGGCTTCAAAAGGATGAGCCTGCACAAGCTAGAATCTGGAACTAGAAAAGACCCTTCTTTAAATGCAGATGTGGCGACAAATGTAAAAACAATTCTTCTATCATTTGGTTTGATCACACTATCTGGTATATGATGAACAACCTTGCCAATCTATTAGATTGTTAATGCTAAGTGTAGTCACAACTCAAGCACTCTATGTCCAACATGATCTTATAAATTAGTTCATACTCACAAAATAAAAACGAGTACAGTCCACCGAAGAGATTAGAAATGGTTTGAGGTATTGTTGTAAATCAGATTTCAATGAGAAGTTCAGTTTAAAACTTTGAGTGATAGTGCAATAGAATAATGCAAGTTCCTTAGACGTCAAAGACAACCGTTCTTTGATCAGAAACTGAGGAGTCATAGACATCCGTGTTTCGATCCGAGTGGGTGAACAAGCGTGATAACAGAAGTAAAGTGCATTCAATCGCAATAAGCATTCATCTACGTTGTACACAGATATAAAAGCATATTGCTGTTATATTTTACTGAAGCACAATAAAATGATAGTTACAACCAGAATGACGGCATAATTGGGAGGCTCAAAATGATTCGTCTCATAAATGCAGCCACACTTAGAGTGTGTTGGGATGATCTATTTATAGATTGCATCCATGTATTAATTACAATAAATGTTTGTCATCTAATTAGGCAAGCCGTTGTACCTGGAAGTATTTGGCTTGTGATGACAACTGTATAATGTGCACATGGTCAACGAGTTGGGAATGTTGACATGAACGAGGACATTGCAAATTCTCTCACTTCGCAGTTTTGGAAGTGGTTGGGAATGTTCCTCATTGAAAATAGACCACCTTCGGGATTTTTTTTTTCACTTTCGAAATTTTTCTCTCACTTCGAGATATTGTGAAAAAACCGAAGGTGCCATAAAACAGTTTAACTTTTGGCAAATTGTCATTTCGTATTTTTGGGAAAAATACGAAAGAACATACTGTGCCGAAACATAGTTCATTTTTGCAGACTGTGAAAAAAGTAATGTATTTCTACAGACTTGTTCTAAATGCTAGTTGGTAGAAGTCTTTGAAGATGGCCAAGTCTTCAATGGTCTTCAAATAGTTGAACTTAACATTTGAACATGGAGAATAATAGGATTGGTTACCCTTTGCTAGAGATCAACCGGAAGCCCGTTGTAGACGTTCTTCAATAGTTTGGCTGTTAAGTTGTGATTCCTGCAAGTATTAGATGAGCAGTCATAGATCTTACCTTAGTTTGCAGTATCTTCCACCCGAATACCCTTCCACAAAGCTTTCACAGGTCTCCTCCCATCCAAGCAAAGATGGCAGCAGTAGAGAAGCCAACCAAGAGAGCTAAAGCAAGAGAGAGAGGGAGAGAGCAAGAAGAGTGAAACTTAGGGTTGTAGTGATCTTCCCTTATATAGAAATTTCAGTACCTCTTGGTGCACCAAGTGTTTAAAGATGTCTAGATCCCTATCATGTGCACTGATCCTGGCCATTCGATGAAAACCAGGTTTCCCACCAAAAGACTATAAGTTTAAAAAAAAAAACCTTTTTTGAGGCCATGTTCCTAAGTTCGGTAAGGCAAGGTATTTTTGTTGGTTTAGTACCATATGGAAAAAAGTTTTTTTTAATAAGGTTCGAAAAGCGAATAAAGTGTAATAACCATATAGTAGAGTCCATGAGAGAGAGAGAGAGAGAGAGAGAGAGAGAGAGAGAGAGAGAGAGAGAGAGAGAGAGAGAGAGAGAGAGAGAGAGAGAGAGAGAGAGAGAGAGAGAGAGAGAGAGAACCCACCAACCGTACCCACAGTTAGCAAGGTATCTCAGGGGGCAGTTAGCACCCTTGAGATGGAGTGCTAACTGCCCACCAAGAGAAAATCCTTTCATAAAGCCATTTTTTTAAATGCCAAAGCAATGTCATTGACTTCACTGATAAATGTAGTATGATCGCTACAACAATACATAATAGCGATAATCTATGCAATGATAACTTTATAAGAGTTAAAGATCGGTCTATTGAATGCCAAGTGTATGAACTGGAAAAAAAAAAACGGTAGTTCCTTTCTTTTATCAAACTGTTTCATATAAAAAATGTCCGACTCAAAATCAAAGGTAGTAGTAATATTCAAAAAGTTTATCGTATTGTCATTAGACTCCTCATTTTTTATGGTCAAGTACTCCAGAGAATAAATCCATTTAGCATTATCAAGGGTATGAGGTTGCTCTTTATCCAAAAATAAAAGCACAACATGATTATTAATAAAACAGATATCATCTATATATCGAAAGATATTCTTGAACGCCCGTAAGTATTTTTTCAGGTCTGGCAAGTCTTTTCATAAAACATAATTCATAAAATGAAAGGTACCAGTTATACCAAGTAGGGGAATATGCAAAGCCCATGGGTATACCACAAACTTGTCTCCAAGCTTTGTTTTCGAGTCTCACAATGCAATGGCCAATCAGTAAATCATTCCATTGACAAAGTAGTAGTTTGTCCATATGAGTCCATTTTTCAATTGGTTTGTTTAGCCACTTCCATTTACATTCCTCATAATTGGGTTTTCATTTATAGGCAAAATTCTTTTTTTGGCTGAATTTGAAAGCATACAAGATCATCTTATGTATTATAGTCTTAAGTCCATTCGGGCCATCAAGGAGGATGTTTTCATAACATTAAGAGATGTCGATGGACCACATAGAAGTGATTTTATTTGGCACATTAAGATAAATGCAGTGGATGAGTTGCACTGCCAGAATAGGCTGGTATCCACATTTAGGAAACTCCGGTATGAATGTACCTTAAGGCCTACCCCCTCCATGAGGAGCGGAGACAGAATATCAAGAGCTCTAGAAAGAAATGTGGCCACCTTTGAAAAGTAGCAATCATTTGCGTTTGTAATCCATCTGAAGGTATTTTTATGTGCTTTAAAAGTGCATAGTAGAAAAGGTAATTATTCTTTTGCAAGAATGTAATGCAGCAATATACTAGAAAATGTATGCTTAGTAATTGTCAAAGCATTATCAATATATTGTTATCAATCTCTGGAAAAGGGGCAAAATCTGGACTAGATAATCTTTGCAATGCCAAGCTCCTAACAAAATAGATGCACATGAAACAAGAATTATGTTGAGCCTTATCTACACCATTCACATACAGAATTAATCCCGTCACGTTCATCAATAGCATTCCTTAGAACCATTTTTGTGGTTCTTTTACCATGAAGCCATCTAGTGTTCTTTAAAAAGTTTGTAACAACAAGCTTGCAAATTAGGGCATGTTCCACAATGCTATCATGATCCATATTCTGATAATTGGGTAAAAAAGTAGCCAATTTAAACCAACCATGGTAAAGTTCCAAAGCAACCTCATTAATATTAGATTGACGTAAAGGAATATGATTAAGCCCTTTGTTCAAGTCGTTCCTTAAAATATTACTATTGATAATTCTAGTATTCATAGAAATAACATGCCCAAAATTATCATCAATAAACTCTTTAAAACGTTTAGAATTTGAGCACGTACAAGGTGGAATATTATCAATATCGAACTCACAAAAGACTTGAAAGGATTTTATACCATAGTACAGTTCTTTAAGACATTGGTAACGTCATAAATTGCAATTTTTTTTTTGAAAGTTATCAGCCGAAAAAGTACTTACATTCCATGCTTCAAATCTTATTAAGTTTGATCTTTCTTATTCTTTGCAGGGTTCGGATTTTTTTAATGGAAGTGTAGCTCCTGTATGAGTAAGCTAGGGATGTTTGCAAAGTTTGATTTTGATGTGCTTGAATGGCATGGATTTGCCCAAGCCGTAAGGTGCTTGGACTCCCAAATGTTTTGCGTAGGATGTCTTTGGGGCTAGTATGGCATGGATTTGCCCTAGTACCTAGCACTGCGATCAAAGTCATGTCTCTTTTCACTTATGTATTGCAAGATAGCTTCTTACATGTAGATATTTTTATGTGAACTTAATACATTTTTTTTGCTCTTGTACTGATCAATATGGCATCTTGTTAGCTGATGCCATGCCCCTGAGGTGTCAATGCAGTACCTCATCACCCAAAAAGGGTTTCTAATGGAGATGACGTTGAGAGCTGAGTCTGAGAGCACGAGGATCACTAGTGATATGCTAAATGTATATTTGTGAGCCCCATGGTAATTCTCGAAATAAGTAAAACCATGTGGGAGCTAGTAATTTAGACTCTCTCAACTTGAGTTATGTTTTCAATAAAGAGGCCTCCTATTATCATGTAAGAGGTGGAACCCAAAATATTATAGAATGGGGTTCGCCCACTAGTCAAGAGGTGGAACTCAAAATGTTATAGAATGGGGTTCACTCTTTGTGTGCACAAATAGGAGCCTCCTCCATGAGTTCCACAACATATGTTTTGTATTGAGATGCTGCAGAAATGTTATTGAAGATCCTTCATCCTGCAAAAAAAAAAAACAAAAAAATGAGATTCATCACATTCGAAGCCATCGGAAGGGAGATAGGCTACAAGAGGTCTCTTGACAAAAAGAAAGCCGAGAAAGACAAACGAGGGACACTCAGTTACGCAGGGCTATCTTGACAAGCCGTTGTGAATATTGAAGTTGTTGCCCCGAAGCGAGACGATATCAACAAAGAGTTCTTGATTTTATGTAGACAAATGTTGATCCATGCCTTTTCAAGAACCAAGTGTCAAAGCTGAGTCATTGCAGTGGGTCCTGCAACACTATAGGGGGAGGATAATGTTAGCTGATGCCATGCCCCTGAGATGTCGATGTAGTACCTCATCACCCAAAAAGGGTTTCCAATGAAGATGACGTTGAGATCCGAGTTTGAGAGCACGAGGATTACTAGTGATACGCTAAATGTATATTCTATGAGGCCCATGGTAATTCCCAAAAGATGAAAAACCATGTGGGAGCTAGTAATTTAGACTCTCTCAACTTGAGTTATGTTTTTAAATAAAGAGGCCTCCTATTATCATGTAAGAGGTGGAACCCAAAAGATTATAGAATGGGGTGCACCCACTAGTCAAGAGGTGGAACTCAAAATGTTATAGAATGGGGTTCACTCTGTGTGTGCACAAATAGGAGCCTCCTCCATGAGTTCCACAACATATGTTTTGTATTGAGATGCTGCAAAGATGTTTATTGAAGATCCTTCATCCTGCATCTCTTTCTATGCTCCATCTTCATGCATTTAGTGTAAGTACTTGTGTATGAATGTGTTTGTTGTTTCTTCTCTTTCTGGATTGGTTTTGTGATTAACATCAGGTAGATGTACAAGGCTCATCGGCTGATCCATCATTCCACTAAGATTTGATGCTACTTAGTGCTTGGCTCCCTGAGGAGTTCTTCTTACAAATGTTGAGTGATATTTGTAATAAGCACTCTGTAGGATTCACATTTGTTTTAGTTAGATGTTGTTATGTTGTTTTGGTGATTTCAGTAGGATTAGATTCAATTTGGTTTCTTGTTTCTTGTTTAGATTAGATTAGTAATAATCTACAAACTGTAATAAAACAAGAAAAAATTTGAAGCAGAACTGTAGAACTGTAGATATATGAGTCATGATAGATCAAGATTCAAGTTGAGCTTCCATTGCAAGTTAAGGATCGAGTTCAAGTTGTAGGTGTGCCAAACTGACAGGCGGGGCACATACCACTATACTACAAGAAGAAGATTGAGTTCAAGAAGATAGCACACATATTCTAGAAACCAAAGGTGGAAGGAATCAGCAAACACATCTGCCCTGATACGGTTTTGTAAAAGGGCTGAATATATTGCTATTTAAGAAGTGCATGATTGGGAAGATTGGACATAGTATTTGTAATTGCAATCATGTTGATAAAGTAGTGAATCTTGTTTCGGGCATGGATAACAACTGATGCTCAACTATGACACTTGTCTTCCTCACTTAACTAACTCGTGCGGTTTTGTTTTGTGGGATGGTGGTAGGTAAGAGTTGGGTGTCCTAAACCTTGCTTCGCGTTTTGGTACTCTATACTGTAAGACTTTATACAGTTATATTTTAACATGTTATGCTATAAATTGAAGGGTTCAAAGGGTTTGGTCTTGACTTGTCAAGAGGGACTATGTGAAATCTTGTTATTCTCTCATGGATGCTTCTTTGCTTAATAATACCCTGCTATGCTACCACACAACTGGACAACAATAGGTGTACTATCTCTTCAACTATGACCTTCCGGGAAATCTCACTGCATGACATTATAAATCATGCAGTCTCGACGAATGTTTCTCACAATACCTTTAAGAGTTCTTTGTCTCTTACTTACAGCAAGTGTGCCCTACCGGTTCTCCACTTGACGGAAGCTATCATATGGTAAGAGCTTTTTCAATTCTATACACTGCAAAGCTATCATTCTTTTATGTTTTTTAGTAATCGATGCTAAGTCTCCTTGCTTTTCTTTGATACGGTGGAACTTATCTATCATATGAGGTATTTTTTATGATGTTTTGGAAGCTTGATAGGTCACTGTCAAGCGAGACCAAGCTTTTTTATGATAAAAACAATGTCCATCTGCCTACAAGCAGCGATGGATTGCTCATCTCTTTCTTCATCTCTAAAAAGAAGCTTTGCTCAGCTTAGTTGAAGCGATGGTGCTTTACCCACCTTCATCATCTATGAATGTATTAGCACTTTTTCATGTGGCAACGATGCTATTAGCTTTCATAAGAATCTGTTTCAAGCTTAAATTATTGTGTGGACTTCCAGCGATGGACAACGAGCTCGCACATCACTTTTTGCATAATGTTTATACAATGCACCTCCTGTCCACCAGCGATGGACAGTAGGTCCATTTCTACATATTTGAATGGAAAGTTTTCAAGTAGTTTGCTTGTTGTTCCAACAATGGACAATAAGGTTCCCTTTTCATTCTTGAATGGAAAGTTTTCAAGTATATTATTGCTTGATGTTCCAGAGATGGACAATAATGTAGTTTCATTGCATCTTTTTAGTTTACATATATAGAGACAATTTTTTTTGGTTGTGATCTAAAGAGAAACAAACTTTTTGAGAAAATACCATGGCATCCTCTCAAGACACCACCAACATCCAGGTGTGAATTCTTGTTACGACTTCTAGGTTGTATACAAACCATACACGTCATGAATAAATCACGAGTCAAATGTTACCATTTTACTTGACACCTACCTCTCTTCTATACGCTTAGATAACGACATAATAAGAGAGAGATTTTTTCTGATCCTATTCACAAACCAATCTAACTATTCTTATTTAATTCAAGCTCAAACCTAATCAAAGGGTTTCCAATATAACGTTCTTAGACAACATGGACATGCGTAAGAAACGAAGTTTTTACATAAGGGTTAGAATGGCACAGATCTGCCCTAATACTCGGTAAAAACATTGGAAATCCCTCTTTACCAATAAACCATACATATCCGTAGTAAAGTCCAAAAAAACCATGGTTGATAGGTAAGTTTTGTTTAGAATGGATTTGCTCAGAACAAATAATAACGATACTGCTTGGATTAGTATGGTACGGATGTACCCTAATACCTACATATCCATAATAATCAACCATGACAACACCTAACCATGTCCGAATAAGTGCCACATTAGACTTTTGGTGAGATATGACAGGAAAGCATGGATATGCTCAGAAGTACGGACAATAGTGCGTGACATATCTTGCTCTGCAAGACTCACTTGGGTTAGAATGGCGTGGATTTGCATTAACAAAAGCACACTTGTCCACACCAAGTCTAAGATCTACCAAACATGCCAACAACAATCTTGCCTCCAGGAAGCCCAACAAAATCCGGGATGAAAAAGCTTCGATTGGTGTGGGACCACCAATTGAATAAGGAGGGGGATAATGTTAGCAAAAAAGTGTAAAAAGAGAAATAAAACACTGTGGCATGTGTATTGTAAGTCCGCGTGTGAGTACTTGTCAATAAACTTCTACTATGGCATGTGTGTGATAAGACCATGGGTAGAAGCTTAAATAAATTCTAAACTTCTAAGTTAGAAAACTTAAACTTAGAGAACTTAAGCTTAGAAATAAAATATTCTAAGTTAACTTAAGTTCTAAGTTTAAAGACTCAAGCTTTCTAAGTTAGAAGTTGTGAGCCTTAGAATGACAAGTTTAGAAGACTAATCCCATAAGTTAGTGGAAACTTATGGAAGGCCCTTCTTGCTATAAGAAGAGAGGCATTTCCTTTGTAAATAACACTTTGAGATTATGACAAATTGTCATCTTGTGATTATCTTGTTATTTTATTGTGTTTCATTTGGAAGGTGAATAGCTTGAGGGAAGGTGCTCGACCTTCTTTTCATTGGCTTTTCAATTGTGGCATGTTTTCATTGTTTTATTGTTTAGTTAGCCACAATCATCATTTTTCAGTCCCTTTGGGAGTTAGTTAGGATTTAGATTGAAAGCCTTGCTAGTTGGGTAAGCGTTAGCAAGTTCTGGTTTATTTAGAAGTCTTGTTAGTTGGGAAGCATTAACAAGCTTCATTAGTTGATTGTCTAGTTCCGAGCACCAGTTGAGAAGCCTTGGTACTCTCCTTTTTGTTCATGCTCTTTACTTTATTTGTAAGTTTTATGTAGAACTTAGGAAGTGGACGGATCGATCTACCACTACACTACAACCTGGACCTTAGATAGACCTAGCCACCGCACAATAGATTTACATCCAACACTTGTCATTAGTAAGCTATTCATCTCTGACTCTTTTTCGGATTTGTCCTAAACACTACCACAAAATATTGATTGTCTTTTGGTGGGCAATTAGCTATCCCTTACGAGGATCTAACTGCCCCTGAAGAGATTCACTAACTATGGGACGGTTGGTGGGTTCTCTCTCTCTCTCTCTCTCTCTCTCTCTCTCTCTCTCTCTCTCTCTCTCTCTCTCTCTCTCTCTCTCTCTCTCTCTCTCTCTCTCTCTCTCTCTCTCTCTCTCTCTCTCTCACACACACACACACACACACACACACACACGCATGGATGCCTCTTCGCTTAATAATACCCTGATATGCTACCACACAACTGGACAACAATAAACACACCCCCCTATACCTGCACTATAACAAAGGTTTTTTTAAAAAGGGATTTTCCACCCACATTTTTAATATGCTCTACAAAGTGTTGAATTTTAAAAGTCTAAATGGAGGGAAATGGGTTTTCTCGTCCTCACAAAGCAAAATGTGACCTTTTAGGAAACCTCACCGCATGACACTATAAATCATGCAGTGAACTTATCTATCATATGAGGTATTTTTTATGATGTTTTGAAAGCTTGATAGGTTGTTGTCCAACAACCAAGCTTTTTTATGATAAAAACAATGTCCATCTGCCTACACGCAGCGATGGATTGCTTATCTCTTTCTTCATCTCCAAAAAGAAACTTTGTTCAGCTCAGTTGTAGTGATGGTGCTTTAGCCACCTTCATCATCTATCAATGTATTGACACTTTTTCATGTGGAAACGATGCTATTAGCTTTCATAAGAATCGGTTTCAAGCTTAAATTATTGTGTGGACTTGGCTAGCTAGCTCTCACATCACTTTCTGCATAATGTTTATACAATGTAATGAACCTCCCGTCCCCAGCGATGGGAGGACAATAGGTCCATTTCTACATATTTGAATGGAAAGTTTTCAAGTAGTTTGCTTGCTGTTCCAGCGATGGACAATAAGGTTCCCTTTTCATTCTTGAATGGAAAGTTTTCAAGTATATTATTGCTTGTTGTTCCAGAGATGGACAATAATGCAGTTTCATTGCATCTTTTCAGGTTACCTACAAGAATGCTCGAGGGAACTGATTTGTAAATATAAATATGAGATAAAGACAATTTTTTTTGGTTGTGATCTAAAGAGAAACAAACTTTTTTTGAAAACACCATGGCATCCTCTCAAGACACCATGTCTACAAACATCCAGGTATGACTTCTTGTTACGACTTCTAGGTTGTATACAAACCATACGCGTCATGAATAAATCATGACTCAATTGTTAGCATTTTACTTGACACCTGCCTCTCTTCTATACGCTTAGATAACGACATAATAAAAGAGAGATTTTTTCTAATCCTATTCACAAACCAATCTAACTATTCTTGTTTAATTCAAGCCCAAACCTAATCAAAGGGTTTCCAATATAACGTTCTTAGATAACATGGACATGCATAAGAAACGGAGTTTTTACATAAGCGTTAGAATGGCACGGATCTGCCGTAATACCTGGTAAAAACATTGGAAATCCCTCTTTACCAATAAACCATACCTATCCGTAGTAAAGTCCAAAAAAACCATGGTTGATAGGTAAGTTCTGTATAGCATGGATTTTCTCAAAACAAATAATAATGATACCGCTTGGATTAGTATGGTACAAGTGTACCCTAATACCTACGTATCCATAATAATCAACCATGACAACACCTAATCTTGCGCAAATAAGTGCCACATTAGACTTTTGGTGAGATACGACTGCAAAGCATGGATATGCTCAGAAGTACGGATAGTAGTGCGTGACATATCTTGCTCTGCAAGACTCACTTGGGTTAGAATGGCATGGATTTGCCCTAACACTAGCATACGTGTCCACACCAAGTCTTTTAGCTAAAAAGAATGAAAACGGTTAAAACTATTCATATGTTGTTTTATAATAAATACTAATTGATATGGACCAATTGCCCGTAAACTGATCAGCATGGCAAATGTATATTCACATTGTGTCTAATGCAAGTACAAGTGAGTCTAATTAATAGCAACTAAAGGGCTCGAGAAAGATCGGGCTACTGCCTAAAAACTGAAAAGAGAAAGTTGCCGTCAAATATGGCAAGTGATCTTCATATTCTTATATGTAACTTCGTCAGGTTCAACATGTTGAGTTAACTGGAAAGATGATATATGAAAATATCTAAATCCATGAAAAGTCAATAATAATTGCCTTTCACAGAAAAGGATTCACTCTATTACAATCAAAACTTTTCCTTCGAATATTTTCAACCCGAGCGAAAGTAACTATCATTCCTTTGAAATTTATTTCTACAAAAGAGATATATAATGGGTTTAAGAAATTGAAACACGATCACCTTAGAATTTGTCTGACTTCCAAGTCCATTCACACAAGTAGTAATTCATATGATATAACAGTCTTTCAGAAGAATAACTTCATGCTGGAAAGAATCATATAAACTAGTATGATGTCTAATATTTAAAAAAATTACTAAGAAGTAAAGGATTAATAAGAAAGCGAGATATAGATTTAAGGGTTTCCAATTTTGTAAATCAAGAGATATCTCATTGGGATCTGGATTAAACTTCAAAATCTCACAAAGTACCTCAAAATTTAATCAATGGTCTACATTTTCCCATATCGCAAATAGGTACTCAACTTCACCACTGATAATCAGATCTTTACAGTCCTAGAATTCCCTTTCAGAAATTACTGATGTCCCATACCACCAGCTTTTCCTGGAATAAAACCCTTAACCGTCTTATTTGATATTCTAGAGGTCCAAAGAATCAAAATAGAATCTCTATACAAAGTATAGGCACATATCAGACACAACCAAAACACTAGAGAATCCATAAATTTTTGTTTTTGATGGATATTAATAATCCATTTATGAAAGGGTGATTCAACAAGAAGACTTCTACACATGATCTCTTAACACACTGTTAACCTCTTTTGGTTAGTGATAAGTTTTATTAATCCCTCCAACTGAGAGCATTACCTTCGAGGAAAACTTTACTAGCACTAACAGGTTAAATAAGATCCATGTGTCGATTAACTTCTTTTTCATCCAAATCATACTAAATTTTATGTTCATTCTCATGGTCATATATGATATCAAATATGAATTCAATTAACAAATTCAACAACCGGCATTATGCAATTTCCCCACGAGGATTCCAAAAATCCAATTTTCATAATACATACACGTTCACTAATCTCAAAGTCCAATTCTCCCCCCCTTAGAATTTTCGGTTTCTCGAAAAATTTCTTCAGCTGAGGTACATGAAAATTTCTTAGACATATAGCAAATGCTAATGAAAAGTCGGTTTTTCTACTCATTTCACTGGCTTTAGCATTACTCCATTAAGGTTTATCAGTTTAATGCAACTAACTAAAGTACATGAATAGAAGATTTTTATTTCAGTACATCTCTTACTGTATTCACAAAAATCCATTTTGCCGAATAAAGAAGTTATCCCCAATCCACCATCATGACTCACTTCATTAGTTCAACTGAATTTCACCTTCAACGAGTATCTTATGAAAAGCTTTTTCTTGCTAATTCCTAATAACCGAAATAATTGAGAAATTGCAGCAAAATCATTGGCATATTACTGACCGAAAAGAAAAATATATATATGGATTAAAGAATCCACAATCACCATTTAACTCCATTAACTGGGAGTACCCCTACTCCAGAGTTAAGTGGAAAAATAACACAGTACCAGGAAATTAAATTGACCGTTATCAGTTACCGGTCCGAAAAAAAACCTCCGTGAGTAATCTTTCGTAAATCCTAAATCCATGAACCTAGCTCATAGACTTACAGTTATGATTTATTTACAAGCAAAAATATTCCCACAACCCAATTCTCAGTTCAAGTAGAGAATCGATAATTCAACCTCAATGTCGACTTAGGTAGATTCCCCAAAAATCACTCCTCCGAATCAAGTACGGCTTTCGCCGACAAGAAAAAATAGTGCAAAGATTGTCGCAATCCTGGGCTATTGGTATGTTACAAACATTACCACTTCAGATAGCCAGGGAGACGCATGGATTAAATCAATTTCTATTTATGCATGAGGTCAAAATTATTGTTTTCTTTGAACCAAAAGAAAAAGCCACTTAAAACCCCTTTAAGAATCATGCAAAAAGATAAAGGCCCGGGCTCTCATGCAAACGTAACGGATACCTGTGGCATATTATGCCCATTTTCAAATAAATTAAAAAGTAGAAAATGCATGCATTTTTTTCAAAGGCAGATTTTGCTTCTTCTTTTTTTTTGCCTGTCTGTGCTCGTCCGTACGGATTCCGTACAACTGCCACATGGCACATTTCTGTTGGTCAGTCAAAGTCAAACCTGCCTATTATGCTTCGTAATGTGCTTCTGAAAAAATTTCAGGTATCCATTACGCAATGGAAGGAGCCAGGCAAAGGTCATTTTGCCTTTTTTGGAAATCCTTACGGGGCAAAATGGCTTCTGCCCCTGGCTCCTTCCATAATACATTGTGGCCCTAACAAGGTTTTCTGAGCAAACACGCATAAGGGATTAGGGTCGTTGAACAGTAGTACCTTCTTTGCTGCAAGCAAACCCTTCTCTCACAAAGGCCCTCGCAGAAGGTAAAAAGCCATTGCTGGAGGGAAGCAATTACCCTCTGCTACCTCATCGCTACTACAGGACATCAGCGCACCAGCTTTTCATGCTCTCCTCCTTATTCCCTCTCTTCTCTTCTGCTACTAATGCTCTGCTTCTTCTTGCTCTTTCTGCTTCTGCTTCTCGTCCTCGTCCTCCCATGGCGGTAGAAAGTTCGATGACAAGCCCCTTGCAGGAGCACCACCCTCACAGTTCAGCTCCCCTCTGCTCTGGTTATTTCTACTTCCTTGACCACCCACTACTCTCACCATCCAACCCATCATCATACTCTGTCCGATCTTCGTCTTACTCCCATCTCTGTCTGTCGTGCAGGAGGACGAGCATGGAGGAAAAATCAACTTTGGAAGGAGTTCTTCTCAGATCCTTTGCAATGGTGGGACAATAGGAGTAACAAGGTGAATTTGACTGTACCCTATTTGTGGCACTCATTTGTTCATTAATTCAAATGCTAGAGGATATGAGGGCGGCATTTTTCTCTCAAGCTGGAACTGTACGATCTTACTTTCTA
Organism: Diphasiastrum complanatum; assembly: GCA_029204225.1. NCBI lineage: Eukaryota > Viridiplantae > Streptophyta > Lycopodiopsida > Lycopodiales > Lycopodiaceae > Diphasiastrum > Diphasiastrum complanatum. The sequence goes on along the minus strand of CM055096.1, from coordinate 29,431,852 downwards.
AGAGAACTAGTGCTTTGATTGCGTAGAATTTAGCTAGCACTCCAGTCCTCATGTGAATAGCTCAGCAGATTGTTCGATTGGGATTGTTGGTTCAAGATGCAGCCTGCTTTGATGATTGTAATGGACGTACTCTAGTCGAAGTGCGGAGCTAGTCTATTCCAAGAGCTGTGATAATTTTAGTACATTTTCTGATATGGCTATGGCTAACGCTTTAGAGAAATCCAAGATCTCCCGACTTCAAACATAGGACTTCTGCAGAGAAGGCACTCTGGATTGATACCAGGTTCAATCCTCCTTGGGTACATGCCAGGCTAGCTGCCATGGTGCAAGGTCAAGAACAGGAGCAATCCGGTTACTCAACACCTGAAACCGCTGGTATGCTTCTTTGGTTCTCGTTACACGGCATTTCTCTTTCTTCATAAGCATTCCCTGACTGAGTAGAGGGGTAACTATGTTGAGATGTTTTGGCAAGCCGCATCAAACATTCCTTAATCGCATATCGCCAAGGTTATGACGCATGCAGGCAAAGTAATTAGGATGGAACAGCTCTGGAAAGAGTTTTTCTCAGATCCATCGCAGTGGTCGGACAACAGGTTTATCAAGGTGTGTTTATCCTTATATATTGACAACGTCCTTTGAAGATGACTCGGAAACTGAACCCCAAGGATGGTTTTGGATGTTCTCTTTATTTCAAGCTACAGTTTCATTGTCTAATAACTTTTTATTTGTGCCTAGTGAAAACTGTCGTTTATATCTAAGGTATATGAGGATTGATTGGTTATTGTAGTCATTTTCCCTAAGTTGATGCTGTTATTTTTACTGATATGTGTATGTACTGTTATGTAGAGAAGTCCTAAGTATCCAGACTTTAAACATAAGAGTACACACGAGGGCCTATGGATTGAAGGTTGGTTCAATCCCCCCTGGGTTAAAGCAAAGGTGTCCACTATGGCATTAGCTCAAATGCAATCTGGTAGTGGATTGAGATCACGGTATGGTTATTATCCTGGTGTGGACTGTGGACCTCTAGGCAGAGAGTACAGCATGCCTTCTTTGTTGATCTCTCAAATTTTCCTGTCCAAATTTCTTTTTCATTTTTCATTTTTTGTAATCATGATATGAATCATGATGCAGAGTGCCGGATTCCTTGGGCAACGGTAGGAATGTGAGCAAACTCTGTCAGGAGGGACGATTAAAAGAAGCACTGCACATGGTGGAGCAAAATATTCAAGCTCCCATCAACTCCTATGCTTGCCTTTTGCAGTGGTGCACCAGAAGGAAAGCCCTGCCAGAGGGCAAGCAAGTGCATGCCCTCATAGTCCAAAGGAGACTTGATTCAAAAATTTTCTTAGGGAACACCCTTGTTAACATGTATGCCAAGTGCGGTAGCGTGTTGGATGCACGCAAAGTATTTGACTCAATGCCTGAACACAACGTGTTTTCATGGACTAATATCATCTCAGCATATGCCAATCATGGACAAGGTGAGGAGGCTATCAATCTTTTTCAGCAAATGCGACAGACAGGCATACTGCCGAATGTTGTCACGTTTGTTGTTGTTCTAAAAGCATGCGCCGGGATCCCAGCTCTGGAACAGGGCAAGCAGCTTCATATGGACATCATTAAAAGTGGCTTCGAGTCGGATACGACTGTAAGGAATACCCTTGTTGACATGTATGCTAAATGTGGGTGCATGGAGGATGCACTTCAGGTGTTCAACAGCATGCGTGATGAACGAGATGTTGTGTCATGGACTGCAATGATTGCAGGATATGCACAGCATGGGCTTGGCAAGGAGGCTCTTGATCTGTATGAGCAAATGAAACAGGAGGGTGTGCAGCCCAACAATGTCACATATGTTGTTCTTCTACAGGCATGTGCTAGCATTGCAGCCCTGGACCAGGGCAAGCAGCTCCATTTGGACATTATTGAAAGTGGCTTCGAGTCGGATACGACTGTAAGGAATACCCTTGTTGACATGTATGCTAAATGTGGGTGCATGGAGGATGCACTTCAGGTGTTCAACAGCATGCATGATGAACGAGATGTTGTGTCATGGAATGCAATAATTACAGGATATGCACAGCGAGGGCTTGGCAAGGAGGCCCTTGCCCTGTATGAGCAAATGAAACAGGAAGATGTGCAGCCAAACGATGTCACTTATGTTTGTCTCCTAAAAGCATGTGCCGGCATTGCTGCTCTGGGAAAGGGCAAGCAGCTCCATTCAGTCATCATAAAAACTGGCTTTGAGTTAGATGCAATTGTAGGGAGCACCCTTGTTGACATGTATGCAAAATGTGGACGCATAGAGGATGCACGTCAGGTGTTCAACAGCATGCATGAGCGAGATGTGGTGTCATGGACAGCAATGATTGCAGGATATGCACAGCAAGGGTTTGGCAAGGAGGCCCTAACACTATTCGATCAAATGCAAAGGGAAGGTATACAGCCTAATGAGGTGACCTATGTTAGTGTTCTCTCTGCATGCAGCCACTCTGGCCTAGTGGATAAAGGCCGTCACCTCTTTGATACCATGTGTAAAGATCATGGTGTCACACCAACTATGGATCACTATGCCTGTATGGTTGATCTTCTGGGCCGTGCAGGGTGCCTGGCTGATGCTGAGGACTTCATTAACAATATGCCAATCCAGCCTGATGCTGTGGTTTGGATGACTTTGCTAGGCGCCGCTAGAAACTCCGGCCACATGGAAATAGGAAGACGTGCTTTTGACTGTGTTGTGAATTTGGAACCAGATAACGCTTCAGCTTATGTGCTTCTATCAAACATCTATGCAGCAGCTGGCCAGAGCGATGAGGTAGCAAAGATAGGAAAAGAAATGAATGATGCAGGGTTAAAAAAAATGCCTGGGTGAAGGTGGATTGAGGTCACCCAGGTGCATGGCTTTGTTGAAGGTGATGTGACTCATCCACAAAGCAAGAAGATCCAGGACGAATTGGATAGATTAGTGGGGTTGATGAAGGAGGCAGGATATCTGAGCTTTATGCTACGTGATGTGGAAAATAAGGAGGAGATTGCTTTGTCTGAACATAATGAGAAGCTGGCCATTGGTTTTGGGCTCATCAGCACGCCCCCTGGGACACCTATCTGCATAAAGAAGAATCTTCGGATATGTGATGACTGTCACAATGCCACCAAGATAATCTCAAAAGTTGTCATTCGTGAGATCATTCCAAGGTATGCAAACCGAGTAGCTATTCATGTGGGCATCATTGGTGGTGGTAAGTGCTAAAGCCAACTGCACTGACTAGCTTAATTGGAAAGGAGAAAGGCTTGGTTTTGAACTTTCTTGCTGGCCTTGGTTGTCAGTTTGCAGTTCAATCCCTATGTGGGCTTAGCCTGATTCCATGTAATTGGATTTCCCATATTTTTTGTACTTTCTCTGTGGAAGAAACAGAAGTGTATAGAGCTTGAATGGAACACCAAATCCATCTTGGATTTTGTAATTTGTATGTAAGCCAGTCTTAAGAAATGACAATTTAAGTTTATGGGAATGATATTCTTGGTCATTGATGGTTTCCTCATTGATATACTGAATTTAATATCAGTCATGAACCTCTCCCATTGAAATGATCTTCAGCTCCTGAGATATTTGAAACACCTGCTTGCATGTGATGTGATCTGCAGTCAACAATCAGCTAGTAAGATTTCTTTATTCTCTACACGCATGGCAAAGACACAATATTTGTCATACACAATAGAAATATTAGCTTCAAAGCTTAAATATGCTGATTGTTTTCATTGGGTTTTTGGGAAGGGTTCAAAAGGTGCCTCGCATCTAAGAAGCATGGGGCCCTTTGGCCCCAGCGTGCTGTGGGCCCCATGCCTTTGAGATATTTCAAGGGCAGTCGCAAGATCTGTGTGGTTTTCCTGCTACTGTAATCCATTAGCATGGGTTGGTAGTTATTCTTGGTATGATAAATACATTAAATTTGTGCCATTAACTTGTTTATTGCAAGATCTTGTCTCATTGGTGTTTACCAATGTATGTCAAATTTGTTTTTGAGTATTATTGTCGTAATATGTTATTGCATTCTCATAATCAATATTGTTTGTTTTGTCATATGATTTGTCAACTTTGCGATGTTTACTTTGTAATATATCAACTTTTTGTTCACCAATTACATACATCATTTGCTAGTTATCACGATATTAGTCCCTCCATGTTTGATTTTTTAGTCTATCTTCACCATATCCTTCTCATTCACCCTTTGGACTCTTTCATCGTCATGACATTGGCTTAAAACCAATTTGACTAGTGAAAGATAATTAAGGTTGTGACTATGTCAACATTGCTTGTGAGGATTATGATAGAGTTTTTAACAAAATTAATTGAAGAGCTTTTTGAGATCAAAAGCAAGCTTGCGACAAGTTATGGTTGCGTCAATAAGGAAATGCAACAACAATTCAATCATTTGGCAATTGTGTTGTAAGGTACTAAGACGGATCATTTATTTTTATCATAAAAATATCACATACAACAACATAAGCCATATCAAATGAATAGATCTCTAAAATTCATTTGTATGTATGTGTGGCTATCATGTTTTTCAAAGAATTTATGTACCATTACAACTCTTGGCAGGATCTTCTCTGTGTGCAGTTATGCTATCAGATAACGTGAGCACAGAAGCCAAAACCAACTTAAGAGAGAAACACGCAAATCACATTCAGATCCAATTGTTCTAGAAGCCTACTACAACGCAGAGACTAGAGAGGAATTACTGTATTCAAAGCTCTTTTATTTGTAACACTCTCCCTAAAGCTTACGTAATGTCATAAATAAAAAGCTTATCTCTAAGCACTTCAAACTTGTCCTTATTTAAGGGTTTCGTAAGAACATCTGCTATCCGATCTACAATATTACAGTATACAATTTTAACATCATTAATAAGCACGCGTTCACATACAAAGTAGTATTTTATTTCTATGTGCTTAGTTCTAGCATGATAAACATGATTCTTCACAAGTTGTATGCCGCTCTGGCTATCACAAAATATGATACTTTTGGAATCCTACTGAAGTCCAATCTCTGCAAGCAACTGTCTTAACCAAACAAATTCTTGTACATCACTCCCCAAAGCTTTATATTCCACTTATGTGGTAGATAGAGCTACCGTATTTTGCTTTTTGTTGGATCATGATAAACAACCATTGCCAATGTGAAACACATACCCTGGTGTAGAGCATTTATCATCCATATTACTGCCCCAATCTGCATCAACATAGCCTTCAAGTTTCACAAGGTTAGTATCACAAGAGTAGAATAAGGCAAACTTTGAAGTACCCTTCACATACTTTGAAGTACCCTTCACATACTGAAGAATTCGTATGGCGGCTTTTCAATGCGATTGCTGTGGTGCTTGCATGAATTGATTTACTAGACCCACCACATAGCAAATGTCTAGTCTTGTAGTAGTCAAAAGATAAGGCTTCCCACTGATGAATGATATTCAGTTGCATCAAAGGAATCACTATCATCATACTTTGAAAGCTTTTACGCCAACTTCAATAGGTGTAGATGATACCTTACTATCTTCCATGCGGTATCCTTTGAGTTTAGGGTTTAGGGTTTAGGGATCTTGCACTAGGTTTTCATACCACTTTGGCACTTTATGTTGGGGTGATGTGCTTCTTGGTGAGTACATATTCCAAGGAACATCCTTGTCTTTTCTCTTGTCACCTGTCGATTGCTTATTCAAGGGCGGATATTCATCGCGCTTTGGCACTTCATTTATCGTGACTTCTTGGTTTGATGGAGTATCTTTTCTTGCAGCTTCTTCACTCTCTTTAGATTCTTCATCCAAGTTTTCAAGATAAGGCAAGAAGTCTTGAGTTTGCTCTTTAGGTGCTTGAGCTACATCATCATCCTAATATCCATGTAGCTCATCAAAGACAACATCGCATATACGATAGTCTTCTTGGATAATGGATCATAACACTTATAGCCCTTGACCCAAACATCGTACCCAACAAAGATAGTCTTCAAGGATTTATCATCCATCTTCTTTCTTGTCTCATCGGGTACATGGACGAAGGCTTCACAAATCATGGATCTACTTTCTAAAAAAGAAGTTAGAAGCATTTGATAAGTTCAAATCCTTCAAAGCATTGGTGGAGACTCAAACTAGAAGGAAAATGAAAACATTGCGTTCCGATAGCGGTAGTGAATATAATTCTAATGAGTTCAATTATTCATGTGACAAATATGGAATCAAAAGGCAGTTTACTCAATCTTATAAACCACAACATAATGGGGTAGTGGAAAGGAAGAATAGAATAATAGTTAAGAGCGCATGTTCTATGCTAAAGTTCATGAAGGTTCCAGATTATTTTTGGGGAGAAGCATGCAACACTGCAAATTTCCTTCAGAATCGAAGTCCCATATTTCTTGAATGTTCCCTTATGCTGCTTGCCAAGAATGCATCCTTCGAACAAATGTTGTTCTTGATCTTGAAAAGATGGTAAACCTTGCACCATGTTGAGCTTCTTCAACAACTTCAAGCTGGTGAAGTCAAGATGTCCCAATGATCTATGCCATAAATCTATAGGCATGATTTTTTCCATAGTCAAGCCAGCATCCTTCTGTACTAGGGTGTTCAACCTGTAAAAGCCACCTTTAACTTCTCTTTGTCCATTAACAATGACTTTGTAATTATGATCCATGTCTTTTATGAGATATTTGTCATTGAAGAATTCTATTTTCAGGTGTTGATCAATCATGGCACGTACTAACAATAAGTTCTTCTTCAAGTTAGGCACATAAAGCACATTTTGGATCACCGCATCTTACCATTTGCTAGCTTGATGGGGTTCACTCCAATGCCTTTGATTTGACATTCTTCATTGTTTGCCTAAACAACCTTGTCTCCATCCTCAATCACTTTTAATTGATGAAACCATTCACGGTTGCATGTCATGTGTCTCGTAGCCCCTGAATCTATATACCAGCAAGACTCATCGTTGCATTGGGATGATAATATAGTATTCGAGATCTCACCATCTCCTTCCTCAAGAAGATTCCCCGAGTCCTTCAGCTTGCCCTGCTTGATATCAGAAACCTTTTCTTGGACTCCTTGGTCCAATGTCTAGGTTTATGGCAATAATAACATTTATCTTTCTTCTTTTTCTTGTCGGATGATTCGGTTTGATCTCCAAAGTGCATACTGCACTAGATTCTATCGGAATTTCAACTAGGTGGTTGTCAAATCTACTTACTCTTGAATATGCTAGAAGTAAGTGTGAAAGTATTGTAAAATAATTCTATTTTGTAGGGGTCAAAATAGCAAGATTTGACTATTATCCAATTTTTTCCAATCTATGAAGCATTGTTCGGATCTATGATCTTATGTATGGATGAAACTTATTAAATGATAAATCTGAATTTTTCAAGCTATTTCACACGTGTGAACTCAAATTTATTTCATCCAAAATAGAGAGCATTTTTTTGACTTCCATCTAGAAATGTCATCTTTGGCCATTTTTGAGTTCATAATCAATTGTTACTTGATTCCATTGTGATCCATAGTCTACATTTGATTAGATTGAACCTCTAAAAACATTCTCTTTAGTAAGCCAAAACCAATCTTCTAGATATGACTTCAATGGGATCTTATCAATTAGAACAAAGTGAAAGACTCACTTCTACAAATTATGGTACATGGAAAGTTAGGATAGAACCCATCCTTGTACTTCAAGATTAGATAGTGAATGGTAGTGATGAGGAGCCTACTAATCCTCAAGAAATTCCCAAATTCAAGAAAAGAGCACGTGTTGCTCTTCATGTTTTGAAGATAAATGTCTCTAATGAAGTTCTAAGAGAGATTAGCTCTTGTGTTAATGCCCAAGATGCATGGAGTACTCTTCAAATCATTTAATGAGTCTAAGAACACTTCAAGAGTCCTTACTCTTAGAAATATGATTTTTCAAAGTTTTCAAAGAAAGGATGAAAGTGCTTCATCCTATGTTTCTAGAGTCAAGGATCTCCATAAAGATCTTTCTTGCATAGATGATTCTATCAAATCCAAAGAAATTGTTTAAGTTATTTTGAATGGCTTAAGTGAGGATTTTGATACCATTGTTCAATCATATGCAATCAAAGAGGATTTGCCCTCTTTAGAAGCCTTACAAGGAGTCTTGATAGCCGAGGAGTATAGGCATCAAACTTGATGAAGCTTTGATGCAAAATGAGACTTGGCAACTTGTAGATCCACCTAATGACAAGCATGTCATTGGATTCAAGTGGGTCTATAGAATCAAGCTCAATAATGATGGATCAATCAACAAGTTCAAAGCAAGGCTTTGTGCTAAAGGCTATGCTCAAATCAAAGGCATAGATTATGAAGAAACCTTTGCTCCCGTAGCAAAGATGGTAACCATTAGAATCCTCATTGCTATTTGTTGTTTTTATGATTGGAAAATGCTTCAACTTGATGTTTCCAATGCTTTCTCAAATGGTTACTTAGAAGAAGAAATATACATGCATCAACCTCCAGGTTTTGTTGTGAATGGCAAAGGATCAAAAGTATGCTTACTTTTGAAAAGTCTTTATGGCTTGAAACAAGCCCCAAGGGCTTGGTATGAGAGGTTGAACACTTATCTTCTTTTTATTGGTTTTAAGATTAGCTCATATGATCCATCATTATATCTTAAACATGTTGGTAATGATGTAATCATGTTGCTTATTTATGTTGATGACATTCTATTATGTGGAAGCAACATGGATTTACTTATTGATACCAAGATCTCCTTAGGAAAGGAATTCAAAATGCAAGATCTTGGATTTTTTACATCATGTACTTGGATTAGAGATTAATATCTCTAATGACTTAGCTTTCATTTCTCAAGAAAGTTATGTAAGATCTATCCTTAAGAAGTTCAAAATGCAAGATTGTAAAAGCATAGATACTCCTATGGAGTCTAATGTTAAAAACACTAAAACTTGTGATGAAGCATCCCTTGAGGACATCACACTTTTTAGAAGTCTAATAGGCTCTTTAATATGGCTCACTATCACTAGGGCTGATCTTAGTTTTAGTGTTCATAAGCTTAGTCAAAGCATGCAAAATCCAAAGATCCATGATTGGAAAAAGGGAAAGAGGATCTTGAGATATGTTGCATCTACTCAAGACTGTGGACTTTGTTTTCAAAAACATGATTTAAGCCTTGTTGTCTTTTCAGATTTGGATTTTGCATGTGATAAGGTGGATAGAAAGTCCACAAGTGCTTACACAATATTTTTGGGAGGTAATCTTGTCTCTTGGCAATCTAAGAAACAAGACACCATCTCCTTATCCTCATGTGAAGCCGAGTACAAGGCGTTGACTACTACAACACAGGAAGTCATTTGGATCAAAAGGTTACTAGTGGAGCTCGGGATCATTCAAGAGGAGGAATTACCTTGCATCAAATGTGGTAGCATCTCGGCCCAATATCTTGCAAGTAATCCAATCTTCCATGCAAGAAGTAAACATATAGAGGTAGCACACCACTGTGTAAGAAAAAAAATTATGAATGGTGAGATTCTCCTTGAACATGTATCAACTTCAAATTGTTATGCAAATTTACTCACCAAGCCTCTAGCCAAGAAAGACTTTGAAAGACATAGATCAAATCTTGGCTTGATCTCCAAGTCTTTAATATTGTAAATATTATTTTCATTTTAAAGAGGTGTGAAAGTATTGTAAAATAAAATAATATTAAACTTAGAGATTCAAGTTTTGGGGTTTGTCCAAACTTGAGGTAGACTAGTCAAGTGATTTCTCATTTAGAGTCAAGTTACATTTTTTAGTCTTCATAGTGATGTGTAAGTCTAGAACCTATCAAGAAACATGTGAGGCTACTCTTGTAGGTCAAGGATTCTAAAAAAGAGAGATTCTCAAGTCTTATCCATTTCTCTTTTTGTCATCTAGTAGAGAGGTAGAGACAATGTGGCATCTAGATTGTTCTCTCTCTCCACGAGTTCTAGAAGGCTTCTTGTATTATAAAGTTAGAATTAAAGTAGAATCAGTGTGTTACCGTAGTGTGGATGCTATCAGTGGATAAAAATCAGTTGGCCTTGCCACGAGGTGAGTCAACGGGACACGCGTCCCGTCAATGGCAACCTGGGCCATGCATGGGTTGCTTGAGTGAAGAACTATATGTACAGTGTATTTTTATTTTGAGAAATACAGTTGCTATGTGAGCTTGCTGTGGTGAGTGTTTTTCTGTCTGTGTTACTGTGTAGCATAATCTGTGTTCCTGTTCAAAGCAAATTCTAAGTTGGTATCAGAGCCGTACAGGGAGTGTACACAGTACAACGTCGTCGTTGAAGAGAGCTTCAAGAGAAGAGTCTTCTAAGAGTTTGGGGTTTACGACAGGTTGGAGACGGAAAGTGAGGCACTGGTGCACAATTTCTAACATACAGAAGCTTGTTAAGCTTGAGACTGTGTGAGGTATCAGTGACAGGACTTGTCAGTTGAATCTAAAGAGCGGAATTATGAAAATTCACTAAAGAGACTGCTTGGTGTTTGCGATTGGTGTGCATTCAATCGGATATCGATTGACAAATGATTTGAAGTAGTGCATGCCCAGCAGTAGGGCGACCTCTGTGGAGTAAAAATCTGCAAGTTGAAGCTCAGAGAAAGAATTTCAATGCTGTAAATTGACAGCCGTGGGCACCCTGTTGAGGACAGAAAGCTGGCAGCTGGCCGTGGACAGCCATCATGCAAAGAGAGTGCTGGATCGATCCAAAGGGGCGGCCATAACCAAAAAAAAATAAAAAAAAAAACCCTCATTGAAGCTGCCATAGTTGTGAGAAGAGGAGGCGCAGGCCTTGCGCTCGTCCAGAGTGGAGGATGAGTCTGTGTATGTAGGGATATCGTGGTTGGAAGGCAGTGTTTTGGCACACAAAAGTGATCGTCACCGTAGGATTACTCCCTACGCAAATCGATGGTCAGGATGTGAGTTCGAGTAACTTGTGGGAGCCGTCAGATGGAGGCAGTCCATTGGATGGGCTTTGAAGAGGGACAACTTCTTTAAAAAAATTTAGTTTGAAGTGAGAGTTGGGTCCAAATTCACTGAAGGGTAGAGTTTCTTCAGTTTGAAGAAATAGTTCAAAAAATTCAAAGTGCCCCTAATTGCACTTCTCTTAGCCTATTTTGGCCAAACGAAGGGGTACGACTCCAACCGAAGGGCACCCAGACTGTACCTGCAAGTACGGTACTGTAAAAGAGAGTGACTGCAATAGAGAAAGTGTTCAAAGCGTGCCAAAAGTGATTTCACCATTGCATTTGGCACGTAGTTGGGAGTTGGCGACAGAGTGTATTTCGGAAGGCGATGCCGATTTGGCTTTCAATTTGGCAGAAAAACGACGGGTGGCCTGGTAAGGGAAAAAGAGCAGGTTATTATTTTCGACTTCTGACATCATAGTTGGTCTCAACATACAGTTTATAGCCTACGATTCTAGTTTTAAGTAGTTTTGGGATGACAAACATGGGAGAGTCCATTTTGAGTGAAAGTAGCAAATTGGACGGGATTTCCAACTATGTAGTGTGGAAATTCAAAATGAAAAACATACTGATGGAGAAGGACACGTGGGATGTCATCACAGGTGATGAGAGAAGACCGCCAAAGGAAGCGGACATCAAAGTGTTCGATAAGAAGGTGAGAAAAGCTTTGACCTTCATTAACTTGTCAATGAAAGATCACATTATTACCCACAGATGTGATGCTACTACACCCAGACAGGCATTGGATGTGCTAAAGGAGCAGTTCAAAAATCTGTCAAGGATTATGTTTCTGAAGTCAAAACCGAATAGTGCCCACATGGAGCAAGGAGAGCATATTCAGACTTATATGACCAGAATTAAGACAATGAGGGATGAACTACATTCTATTGGTGAGTGCATACGTGATGTTAAGCTGGTGCACAATGCATTGTGCGTCATTGCAGAACCGTATCAGATGTTCATGAGCGGAATAGCATCAAGAGAAATATTGCCAACCTTTGATGAGCTCACAAGAATCTTGATGCAGGAGGAGCAACGGCGAGAAATGGTGAAAGCTAGACATCAAAACATTGACGATCACGCACTTGCAACACGCCAAAAACAAGGCAAGGGCAAGGGCAAGAAGAAGTCTAAGCAGCAATTTGCCAAGACTCAGGAGGATGAGGGATCTTCCAGCAAGACCAAGAAGAAGGGCAAGTGCTTCCATTGCGGCAAGAAGGGCCATTGGAAGAGCGAATGTCAGAAATTCCTAGCGAAATCAGGCAAGGGAAAACCAAAGCAACCAGGTAACCTTGTCTATGAGGGTGAGATTGAAGAGTCTAGCATCTTCATATCAGCATTGTCATCTAATCAAGATGATCAAGCATGGTACATTGACTCAGGAGCCACAAGACGTATGACAGGTAACAAGGATTGGTTCAATAGCTTGAAAGTGTTGGATAATGGAACATCCGTTTCACAAGCAAATGGTGATGTGTGCAAGATCAAGGGGATAGACACCGTTTCAATCCAACTACCTGGTGGCAAAAGCAAGATGATCAGGGAGGTACTTTACGTACCAGGTTTGAAGAAAAATCCACTTTCCGTTGGCGTCATTACCGATCAAAAGTTGAAAATATAATTTGCCCATGATCGTTGCTTTGTGAAGGATGTGAACCAAAAGTTCAAAGTCATTGCGGACAGTATAAGGGAGCCCAACACTAAATTGTACAGGTTGAATGCTACAATCAAGGGGCAACATGGACTTATCTCGTCCATTCCATCGGAAACTGAACTGTGGCATAAGAGGCTTGGTCATTTGAACTTATGAAGCCTCAGTTTGATGACGAAATTGGAAATGGTGAGAGGATTGTCTATGATGAAAGACCACTTGAAGTCGATGTGTGAGTCATGTGTGTATGGGAAGCAGCATCGAGAGAAGTTCAATAAAGGTGGTATTGCAAGGGCAAAGAACATCCTGGATTTGATTGACACAGATTTATGTGGGCCTATGAGGACTATGTCCTTAGGTAATGCCTTCTATTTAATGACCTTCATTAATGATATGTCACGTAAGATGTGGATTTATTTATGAAGAAGAAATCGGATGCATTTGACACTTTCAAGAGTTTCAAAGCATTGGTCAAAAATCAGATTCTAAGATCAGATAGTGGAGGTGAGTACAAGTCTAACGACTTCAATGATCTTTGTGATCAATGTGGGATCAAAGACAATTTACGCAAGCCCATACTCCTGCACTCAATGGTGTAGCTTAGTGCAAAAATCGTATGATTGTGAAAAGTGCCAGATCTATGCTAGTTGAGATGAAACTACCAAAAGATTTTTGGTCAGAAGCATGCAGTACGACAGTCTATCTTTAAAATAGAAGTCCTACCATTGCCATACCAAAGATAACACTGAGGAGGCATTCACGAAGAAGAATCATTTGCAAATCTTTGAATGTAAGGCCTTTGTATACATTCCTAAGGAAGAAAAACGTAATCTTGATGTGAAAGCTATCAAGTGTATATTCCTAGGATATGATGATCGTGTGAAGGTCTATAGATGTTTTGATCCAGTGGAGAACAAGATACATGTCAGTCGTGATGTTATCTTTGATGAATCTAAGATATATATGAAGACGAGGATGCTGAGAAGACGGACACATCCAGTGAGAAAGATGGTACAGTGAGGAGTCCTCTTGATGATGATCCATTTATTGACTTTCCTAGTGATGGACACGAGGATACACCTCATAATACTACTACTCAACCTCAAGAGACAGGTTGGAGAGGTAGAGATAGACCTTTTGGTGCAAGAAGGATTGAAGTTGCAGGTGACAAACGCAAGGAGAAAGATGTACCGTGGGATACATTTTCACCAGGAAGCCGATCACCTGACAGAAAGCTCCCTAAGTGGTTTGAGAGATTGATGGAGGGCCGTGACATGGATGACTTTCCAGGATCATCTAGCCAGGGAGAGCTATGAAGATCAACAAGAGAGAAGACACAACCTGAAAGGTATGAAACAAATTATGCTCTCTTATCTAGCATTATTCAAATCAAAGAACCTTTGACTGATGTTGAAGCGAAGGATGATGACATTTGGGTCAAGGCCACGGGAGAGGAGATGAAGTCAATTGCTAAGCATATCACATGGGACTTAGTGGAACCACCAGTTGGCAAGAAACCCATTGGTTGCAAATGGGTATACAGGACTAAGTACCATGCAGATGGAAGTATAGCAAAGCACAAAGCAAGATTGGTGATCAAAGGCTATGCACAAAGTAAGGGCATTGACTATGAGGAGACCTTTGTGCCAGCATGTAAGTGGAATACTCTACGCCTACTTGTTGCTTTAGCTTCACATTTTGGTTGGCCTTTGCATCAGATGGATGAAATCTACTTTTCTAAATGGTGAGTTAGAAGAAAAGGTGTTCATGGATCAACCTGAAGGCTTTGTAGCGAAAGGACAGGAGAATAAAGTATGTCGCTTGAAGAAATCACTTTATGGTCTTAAACAGGCACCATGTGCGTGGTACAGCAGGATTGATGCCTACTTTTGTTCTAAGGGGATGGTGAGAACACATTCTGATCCGAATCTTTATGGCTTATGCTTTGATGGTATGGTTGCTTTGATTGCTCTTTATGTTGATGACTTGATTATTATGAAAAATAATCAAGAGATGATATACATGATCAAGAAAGACCTCATGGAACAATTTGAGATGACAGATCTCAACCTGATGCATTATTGCCTTGGAGTGGAGGTGTGGCAAAAAGGACACGAAGTGGGTTTAACACAGGTGAAGTATGTCAGAGAGTTGCTGCACAGGTTCAGGTTGTAGGATTGCAAGCCAGTGAACACTCCTATTGAACTAGGTAAAAAGCTTTCTAAGCTTGATGAGTCATAGCCATTTGATGCTACACTATATAGGCAGCTCTAGGGAGTCTGATTTACCTTACTACGACTAGACCAGATATATGCTATGTTGTTGGCATTGTAAGTCAGTTTATGGCAGCACCTATGAAAACGCATTGGAAGACAACGAAGCGCATTTTGCTTTATATCAAAGGCACTTCAGATTATGGCTTGGTTTACAGGAAGCATGAGGGTGTACCTGAGTTATGTGGCTATGTGGATGCGGATTGAGGAGTTGACTATGACGATCATAGATCCACCATAGGGTATGTATTCTAGTTTTGTGGCAGTTGCTTTTCCTGGTCCAGTAAGAAGCAAAGTACAATTGCTCGATCCACAACAGAAGCAAAGTATAAGGCAATGTGTAGTGCAGGACATGAAGCTATATGGTTGAGGCAAATCTTGGATGAAGTTGTCATGAAACAGGAAAATCCCATGACTATACATAGCGACTGTCAGAGTGGCATTCAGCTAGCAAAGAATCTAGTGTTCCATGCGAGAACCAAACACATTGAGATTCAGTATCACTTCATATGTGAGAGGCTGCTGAGTCGTGAAATTCATGTTGTTCATTGTAGTACATACGAACAACTAGCTGATATTTTCACTAAGCCACTTGTTAGAGAAAAGTTTGATAGGTTTAGATCAAAGCTTTCTGTACTTAAAATTTGTTGACTTTAAAGCTATGTATAGGGAGAGAGTTAGAATTAAAGTAGAATCATTGTGTTACTGTACTGTGGATCCTATCAGTGGATAAGGATCAGTTGGCCTCGCCACGAGGCGAGTCGATGGGACATGCGTCCCGTCAACGGCAACCTGGGCCATGCATGAGTTGCCTAAGTGAAGAACTATATGTACAGTGTATTTTCATTTTGAAAAATACAGTTGCTATGTGAGCTTGCTGTGGTGAGTGTTTTTTTGTCTGTGTTATTGTGTAGCATGATCTGTGTTCCTGTTCGAAGCAAATTCTAAGTTAAATAAGATGGCTTTGTACGAGTCGGCGTCTCAAAGGGCGTTGAGACTTGAGCGGTTTTCCCAAGACACACTTAAGTCTAACATTCATCCGTCATGAACTCACTAAAAAGCCAACTTAGAAACCGCAACAAGCCTAACCATTTAGATTTAAAAAAACTGGAATCCCATTAACCCAAAAGCCAACTTAGAATCTGTTCCCAAAAGGTAACCGAAGGCAAAGACAAGTTACACATGAAATCCCAAGGCATAATGGTCGCCAAACTGACCAAATGGCATAGCGGCGAGCCCCAGGTCGGTGACATGGACCCTTAGGCGCCAACGAGGCAAAAAGGTTGTAGTAAGGGTCCTTCCACTTGGATCAGTCTCGGAAGCGAAACCAAAATGGTAATCATTCCCAAGGATCAACTTTATCAAATCTGAAAGAAGTTACATTCATACATGGATTGACTGGTCTCGGGGTCAGCAACATGGGCTGGGCATCGTGCTTGGCTCGCGCTGGTAGAGGGAGGTGAGACCTGGTAATGGATTCTTGGTGCTGTTTGAGCTGTCCAAGTTTCTGTCTTTGCCAGACTCCCCCTATAGTTTTGGTGTGATTCGACGCACCCCCTCTGTCCTAAAATATAGTGCTTTATGGTAAAGCACGCTCTTCTAGACTTAAGTTTGATTTTGCTGATTAAGCTTGGCAAGCCTATCAGAATCAGTCTAGCTCCCGGATATGGGTCCCCGGGAGTCGTCCCAGTGGGCAGAATCAACTTGGCTCTTGGAAATGGGTCCCAAGAGCTAACTTGGCCATGACTCAAGCTCCAGAGATAGCTCATGACTTTTCAATACTTGACTAGCTCACCACAGGTAAGAGGCTCAGTCCTTGACTTCCGAACTTGTTATGGGGCTTCAGAGAGTGTCAACCCTTAGAGTCTTACAGGGCACATTGGGTGCACCCCAGTCAACTTTACAACATCCTCCCCTCATTTGAAAAAGTTGATGTCCTCATCAGGGCCAAACTAGAACCTAAGACTCATGGCATAGGCTTGATTCACCAACCAAATTTTATTTATAAATACAAAGGCACGAGCTTTATTCACCGGCTAGAAAAGACCAATTTTAATATAATAAAACACTTTTGAACTTAACAAGTGTAGATCTAGTTCACTTACATAAAACCTGTGTAAAGCTGCAATCTTAGTTAAAGTACTTAGACCCCATGAACTGGTGGCCTTCTTTATTAACATGGAAAGAAAAGGTACCTGGAGGCTCCATTGAGCATAAGATATGTCATTTTACAACACATCTGAATGAGTCCTTGGGACTCTAGATCTTCTGTTGGTCACACAAGTTGTGCTCCTTGAGCTCGGAATCGGGACTCGGATCCATCTTTGATATAGAAGCAACAGTCAATGTTGGCTCCGTTTGATCTTGTGTCGCCTGATTTGTCTATGCTGGTCTTCCTTCGTAAAAGAGGTGAATGAGATTTGAAGGAATGGCTGGCTCAGGTTTAGTTGTATCGTTCACCGCTAATTGATCTCCCGACATAGCTCTGATGACGTAGGGTCTTCTTCCATTATATAATAACACAACGTTAACTCCCTTTGCCAAGAAGGCCACCACATGTTCATTAAACCTGCTTAGTCCCAAGATGGCGTTGAAAGCATTCATTTTCAAGACTATGAACATTAGTCGATTTTTCTAGGTCCCCAGTGAGATTGGCAAATCGGTTGCCAATCTACAAGTTGTCATTGTGCCTTTGGCGGTCTCCACATAGATAGGGGTCGCATTTTCTTCACATTGAATGCCCAATTCCTCTATCAAACTTTTTGACAAGTAGTTATGCAAAGCTCCCAAATCTACCATAAAGTGAATGATCTTGTCTTGAATTTAGCCTTTCAGGTACAACAACTTTAATCCGCTTGAAGGAGTCGTAATGAGCTGTTCACGATATGCTGCAAGTGCCCCTATTTGTTGTAGGGCATTCAGGTTGGATTCCGTCAAATCCATTTATGGGTCTTCTTCATGCCTCTCTTTCCATCTTATCAAATACCTCGATCACCACCATTATTTGTTTATTTAACTGCTTGGGGCACGACCTCTACGATGACCTTGTTGTTGACAAACAACGCATGGAATTGCCCATTGTTGGTAAGCTATTGCTATGACACGTTGAAGGACCAAAGTTATTCCTTCTCTGAACAATATTCCCTCCAATACTGCCTTGGTTGCCAAATCATGTTCTTGCTGACAATTTCTTCACGCTACTTGGAGCTTGATTGCCATTTGAAGCTGAATTCCCCCTTGGAAGGAAGCTTGGACTCGATTTGGATCCACTAAATACCTTTGGTGTTGTTGAGGGGGCAGTTGGAGCCAGCGTGGTATTATAATCGCAAACCATTTCAACCTCCCGAATAGTTGAGTCAAAGTCATTGGGCATGCCCAACTGGTGACGTGGACCCTTAGGTGCCAGCGACGCGAAAATGTTGTAGTAAGGGTCCTTCCACTTGGACTAGTCCCAAAGGCAAAATCGAAATGGTAATCATCCCCAAGGATTAACTTTATTAAATTTGGAAGAGGTTACATTTATACATAGACTGACTAGTCTTGGGGCCACCAACACGAGCTGGACATTGTGCCTGACTTGCGCTGGTAAAGAGACCTGAGACCTGGCGACTAGATTCTTGACGTTGGTTGAGTTGCCCAAGTTTCTGTCTGACAGATCCTCCCTAGAGTTCTGGTGTAATTCGGCATGCTCCCTATGTCATGAAATATAGTGCTTTTTGGTAAAGCACGCTTTTCTAGACTTAGTTTTTATTTTGCTGATTAAGCCTGGCAAGCCTGGCAGAATCAGTCTAGCTTCTGGATATGGGTTCCGAGAGCCATCCCGGCGGGCATAATCAACTTGGCTCCTGGACATGGGTCCCAAGAGCTAACTAGGTTATGACTCGATCTCTAGAGCTCGCTCATAACTTGTCACTACTTGACTGGCTCACCACAGGTCGGAGGCTCAGTCCTTGACTTCCTAACTTGCTCTAGGACTTCAGGGAGTGTCAACTCTTGGAGTCTTATAGGGCACACGGGATGCACCCAAGTCAGCTTTACAACACATTGTTTCCAGCGCCAGTAATGTCACTGCTACTTCCAGCGCCACTATGATCAGAATCCAGCCGGTGCCAAGTTCATATGACTCAAAAACTTTGATATGATCTAGCGAACTCCAGAGAGCTCGGATTGATGTGCAATTACCTCACACGATCTAGGTATGATTAAAGGAAACCTGGGGATCAATAAATTCTAGAGAGAAAATGACTTTCTAGAGAGAGAAATTTCTAGAAAGAGAAAAACATGCTCTATTAACTTGGTCTAAGCACTTTGTATGAGGGGAGGTGGCGAATCCCACCATAATTATAGGGGGATGCGGGTTGTGACTTGGGTGAGCTCCAACCAACTCTTAGCTCCCCTTGCTAGAATGTTGTCCAGGCGTGTCCTGGCATCCGCCGACATGCCAGCTCCCTGGAGACTAGGGTTGGTCACACATTTGAAATGTAACCTTCTCAGATTTATTAATAAAGTGGGATTTTTCTCAAACTGACTCTAATTACCTTCTGGGTTTTAGTGTTCGGTAAAAGCGCCAGTTGTAAGGTTTCAAATCTTTTTGATCTGGCACATAGCTGAGGGTCATATCTAGGGATGCCATCAGGACCGGTCTAGGATGCCAACGATATGCTGTAAAGACCATTTTGCACCCACGTCTCAAAGGGCGTTGAGCCTTGAGCGGTTTTTCCAAGACACACTTAAGTCTAACATTCATCCTTCATGAACTCACTGAAAGGCCAACTTAGAAAATACAACATGCCTAACCATTCAGACTTAGAAAAACTGGAATCCCAACCAACCCGAAAGCCAACTCAGAATCCGTCCCCAAAAGGTAACCAAAGGCAAAGACAAGTCACTCATGAAAACCCAAGGCATAGTCATTGCCAAACTGACCAAATGGCATAGCGGCAGGCCACAAGTCGGTGATGTGGACCCTTAGGCACCAATGACACAAGAAGGTTTTAGTAAGAGTCCTTCCACTTGGACCAGTCCCGAAGGCAAAACTAAAATGATAATCATCTCCAAGAATCAACTTTCTTAAATTTGGAAGAGGTTACATTCATGTACCATTTGAGCAATGAGATGTGAAACATGTTGTGTATATCCAAGGTTGACGGTAGTGGCAATCGATAAGCCACTGGGTTGATCTTTTCGTGACATAATAGGTACCAGCATAAGGGCAAACAAACTTATGGAAATGTGATGTTCTTAGTGTTCAGCCAAACTTGATCACCTTCATTTAATTCCAGTTATTGTCGATGAGGATTCACATCTGCTTCCATGTTATGTGGATTTCCTGCACTCTTGTAAGGAAAGAGCTAAGAACAATTGGAAAACGACCATTGCTTATCTCAAATGGTGTCTTTTCAGTAGACATGTTCGCTTGGTTGTTATGTGTGAACTCAAGGATATCCAAGTTGCTGACCCAATCAAATTGGTCCCAAGCGACATAATTTCATAGATATTGTTCAATTTGTTGATTAACTCGCTTTGTTTTTCCATCAGTCTAAGGGTGATAAGCAGTGCTGAAATTCAGTCTGGTTCCTACTAGGTGAAATAAACATGTCCAAAGCTTTCCCACAAACTTGGTGTCTCGATCTAAAATAATCGTTCTAAGCAGGCCATGGCATATTTGAAGACATATTTGAAAAATAACCTTGCCACTTCTTCGGCTGTCACTAAACTTTTGGTTGGTACAAAGTGAGCCTGTTTTGAAAATCGGTCAACCACCACATAAATCAAATCAAGACCTTGACAGTGTGGTACTTGTACAATAAAATCCATGCTCACTGATTCCCAAGGGTATTGGTACTGGTAATGGCTAGAGTAGTCATGTTGGGGCTAACGGTTCCACCTTCACTTGTTGACATGTAGGACATGTTTGTACGTAGGATTCAGTATCTGCCCACATATCTGGCCAATAGAAGCCTCTCTTGAGAAGTTCATACATGCGATTCACCCCTAGGTGTCCAACGATGAGTACATCAGGATGTTCTCTCAAGATTTTCTTCCTTAAGTTATGTTGTCTTGAATTGTTGGAGAGTTTGCATATCTCGGGGCAACCCTAACCCTCGTTAATAAGAGAGGAATTTGACACCTTGAGTGTGCAAGTCCAACCCGATGATCACATAGTTAATTGATTAGTTTAAAGTTATTAAAAGGATTTTAGGCCTTTTTGCGAGGCCTAATAGTCAAATTAGTGAATAAAAGGATTCTCCCCAAATTTCAAATTTCAAATAATAAGGGAGGTGGAAATTGGCCAGTAGAATTTGAGGCCAAAGCCCTAAAATCCACTATATAGAGTGGTGAATTGTAGTTCATTTCTCAAATTCACATGTTCATTTCAATCAAAGCAGGTTGAACCTCTATCAAATTGGAATTGGATGTCCTTGCTCTTTTTTCTTGCTCCATCTCTCATGTTTTATTTGAATTTTTCTATTTGTTGGATATGTTGATTGTTGGGATTGATCTCTATTATACTTTGTGTGTGTGTGTGTGTGTGTGTGTGTGTGTGTGTGAGAGAGAGAGAGAGAGAGAGAGAGAGAGAGAGAGAGAGAGAGAGAGAGAGAGAGAGAGAGAGAGAGAGAGAGAGAGAGAGAGAGAGAGAGAGAGAGAGAGAGAGAGAAAGTAAGCTTTACCTTCACTTGAATAGTGTTAATGGATCGTAGTATTAATGGTTAGTGTTAGATGTGGATCATAAGAATGTGCTTGATTATGAACTATGCTATCGCTCATGGGAACAAATCTTTGCGTGACATGTTAATTCTCTTCATCTCCTTTGATGCTTGATGTGCTTGGATCTAGGGTTGAAGGTGAATAGAAAATACTCGCTACAATTTTGGCGTCGTTTCTAGGGAGCTATGCCAATTTTTTCATTTTCAACATATTTCTGATCCATGGATGGATGTTAGCTTGCATTTAGGCATCTTGTCTTGGCATAATAATGTTAAAATTGCATTTTAGGGTTAATTTGGGAGAGATTTTGCTTGATTTGTGTGGATTTTTTGCTTGAAATTTGTTTGATTGTTGAGTAAGGAAAGCCAGACAGATCTCCATTGCTAAAATCCATTTGCATATGAAGAAAATAAAGAAACAAAACAAAACCGCTCATTTATGCTATTTTGGTGACAAAAGGGGCAAAGTCTTTATACATTGATAATTTTCTGTTCCTTTGCAACCAAGTTACTTCCTAGACAATTTCCATAAACTAAAGAAAAACCACTAAAAAAAGTGAAAAAAAAAACCCCTAAAATAAAATAAAAAAACTGAAAACCTATAGTGGGCATTTCCTATTTTTCTCTCAACCCTAGATCCAAGCACACAAGCATCAAGGAGACGACGAGGATTAACTAATTGTCACGCAGAGATTCGTTTTCATGAGAACGATAGCATATTTCATATTCCAACATGTTCATAAGAATCACATCTAACACTAAGATCCATTAACACTAAGCATTAACACTAGATCCACAATAATAAAAATTTGTTCTTCTCTCCCCCCCTTTCTCTCTCACAAAAAGCATAAGAATAATCAATCCCAATAGGCATAAAATACAACAAATAACAAATCCAAAGAAAACATGAGAGTTAGAGGAGGAAATATGGAAAGCAAGGACATTCCTTATCCATTCCATAAGAGGGCCAACATGCTTGTATTGAAATGAAGAGAACATGTACAAATGATTCAAAATTACCACTCTATATAGTGGATTTTAGGGCTTTGGCCTCAAATCCTACAGGCCAATTTCTACCTCCCTAACTATTTAAATTTGAAAAAGTGTGGGAACCATTCAAAAATTGGAGGGAACCAATTTGAATTTGAATTTTGGTGGGAACCCCTTTTTATTTACTAACTTGACTTTTAGGCCCTACGACATTAAAAGTTTCGCAAAAAGGCCTAAAGTCCTTCTATTAACTTCTAACTAATCACATAACTATGTGATCATCGAGTTGAACTTACACACGCAGGGTGCCAAATCCCTCCCACTTGCTAACTAGAGTTAGGGTTGCCTCGATATCCGCAAACCCTCCAACACTATCCTCCACCAAAACTGGTGGTGGTCCCACGACACCTCGTGAGATTTATTATTTCGGGCTTTGGTTGCCTCTCGTCGACGAACCTTTATCAGGTTTATTTGGATTTTGTTATTTGCTAGATTTTCTAATTGTTGGGATTGATTTTTATTATACTTTGTGTGTGTGTGTGTGTGTGTGTGTGTGTGTGTGTGTGTGTGTGTGTGTGTGTGTGTGTGTGTGAGAGAGAGAGAGAGAGAGAGAGAGAGAGAGAGAGAGAGAGAGAGAGAGAGAGAGAGAGAGAGAGAGAGAGAGAAGTAAGCTTTACCTTCACTTAGTAGTGTTAATGAATCGTAGTATTAATGCTTAGTGTTAGATGCGGATTATAAGCATGTGCTTGATTATGAACTATGCTATCACTCTCATGGGAATGAATCTCCGCATGACAACATGTTAATCCTCTTCATCTCCTTTGATGCTTGATGTGCTTGGATCTAGGGTTGAAGATGGATAGGATATATCTGCTGCATGAACATATACTCTGTGTTGTTTATAAACAACCATTTGATCTCTCCAAGTGAATTGTTTACGTGGTTATCCCAACTAAATTCGATCATTAGCTCCTTAGCCAATGGGTCTACACTATATTTATCTTTGATTTCTTGAAATAGACTAGTCACCTGGGTTTACTTGTCTTAGCTCGTTCACTCAGTCTGATCAAATCACGGACGTCTCCGACTTAAAATTTGATCAGCAACATCAAGGATTGTCGGATCCGAATCTACAACGAGGAAAAGAAGCAGCAACACCAACAGCCAAATTCTACAAATTAAGGAGCAAACCTTTGATGATGACAAACCATCAGAACTGTTAATGGCTTACAGTAGTAGTAGTGCAGACTACGACAACTGGTATCTCGACAGTGGCGCTACCCAACACATGAGAGAATGGTTTACTGAATATGTAGCTTATACTAGAGACAAATTCACCTACCTTGGAGACTCTAGCACCATCCGCGTGAAAGGCAAAGGAACAATCAAGATTGTATTCAAAAATGTTTTTTTCCATTTCTATTTCGAATGTCCTTCATGTACCTCAACTATCTAATAATCTGTTATCGATTTCAAAGATAACTGATGAGGGCTACACTGTTACATTTTCTTCTAAACAGTGTATAATCTCTGTATACCAGGGTGTCCTACACTGGGGCTATCGTGACACTCATGCAGGATTTAGGCCCTAATGTCCACGATGTCTGGCACACATACTTTTCCTCTACGAAAAAATAAACGATTTCTAATGGAATACTCATCAAGTATCTTCTCTTCATGAGACTTCTTGGAATCTGCCTTCTAAGATTAACTCTCAAAATAGAGCTTCATAATGGAGAGAAGGATGGGGGAGAGAGGAATGGAGTGTGGAAAAGCTCCTCCGATATGGGCTGCTACTAACTACCAGCAAGAACAATCTGAGTCAAGGAAGAGATTGTAAATGCCAAACAGAATCACAACTCATGCATTTAGGACCCCTAAAATAATTGCGTGCTCAGATAAATTGTGAATACAACCACCTAAGAGGATTGATAGTGTGTGAAATTACTATTAATCAGTTTGAATGTGAAGTTCAATACAGAATTTAAAGTGATAGTGCAAAAAGATAATGGTCTGTTTCTCATGCGTCAAAGACAACCATTGTTTGATCAAATTCTGAGGAGTCAGAGACGTTCGTGATTTGATCAGACTGAGTGAACGAGCTAAGACAAGTAATTAGAAGAGTGCAATCACACATACATCCATGTTAGACACATATAGTAAAAGGTGTTGCTTCTATATTACACTGAATGCTTGTATAAGAGCATTTGCTCAATATAGAGCAAGAGCAACACAAATGGTTACAACCTGAATAGCGGCATAACTTAGATGTTGAATCTTCGGCTCTGTTGCACGTGCAATGAATGTGAGTTGGAGATGTATTTATACACAACATTTTTGTCATTACAAGAATTGTTTAACTAATCTATAATTACAAGACTAGTTTAGTTTTTCACATCATCAGTATCTACAGTTAGTCAGGCAAAGGTTATTCCCAGCCAGTTTGCCAAAATTGTTAAAAAACAGCCAGAAAAATGAAAAAGCCTCCTAAAAAATGGCCAAAATTTTACAGTAGCCCAAAACACTCCTGACAACCTTTGCCAGGCTTCGTTTTCAATATCAGAGCCATCTTGGAGGTCGGGGAAGGTTAATATTGAGTGTACGGGCTCTGGCAAAGGTTCTTGTTCTCCAAAGATAGGAATTTGCCATCAAAATTCTTGCCAACTTCAATTTTCACAAAAGTACTTATTGTAAACCTTCGCCAGTTTGTCAGTAGCTACTTTTCCATGTTTTCTAGATTCAGTGAAGTCGGCGAAGGTTAATATTGAGAAAAAGTGGTCAGGCGAACATTCCCAGTACTCAGAGAAAAATTTAAGTCCTTTGAACCTTCGCCAACCTTTATAAATCCTTGCCTATGTATCATTAATCTTCGCCGAGCTCATAATAGTCATAAAACATTGTTTGAAGTATCTATGATGTCAACGAAGGTTAATTGTACATGTTGCTAGTTCGGCGAACATTCCCAGCTCTCAAAAGTGCCAAATTACCTTCTGAACCCTCGCCAACCTATCTCTCACCAATGAGAATCTTCGCCTACCCTTGCCAGCCCTTTGATCATCAATCTGTACTTCCTTGTAAGTCAGCGAAGGTTAGTCTCCATCAAAAGGATAGTGGCGAAGGTTCTCAGTGCTAATTGCTCCCAAATTGCTTTCAGAACCCTCGCTGAACCATCCTTCGCCAACAAGAACCCTCGTCGAGCTCTCTAAAGTGGTAATACACATAAAATATATATCAATCAAGCAAAGATTTCTGTATCTGTGATGCATCCTTGCACGACACAACGTATTGCCCCTACAACCCACAGATCATACAACAAAAGAGAGCTCAGTTTCAGATCTCTCATGCTTACCATCAAGGAGCACCTAATGCAGCACCAAGGCTTGGACCAAGCCCTCAACAACAAAGAATGACACTACCAACACCACCAGAGCCAAATAATCCCCAAGCAGCCCAAGTAACTCTCACGACAGCGGAAGCTGAAACATTTTCCCAATAGGAAATGCAACAATGGTGTGAACCTGATGAACCTTTCGTCAATCATGCTATTAATGAATACTATGCCACATACGCTGCACACCCACAACACCAAGGGGGCAGATTATATGGATGTTATGGATGTGGAGGAGGACATAGGATTGTTGTCGAATGTCCAAACAAAGGAATCTATACGCCCTTCTGCCGCGAGTGTGGATATGGACATTGCTACAAGAATTGTCCATTAAGAGCCAGCACCAGCGCACCATTGAATTGGATTGTAGTTCAATCAGCATGCCCAAGCACAACTCCACACTCAACTATACCAAGGAGACCTCCCTATCCTAATGTTCCAGTGTTAGCTGTTACGTGAGCACAAAAGTGCAAGGAGGTAGCTTCATCATCACCACACTCTGTATCAGTGCCAACTGACAAACCTTCAACATCAGGAGGAGCGGGATTACCTTATCCGAATGTGAAGGATGAACAAAGACGATATCAGAAGATCAAGCATTGGATACAAGAAGCTCAGACCGAGGAAGCTGCTCAAGCTGCACAACAAACGATAGCTCCTCAAAACACTGCACTAGAAAGAGATCAACAAGCGAACGCACCGCAAGGTTCACCACACATATCAGATGTGAACGTGTGACTACACCATCTGGAAGAACCATTCCATATGGCAGAACCTGAAGCTCCAAGCACGGAACTGATGACGAGCATCTTATCCAGCAGAATGAATATCTATATTGGAGAGTTCCTTCGACTTGCACCTCAAGCAAAGGGTGTTTTGTCAGATTGGTTGAACACCGAATTGGACATACCTTCCAAAGAATCATTATTCTGCTCCAGATTTGAAGAAGCCAACAATATTTTTGAACGTGGGAGCAGCTTGGGAGAGTGAGCAGCACAATATAACTCTTACTATCATGCACAAACTCTTCGGAGAAGAAGTTATTGTTGTAGACAGAGAATCAGGTGTCAACCTTATCTCCAATACTTTGTATGAGAAATGGAATCTACGAGGCCTGAAAGCTGCAAAGTTTGCTATCAAACTAGCTTATCAATCATGTATGCGACCGAAGGGGATTATAGAAGACATTCCAGTCAAGATAGCAGGGGTATAATTTGTCATCACATTTGTGGTGAAGGACATTCCTGAAACACCCACTGCATATCGAGTTTTGTTGGAATGACTTTGGTTGCGAATTGCACAAGTAGTTCATGATTGGGGGACCGACAAAATCACATTTGAGAATAGAGAGCGGATAGTAAAGGTGGATCCCTCCACATGGGCAGTCAGTGAAGCCTGTACCACCCAAAGTTGATGACACTTTTTCCACAACGGACCATAGCATTGATCGCCCGAAAGCTTCAATGGGTATTCATTATGATTCACAAACAGATACCGTTTTGTGGACAGATGCATTGGCAACAATTGATTGCATAGCTGGGGATACATGTAGTCCAGATCCAGATTCTGATTCAGAATCCAACGAATCGCCACCACAAGGATTCACCCTGGACACGCCAATCTCCTACGGGGTGAACATGATAAACGTAGCATGGCTGTCACCGGAACCTATTTCAGGACCTTTTGAAGATGATTCAGTTCCTTGGCAGCATGCATTGTCCTATAATGAGGAAGCTGAGCTGACAGATGAGCAAATCCTACACCACATGGATTCTACGCGTTATGGAATTCAACGAATACCAGCTCAACCACCTCAGAAATCTCAATGTGCTAAAGTCTCAAAGATGCCTTGTACCAAAGAAAAATCAACAAAAGCAAAGATACAATCAGGTGATCAAGTGGAGCGATTTATCCGAAGAGGCTATAGCAACAGTGGATGGAGACATTCGGAACCATGTGGCGAATGTCAAAGAACCTCAATAGAAGGCAAAGAGCAAAGAAGCAGCAGCAACCACCAACAATGTACGAGGAAAGAAGAAAGTTGCTGAATCACATGCTCAAGGGTCATCCGACCAAGCTTCGACATCAGCTTCAGGAATGTCAGAAGCAATGCATAAGCTATCACTCATGAATCGAACTAAGATCAACCTTTTGAAGGAAGAAACGAGTAAGGCACCAGTCCATGATGTGCCAGAAAACTTCAAGAGTTATACCTTGGACGACGTGGTGATCATGATGCCAAAAGCACAATGGGAATCTGATGCAAAAAAAAAAAAAAAAGTCTACGAGGGACCGCCGGCTCGCACTCAACCGATGAATCTAGCAGAGCCAGGCGAAGAAGACAAGATTGTTCATGTGAGAGCACAACTCACGCCCTCACAATTCACCAAGCTGCAGAAGTTAAAGATGGAATATAAAAACTACTTTGCGTGGTCTTACAAAGATTTAAAAGGAATTCCATCATCTGTAGTCCAACACACCATACCTTTGGTTGAAGGTAAGCCGATACTACTGTTGCAACCCAAATTACACTAAGCTGGTCAAGCAAGAGTTGCAGAAGTTGTTCGATGCCGATTTCATTTATGAAATCGAGCACACGGAATGGGTGTCACCCATAGTCATTGTACCAAGGAAGAATGACAAAATGCGGATTTGTGTCAATCTGAAGGCACTTAACGCTGTGACGCGGAAGGACCACTTTCCCTTACCGTTCACAGAAAGTGTCCTAGATCGAGTAGCTGGAGCGGAAGCCTACAACTTTTTGGAGGGCTTCAGCGACTACAACCAAGTGATTGCACCGAAGGATCAACACAAGACTGCATTTGCAGGCTGAATGGGGTACATATGCCTCTCTGCCTTCATTTACGAACCCAAATGCAGATTCCTCAGCCCCTAACCTAGCAGCAACCTAGATCGGATGCTTCACATGGAACATATGTCTCTCTCTCTCTTCACATGAAACGTACTTGTGTTAAATGCATCAATCAATACAACCACATTGCTACCACATCAACAAAAACGCACACAATTGGCTTTTCCCCAGCTATCTACTATGGTGATGCCCTCTCTCTCTCTCTCTCTCTCTCTCTCTCTCTCTCTCTCTCTCAAATTCTCTTTCTAAGAGTTTCTTGCTCTCGATCCATCGCACGTGTTCTCTCTCTAAAATCAACGTGTTTGCCTTTCAACCCCACTTCAACTCCCTTTCAATTGCCCATCAAATACGTTTTATTTAGGGCAAACGTGGACCAATGAGAGTGGGCAAAACGCTTTTTGTATAACACTACTCACATTCTCTTCTCTCTCTCTCTCTCTCTCTCTCTCTCTCTCAAAATAACATTAAGATCTCTTATCTCAAACTTTTTAGAAAGGTTGGCTGGATCTGGTGGCTGAGCTGAGCTGTGCTCATTCATTCTAGTACCTCTGTGGAGGTTTGCTGATTGCGGTATGTTTTATTCCCAGAAATGTGATCAAATTAGTAAATTAGTAGATTTGCTTGAAGATAGCCATGGCTGATGCTGGTATTTTGTTTCAGAAGAATCCAAGATTTTCGACTTCAAACGTAGGAGTAATGCAGAGAAGGCACTATGCATTGATAATATGTCCAATCCTCCCTGGGTACATGCCAGGCTAACTGTCATGGGTGCAAAGTTTATAAGACAGGCAATGCGGTTTTTCACTACCGAAACATCTGCTATGCTTCTTTTTCTGACATTGCATGGCATTTCTCTTTCTTCATCAGCATTGCCTGATTGACTAGAGAGGTGAATTTGCAGAGAAGCCATAGCAATATTCCTCAATCATATCTCGCCGATGTTATGATGCATACTTGCGAATTAGTCCACATGGAAACGCTCCGGCAGGAGTTTTTCTCAGATCGATTGCAGTGGTCGGACGACAGATTTAGTAAGGTGTGTTTATCCATCAATCTGAACAACGTTCCTCGAAGATAGTTGAAGCCCAGAGAATTGCTTTAGGACTTATTATCTCTAGCTTCAGTTTCTTTTGCTAATGACCTTTCTGGTGCCCAGTGAAAAGACTTTGAATGGTACTACCTATGGTCAATGAGATTGATTAAGTAATCGTTTGCCCTAAGTTGATGCTATTGTGTTTGCTGATCTGTGTGCGCTGTTGTGTAGAAAAATCCAATGTACCGGGACTTAAAACATAACAGTGCACATGAGGGTCTATGGATTGAATGTCTGAACCCCCCCTGGGTTAAAGCAACAGTGGGCCCTGTGGTATTGGGTCAGAAAAAATTTAGTGGTGGATTGAGATCACGGTATGGTTTTAATCCTGGTGTAGACTGTGGAGCTTTGGGCTGGTTGTTGATCTTTCAAAATCCCCAGGCAAGTTTGTTTTCATATTTCTTGTTTTCTAATCATTGTATGAATCATGATCCAGGGTGGCCGATTTCTTGGGCAATAGTGGGAAGGTGAGCAAACTCTGTCAGGAGGGACGATTAAAAGAGGCATTGCATTTGGTGGAGCTCATGGCTCAGCAAAATATTCAAGCTCCAATCAAGACCTATTCTTGCCTATTGAAGGGTTTTACCAGAAGGAAAGCCCTGGCAGAGGGCAAGCGAGTGCATGCCCTCATAATCCAAACGGGACTAGATTCAAATATTTTCCTTGGAAACACACTTGTTAACCTGTATGCCAAGTGTGGCAGTGTGCTAGATGCACGCCAAGTATTTGAGTCACTGCCTGAACACAATGTGTTTTCGTGGACTACTATCATTTCAGCATATGCCAACTGCGGACTAGGCAAGGAGGCTATTAATCTTTTTCAGCAAATGCAACAGACAGGCATACCACCGAACAAGGTTACATTTCTTGTTGTTCTAAAAGCATGCGCCCAGATCCCAGCCCTGGAGCAGGGCAAACAGCTCCATTCGGACATTGTCAAAAGTGGCTTTGAGTCGGATTTGATTGTAGGGAGCACCCTTGTTGACATGTATGCAAAGTGCGGGTGCATAGAGGATGCACGCCAGGTTTTCAACAACATGCAAGAACGAGATGTGGTATTATGGAATGCGATGATTGCGGGATATGCACAGCATGGGCTTGGCAAGGAGGCCCTTGATCTGTATGAGCAAATGAAACAGGAAGGTGTTCAGCCCAGCAATATCACATATGTTGTTCTGCTAAAAGCATGTGCCAGCATTGCAGCCCTAGAACAGGGCAAGCAGCTCCATGCAGACATCCTTAAGAGTGGCATGGAGTCGGATGAGATTATAGGGAGCGCCCTTGTTGACATGTATGCAAAATGTGGGCACGTAGAGGATGCACGCCAGGTGTTCAACAACATGAATGAACGAGATGTGGTTTCATGGACAGCAATGATTGCAGGATATGCACAGGATGGGCTGGGCATGGAGGCTTTTACTCTGTATGAACAAATGAAACAAGAAGGTGTGCAGCCCAACATCGTCACATATGTTGTTCTCCTAAAAGCATGTGCGAGTGCTGCAGCCCTGGAACAGGGCAAGCAGCTCCATTTGGACATAATCAAAAGTGGCTTTGAGTCGGATGCAATTATAGGGAGCACCCTTGTTGACATGTATGCAAAATGTGGGCGCACAGAGGATGCACGTCGGGTGTTCAACAACATGCATGAACAAGATGTGGTGTCATGGACAGCAATGATTGCAGGATATGCACAGCAAGGGCTTGCCAAAGAGGCTCTCACACTTTTGGAGCAAATGCAAAGGGAAGGTTTACAGCCTAATGAGGCGACCTATGTTAGTGTTCTATCTGCATGCAGCCATTCTGGCCTAGTAGATAAAGGTCGTCAGCTCTTTCAATCCATGTGTAAAGATCAGGGTGTTACACCAACTTTGGATCACTATACCTGTATGGTTGATCTTCTGGGTCGTGCAGGGTGCCTGTCTGATGCTGAGGACTTGATTAGCAAAATACCAATAGAGCCTGATGCTGTGGTATGGATGACTTTGCTCGGCGCCGCTAGAAACCATGGCCATGTGGAAATAGGAAGGCGTGCCTTTGACCATGTTTTGAAATTGGAACCAGAAAATGCTGCAGCGCATGTTCTTCTATCAAACGTCTATGCAGCAGCCGCCCAGAGGGATGAGATAACAAAGACAAGAAAAGAAATGAATGATGCAGGTTCAAAACAATTGTCTGGGTGAAGCTGAATTGAAGTTGGTGATCAGGTGCATGTCTTTGTTGTAGGCAATTGAGATTCAGGCCGAAATGGATCGATTTGCACCTGATCTGAGCTTGATGTGGAGGACGAGATGGAAAATTCTTTGCGTGAACACTTTGTGAAGCTGGTGGGCTCATCAGCACACACCCCGGCGACTTTATCTGCATCAAGAAGAATCTCCGGAAATGCAGTCAGTCACTATCACAATGGAACCAAAATCATCTCAAAACTTGTCAGACGTGAGATCTTGCAAGGGCTCCATACTGAGTCCACTTCGTGGATGGCTTCTGTTCCTGTGGGGATCCTTTTGTGCTGGTAAGTGAAAAGGGAAACTGCACTAGCTTACTTGGAAAAGAACAAGGCTTGGGTTTGGAGTTTTCTGGCAGCTTTGGTTGTCACACAGTGCAGTCTAATTCCTATGCAGTGTTAGACTGTGATTCCAAGTAATCTGGTGTGCCATGTTGTTTGTACTTTCTGCGCGGGAGAAAAACGGCGTACAGATTTGAAATGGAAAAAAAAAAACTTCCATCTTTTACATTAGAATTCAACATAAGCAGGAGAAATGCTAGAGTTACAGATTCTGGAATGGTACTCATGGTATACTGAAGAGAATACAAATCATGGACCTCCTTCACTGAAATGAACTTCTGTTCCTGATACATTTGAAACAATGCAAGCAATGCATGTGGTTTATCTCTAGTTATAATCAGTTGGTAAGCCTTTTTTATTCTCTACTTGCACTGCAAAGACACACTTAATCTAAAATCACCAAAGAATAGTAGGAATACCAACTTAAAAGTTTAGTTACAAAGTTCAAAAATGCTAGTATTTTCGAATGGCTATCAGAAAGGACTCAAAAGTCATGAGAGTTTGAAAGAGCTATTACTCGTAATCAAATATGGCTCTGAGTTACCAAGGTTTCTTATGGTCAATCAAAAAATTTGTCGTTTTCCTTACTAGCAATCTGTCTTTCTTTGTTGTCATCAGCCGTTGTACTATTTTTGTTGTGTTAGTGTCATAAATACATCAAGCAATGCTATTGTAGAATGCTAAATTGGGTTGGTAGTTTCATGTCTTGGTATGATACATATGTTAAATTTGTGCCCTGGAATTGCTCAGCTCAATGTCATGTCTCCTTAGTGTTGTATCGATCCATGGTAAATTCATTTATGTTTGTCTATTATTGTCATAATACTTATTGCTCTTTTGCTATGTTTGAATTATTTTTACGTCTGGTCATGTTTACTTTGTCAAAGTTATGTCGTTTAGTCTGTAGCACCTGTTACAAACCTTATTTGCTGGTTATCACAAGAACTGTTGATACATGTGTTTTCTCTTAGTCTATCTTCATCATATCCTTCTCACCCTTTGCTATTTCATCATCAAAACATCCATTGTTGCCAATTTGATTGGCAAAAGAAGACCACATAAGGATCTTGTCTATGTCAACGTCATTCCTGATAATTGTGATGATTAATTCTTGAAGAGACCGAATCAAGAGCTTCTTGAATCAAATAGGTTTGTGGCAGGTGGTGGAAGCTCGCTGCTTCAGACAAGGTACCGAGACAGCTCAGGATTTTATTTCGTACAGACATAACATACAAGGCACAAGCCATGTCAAATGTGCAAATGTTCGGAACTCATTGGCATGCACGTTTCTCGTGTTTTCTAAACATTCTTGTGTACCTTTTTGACTCTTCTTCTTGTGACATTTTGATGCAATGATGATGAAATAGTCACTCTTTTGCTCATTTTAACTAACTTGTGATAAAGCATATTTGTTAATAAATTTTGTGAAACCACAAGGACTTGACATACCTTCTCAAATAATGGTCCAAGATTTCGATTTAGATCCTGATGTGATCTTGTCCAATCAACACTTCGTAGATCAACAAAATCATGGCAGCCACTTGTGAGATACACTCCACATGCGCATTGGACATTCGTTGAGGATCCACAAACAGTTCAAGAAGCTCTCTGAGATCAACATGCACACCAATGTGCAAGAGGCAATTTATCAAGAATATCATTCTTTCATGAAGAATGAAACCTAGACCTTCACCAACCCTCCACAAGAGGGAGAATTATTGATTGCAAGTATCTACAAATAAAATCTAATCTTGATGGATCAATATCCCAATGGAAGGGAATTTCATAAACCCCTTCATGACCTAAAGTAGGCACCAAGGGGCTTGATTTTAAAAAAATCAACTATCTTTTGTTGCATCAGATTTCAATGTCTACAAAAGGATTATTGGAATCAATCATGTTCTTATTTGTTGGGAAATTGTGATGGGTGAGTAATAGATAGTTTGTATTTGATCTTCTGGATCACAATATATAGATCCTATCACTCAGTTCCTCAATGCATGAACTACGTAGGCCTATCACATTCAAGTCCAGAGTTATTGATGGTCTACTTGATCAAACTTTGAAATCGTGAGGATCTAAATGATTGATTTCGTAGACATACACGAGATAATGGTTGTGCGGAAGTGAGATCTTTCAAAAGCAATGAGTGTCAACATTCACATTCAGTGATTCACACAATCTACAAGTGATAGACCTATCTATTGCAAAACTAGTCACCACTTTCTTGATCTAGAAAAGCAATCTAGGATCTCACAAGCAAGAGCAATCAAAAGCATTGATCAAACATTGAATTTTGAACCCACACGTGTGTGGTACAGACTCCAATACAACCTATTATCAGATATTAAGTGTAATCAAGTTTAGATAGCAAAGCATTAAAAAAAACTCAAGACAAATGTGTAGAAACCTCAAGATTGCCAATCTGCTCCAAAAATTAGAGTCTCATCACTATGAGAGATGGATTGTATATACAAAAGGCTCTTCCCTGGTGTTACGGCCATATTCAGCTAAGGACATGGAATAGTCCTAATATGGTAGACCGGCCTTTCGGTATTCGAGATTGTTAGCCACGCCTCGACATGTCAAGGCCCATTTGTGACTAATAACTTTGAGAGGACCCAGACACTCTAATTGAGACATATGGAGTAGTGCATGTATGTGTGACAAATATAGGCAGGAGGACTGCATGAAGAGCTATGACCTATTTATAGTTGGACTGCATGGGGATTGCATGGGTTCATGCACGTGAATCTACTCTCTATATATTGGGGTAGGGATTCTCCCACTGACAACTTGGTTCAGGTTACCAGTTGCTCTCTCTCCTCTAGCTTTCACATGGCATGGCTCGGGGGCTAGATCCAGAATCTAGGTTTGGTTGGGAGGTTTTGCTCCTACATGTCTCCTGTTGTGTTCTCCTATCCTCATCTTAGGGGATTTCCCTAGTGGTCTTTACATTGGTATCAGAGCAAGGCTAAGCTGCGGTCTTGGAGACAAGCTCTACATCAAATCAGAAGCATGTGAATTTATGTCCCGAATTGGTGTGCTGAACTCTCAAGGGAAAATCGAGATTTGGGTCCTCTAATTCTAGGTTGAAGCATGATTGGCAAAAGGAGTGGTAGAGTGCACTTCCACCCAATTGTTGTTGTTAAATATTACTTCTAATAAGTGTGGATTCACTTCTGATTTTCTAGGAGCCTTGAGAGGACTCCCATTGATGTAGCATGATTATTAGCAGCATGATTATCAACAAAGAGATATGCTTAAAATTTTGCAGAACATAATTTATGGTCGTTGATGTGTTTACAAAAGGATTAAGTCAAGAGGCACACAAGAACTTTTGTGCAATCTTGAATTTGGCAATTAAAGCTTTCCTGAACCTAGATAAAAAAAGGAGGGGTGGGGGTTGATGGATTTCAACAGTGCTTTAATCCCTACCTACTCTAATCCAGATCTATTCAGTTTGAATATCAGAACTTGTATCTGCTGAAATACATGAAGAATCGACTCAAAATGCAAAAACTAAAATCGTTACAAAGGGTCAAAATGATAAACAAAGAATCGAAATTATCAATATTGAACCATCGATCCAAATTTATTTCGATACAAGGTCGACATACCATTTTGACCCAATGTGCAGTATTTTGGCAAAATCAAATCTGACATAATAGCGATTGATATAGTGGGATCTATTGCTATAATCAATTTTTTAAATGCATTGATTAATGGTTCTAATTGAATAATAATGATTTATATACATAGAGCTCTAGTATGTGCGTTGACAAGCAAGACATTCATCGCACAAATTCTCCTGAGATTGCACTCCTGCACCCAGCTACGATGCACACACTCTTGTGTTCTAATTGAATCTATTTCCAAGAGATATTGATTAGAATCACATAGTAGTAATTGTAGTGCATTCTCTTCTTGACTCGGTGTGATTTGATCAAAGGACAATCCATTTTTAGCAAGTGGTTGCTAGAAAGCTAGTCTTGAGGTTGAACATTTGGGATCCAAACTTGGTGAGGGTCAATCGATGTACTTCCCACACGTGTGGGAACCCTTGTACCAGCATTTAATGTTCAATATTCACAAGATCCAAACAATTTAAGTTTACACCATCTTGATGAGTTTTTTGGTGCTAATCCTAGAAAAAGCATCAAAGTGTGTTTCCCATCAATTAGATTTGGCTCTGTGACACGAGATCTAATTATTTGAGGCTGAGTTCAAGCCCTTTAAATGTAATTTACAGATCTTGAAAACCCATCAAGAGGAAGGAGTAAGATTTAGCCATATCTTTGTCCAAAAGTGGTGAAAATTGATAGGATTTGATAAGTCTTTGATAGAATCTCATCTAATCCTCATTTCATCTTTGTGAGAGAGAGTGTAAGCACCGTGCATTAGAGAAACTTAGAGCCTGACGAGGGCCTTTGGAAAAGATGCTTTTTTTTATTTTTTTTCTTATTTTCGTTGCCATGTGGACCAATTGAAACCTTAGCTTCGGGGTTCTACGTAACGTAGAATTTTCCAAATATAAATAAAATAAAAACTTTTTAAATATATTGTTGTTTCGTCGAGCAACATGTGGAAATGCTATTGGTTGATGAGGCCTGCCCTTCCAACTCATCACTGCCCGAAGAGACCCAAAAATATTGAAATGAATATGACAGATGGTTAAGATGAGAAAATCAATGTACCATTAATGTATATGCATTGTCAAACCATGATTAACAGTGTTAACCAGAGTTAATTTGTGGCGCCAAATAGATCAGTGTTTCAAAATTTTGCCAACACTTTTTCTCAGATTCATGGCTTTTTGTCTACACAAATTTTCAGATTCATAGTTCATTGTTTCAGAATTTGGCATGCAAATTACGAATGGCGCCATCAAGGAAGCCGTGCTCCTCAATCGACTCTGTGCTTCTATTCAACGAGACAGATGATAATGGATTATGGGTGCCAAGAAAATATTCAAAAAACTCTTGGGTTTTGATGCATCCATCATCAAGAGGAGTATTTCGAAAAAGGAAAAAGTCAAAACTATCATTTCGATCTTATTGGAAGGCCAAAATTTTGGATTTCAGAACATCATCAGGAGGAAAATCTATTTCTGAAATTCTAGTCCAACATGTATATATGCATTCAGAGATAAATGTCCAAGGATTCAACCGTCAGGATCACAAAAAAGCAATTGTGAGTATTGATATTTTTGATACTTTGATTTTTGTCATTCATAAATATCTAATAGTAAACTTGCCAATCTGATCATTTTTCTCTTGCAGATGTATATCCATCCAACATAAATGAATGGGAGCCTAGTGGATCTTTAACATGTGTGTTAGATGTTATTCACACTGATATTGGACAGCTGCAATATCGAGGTAGAATTGCAAAAGATCTAACTGATAGTGGGATCTTTTTTTATGAATCAATGTATATTCCTGATACAAAAGAAAATTTTGGACAAATAGTACCAATTCCATTACCTAGTTTTGAAAGTGATGAACGGATTGCACCAGATGCTACAGTTTCAGAATCATTTCGTTGCAAGATATATAATGATGTAAAAAATTCATTAAAAATGAGCACGAAATAAAAAACAGTCAGATTGAGTTGGTTTATTTCCTTGAATATATTTGTGGATTTCTTTTCAA
This sequence comes from Diphasiastrum complanatum, assembly GCA_029204225.1. Lineage (NCBI taxonomy): Eukaryota > Viridiplantae > Streptophyta > Lycopodiopsida > Lycopodiales > Lycopodiaceae > Diphasiastrum > Diphasiastrum complanatum. Next base: position 29,393,646 of record CM055096.1, on the reverse strand, counting down.
GTGTCAATGTACAAAAAACCCCAACGATGTTTGTATGATAGTTTATTATCTGAACTTATGGATGAAGGCTGGGACAAAAGATCAGATGGAGAAATAGAATGCAGAATTAAAATGTCTTCCATGTGCTTCCGTTATCAAATTGAAAAACAAATGTTGAGCTTATGCTTCCATTATCAAAGATGGAAAAAAAAATAAAGGTAAATGGGTGCCACTCGATCAAGACTTGGAAGCCAGTGGACATTCAAAACGAAAAAATATTGAAATTATATACAATGATGTCGTTTTGACATGTGTTGAGGTGGAAGAAGATTGGAGTCTAAACTACATCCGACGGGAACTATTGCTCCTACAAGATGTACTTTCAGACTTCAGATTTATTTTCAATGGTAAACTCGTAAGTAACTGTAAACACTCGATCTTTTATGAATAGTTTCAATCAAAACTTTCTGATACAAACTCTGTACTAATTCTAACTAGCTTTGTATTATTTTTATGCAGGTACGTAAAAGACATGAGCTCGAGATCAAATGTAGAGATATTGGCGAAACCCACCTTATGGAAGAACATTGAGATTCACTATCAGCCAATACATGCCAATCATCATGTCTTCTTATCATTATGGAAAAATTGCATTCCAGTATTAGACTATGGACACAAGCTGATTGTAAGAATCTATCATGATATCAATAAAAAAAACCCATAAACAGGTTGTTTACAAGTAAAATGATTGTATCTTTTTTTTTTTATGTCTCTCTATTTACAAATAGATCTCTATTCAATCAATCTTTCTATATTTTCTATATCAGTATTAGGAACTGATAAGGCAGCAGCTCCTTCTATAATCTCGCCCTCCTCTATTTCGGGAAGGGTCTCAATGCCTTTTAAGGCAAGAAGAATATCTGCTACAAAATTGCCTTCATCTGTATTAGGAAGGACTTTTATTTCTTTTTTATCATATAAAATAAGATCTGCATCCTGAGCAACCTGAAAGGCTGTTAAGGCAAGAGCAGCTTCTTTTTGAGGGCCCTCGATTGCAGGTGCAATGCTTACACCGTATTGGGCATAGGTTCTGATCAACTCTTGCCGAAATCTATATACATCATCAGGAGTATACGGCTCAAGAGTGAACTGTCATCACAAAACATGAGAATCAGCAAATTACAAACAATGATAGTAATAAAATATGAATCAGAATGAAATGAACTACAAATGAATAGAATATTATCTTTTGAATATCTACATCCGTTTGTAAATTATACCATTCAAAAAATAGCTTCGTATTGTACAGGACGAACCATGCACAACTAAAAGCGTCTTGTTGTTGTACACACTGCATATATAGAATGAAAATTAGAAGTATAATGATAGAAATTTTATTTATACTATGACGATACATTTGAATTAAAAAAGGAATAAATGCATATCAGAGATAAATTGAATATACCTTGAGAGATTTAATGGTCATCTCTCCAGTTGAAGTTGTCGTTGTCGGTATTTCCCGAACGGCATCATGAGTAGGGAATCAAATTCTCTATGTGTATTTGCAGCTAAGTTTAATTTTACACAGAAAAAATTTGATACTCCCTCCTTATTTATCTTTACAAAAAGAATGTTCAGGCTTCAATGCCGACTGCAAGAACCAAAATACAAATATCAATAAATTCATTTTTATGAAAAAAATTTCGTTCTTATTAAAGCAATGAAGCATGCAACAATCCAAATTAAAGCAACAAAACAAAAGAGCAATCCTTATTTATTTTCATATAAAATCAAATAGAGTTTCGCCATAGGATTGCACTCGATAAAATAGACAGCCTTCTTAAAATTGGCTTCTTTCGCCTTTACCGCTCCCATGAAAAATGGACTAACTACAAAAACTGTATCATGGGAATCGAAACTAATACTATTCTGCAAAAAAGAAACTTCGGCCTTTACTATTGCATCTGAAATTTTTGAGGTCTTATCTTTTAGCTCGGCACAAAATTTGGGACCTAATCTAAAGCTTCTATGTGTATCTAGAAGAAAAAAATAAAAAAAGTTGCCGAGAAGATTAATTTTGTTAGCTAGGTAGGCCTCATATTGATTATAATGGCCAGAATAAAAAAAAACCCTGGGCTGGATCATATGGAATTCTCACAAAAAGATTATGTACAGGAGCAGAAACAGAAGTGGAAACAATATTTATAGATTTCTCTGTTATTTTGTCTAGCTCCTCTTGGGTAATCAACACTTTTGGTGATGAAACCTGCTGAGGAGCTAGATGATTAACAGGAGGAGGAAGGGGTGAAGATTCTCGATCTGAGCTAACTCAGAGTTCAGGAAGACACGGGATCTCTTGGCCAGGATACGTCTAGGAGGAAGGGAAGCAGTTGGCCTTCGAGATCCAGCCTTCTTGGGGACAGGCTGCTTTCTCTTCCTCCTAGAGGTAGTAGGCACGTCGGTTCTATCCAGAGGCAGGTCTCTGGAGGTGCTGGCATTATCAACATGCAGACCAGAATATCTGTCCCGAAGCCTTTTGAGAATGACGGAATCCTTTCGCATGATGGTGACACGCTTACCATGCACTGCCAAAAGACAAGTATCCTCAAAAAACTGGGACTGAAAATCTTCTGCAGCACCCTGTAAGACTTGCATGGCTGTCACGGCAAAACGAACATTCAATTCAAGTGACAGATTGACATTCTGAACAGATCAGCCGAAAGGAGCTCTAGAGATCAACAATTCAGTTGATCTCTGGAGTTTTTTTATCTCCCTCAGCCATACCTGCTTCCTGCCATGCCTACGACCAGTACCAGGGGGAACATGGGAATGGGATGGCTGTATAGTGGTGATGGCACGAGCGGTGGATTTGGTCTTGGCCATCATTCTCAGAAGAAGAAAATTAACAAAAAGAAGTTTGAACAAAACAAAAGTGGATGAAAACAAAAAAATTTGCGATAAAAGGGCGATTGAGATCGATAACAGAACTGAATATCAGTTTCGAACGCAAGATCTACACAGATTATTTGAAGAAAAGAGATGCGCACTCGAAAGCAATATTGCACTACCAGCAGTATCGGACTCAAGCGCACTGTGAGAGGGCAGAAGTTTGAATGGTGAAAGAGCACGCTTGAGAGCGATATCGGGGGCTAAAAGCAAAATTTTTGCCAAAAAAAAATGAAAATTTTGAGGACTTATATATACGAAATTTTTGCACGTGTGAAAAGACGGCGAAGACACGTGTTGTTTGATTATTAGGCCACGTGGAATGTTCGTACTGACAATGATGACCCAATTATGAGGCCACGTGGGCTGAGACACGTGCGCAAATCGGATATCGACGCGTGTCATTCTCGCACGTGACTGATGTCAGATCAATCATTCTAGGCACGGTGCATTTATTTTGACCAATCACATGTCGACACGTGTTCTTTCGACACTCGTCCACACATGCAAATTTTTCTTTTATAAATAGGTCTTTTTCAGCTCAAATTTTCATGCAAATTTACGATTGCTTTCTCGAATATTTATTTTAAGCACGCCGCTTGCTCTCATTACCTTTCGTTGACTATTATGCGCCTGGATTCGATACTGCATCGTCCGATATCGCATTCAAGCGTACTTCGCATCCCTTTTTTTTCTGCTTCGTGTTCTTGCGCTCGGATCCGATACTCCAACTTCAAATATCTCTCTCTCGTGCACGTTGCCTTGATGTTCTTGTCCTACCTGCGGTTTGCGCCTGAGAGCAATATTTGGAACTTTAGTTCTGTTATTTTTGTTTAAAATGTCTAATTTTGAATCTAGTTTGCTTTCTTTTTTTAATGACTATTTCAAATCTCTTTTTTCTTCTTTTCTTTTTATTCTACCTTCTATAACTGAGGGCCCTGGTGTGGAGGCATTTTTTGAGATATATCTCAGATTTAAGTCCCTGCTCAGTACTCCGCTATTCAGGTCTCAGAATAAGGACATGATTCATTATCAGGACCTGGTGGCACTCGACAAGCATATCTATAAAGCTAAGCTTGACAAAATGTTTACCAAGTTACATAATGATTTCAAGTCTGTAGATGAGTGCCCAATTCATAATAAAAAAATGTAGATTTGTTGATTTTCAGTCTGTTTTTGTGTAGCGCAGGCATCCCAAAGGGAGCCGGGAACCACGACTTAGCTTCCCAGCCTTCAACTCTTGCCATCCAAACCCACTTGACATACAAGCAGCCAACTCGCCAACAAAGATCAGACCTAACCAACTTGAAGTTCCGAAACCAACATTGAGATCCAACCTAGCACCATGTTAGATCGGGGGTCCCGATGTGGGTGACTTCCCTCCTCGCCAGCCGCCCGACATACATCAAACTTAACCAACTCGAAGCTTCGTTACAAACGAGTAACATATATTCCAAACAAGCGGTCTGACTTACATCAGACTTAACCAACTGAAAGCTTCGTCACGAGCACTGGACAGCCATAAACAGGTAACTTCCACCCAAGCAAGCCATCCAACTCAGCCGACAGGTTAGAGCCCGTTCCCCAAGAGCTTAACCCATTCATGTTCATGCAAGGAACACTCAGAACCACAAGCCGCGACAGATATGGAGACAACCAGTTCCTGGACCAAATGTTCCCGACAGCATACCGTTGGCGCCACGGTCCGAATGGTCCCTACGACATACCGCTGGCGTCCCGAGATACGACCCTCAGCTATGTGCCAAATTAAAAAGTTTGAAGCGGCCTTACAATTGGCGCTTTTACCGAACACTGAAACCTAGAAGGTAATCAGAGCCAGTTTGAGGAAAATCCCACTTTGTTGATAAATCTGAGAAGGTTACATTTCAAGTGTGTGACCGACCCTAGTCTCCGGGGCGCTGGCATGCCAAGGCGAGTGCCAGGACAACATTCCAACAAGGGAGGTTGAGACTTGGTTGGAGCTCGCCCTGAGTCGCAACCCGCACTCCCCTATAGTATTGGTGGGATTCACCACCTCCCCTCATACCAAGTACTCTACCCAGGCTGGTAAAGCACGTTTTCTCTCTCTAGAATTTTCTCTCTAGAAAAGTTATTTTCTCTCTCTAGAATTTACTGATCTCCGGGCTTCCTTTAATCATGCCTAGATCGTGTGAGGTGATTGCACATCGATCTGAGCTCTTTGGACTTCGCTAGGACCGATCAAAGATTTTCAGCCATAGGAACTTGGCGCCGGCTGGATTCTGGTCACAGTGGTGCCGGGAGTGGCACCGGGAGCAGCAGGGGTGTTGCGGGCGCTGGGGACAATGCTGGCGCCGGAAGTAAAGCTTGTAAAGGTAACTTTACAACATTTTGTTTTTTTCCTTTTGTTAAATATTTCTGACAATTCGGAGGTTGTGCCCTCCACTTCGGAAGCAGCTTCTTCTAGTGGTACAAAGTTTGAAAAGTCAAAGATTGTAGATATAGATACTTTTTTTATTGATACGAATGTTAATTTAGATGATTGTTTTGATTTTGATCTTGCTCGAAATAGGGCTACTTTTATAGGCCCTAGAACACCCACTACCCTTTCTCCTTCTGATAATCTTTGATCACTTTGCCTACTTATAATATAGATAATAAATCCTTTTTGACAATATCGGATCTTTTTTACTTCACTGAAGTTGAGACTCTTTGCATTTTGAACAAAGAGCTTCATGAATTTTTGGATATAATTGATTTTGATGCTGATGATCTTCTCCCTGGTGTTGACGATGTACATAATGATAAGTTTTATTCAGGGAAAGATTGCTTAAAAATGGTTGTGGAGGAAATGCTCAACAAAGAAGATGATCTACCTTCTGAGGAGGAGTTTCTAGAATCCAAAGTCAACTTGGTTTTCCACAGCCAACTATCTATTCACCAACAATATTGACATCGAAAGGTGGACATAATATTGATGGGGACACAGTAATCAGGGAAGACGAAGCTGAATGCGTAAGTTTTTGTCTCTTATCAAGTACTAGTAGATTTGTTATGTCAGATTATATACTGGAGCTTACTTTGTTTTTTATCATTTCAGGAAAAAAAATTTCCTTAATGATTTCGCAATTCATCGAGGAGGGCAGAGATCTTCTGCTGGAGAATTTTCAAGAGATCATGCATTGGGGCACTATCTGAAGTCCTTCAAGAATAATGAGATAAGTGTTGCCCATTCAAAGTTTCATCAATGATAAAAAGGCACCTCTTGTACCATATTTCCATGCTTAATGAGAAGGAGGAAACTCTACCATTTTAGGAAGAGAAGCATCATCATTTGCTATTCAATGCTTGCTATTGCTTTTGTTGTTGTTTGCTCTTGCTTTCAAGTTCATGCTCTTCTTGTTTCCTATAGTTAAAGTTTCTCCTTTAGCAATTAAAATAGCAAGTGAGCTAACCTCCACTCTCACTCTCCCTTTCTCTACTTCTCTCCTTGTAACTCTCTCTCTCCCTCTCTTTTCACTACAAATCATGATGAATGTTGGGTTAGTGTATGGGAGTGCAGTGTTAAAGGTGGTAGTGTTAGTGTAAAGGGTAGAAAGCAACTAAACGTAGCATCTTAGCATAGTTAGGCATCTATCCAATGATCTAACCCTCTTTAACAGGCGGAAGGGCTACTCATCGACTAGATCTACATCCCTACAGTGGCACCGTTGCCGGAAATAGGTTTTCACTAACTAGTTTAGTTGCTTTTTTAGTTGTTTTTGCTTTTTTAGAGTGTTTTAGGTGGATTTTTGGGTAGAGATAGTTAGTTTTCAGTATTTTCTTGTGTTTGAACTATTCACAGCTAGCGGAGGAGGTGTGAGAGGGTAGAGGAGGCCCTAAACAACCTCTAAGGGCTTGACTTCCAAACCAAACCTTCAAAAAACCCAAAAACCACACCAATCTGCATTTGGAGGGAAAAAGAGCCAGAATTTCCATCATATTTTGTTTTCTCCAAAACCAGTGGGAACCAACCCACACATGACTGACAGCAGCTCCAGAGTACTATCCCAGACCTGCATAGAAGGCTGCGAGAGTTAGTTCCAAGCAGATTGGAAAAACCAGAGAAAAAACCAAAAAAAATTCCCTTGTAAAAAACCAAAAAAATTCAGATTTCCATAAGAACTCTCCCAGAGCTCTCTGAAGTTCCATCTCAGTGAGACCATGGCACATAGAAGCTTGCAAGAGTTAGTTCCCAGTCTAAGTGCCAGTGCGAAGGTTCCTAGTAAGAAAAAGACGGGAAAATCCAACAGAACCCTCGCAGACACAAAAATTTTCAGTTCCAGTGGTCAAGAACCCTCGCAGAGAATTTTGAGTTTCCATCTAGATGAAACTAGGACACAGAAGGGCCTGCAAGAGTTAGTTTCATTCCAGTGAGCAGAAAATTGGATTTCAGCATTGAAAAGTCAATAAATATTAAAGATCTAGAAAATCCTCACAAAAGTAACTCTCGCAGACCACTCTATTTGATCCAGAATGTCATTTTATATCAGTGATGAAGTCTATGAGAGTTAGTACTGATTATTGGTGAAGATCAGACTAAATTAGTGGTTCTGAACCCTCGCAAATAGTGAAATTTTTACTTCCTGCTAGAGTTAACCTTCGTAGAAATTTTCAGAATTAGATCTATATCAGATGCAGCTCCTGTAATACTTGCGAGAGTTACTTCCCAGTAATCTGAAAAAAAATCAAGGTTTTTTTTACTGCAAATAAGCTAAAGAACCCTTACACAACCAACCCTCGCAGACTAGATCAATAGGAAGATCTGCATCAGATCCAGCCACTGTCAAAATCTCAGGCCAATTGGAGCAAGGATCAAGAAGATATCAAGGAAAAACCACCGTAAGAGACGTAAAATCACACTATCGGCCTATCAAACTAATTTGATCCCCTAAGATCCAGATTACATTCCACTATACCAGAAAGATCCAATAATCTTGGACCCCATTACCGAATGAATCTGAAGCTGAGATTGAAAGCAGAGAGCATAGGACAATGCCTTGCATTTTGCATTCAACTGTTGCCTTTTGTGGCACTGAAGAAGAACTCATCAATGATTTGAACATAGAGTTCATGATAGCTGAAGATATTAAACAAGAGTGCCAGTTTTACAGGACCACAGACGGCATTCCGATTGATGGTGAGCTTTACAGCCTCTTCAGATTGAAAGTTTTCCGCATGATTCAGAAATAAGTTCTTGTTTCATATCAATCATGACATGTGTTTTCACATGTAATATGTTCACTCATCGTGCAGCAAACCTCATTCCAGAAACACCAAAGCAAGACCATGCCTCTAAATGGATGGATACAATATCCTTTTCTGAGAGTATTATAACGCCAGTTCATGTAGCTCTGGACGATCAATAGCAAGAAGAACATTGAACCAAGCACAAAATCTTCCCAAAATAGCAGCTGCGCATATCGAAGCAGAACCAACACCAGCACCAATGGGTCAATCTGTACCTATCGCACCATTGCAAGCAGTTCGGAGGGCACCACGAATGGAAATACCTAAATAGAATGGGTCATTAGATCCTATCAGATTCCTCCAAATCTACGATCAAGCTTGCGAGATCTATGACAATTGTACACCAACATAAAAATTGTCTCTAGTGGCAGTTGCACAAGATTGGTACTTCAACCTATCGGAAGAAGAGAAAATCACTTGGGAAGCGGTTAAAATGGCTCTCATCACGCACTTTAAACCCATAAAGTTCCTGGAAGATCCTTTTCTCCTGCTGAGCAAAGTAAAGATGGGAAAAAGAGAAAGGGTTAGAGACTATATCGAATGGGTCAAACTTCTAAGATTCGAGTGCAATGCAATCCTAACTCTCGATCATACAATTATTATGTGGTCCCTCGCGGGGTTGTCACGTAGTATCAGAAGAGAACTTAAAAGACGGGAGCAGTACGCTACTTTGCAAGAAGCAATGGAAGATGCCATCAAGGAAGAGGATGAGGGTTCCGACAATGAATATCCAACCACCCACACTCCAACTCCTTCGGTAGCATCATCATCATCCAACGCAACCAACCTGTCCACTGAGCTGCTGATGGAACAAATAACAAAGCTACACAAGCAGCAGATGGAAAAACTAACGGCTCAGTTTGATCATAAACTGAAGGCCTTGCAAGGAGCTGTAGCACCAAATCCAAATCCACCAGAGTAGAACTAGCTGCAATATCCCCGCCGAGAAAATGTATGGTGCTCAGTTTTCACTCAGAACCATACAGCTAATGAGTGTCCAATTTTAAGGCAAAACCTAAGACTAACACAAAGATTCTGCCATCTATGCAACGCTTCCTCGCACGAGACGCCATTTTGTCCATTTAACCCCCGGATCATAGAGCAGAAGAGGAGTCCTTATCAAACCTCTTATCCATATCATCAAGGGGCACCCAATGCAGCACCGAGGTATGGCGCGCCAAACAATCAGCAACGCATGGTCTTACCTGCACCGCTAGGGCCAGCTAACAACCAAGTGGCTCATGTGAATTTGGCAACAGCGGAACAAGAAGTACCAGCACCACCTCAACCTGAGCAGCAACAATCGTATGGGCCGGACGAGATGTTTGTAGATCCAACCATTAACGAATATTACGTGACCTATGCGGTTCAACCTCAACATCAAGGTGGCAGAAACTACGACTGCTACGAATGCGGCAAAGGTCATAGAATCGCAGAGTGTCCTTACAAGGGACAATACACATCTTTTTGCCGAAAATGCGGTTATGGACACTGCTACAAGAATTGTCCATTAAGACAGTGCACCACTGCACAGTACAACCTACAACAGTTCCAGGAGGGATGCCACTAGAAAAGCAACTTTTCCATGCCCCATTACTAGCAGTCACGCGACCACAAATTAGAAGCGGAAAGAAGTGGCAGCCTCACCACCCCCATCAGTATCCGACGATCAACCTTCAACTACATGACCATATCCAAATGTAAGAGAGGAAGGCAGACAATATCAGAAGATATGCCACTGGGTGCAGAAGGTGCAAGAGGAGGAAAAAGCTCAAGCAAGAGACGTACCTGCAGAACCTCCTGTTGCTGAAGAACCAGTACCACAAGCGGGCTCACCATTGCGAACTGATCAGAACGATCGGTTGCATTATCATGAACCACCTTTCCACATGGTGGAGCCCGAGGAACCGCACACTGAAGTGCTCACCAGTTTGCTAGCAAGTCGTGTTAGTTTATCCCTCAGAGAATTATTGTGGATTGCGCCACAAGCCAAGAGCCTCCTGGCCGAATGGGCCAAAGCTGAAGCGGGAAAAGCGAAGAACACAATATCACCCTTCCGATCAAGCACAAGAGATTCGAGGATGAGGCAGCAGTGGTAGATGGAGGATCGGGTGTAAATTTGATCTCCACTACTTTGTATTAGAAATGGAGTTTGCAAGGATTGAATCCAGTGAGATTTGCCATCAAACTAGCAGATCAATTCTGTGTAAAACCAAAAGGTACAGTTGACAACATCCTTGTAAAAATAGTTGGAATGCAGTTTGTGATCACTTTTGTGGTGATGGACATACCAAATTCTCCTTCTGCCTACCACGTTTTACTAGGAAGACTGTGGGTGAGGACTACGCAAGGGTTCACAACTGGGGAACCAGGAAACTCACCTTCAAAAATAGGGAGCAGGATGTAAAGGTTGATCCAACCACATGGGCGGTGAAATCTATTACACCAAAATCTGATGACGGATCGCCCACCACTGATCATACGATCGATCGCCCAAGGCAAGCTAGGGGAGATCATTACGATTCTGAAACAGATATCATGAGATGGACAGACGCATTGACAACCTTTGACTATATGGCTGGGTGCTTGTCAACATGATTCAGATCCAGAACCCAGCACATCTTCACCCAAGTGTTATACATTGGACACACCAATCACTTTCGGGGTGAACATGATCAATGTAGCATGGCTGTCAGCGAAAGCTATTGAGAACCCTGTGGATGACGATTTAGTCCCTTGGCAACATGCTTTTACCTACAACAAGGAGACTGCGCTGACTGATGAGCGGGTTCTGCAACATATGGACCCAGATCGTTATGAAGTGAAGAAAGTACTAGCTCATCCACCACAAAAACCCACAATGAGTTTCCAAGATAGATCCTCCCAAGACACCTGCCAATAAGAAGAACCAGCTAAGACAATGTTACAACCAGGTGATCCGATGAAGCGATCTACCAGAGGAGGCCATAGCCACGGTGGATGTGGATATTCGCAATCATGAAGCGAATGTCGCACCGGTTTCGAAGAAAGACAACAAGGATGAACCCAACTATGTGAGCAGAAAAAGAAAAAAGAAAGTGTTGGATTCCTTGAAGTGAGTCCGAATGGACCCAGACGCAGTGTCATCTTCTTCACAGATGATTGATAACCCAAAGATTACGAGTCGAGCTAAGATCAATATGCTGAAGGAAGAATCGCGCCGACCGCCAGTCCACGAGATGCTTGAAACCTTCAAGAACTACACCTTAGACGACATAGTAATCATGATGTCGCAAGCTCAACGAGAACCTGATCAAAACCAAGAACCAACGGAACAAGTCTTTAAAGGACCTGCGCGAATACAACCGATGAATCTTGCTCAGCCAAGTGAAGAAGAAAGGATCGTGCATGGGAGAATAGTTAACGCCCACTCAATTCAAAAGACTACGTGCATTATTGGTGGAATACAAAGATTGTTTTGCTTGGAATTATAGTGATCTGAAGGGTATCCCACCAACCATAGTCAGCATACAATACCCTTGGTGGATGGAGCAATCCCCAAGGTGAGTCGTTACTATCGCTGCAAATTGAATTATACAAAGCTGATCAAGCAAGAGTTGCAGAAGTTGTTAGATGCTGATTTCATTTATGAAATCGAGCACATTGAATGGACGTCACCAATAGTCATAGTACCCAAGAAGAACGGCAAAATGCGAATCTGTGTGAGCTTGAAAGTGCTGAATGCAGTCACCAAGAAGGATCATTTTCCTTTACCATTTACGAAAAGTGTTCTAGACAGAGTAGCAGGAGCAAAAGCCTATAATTTTTTAGATGGCTTCAGCGGCTACAATTAGGTAAAAATAGCATCGTAAGATCAGCACAAGACATTATTCGCCACGGAATGAGAAACTTATGCCTACAAGGTGATGCCATTTGGACTCTGCAATGCCCCAAGTACCTTCCAATGAGTCATGCAGGCGACATTCAAAGAGTACTTGTAGAAATTTCTGGAGATTTTCTTGGATGATCTGTGCGTGCATGTACCTAACTCAGATTACTTATCTAATCTAAAAAAGGTGCTAAAGAAATGTCGCGAGTGTCAAATATCCCTAAACCCAGAAAAGTGTCAGTTTTGGGAGACACATGGCCTAATCCTTGGCCATGTAGTATCCAGACACAAAATTGCCACATACCTGTCGAAGATAAAGATCATTGTCGATCTGCCACCACCAGGAACGATCCGCGGAGTCTACATTTTCATGGGTCATGCTAACTATTAAAGGATCTTCATTCTGGACTTTGCAGAGTTAGTCATTTTGCATCCGACATTACAGTTCGCAAGATCTTGCAATCAGGATGCTGGTGGCCAGTGATTCATAAAGATACGGATGAATACTTGAAGAAATGCGATGTGTGCCAAAGAGCTAGGAGGTCGACAAGGCCGAACTATGAACCTCTACATCCAATTCTAGCTCAAACACCATTTGAGAAGTGGGGATTGGACTATATCGGCCTAATCCACCCTGCCGCAAGAAGTTCATAAGCAAGATATATTATCGTGGCCACAAATTACCTCACCAAGTGGGTCGAAGCCAAGGCAGTGCGAACAGCTGACGCTCGAGCAACTGCCAAGTTTCTGTACAAGAATATCATGGAGTGCTTCGGATGCTCGGTGGAGATAGTCAGCGATCGTGAAAGTCATTTCATCAATGAGACCATTAAAGTCCTATTGGAGTAATTCTTCGTGATCCATAGATTCAGCACGCCTTATTATCCTCGCGGTAATGGACAGGCCAAATCTTCCAATAAGATCCTGTGTAGCGTACTCACGAAACCAGTTGAAGCTAGCAGATCTGACTGGAAACACAAGCTACATGCTGCTCTGTGGGCATTCTAAATAGCTTACAAGGGAAGCACTGGCCGCACGCCATTTCAACTGGTCTATGGTCCAGGATGCAGTAATGTCGGTACAATTTTTGGTACCATCATTAAGGATTGCCACCACGCAACGTCTTGATGAATCCAGATCTCTACAATTATGCCATGAAGCACTACATAAACTCTGTGAAACACGCTTACTAGCTGTACATGCATTGGTAGTTGAATCACCACTTGCGAGAGTTGAACCCTCGCAGACAGTCTGAACCCTCGCAGAACCTTCGCAGGGAAGTCAAATCACCTTCTGAACCTTCGCAGACGTCTCTGAGGTCTTAGAATACTATGAAGAATGTCCCTACAAAAATTTGGTTGAAACTGAGCTAGGGAAAGTGCAATTTTCCTAATACGCACTCTAATTTCTGCTATATAAGGGCAAAATTTGAGTCATTTGTCACTTTACCTAGCAAAGCTCTGCTGAAATTTTGATCAAAATTTCCAAGTTCTCCGTTTGCTACCAAACTTCCTAGCAGCCATCATTTGCACTCACCGATCTCAGATCTGCACTCACCATCATTGCCATCGTCCATTTTTCGATTTCCACTGTTTTTCACTATTTTTAAACGTTTCTACCGATTTTTTTTTCGTGTTTGAGCATTCCTTTTGCCTTTCTCCTCCGTTAACAGACCTTACCATTCATCCGCTAACATGGCATCCTCCTCCTCCTCGAACAACTCTGGCACCAAGTAGGAGGTCCAACATTAAGTGCCATCCGCCACCCAGATTTGGGCTTTGCCTTCTGACACCCTGGTCAAACCATGACTTCAGATTGTTGGCCCTCTTCTTGAAACAATGGGTTTCTACCCAGTGCTTTTCTGCTCCGATATTAACATGGATCTTGCCCTTCACGCACATGCCACTTGGAACGCGTAGAAATCGCGTTTCCACTTCCTCTACCAAGGTACCACATACAAGGTACGGGTAACGTTAATTCCATGGTCACCATTGGCATAGTGTCCGGTGATCGCCAACCAATCTCCCATCGCCAATCCAAGGGCTTGATACAGACTTTCGTAACCTAGACTGCTCCTAAAATCCCGATCCAGACTAACAACGAGTACCTGATAGAGGCTATCACGGACCCAATAATCCATGCCACTGTGCATTTGCTGAACAATTAGTTGTTTCAACATTTCGCAAGGACCGTATCCAATCCAAGCTGCTCAACCAGATTGTGGAGTCCTTCCTAGGATTTTCTGGCCCCACAATAGCACCATATAATTGGCATACTTTCCTGCTGCACGAACTAACTATCTTCATCAAACCTAACACATGTGATCGTATTGCAGCAAGACCCCTACTGTGTAACTTTGTCTGTGCACTTCTCGAGGCGAGGGTACGTGGGTTCCACTGATCCAGCATTCTATCTGCCACGGTTCCCCATACTAACCTTTATCCTCCATCGCACGCCTCCACCTCCGCCCAACCTGTAGTCACTGACACGACGGCCAGCAAGAGAATGTGTGGCGCTGTCTCCTCCTCCTCCTCTTCCCCTACTACCAGACGTCATACCACCACCCCACAACTAACAACTTCTGTTTCTACTACCACCATGTCTTCTTCTGTTCAACCCTCCACTGTTGCTTTCACTTTTGTTCCTCTTTCATCTGTACAAACCGTATCTGTCGCTGTTTCATCCTCTTCCACCCCGTCCATCACCATCGCTTCTTCCATTCCCCTTGCTACTACCACTACCATTGTTTCTACTCCTCCTGTCATCATCAACCCTCTTGATTCCCAACTGTCCCTTGGCACCCTAGCATGGCTCAACCAAATCAACTTCTCCTACCTCTCCTACATCTCCATCCATCCCCCAAACCACCCTCCAATTTCTCTCTGTTCCTCTCGTTCCTTCGTTTGAACAATCTGTTCTTAACCCCATTGCCACTTCCACTCCTCTCACACCCCCCACTTCTCCAATAAAGGTTGTCGAGGGTGACCAACCGTTGTCCGATGACGCATTTGTACAGACAACTTTTATGTCCTCACCCCTCCGTGCTGATCCCACCACACCAGAGGGTATGGTGCCGCCAGAAATACTGATTGAAGATGACGACACTGGCGTGCAGGCCATTTGGGCTACAACTCATATAGCTCCAGCAAGTGCCACGCTACCGGCTGCTCCCACGGACCTCACGACGACTTACCAGGCCTTGGGAACATTCATTTAAGATGCAGCAACACCCAACAGTGAGCAGAAATCATGAAGCTACAACAAAAAGAAACGACCTTAATCAGTATATCTAACGCATCTTCAAGGTAGTAAGGGATGCTTCAACAAAAGTCCATGAACTTCAATCTGAAGCCTCACAAAGGCTCGCCCCCTTCCAAGCGCAACTTCAGATCTACGAAACAGAAAATACACGTCTGGGAGCGGAGGTGCAAGCGCTACAAAATGCGAAGGCCGCCCAACTGTTCGAACGTGATTCTTCGGCCATCAGGGCGTACGTTACTAGTCCAAGCAATGCTTGCTATTGCTCTTGTTGATGTTTGCTCTTGCTTTCAAGTTCATGCTCTTCTTGTTTTCTATAGTTAAAGTTTCTCCTTTAGAAAGTACAATGAGCAAGTGAGCTAACCTCCACTCTCACTCTCCCTTTCTCTACTTCTCTCCTTCTAACTCACTCTCTATTGGAAATTAAGCCCACAGTTGCCTTCTTGGAATCATAACTTAGACAGCCGATTTATTTGAAGGTCATCTACAACGGACTTTCGACTGATCTCCAACAAAGGGTAACCAATCCCATTATTATTTTAAGTTCAAATGTTAAGTTTAATAACTTGTAAGACTTGGCCATCTTCAAAGGACTTCCACAAAACTTGCATTTAGAACAAATCTACAGATTTACATTATTTTTGAATAGTCTGCAGAAATACACTAAGTGTCGTAGTTTGCATTTTTTGCACTTTCTCGAAAACTGCAACACTTACCTTCGACTTCTTCCGTTCAAATTATTTTGAAGAAGTCAACTTGTTCACAGTTCAACAGTTTAACTATTTTCAACACCTTCATCCCTTTTTCGCATTTTTTCGAAAAATGCAAAGAGAGAAAAAATTCCAGAAGGTCCTCTAATTTTTAAGGGTTAAACTGCTAAAGACACCTTCACCAACTTTTTAAGGGCACCTTCGGCTTTCCCAAAAAGAGCGAAAGAGTTGAACTGTTAAAGAGATCTTCGCCACTTTAAGGGCACCTTCAACTTTCTAAGCGCACCTTAAAACTTGTTCAAAGGCATCTTCGGCTTTTTCGCAAAAAATCCGAAAGAGAGAGAAAAATGCCGAAGGTCGTCTAAAATTGAACGAGGAACGTTCCCAGCCACTTTCTATAATTTGCGAAGTGAGAGAAAACCACTTCACGTAAAATGCGAAGTGAGAATACAATATCACTTTCTTATATGCTTTGTAATAATTTAGTTGATGGTTTGAATTTTTTGTCTTCATTAGATAAGAAATCTTTCTTTTGTGAATCATGCATCTATGGGAAGCACTCTAGAAGCAAGTTTCCAAAATCACATTCCATCAAATCAAAGCATGTATTAAATCTTGTACATAGCAATCTCTGTGGTCCAATGCCAACTCCATCCTTAGGAGATGCAGTCTATTTCATCACTTTCATAGATGATTACTCCAGATGGTCTACAGTCATGTTCACTAAGCACAAATCTGAAGCCTTTGAATGCTTCAGGAGATTCAAGACCATGGCTGAGACACAAACGTCTAGGAAAGTGCACTCTGAACTGATGGTGGCGGCGAATACATATCCAATGAGATGTCCGACTACTTGGTTGAACATGGCATCAAAAGATAGTTCACTACTTCCTATGCACCTCAACAGAACGGGATTGTAGAAAGGAAGAATTGAACTCTTCTCAACTTAGCCAGATCCATGAAGCACACCTACCTGCGAAGTTCTGGACAGAAGCTACTGCCACAGCCTGTTACGTACAGAACAGATCCAGCACCAAAGTCGTCAACAACAAAACTCCTTATGAAGTTTGGCATGGGCACAAGCCTAGTGTCAGCCATTTAAAAATCTTTGGTTTTATATGTTTTCTTCACATTCCTAAACAGCTTAGGAAGAAGCTAGATCATAGGACAAACATCCACCAATGTAGTGTTTGTCTCTAGGGATGTAATATTTGAAGAAGATGCATATTATGATTTCAAACAGCCATTGACAGATGATGCTATGTTATTTCATCCTATTCTACGTAGCATTCAACCTTCCAACGTTGATGATTTTTACAGAACCTGTAGCTACAGCTACAGAAGCCGAGCAACAAACAGAACCTGTCACCAGACCAGACCAAGGAAGATGAACAAGTTTTGCATCTCTTATCGCTTCTCCAATGGAATGAAGCTCATCTCGTAGTGTCTTTATGTGTGTAAAGTAGCTTGTCATATTCTCATTGGGCTCTATCCTGATGTTTGTCACTCCTCAAGAATATGATGCGTAAAGGATTCGTAATCTCGTACTGTCTTCTAAGTGATGCTTGTCTTGGAGTGGTGGCATCACTTATATGCGCTATCACATGGTCTTTGACGAACAGATTTATAATGGTGAGAGCTCCCATCGCCGTTTGTCGTAAGCCTTCACTTTGGCCTCAATCATTGGGTAGCTTCTTCACCATTAATGACCTCGCAAAGTTCCTTCTCCATGAGAATATTCTTAAGCTTGAACTTCCAGACACTGTAATTAGATATGCCATCAAGCTTGTCTGCCTCTCCAAGCATGGCTTCTCCCATGTTAGACATGTCGAGAAATGATGCTTCTCTATCCACTTTACTATTGGGAGGTTCACCAGTTCAGTTGCTACCAAAAATTTGGCTAAATTTGGAGCTATTTTGGCCTCCACAAGCCCTCATTAGTGAGCCCTTCTTAGAGTGAAAATGAAAACTCTTCATAAATGGCCTTCAATTCTTCAGGCCACCCTTCAAGATCATCCCTATGGTGCATAAAAAATGAACGGTCCATGATGATTCAGTTTTCGTCGTCGATCCGCGCTTGCTCTTAATCCTACCTTCATGATTGTTCATGTGCACCAAACGAAATTTTCCTAGCCGTTGGGCACTTTCGGCCGCTACATCCATGGCTCCCACTCTTTCTTTCGTCCTATTTCAGCTATGGAGAAGGGTCTATGGTTGATCCTATGCCACGGCTATGGATCCCTCCTCTGTCTATGGCCTTCGAGGCCAAATGAAGACAAGGTCACACGACTAGGTTACCTAGTTGTATCCATTTACAGTGCCACGAGGCAAGTCGACGAGACACGCGTCCCGCCAATGACAACCTAGGTCATGCATGGGTTGCTTGAGTGAACAACTATATGTACTAATTTCATTTTGAGAAATACAGTTGCTACGTGAGCTTGCTATGGAGAGTGTTTTCTGTCTATATTACTGTCTAGCATGATCTGTGTTCCTGTTCAAAGCAAATTCTAAGTTGGTAGCAGAGTTGTACAGGGAGTGTACACAATACAACATCGTCATTGAAGAGAGCTTCGGGAGAACAGTCCTCTAAGAGTTCAGGGTTTACGACGAGTTGAAGACGGAAAGAGAAGCATTGGTGCAAATATTTTAGCACACAGAAGCTTGGTGAGCTTGAGATTGTGTGAGGATTCAGAGACAATTGTCGGTTGAATTAGAACCTTAGCGAACGGAATTTTGACATTCCGAAAGAAGGCTACTTGGTGTTTGCAGTCAGTGTGCATTCCATTGGACACCGTTTGACAAACGGATTGAAGCAACACACTTCTAGCAGTAGGGCGACCTCAGAGGAAGAGGATTGGCCTGTCAGAGAACTGTGAACAGGAAGCCAAGATCAGTTTTATGATAAAACCCTGGCCTAGGGTTTGAAAGCTCAAAAATGTGGATTTCGCTCTATACTCAACATTTGTTGCTCTAAAAGTTGGAAGGAGGGCGCCCTACTCAGTTTAATCAGATCTGAAGTGGCCGTGGACAGTCGCACTGAATCAAAGGAACCATAATGTTAGCCGATATTTTTGCACGGAAAATCAGGCTAATATTGAAGTTTAAATTCACAAAACTGGAAAAATCGGCATGTAAAACCCGGTTATTAGAGAAAAAACGGCACAAATCTACCGTAGATTTAAGTGGTTAGACACAGTTTAAAAGTAAGAACTTGACTTTTCAAAAAAAACTGTCAAAAATATTTTGTGGTCAAGTTTTGTAAGATCGAGCCAAAAGTGCCGGTCCACCTAGAATTGGGTCCCAGCCCGTCCTAAATGAGGCTAGAGGAAATTTTGCGGCCTTAGAAATGGCCTATAAATATTTTACGGCTTTTCAAAAAAATGGCCAGGTATAAAAAAATAGCCGATATGACCGTGCTAAAATCTCACCATGTACTGAGTCCATTTTTACTTATATATGATCACTCAGTGTATTTTTCAGGGAAACCGTATTGTCGTGGGAGCCCTAGTCATGAATGCCGAAAAAAATCAACCACAGAAGAAAAAATTGAGAAAGAAAAGTTTCGGGTAAAAACGGGATCGGGAAATATGGATTCAGTGTCAAGGAGTCACAAAAACCCTAACGGCAAAGTTTGGGCAATATACGGGCAATTAACGAAATGTGCGGGCCAAGTGGTTACCCAACAGGCCAAAAATCCAGACAAATGAGCAGTAGGCGCACAGCCCTTGAAAAATAGAAGAAAGGCCGAAAACATAGGTACCCAAAGAAAAACGAAGGCCGCCTACTAAAAATAGGGGTTGAAAAAGGGCCTCACCCAAAATTTGGATAATAAATGCCAAAACACCTTGGAGGCTATAAAAATTGGGAGGTACACCCACTAGCCATTAACATTTTGGGCTTCTAGGGTGTACAAAAGGAGAAACTTGAATGGCCTCCCTAGCCTTTGACAAAAATGGCATCTTGGCTAGTTTTGGAAGAGAGCCTTGAGTGCACCACTCCCCCACTCTCTTATGGAGGCCACTAGGTGTACTATCAAATGGGTTGGGGACAAATGGCAAAGAGGGCTTGAAGGGCACGAAGAATGGCAAGATGGCATTGTGAAGGGGATGCATTGGATTTTCCTATAAGAAGGAGCCAATTCCTTGTATTTCAAAAGTTAGTGTATTTGAAAGTTAGTGTATTTGGATGTTAGTGTATTTGGATGTTAGTGCTTTTGTATGTTAGTGCTTTTGTGAGTTAATGCTTTTTTGAGTAAGTGCTTTTGTGAGTTAGTGCTTTTGTGAGTTGATAATTTGATAGTTGGATGATAGTTGGATAATAATATAATAGTGAGATGAGGTTGATAATCTTGAGAGTTGAGTATTTTAGAGGTTAGTTATTTTTGAATTCTTGTTGTCTTGAGTGGAGAGTTGTATCCAATCTTTGAGAGAGTAGTTGTTTTCTTGTAATGGTGTGGGGTGGAGTATGATTAATGGCTTTGGTTGTTTTGCATTGTTGAGAGCTTGCTTGGTTGAGAGAGGTCGGTTTGGTATAGATGTATGGTATTGTTGAAAGATTGATTCTTGTGAGTGAGATTGTCATGGAGATCTCATGCTCTTTGATGCTTATAGATGTCTAATATTCTCTATCATATCATAGGATGAGGTCCTTTGCTTATGAGTGCCATACTCTTTCATCTTATGTGAGAAATAGTTTTGGAGTATGAATTGAGATGTTTTGCATATGGATGCTTGTGTTTTTATGTCAATTCATCAACTTCATGATTGAGAGAGAGTCCTAAGTGTTGAGATTCATATCTATCTCATTACTTTTAAGAGGAATGGAAAGCATGAGCCATGTGTGGTGAATAGAGATCCTTTTTCTTATTTATCAATTTGAGGATTCTTTGGTTAAATTTGTTTAAAGGGAACATTCATTGGTAGGCTTTGAAACTTTATTAAAAGGAGTCCTCCTTTATTTCAAAAGAGTGTGAGCATTAAAGTGATGAAGTCTCATCCATCTTTTCTAATTCCATTTTAGAGAGGGGACACCAACCTTATGCTTAGACTCATCTTAATGTCACTTCAGAGATATGAGATGTTGGGTTCCACTCCTGCATGGGCTGGAGAACCCATAAGTCTCTAATGAGAACAGTTTTGGCCATCACTATAGATTGCAATTATAAGGCAATATCCATCGAGTGTGTCTACCTAAACTGAGCACACTCTCCCAGCCAATCAAGATCATTTCTGTTGTGGCCAACCAGGGCATTTATGTTGCCAACTTACAACGCATATAGTCGGCTCTCTATGTTGGGAACAATTGCATTATTGAAGTAACGTCCATCACTAATGGATCGTTGATTTCAGAAGTAGTACATCTTTGATTCCAGCGCACTTTCAGGAGAGAACACTTCTACCAATCGCAGTATCGCACCTTCAGAGGGCAATATGCATTGCTAATGGATCGCACTTGCAGAGGTAGCCAGATAAACGCACCTTCTGTAGCCAGACAATCGCACTTCTGAGGCAAACTATCTGTGCATTCCAAGTGTAAATTCTGGTTGTCAACCGATCACACTCTTAGAGATAGCATATCTGTTGCCAGTTGCATCTCTGAGGCCAATTCATCTACTGTTTTTGTCTGATTCAAACACAATTTTGAAGTCTGAATCGCTGATTCAAGAGCCAGACCATCGCACTTTTGAGACCTCCATCGCCAGGTTTTTGAGGCTCTATACTTTTATCATGCTAACTTGAATCACTCACACTTCAAAAGGTTTGCCTTAAATCGTTGATAGCAGTACTATAGTATTGATTTCTAGAATGGCCAATAGTCACAATTGAGCAATGTTCTCTGTTCTGGCAATCATCAATGATCACTTCTGCTTGTCTGCAGCCCCTACTGCGTGTCTGCGCCCTCTGTACCCTCGCTGACCCTGCTTGCCTGCATTTCTGCCACTGCCTCATCTGCCACATGGCCCTGTGGTCTGCCCTCTGTTCTGCAACCTACACCAATTGTCTGTGGGCAGTAGAACATGTCTACGACTTGCCCATCACTGTCTACAAGGGAAAAATCAGGCTCACAACATGAGTGCGACCTACTGCCATCTGAAGTGCGACTAGATCATCCTAACAGCCTATGTGCGGCTAGGCTCAGTGATTTGAGGCCTCCCATAGCTGTCCATTATCTAACAATCAACAATTTGTGGCATGCCAAGAGGGTATTGTGATCTTGGAGACCTGTCTAAGCATGAAATAGAACCTGATTGCGGCCTACAAAGTCTGAGGCCCACAGATCCTTCTACTTGGCTAGGACTGATTTATTACAGTCGCTGCCCTACCAAATGCCGGTTTTTGAAGTCTTCAAACACCACACACCTCAGATACAAAGATGCAATCTGATTGGGATTTTGCTACATTCATGACTTGGTGGGTTCTCTTGCGGCATACCGGCTTTCCCTTTCACCTGAGGTACTATTTTATCTTTAAACTTGTCATATTTTTATAAAAGGCATCTTGGATGCTATGTTTTGTACCTTGATTTTAGCATTGTTGAAAGTGGCGACCCGTATCGATTTTTCCATTACTAAAACACATGTGAACCGTCTTTTTTTTATGATATTGCATAGAATCAAGTCATAATCGAGATTGATCACTGATAGGACATTCTCATTATTGCTCATGGTTTCTTTTTGGGCTTCACATCCAAGGCAAGGGCAAGGGCAAGAAGAAGTATAAACAGCAATTTGCCATGACTGAGGAGGATGAGGGATCTTCCAGTAAGACCATGAAAAAGGACAAGTGCTTCCATTGTGGTAAAAAAGGCCATTGGAAGAGTGAATGTCACAAATTCCTGGCGGAACAAGGCAAGGGAAAACCAAAACAAACATGTAACCTTGTCGATGAGGATGAAATTGAAGACTCTAGCATCTTCATATCTGCATTATCATCTAATCAAGATGATCAAGCGTGGTATATTGACTCGAGAGCCACAAGACACATGACAGCTAACAAGAACAAGTTTAGGTTGCAAGATTCCTGCAAACCAGTGAATACTCCTATTGAACCAAGTAAAAAGCTTTCTAAGCTTGATGAGTCATAGTCATTTGATGCTACGTTGTATAGGCAGTTTGTAGGGAGCTTGATTTACCTTACCATGACTAGACCAGATATATGTTATGCTATTGGTATTGTAAGTCAGTTTATGGCAACACCTAGAAAATGCATTGGAAGGCAGCTAAGCGCATTTTGCGTTATGTAAAAGGCAATTCAAATTATGGCTTGATTTACAGGAAGCATGAGGGTTTACTTGAGTTGTATGGCTATGTGGATGCAGATTGGGAAGGTGACTATGATGATCGTAGATCCACCACAAGGTATGAGACATCTCGGGTGCCATAATTTTCTCCACCACCAACATGGCAATATACATCATAGCTCCCTCCTATATCAAAACCTATGATGAAATACAAACAAAACTTTATATTAGAACGTAACAAAAAAGACACCATGAATTGATAAAAAATGAACATGAGGGAGACAATAAAACCAAGATTATCACAAAATGTTTGTTAAGAGAGGATTATCATATGCATATGTTTGTTAGTCCAAGAAATTTTTTAAAGTTCTCAAGGCCTTATAATGTGAGAGTGTAGATATTGAACACAAATTGACTAATTTAAGTAATTAAGCATGTAAGGAGGTGTTGTAAGTAAATGGAGATGTTATAAATAATAAATGATATAATGCCAACTACATTGGCACAAAAGGGATCCTATACTGACTAGAATAATAGATATCAATTCAAATATCAATTCAACCTAAAGTAGTTTCTTCGATAATATGTGAAGCCACATCATCTCTCTCTTAATATTTTCTATCTTATGTATTTTCACAAAAAAAAAAAAAAATATCAATGCTCTCTCTCTCTCTCTCTCTCTCTCTCTCTCTCTCTCTCTCTCTCTCTCTCTCTCTCTCTCTCAAATTTATCGCAAATAAGTCTTTCAAAAAGATATAGTAGAGAATGAGCAAAATTGAATGAGGAAATTTAGTTGTAGAGATGTATACAAATTTTGCATTTTCAGTTTGTTGCTTCTTCCCATTGAACTGTTGATTGGTACTCGATATAATAAGGCACTGCTTGACTTGAGTGGGCCCATAACTTATAAATACTTTTACAATTTTCTTGTCATTTATAATAGAATCTTTATGAGGTTGCTCATAAGAATGAGTGCCGCAATTATTGCTCCTAGCTTTTATGGCATATGACAACATAATGCTAGTGAGACAATGCAATTTTCCTTAATGACCTTACACACTGAAGAAACTAAGAGTTTCTATCTTTCAAAGCCTTAGCATTTTTCCTTAGTTTTTCCTTTGTTGTTTTTCGTGACTGTGCATTTTTTATTATATTTCACACAGTCTACATTTTTGAACGGTTTTGTCGCACGATTCGCATTTTTGGTTCATGAGGAAAACTCAAAGCTAGGTCTAAAACACTTAGAAAATAGCTCTGGCAATTTTTCCCGACATTGTCGCATTTTTCGCATTTTTGCGAAAAAGGCGACTGTCTTTAAATGCCTTAGAAATGTTTTCTGGCCTACTGTCGCGTTTTTCGCCTTTCGGAAAAAAGCGACACTTGCCCTTAGAAAGGAGACACTAGCCTTAGAACTGGTTTCTGACCTCACAGTCGGCTTTTCCGCCTTTTGAGAAAAAGGCGACACTCTCGCTAAAACACCTTAGAGAAGTTTTAGGACTATTGTCGGCTTTTTTGCCTTTCGAAAAAAAGCGACAGTTGCTCTTAGAAAGGCAACATTGTCCTTAAACCTGTTTTCTGCACTAAAGTCGACTATTTTGCCTTTTGGGAAAAAGCGACACCTGCCCTTAAAAAGGTGACACCTGTCCTTAAAAAGGCGACACCTGCCTTTGAAAAGACGACACTTGCCCTTAAAGTCGCAAAAGTGTCTTTTGGCAAAATGAGAAGGTCTGCAGCATGAAGGCAGGGTGTAATGGGCAGAAGGCGGCTAATTCACAGCGGACAATGATAGAAAACTGAAATCAATTTTGTTTAAGGCTAATGTATTTTCTTTTTATTACATCTTTTAATTTAATTAGATCTCTGAATTGATCACATAAAGTCAACGAAGGATACATACAACATATATAGATTTCTCTTGAATGCAACACTCAGTGAGGCACGTATCAAGAAAGAAACATTGATCTAGTAGTAGCTAGTTTATGTCGTGGGAAGAGAACATCTCTCTCACGCTGATGCACTGATCTGGAAAACAGACAGCGCTCAAGGAAGATTTTTTTCATGTACACTCATTTCTGATAATATAGACGCGTACATCTTTTCTGCTCAATGTGTAATCTGTGAATGTTGTGATGCTTGTTCAATTTTATCAGTAGATATATTTCCGCTGTCATTAAGACATTATCTGTTGTTCATAAACTTGTAGTCAGATTAGTAGTAGCTATCTGTTGTTCGAAGGAAGACTGATCGCGGGTTGAGGCAGTAGCCTTATCCGACAGATCGGCTCCATCTAAGCTTCATCAAAATCCTCGCAAAGAGGCGTAGAGATTTTTTCCCTCAGTGGTATCAGAGCGTCTTGACATTTTCGAGATTCCAACAGTGGTATTAGAGCTAATGTTCAAATTCTAGACGGACTGAACGATAGTTCGGACGATGAGCAGACCGACATATCGGGAGTACCCATCACACCGGCGATACACCGAGGTCCTGCTGTTGGCAGACATGACAAAGGAAAAGCAGTTGTTGAACTTATATTATTTCCAAGGAAATCTGCCAGACAAAGAAGATCACCAGTCATATATATAGCTGACAACTCATCTTATGCTCAAGAAGAATTTTGTGGATTCGGGGGTGAACCACAAACTTATGAAGAAGCCATCGACAGTCTAGACAAGGACAAGTGGATCAAGGCCATGGAAGACAAAATGAGTTCCATGAAACAAAACAAAGTGTGGACTCTCGAGCCACTACCAGCCACAGAAAGACTGTCAAGTGTAAATGGGTCTACAAGCACAAGTATGGTCCAGACGACAATGTACTAAGATACAAAGCCAGACTAGTTGCAAAAGGCTTCTCAAATAAATATGGCATTGATTATATAGAGAGATTATCTCTTGTTGTGAAGCACACATCTCTACGCATATTATTGGCATACACAGCTGCCTATGATATGAAGATCCACATTGTAGACGAGAAGACAACATTTCTACATGGCGAGCTCAATGATGTAGTCTACATGGACCAGCCACCAGGTTTTACCTGCGAGTCACTTGCTGACTATGCCTGCAGAATGCACAGAAGCATCTATGGACTGAAACAGTGCGCCAGGCAGTGGTACAAGAAGAAGGATCACACACTTAGATCCTTGGGCTTCCATCCTACAGTGATGCAAGCTGGGCATCCCTGAAAGATGATAGTAAAAGCGTCTCAGGAGGATGCACCATAGCAGCCGATGCAGCTGTTATCTGGATCAGCAGAAAGCAGACAATAACTACCCAATCACCTTGTGAGGCAGAATATGTTGTTGCAGCCAAGATGGCCAATGAGTTGACATGGAGACAGTTCCTAGGTGGACTAGGACAGAGCACCGATGAACCGTTGATCCTGCACATGAACAACACCTCTGCTATTCATCTGACAAAAGACCTAGTGTTTCATTCCAGAACAAAGCACATCGCCATCAAGTATCACTTGATCCGGGATTTGGTTGAGAAGGATGAGCTGAAGACCGCCCCGACAAAGCAGATAGCTGAAATATTTACAAAGGCATTGGATAAGGAAATGTTCGAAAGGCAGAGAGCCAGCTTGGGAGTCAGGAAAATACACGCTTTAAGAGGGAGCTGAAGAAACATTAAGTTTCTACCTTAAAGCCTTAGTATTTTTTGTTGTCTTTTAGACTGCTGCATATTTTTAACTAGTTTTTGCACAATCTGCATATTTGAACTGTTTGTCGCACAATTCGCATTTTTCGCATTTTGAAAAAGGATGATAGTAGGTCTAAAATGACCCAGGACTTTGTTTCAAACAACCTTCGGCATTTTTGGCTTTTTCGTCATATATTTAGAAAGCCGACACTTCAGAGTATCCATATGTAAACCAGGGTGAGGATGAACTATTGGCTCGGGCGTGAAGTTTTTAAATTGTCCCGATCCACCGCCGCCATGCAGCGTTACTAGAAACGTACTTAAAGGGATGTTTAGCTTAAACTTAGCTAATCAATCTTGTAATCTAATATAGCATGATATATGTATTGGATCAGAGACATATACATACACACAACGAAAATCCAAAACACAACTCTCAATGAGGTGTGTATCAAGGAAGAAAGATAGGTCTAGTAGTAGCTAGTTCCATTCGTGAGAAGAGGAGACCTCTCTCACACCGATGCGTTGATCTGGGAAACAAACAACACTCAAGAAAGCACCTCTGTTGATTCCGATAATATAGACGAGGAGATCTTTTCTGCTCACTGTGCAATATGTCAATGTTGTGATGCTTGTTCAATTTTTGTCAGTAGATATATTTTCGCTGTCATTAGACATTATTTGTTGTTCAAAAATTCATTGTCAAAATAGCGGTAACTATCTGCTGCTCCAAGGATGATTGATCACGGCTTGAGGCAGTGTCTGACAGAACGGCTTTATCTGAGCTTTAGACCGGAAACGTTGCCTAATCAGGAACACTTGGATAATCAGTTTCTAACAAGTAGGAGGAAAGTAGAGTTAGTGTTATTTGGTTTTGGTTATGTTCTCATGGCATTTTGCTTGTAAGTAGAAGTAGTGTTTAACACTCGTTGTTTTGCAAGCATCTCCAAGGCTCCTAGGTTTGAGCCCACTCCCCGTGCTACGAACGACTTAAGGAGGAGATAGAAGCCCTCAACACCAACAACCATGATACATCTACTTGTATATACAATCTGAGAATACAAGCTGTTTCATGACAATACCAATAAAGGATGCAACAACAGGGTCCCCAAATTACAAGTTATTAGAGGCCCACATTCCAACAAGCACCCCCACAACACTTAGCGCTACCTGGACCCAATAAAGCAACAACAGCCTTTAAGTTAGTAGTGCGACAGCCTGGAACTCAGATGAACCGTCAGATCATCCCAACAAACTTTGCTACCACAAGTCAAGATCTTCAACCTCAGTTAGAATTCAGCCTTGAGAATATGTTTGTACCCGAGGATCAAGGGTTTCCATGTTTCTATTCCGACGGAACAAAAGCTTCTGTCTATCCATTGTTTACCGCACAACAACGTTTCTACAAGAACAGAGCGCCTATCCAGTGTTATGGTTGTGGAGAGAACCACCGCATTGCTGAGTGCCCATATAAAGTTACAAAGATTGTCCATCCCGACCAGTAGAGCCACAAGTCAACGCACCTACCTCGCCCATGAACCAGAAAGGACTTATCCAACCTGAGTCCATATGGAGAACCTTTCGCCTCCCTAGAACCAGAAGGGAGTGGGACAGAAGCCTTAATTGCCTTACTGTCCAAGTCAAGTCACCCTACTCTTAGGTGATGTTTTGAAAAATTCCAAGATCTTATGCCGAGCCTTAACCACATGGTTAGGAGAAAAAGATACACCTACAAGACCCTCCATGGATGGAGAAAGTGACGATGACCAATTCGTGATGGCCATAGGTGCCACTTGGGAAAATGAGAAGAGTAATGTTACTCTACATGTTCAACACAAGAACCTTCCCTTAGTAGCTGTAGTTATTGATGGTGGTTCAGGTGTAAACATTATGTCTCGTACATATACCGAGATTGGATACTGAGTGCCTTAAAACCCGCCGATTTTTCTATAAAACTTGCTGATCAGAGCTGTGTCAAACCCATGGGAATTGTGGAGAATGTACATGTGAAGGTCGTTGATCTTCACTTTGTCATTAACTTCATTGTCTTAGATCTTCCAAAAACAACCTCATCTTTGGAAGGCCCTGGCTTAAGTTAGCCAAAGTATGCCATGACTGGGGTACATATCGAATCACACTTGAGAATCGAGATCGAGCATGAGAGTTGATCCGAATACCATTAGAGGAGTTTTGAGTTCCAAAAAGACCTTTTAAGAATTCGTGCAAGATGTAGTTTATATTATTAAAATATTACAGCACTAATACTTTTGACTTGCCATAACTTTTTTATCGTAGCTCAAAAGTATGTCATGTACCATATCATTAAAAAGCCCTTGTTGAGCGCTTTCCAATGCACCAAACTCCGCTAAATTTGGACTTACCACTAAAACGTTATGCCATTTTTAGTGTGGAATCAAAATGTGGACTCAAAAAGTTACGTTACGTAGATTTCAAATTTGAGTGTTTTGATTGGTCCATGTATAAGAAAAACTTGAGAAAAAAATATAAAAAGAATCTTTACAAAGGGTCTTTTTGGGATTCAAAAATCCTCTAATGTTAGACAATCAAGCCTGCTAGCCCGCTAGATGACATATAGCTTCGAATACAATAATTCCTCTCTGGCCTCTGCGTTGTAGTAGGCTTCCAGAACAATTGGATTTGAATGTGATTTGTTTGTATCTCTCTTAAGTTGGTTTTGGCTTTTGTGCTCACGTTGTCTGATAGCATAACTGCACACAAAGAAGATTCTGCCAAGAGTTGTAATGGTACATAAACTATTTGAAAAACATGATAGTCCCGCATACATACAAATGAATTTTAGAGATCTATTCATTTGATATGGCTTATGTATGTTGTATGTGATATTTTTATGATAAAAAATAATGATCCATCTTAGTACCTTACAACCCAATTGCCAAATGATTGAATTGTTGTTGCATTTCCTTATTGAAGCAACCATAACTTGCCACAAGCTTGCTTTTGATCTCAAAAAGCTCTTCATTTAATTTTGTTAAAAAATTTATCATAATCCTCACAAGCAATGTTCACATAGTCACAATCCTTAATTATCTTTCACTAGTCAAATTGGTTATAAACCAATGTCATGATGATGCAAGAGTCCAAAGGGTGAATGAGAAGGATGTGGTAAAGACAGACTAAAAAATAAAATATGGAGGGACTAACATCATGGTAACTAGCAAATGATGTATGTAATTGGTGAACAAAAAGTTGATATATTACAAAGTAAACAACGCAAAGTTAACAAATCATATGACAAAACAGATAATAATGATTATGAGAATGCAATAATATATTACGACAATAATGCTAGAAAAAAATTTGACATAGATTGATAAACACCAATGAGACATGATCTTGCAATGAACAAGTTAAGTTTAACGTATTTATCATACGAAGTACAACTACCAACCCAAGCTAATGGATTACAGTAGCATTGTGTTGGCATAGTTATCACAACAAAAAGAAAATAGTATGAAGGCTCAGTAAGACAACAAATTGGATGGAGAGCAAGGAAAACCACATAGATCTTGTGACTGACCTTGAAGTATCTCGAAGGCATTGTATTTGAAAGCTCTATTCAATAAAATGTAGTAGCAACCAGCAAGCCCTGGTCAACATGACGTTTTTTCCGGGGCACCAGCATCGGCGCCCTTTACCCAGGCACCTGCAATCATGTGATGGAATGTGGAGGTTTTCATATATATGCCCCCCCCCCAGAGAACTCCAGGAAATGATTACGGGATAATGTTTTGGCTGCCCGGTGATGTGGCGCTCTGGGCAGCCATTTTAATAGAAAAAAAAAAAAGTGTGGCTCACAGCACGCGGGGGACAAAGGGCCCCATGCTTCTTAGATGTGAGACACCTTCATTTGAACCCTTTCCAAAAACCCAATGAACACACTCAGCATATTTAAGCTTTGAAGCTAGTATTTCTATTGTGTATTGTGTCTTCGCCATGCGTGTAGAGAATACAGAAATCTTACTAGCTGATTGTTGACTGCAGATCACATCACATGCAAGCACGCGTTTCAAATATCTCAGGAGCGGAAGATCATTTCAATGGGAGAGGTTCATGACTGATATTAACTTCAATTTTATCAATGAGGAAACCATCATCAATGACAAAGAATATCATTCCCATAAACTCAAATTGTCATTTCTTAGACTGGCTTACATACAAATTACAAAATCCAAGATGGATTTGGTGTTCCATTCAAGCTCTATACACTTCTGTTTCTCCCACAGAGAAAGTACAAAAAATATGGAAAATCAAATTACATGTAATCAGGCTAAGCCCACATAGGGATTGAACAGCACAACGTGACAACCAAGGCCAGCAAAAAAATCCAAAACCAAGCCTTTCTCCTTTCCAATTAAGCTAGTCAGTGCAGTTCCCTTTAGCACTTACCACCACCAATAATGCCCACATGAATAGCAATTCGGTTTGCATACCTTGGAATGATCTCACGAATGACAACTTTTGAGATTATCTTGGTGGCCTTGTGACAGTCATCACATATCCGAAAATTCTTCTTTATGCAGATAGGTGTCCCAGGGGGGGTGCTGATGATCCCAAAACCAATGGCCAGCTTCTCATTATGTTCAGACAAAGCAATCTCCTCCTTATTTTCCACATCACGCAGCATAAAGCTCTAAATACGCAGATATCCTGCCTCCTTCATCAACCCCACTAATCTATCCAATTCGTCCTGGATCTTCTTGCTTTTTTGGATGAGCACATCACCTTCAAAACAGCCATGCACCTGGGTGACCTGAATCCACCTTCGCCCAGGCAATTTTTTAACCCTGCATCAATCATTTCTTTTCATATCTTTGCTACCTCATCCCTCTGGCCAGCTGCTGCATAGATGTTTGATAGAAGCACGTAAGCTGAAGCGTTATCTGGTTCCAAATTCACAACACAGTCAAAAGCACGTCTTCCTATTTCCATGTGGCCGGAGTTTCTAGCGGCACCTAGCAAAGTCATCCAAACCACAGCATCAGGCTGGATTGGCATATTGTTAATGAAGTCCTCAGCATCAGCCAGGCACCCTGCACGGCCCAGAAGATCAACCATACAGGCATAGTGATCCATAGTTGGTGTGACACCATGATCTTTACACATGGTATCAAAGAGGTGATGGCCTTTATCCACTAGGCCAGAGTGGCTGCATGCAGACAGAACACTAACATAGGTCACCTCATTAGGCTGTATACCTTCCCTTTGCATTTGATCGAATAGTGTTAAAGCCTCCTTGCCAAACCCTTGCTGTGCATAGCCTGCAATCATTGCTGTCCATGACACCACATCTCGCTCATGCATGCTGTTGAACACCTGACGTGCATCCTCTATGCGCCCACATTTTGCATACATGTCAACAAGGGTGCTCCCTACAATTGCATCTAACTCAAAGCCAGTTTTTATGATGACTGAATGGAGCTGCTTGCCCTTTTCCAGAGCAGCAATGCTGGCACATGCTTTTAGGAGAACAATGTATGTGACAATGCCAGGCTGCATACCTTCCTGTTTCATTTGCTCATACAGATCAAGAGCCTCCCTACCAAGCCCGTGCAGTTCATATCCTGTAATCATTGCTGTCCATGACACCATATTCCGTTCATGCATGTTGTTGAAAACCTGACATGCATGCTCTATGCACCCACATTTTGCATACATGTCAACAAGGGTGTTCCCTACAGTCACATCTGGCTCAAATCCACTTTTAATGATGTCCAAATGAAGCTGCTTCCCTTCCTTCAGGGCTGCAATGCTGGCACATGCTTTAAGGAGACA
The DNA here is from genome assembly GCA_029204225.1 of Diphasiastrum complanatum. Lineage (NCBI taxonomy): Eukaryota > Viridiplantae > Streptophyta > Lycopodiopsida > Lycopodiales > Lycopodiaceae > Diphasiastrum > Diphasiastrum complanatum. Next base: position 29,360,920 of record CM055096.1, on the reverse strand, counting down.
AACATAAGTAACATCGTTTGGCTGCACATCTTCCTGTTTCATTTGCTCATAGAGGGCAAGGGCCTCCTTGCCGAGCCCTTGCTGTGCATATCCTGCAATCATTGCATTCCATGACACTACAGTTCGTTCGTGCATGTTGTTGAAGACCTGCTGTGCATCCTCCATGTGATCGCACTTTGCATACATGTCAACAAGCGTGTTCCCTACAATCACATCTGACTCAAAGCCACTTTCAATAATGTCCAAATGGAGCTGCTTGCCCTGTTCCAGGGCTGCAATGCTAGCACATGCCTTTAGAAGAACAACATATGTGAAATTGTTGGGCTGCACACCCTCCTGTTTCATTTGCTCATACAGATCAAGAGCCTCCTTGCCAAGCCCATGCTGTGCATATCCTGCAATCATTGCAGTCCATGACACAACATCTCGTTCATCATGCATGTTGTTGAACACCTGAAGTGCATCCTCCATGCACCCACATTTTGCATACATGTCAACAAGGGTATTCCTTACAGTTGTATCCGACTCGAAGCCACTTTTAATGATGTCCACATGAAGCTGCTTGCCCTGTTCCAGAGCTGGGATCCGGGCGCATGCTTTTAGGACAACAACAAACGTGACAACATTCGGCAGTATGCCTGTCTGTCGCATTTGCTGAAAAAGATTGATAGCCTCCTCACCTTGTCCATGATTGGCATATGTTGAGATGATTATAGTCCATGAAAACACGTTGTGTTCAGGCATTGAGTCAAATACTTTGCGTGCATCCAACACGCTACCGCACTTGGCATACATGTTAACAAGGGTGTTCCCTAAGAGAATTTTTGAATCAAGTCTCCTTTGGATTATGAGGGCATGCACTCGCTTGCCCTCTGCCAGGGCTTTCCTTTTGGTGCACCACTGCAAAAGGCAAGCATAGGAGTTGATCGGAGCTTGAATATTTTGCTCCACCATGTGCAGTGCTTCTTTTAATCGTCCCTCCTGACAGAGTTTGCTCACATTCCTACCATTGCCCAAGGAATCCGGCACTCTGCATCATGATTCATATTATGATTACAAAAAATGAAAAATGAAAAAAAAAAAAATTGGACAGGAAAATTTGAGAGATCAACAAAGAAGGCGTGCTGTACTCTCTGCCTAGAGGTCCACAGTCCACACCAGGATAATAACCATACCGTGATCTCAATCCACTACCAGATTGCATTTGACCTAATGCCATAGTGGCCACCTTTGCTTTAACCCAGGGGGGATTAAACCAACCTTCAATCCATAGGCCCTCGTGTGTACTCTTATGTTTAAAGTCTGGATACTTAGGACTTCTCTACATAACAGTACATACACATATCAGTAAAACTAACAGCATCAACTTAGGGAAAATGACTACAATAACCAATCAATCAGCCTCATATAACTTAGATATAAACGACAGCTTTCACTAGGGAGAAATCAAAAGTTATTAGACAATGAAACTGTAGCTTGAAATAAAAAGAACATCCAAAATCCTCTGGGGTTCAGTTTCCGAGTCATCTTCAAAGGACGTTGTCAATATATATGGATAAACACACCTTGATAAACCTGTTGTCCGACCACTGCGATGGATCTGACAAAAACTCCTGCCAGAGCTGTTCCATCCTAATTACTTTGTCTGCATGCGTCATAACCTTGGCGATATGCAATTAAGGAATGTTTGATGCGGCTTGTCTAAACATCTCAACAAATTTACCCCTCTACTCAGTCAGATAATGCTTATGAAGAAAGAGAAATGCCGTGTAATGAGAAACAAAGAAGCATACCAGCGGTTTCAGGTGTTGAATAACCGGATTGCCCCTGTTCTTGACCTTGCACCATGGCAGCTAGCCTGGCATGTACCCAAGGAGGATTGAACCTGCTATCAATCCAGAGTGCCTTCTCTTCAGAAGTCCTATGTTTGAAGTCAGGAGATCTTGGATTTCTCTGAGAAAAATCTCAGCGTTAGCCATAGCTATATCAGAATGTACTAAAATTATCACAGCTCTTGGAATAGACTGGCTCAGCACTTCGACTAGAGTACGTCCATTGCAATCATCAAAGCAGGCTGCATCTTGAACCAACAATGCCAATTGAACAAGCTGCTGAGGACTGGAGTGCCAGCTAAATTCTACGCAATCAAAGCACTTGTTCTCTGAGAAAGTAAGATCGTACAGTTCCAGCTTGAGAGAAAAATGCCTCCCTCATATCCTCTAGCATTTTAATTAATGAAGAAATGAGTGCCACAAATAGGGTTCAGTCAAATTCACCTTGTTACTCCTATTGTCCCGCCATTGCAAAGGATCTGAGAAAAACTCCTCCCAAAGTTGATTTTTCCTCCATTCTCGCCCTCCTGCACGACAGACAGAGATGGGAGTAAGACGAAGATCAGACAGAGTATGATGATGGGTTGGATGGTGAGAGTAGTGGGTGGTCAAGGAAGTAGAAATGACCAGAGCAGAGGGGAGCTGAACTGTGAGGGTGGTGCTCCTGCAAGGTGCTTGTCATCGAACTTTCTATCGCCATGGGAGGACGAGGACGAGAAGCAGAAGCAGAAGGAGCAAGAAGAAGCAGGGCATTAGTAGCAGAAAAGAGGGAATTAGGAGGAGAGCATGAAAGGGAGGGGTGTTTCTTTGTGATCAGGAAGCGGCTAGTTCTGAGGGAGGGAAAGGGGCACAAAAGGAAGTCTAAATTATCAGATTGAAGAGGAGCAGCAGCAGCAGAAGAAGAAGAAAGATGAGAATAGAAGAATATGAAATGGGCTCCATGGCGATGATCATGATTTGGGCTGCAACAAAGACCTGCTGCTACTGCTAATGCTACCATGCCTATCTGCTATCCTGCTTTCCTTTGCTGCTGCTGCTGATGCTGATGCTACCATGTCTCTCTGGTTTGCTTTGCTGCTGCTGATGCTACCATGTCTATCTGCTTTCCTTTGCTGCTGCTGCTGCTACCATATCTGCCTGGTTTGCTTTGCTGCTGCTGATGCTTCCATTTCTGCCTGCTTTGCTGATGCTTTGCTGATGCTACCAGTTTCTTGACCACGTGTGGGAATACCCTCCAATTGTAACACTAGGAAAGGATAAAATTTGGCATGGATTTAATCTTTTAACAACAATTCACAGAAATACAGCTTAAGAATAGAATTAGATTCATAATCAATGTACCCATATCAATAAATATTGAGATCTATAACAATCACCAAATGTAAAAACCTCCACCTGATCCTAATACAATCTTGTGAACTTTTAAAACATGACCTTAAACAAGAGATTTTGGTACCACTAGAAGATTCAAAATTAGGTCAAGACAATCGCAAGAATTTATCAATGTTGCATTCAAAGAGGGTAACAAACATGGAAAATTATTGTATTGGAGAGAGACCGAGAGAGAGTATCTGGAAAATAGATCTATGTCCAAGATATCATTGATATAAAAGTCACAGAAAAATTTTGTGAGAAAGAGATAACACATTAACACATAGTTCCTATTGACAATTCAAGATCAAACCCTTTGAAACCTTTATTTATAACCCAACAAGGTGATATAAAGATGAAAAGTTTATACAGTACTCATCCAAGAGCACCATAAAGCAAAACTTATTTAAAGGCATCCAGCCGGTACCTGCCACCATCCCACCACACAAAACCGTGCAAGTTAGCACAGCGAGGAAGATAGGTATCAACACTGAATGTTAATTGTAATCCATGTACTAAACAAGGTCTACAACTTATCATCATGATAAACATTATAATAATCATAGTCCATTCTTCCGATTCAGTTACATTATTTAGCGATAAGCCAAACCCTATTGTGATTGTGTCAGGGCTCCTACCATGTTGATCAGTGTATAAGGTACTAGTCCATATCAATAGTTTCATAACAAGCATATGTACATTGAGACAACCGTGAATCATAATTGCTTGGCAAATAGGTTAGGCAAGGTGTTGTAAAGCTGACTCGGGTGCACCCAGTGTGCCTTGTAAGACTCTAAGGGGTGACGCTCCCTATGGTCCCAGAGCAAGTTAGAAAGTTAAGGACTGAGCCTCCGACCTGTGGTGAGCCAGTCAAGTAGTCACAAGTCATGAGCTAGCTCTGGAGCTCGAGTCATGGCCTAGTGAGGAGTCAAGTTGATTCTGCCGCCGAGACGGCTCCTGGGACCCATGTCCGAGAGCCAGACTGATTCTGCCAGGCTTGCCTGGCTTAATCAGCAAAATAAAAACTAGAAAAGCGTGTTTTACCAGAAAGCACTATATTCCAGGATAGAGGGGGTGCGCCGAATCACACCAGAACTATAGGGGGAGTCCGGCAGACAGAAACTTGGGCAGCTCAACCAGCGCCAGGAATCCAGTCGCCAGGTCTCAGCTCCCTCTACCAGCACGAGCCAGGCACAATGCCCCAAGACCAGTCAGTCTATGTATGAATGTAACTTCTTCCAAATTTAATAAAGTTGATCCTTGGGGATGATTACCATTTCGGTTTCGCCTCCGGGACTGGTCCAAGTGGAAGGACCCTTACTACAACCTTTTTGCGTCGTCGGTGCCTAAGGGTCCACGTCACCGACGTGTGGCTTGTCGTTATGCCATTTGGTCAGTTTGGCGACCATTATGCCTTGGGTTTCATGTGTGGCTTGTCTTTGCCTTTGGTTACCTTTTGGGACGGATTTTGAGTTGGCTTTCGGGTTGGTTGGGATTCCAGTTTTCTTAAGTTTGAATGGTTAAGCTTGTTACATTTCTAAGTCGGCTTTTATGTGAGTGCATGATGGATAAATGTTAGACTTAAGCGCGTGTTGGGGAAACCGCTCAAGTCTCAGCACCCTTTGAGGCACCAGTGCTACATGTGGTATCAGAGCTGACTAGTCGGTCAGCTACGCAAGTCTCACACTGGGGAGGACCACTTTTTTGGGATTTGTCTGGACAGCCGTTGTGCAAGGTGCTACCCGCAGTGTAAGCACGGGTGCGTCCACGATCGGGGTGGTCGGCAGAACGGGGGACTTGATGAGTCAATGTGCTGCCCTTGAGGTGTAAGCACGGTCAGTTCTCGCAGTTTGGGCCTGGCGCCGTCTGCACGTAGGACAGATGAGGCAAAGTGCTGCCTAGGTAGGTGAAAGCACGGTCTGTGCCTTGTGGGGTGCGGGGTGACATATTCAAACTGTACGGGTTAACCATTGATACAGAGATGCTGCTCAAATTCAGGTGTAAAGCACGGGTGGTTAGCTGCCGGTGCGGGATAGCTGCCGATCGTTTAGCTATAAGGGCTATCGACCAGATTTGGTGGGGCATTACTAAGGCAATGTGTTGCTTAATGGTGAAAGCACGGATGGTTGGATGGATGTTTCCCCGTGGGCTAATTATGTGATAGATTTGCATGGGCGCGGCTAGGCAAAGATCTTACATCCGGTCTCAAGGGGGATGTGACTTGAGATGGATCCTCTGTGTTTGCTTTGGTTTGTATGTTTGTTTGTTGTGTGCTTGCCCGGACCTAAATAACCCCTGATTCCTACTTGGTTCTCAGGTGATTTGATCGGAAACACTTTTGTATTGAAGCTGACTTGATAAAGAAGGAAAGAGAGCTATGGGGCCCAGTGTGCAAAGAAGAGAGCTTTCAAAAAGAGAAAGAAAACAAACTAGTGGAAGTGCACCTCTTACCAAAATAGATGACCACCTTGATGAATCGCGAGCATTAACAGATGGGGAAGAGCAAGGCCGAGAATATGGCTCCTGCTTGCATCGAGATGGCGCTAGATCCAGATCAAAAAAGAAAGAGCGTATGCACGCCCCAGTGGCACCTCCTCAAGAAGAAATTGGCGCCCCTTCTGAACCGGCACCAAGAGATGAACCCGTGCCAGAGGCGCACCAAGACCTCTTTGATGTGGAGATGTGCCAATACCTATCCAACGCAATGGCGGCTATGCTTAGTGAGGTAAAGAAGGACAGAGAAATAGAAAGGAAATAATGGCAAGCATCCATGCGAGCCATGAACCACAATCAATTTGACCTCGCTAGAGAACTGAGAGACGGGCTAACACAGCTCGAAGCCAGGTTTGAGGAGCTGGACACCACAAGAGGGAATGCAGGGATGTCCCTTCCACTCAGACCAAGGGATACTCCGGCGCAAAACGCAGAAGGCCCAAAGAAGACTGCTAAAGTAAAAGCACCGCCTACTTTCAAAGGGGAGCGTGACGTTCGAGTTGTGGAGGATTGGTTGTTTCACATGGACCATTACTTTCGCTTGATGAATACCCCTGAAGAAGAGAGAGCAGACTTGGCGTTAGCATATTTTTTGGGTTACACAACAAATTGGTACCGAGTGGCAGGGATATGCAGTTTCGGACATGGGATGCATTCAAAAATGTGCTACAAGAGGAGTTCATACCCAAAGATTCACACATGTGGTTGAGGGTAGAATTATCAGGACTCAAGCAAAAAGGTTCGATACGAGAGTACTTGAACAAATTCAAACAGAGCGTATGGGTAATTGAAGATATGTCAGAAGCCGATAAGACCCACTATCTCTTGTCCGGAATGCAGACATGGACCAAGGAGCAATAGACAGCTACATGCCCAACGACTTTAACTCAACTATTCGGGCGGCTGAAATGGTTTGCGATTATGAGATCACACTAGCACCAGCTGCTCCCTCAATGGCAACAAAGGTACTCAGTGGATCTAGACCGAGTCCAAGCTTCTTCCCAAGGGGGAGCTCAACTTCACATGGTAACCAAGCCTCAAGTAGCATGAACAGATTCCCAGCAAGAACAGGGTTTGGCAACCAAGGCAACAGAGGAGGGAATACCTTCCAGAGAAGGAGAAACTTTGGCCCTGCAGCTAGTCATAGCAATAGCTCACCAACAGTGGGCAGTTCCCTATGCTGCTTTACTTGTCAACAACAAGGTCACTCTTGGAGGTTGTGCCCAAGCCATTGAATAAACAAATCATGGTGGTGACCGAAGTGTTTGATAAGATGGAAAGAGAGGGGTCTGATCAAGCGGACTGTGAACAAGACGACGAAGAAGACCTAGAAGTGGATTTGACGGAGTCCGACGTGAATTCCCTACAACAAATAGGGGCACTTGCCGCTTATCGGGAACATCTTATGGCGACTCCAACAAAAGGATCAAAGTTGTTGTACCTCAAAGGCTGCATCCAAGGCAAGATCATTCACTTCATGGTGGATTTGGGAGCATCGCATAACTACTTGTCAAAAAGTTTGGCAGAGGCATTGGGCATTCAATGTGAAGAAAATGTGACTCCTATCTGTGTGGACACCGCCAAAGGCACAATGACAACTTGTAGATTGGCAACCAATTTGCCAATCTTGCTGGGGACTTGGAAAAATCGATTAACGTTCATAGTCTTGAAAATGACTGCTTTCGATGCCATCCTAGGACTAAGCTGGTTTAACGAAGATGTGGTGGCCTTCCTGGCAAAGGGGTTTAATCTTGTGCTGTTATATAATAGCAGAAAACCTTGTGTCGTCAGAGCTGTGCTAGAAGATCAATTAGAGATGAATGATACAACTAAAGCTGAGCCAGCGATCCCTTCAAATCTCATTCACCTCTTCAACGAAGGAGAACCAGCAGAAATCAATCAGGCGACACAAACTCAGAAGGAGCCACCAGTACCTGCAGCGTCCACATCAAAGATGGATCCGAGTGCCGATCCCGAGCTCAAGGATCTCACCTTGTGCGACCAACGGAAAATCTAGAGTCCCAGGGGACTCATTCAATTGCGCTACAAACGGCATATCTTAGGCTCAATGGAGCCCAGGTATCTTTTTCCTTTCTATGTCAGTAAAGCAGGCTGCCAATTTTCATGGGGCCTAAAGTACTTTAAATTATGTTGCAACTTTACACAAGTTTTACGTAAGTGAACTAGATCCACACTTTTCATGTGCTAAGTGCAAAAGTGATTTTTTATTTTCTAGAGGTTTGTCTTTTCCTTGGCCAGTGAGTCAAGCTCGTGCCCTTGTAATTGTGAATAAAGTTCGGCCAGTGAATCAAGCCCGTGTCGTGAGTCTTAAGTTCTAGTTTGGCCCTGATGAGGACATCAACTTTCTCGAACGAGGGGAGGATGTTGTAAAGCTGACTCGGGTGCACCCAATGTGCCCTGTAAGACCCTAAACTAGGCACAATGCCTAGCACGTGTTGGTGGCCCCGAGACCAGTCAGTCTATGTATGAATGTTATTTCTTCCAAATTTAATAAAGTTGACCCTTGGGGATGATTACCATTTCGGTTTCGCCTCCGGGACTGGTCCAAGTGGAAGGACCCTTACTACAACCTTTTTGCGTCGCCGGCGCCTAAGGGTCCACGTCACCGACATGTGGCTCGCAGCTACCATTTGGTCAGTTTGGCGACCACTATGCCTTGGGTTTCATGTGTGGCTTGTCTTTGCCTTTGGTTACCTTTTGGGAACGAATTCTGAGTTGACTTTCGGGTTGGTTGGGATTCCGGTTTTATGAAGTTTGAATGGTTAAGCTTGTTACGTTTCTAAGTTGGCTTTTATGTGAGTGCATGATGGATGAATGTTAGACTTAAGCACGTGTTGGGAAAACCGCTCAAGTCCCAGCGCCCTTTGAGGCGCTGGCGCTACACAAGGATATTCGTAGGTGTTAGGGCAACTCCATGCCATTCTAACCCTCATAATCATCGATCAAATTCAACATGTCATATAGTGATGTCATTTCTTTTCAGCAAATACATGCTATTCAGAATCACACAAGTCTGTAGCCCCTTTTGCTTAAACATAAATCTAACTAGGCATATGTAACTCATATCTATTGATCATGATGATAACAACAAGTTGCTTTTAAGGTAATTAGGGTTGGCAAGGGCATTTGTATCAGTACTAGGGCAATTCCATGCCATTCTAGTCTATATGAAATAAATTGTATACAAAGATGTCGTAACTCTTGCACAAATCCATGTCTTCCAAGAGTGTCTTGTCATAAACACTAATTTAAAAAAAAAAAACTAAAAATGATTGGATTGGTAAAATAAAAAAAGTATATGTCATGATTTTTATTGAACCAGAAGGTGCATATCATAGTTTCAAAGGTACACCTAATTTTTACGATAAGTATAGAGTTTGGAACAATATAATACGCACAAAATGACGAACTATGTTCACAAGCCATTACAATTTCAATCTAAGCAACAAGAAGATACTAACTAAATACAAAAATTTCAATGGATTTCAACGTAAACAAACACGTCGGTTGTGAAGGCCTCAATGTGAGACAACTTTGGAAGTTGTCTCCACTCTCTACCACTAATAATCTTCTCAATGTTTCTTGATAGGGTGGCATGACAATCTCTAGCACATCTTCCTTCTATGGTATTTTTTCTTTTTTGTCACATATTAAAATCAGTTTTTTCATTTTCTAGTACCACAAAAGGCTTGGATGCCATAGCATGGGCCACTAGTTAGAATAAAAGTAGAACTATCGTGCTACTGTACTATGGGTCCGATCAGTGGATTAGAATCAATTATCCTAGCCAAGACGCAAGTCGATGGGACACGCATTTTGTCAACAACAACCTGGGCCATGCATGGATTGCCAAAAGAAAAGCTATATGTACAGTGTATTTTGGTTTTGAGAAATACATTCTCTATGTGAGCTCAAGCAAAGAATGAAGATCTATATGGATCTTCAAGTTCAACTCCAAGCAAGACCAAGAATGACAAGTCCAAGATTAAGTGCTACTATTGTAGCAAGATGGGGCACTATGCCTCGGAATGCTTCAAGAAGAAGCAAGCACAAGGGCAAGCAAATATCAGCCAAGAGGAGGAGGAGAGTCACTAATGATGTCAAGCTTCTCTTCATCAAGCTTCAAGAGGGAAGATCCATGGTGAATAGATAGTGGGGCAAGTTCCCACATGATAAGCAAGAGGGAGTACTTTTCAACTCTTTTGTCTTATGAAGGGCCTATCAAGTCTATTTTTACAGCAAATGATAAAAAGTTTGATAACTTTATGTACTTAAAGTTTGATAACTTCATGTACTTAAAGTTTGTTAACTTTGATGCTATGTATATGAGTGTGCGACAAGTAGATTTTACTTTTAGGGAGAGAGTTAGAATAAAAGTAGAACTATTGTGTTACTGTACAGTGGGTCTGATCAGTGGATTAAGACTAGTTGGCATAGCCACGAGGCAAATAAACGAGACATGCATCCCATCAACGGCAATTTGGGCCATGCATGGGTTGCCAAAAAGGAGTTGTATGTACAATGTATTTTGGTTTTGATAAATACATTTGCTATGTGAGCTTGGTGTGGAAGAGTGCTTTCTGTGTTTGTTACTGTGTGTGATAATCTGTGACCGTGTTTTAAGCAAATTTTAACTCCACTATATCATGTAAATCATTCAAAACCATTCAACTTTCTCATAGAAAACAAATTGTATAGCCTATATGATAATGCAAGTACCAAACTGTGTAGTCTATATGGCAATTTAAGTATCAAACCGTCCCAGTCATGAAAAATATCCACTTTTAAGATATTAAATTGTATTTTTGTGGACACATTACAGGTTTGATAGGTAGAAAAACTCAGATTATAAAACTAAAAATATATGTTTTCAAAAAAACAAAATTTGCAGCCTCCAAAAATAGCATGCCGACGTGCTAAGTGAAATAGCCAGATTTGTTTATTTTACAACCTTCAAAGGTAGCACGCTGGTGTGCTAAGTGAAACGAAAAAAAAAAAAAATTGTAGCAAAAATTTAATTTCAAGATTTTCTTAGTTTGGGATTTCATTATGGGAATTTCAACTATGTACCAAACCACAATTCTTAATAATAAACATTCAAGTAGTCTAGTCTATATGGCAATTTAAGTATCAAACCGTCCCAGTCATGAAAAATATCCACTTTTAAGATATTAAATCATATTTTTGTGGATACATTACCTGTTTGATAGGTAGAAAAATTCAAATTCAAAAATAGAAAATATGTTTTTTCAAAAAAGAAATTTGCAGCCTCCAAATATAGCACGCCGACGTGCTAAGTGAAATAGCCAGATTTGTTTTTTTTACAACCTTCAAAGATAGCACGCTGGTGTGCTAAGTGAAACGGAAAAAAAAAATTGCGGCAAAAATTTAATTTCAAAATTTTCTTAGTTTGGGATTTCATTATGGGAATTTCAACTATGAATCCTCACTATGCAATGGTATAACAATGTAAACTAAGTGTCTAGAAAATGATCATCTTCTTGCTTGGAGTCTAAACTCTTCAGCCATCGAGACCTCTTGCAAGTCCTCCATACTTGGCAATGTCTTTTGAATAGCAAAGCTTTACAGTAAGTTAGCATGTTCATCCAATAAGCCATTAAAAATAACTTGCACAAGCTCAACATCCTTAATGCTCTCAGCAATACTTATTATTGACTTTACATGGAAGATATTTTCATATATAATCTTTCCAGTTAACTTTCATAGAAATTGGTAATTTCTTTAAAAGGAGGGGTGAAGTGATGGGATAAAATTATATCTGAGGACCTATTGGTTGCATAGTTTTCGAAAGAGAGCCAATTGTGATATAGAAATGTGATTTTTTGGAAGTAATTTTGGATAAATACAAAGTAAGATACCAAATTGGAACTTTTCAAAAAAAGAAATTTTTTTTAGGAATTGTGTGGAACAATTTGGAACTAAAACTGGTTTAAAATTTGAATCATTATCTATAAGTAGTACAGTGAAAGGTCAAAAGTTACTAGTTCAATTTTAATTGGAGTAGAGTAAGTTTGATCAAAATTTGAGTCTGGAATGTTTGTATTAGGTGAACCTAATCTTAGTTTGAGTACTAGGATAAGGGAGGGGTTGATTGAGAGGAAAAAATTATGTAGAGGTAAATTGGGTTGGAAAAACTTGTGAAGTGAATATGTTATTCGTCTCAAAGATTTTTCAAATATGTTATTTACTCATGAGAAATAGAATTTTTTTGGTAACTGAGTTATTGCCCTAATTTTTCAACCTTACCTAACCCTAGAGTTTTGCCAAGTTGGTGGCTAGGTTGGTTATTTATCTACATGATTCAAGGAATTTGGTCCTGTAATTTAAGAATTATGACCAAACAAGCCTAAATAACCCTATGAATGAGAGCTAAACTACTTTTACCTCACCTCACACGTGCCAACAAGGATTCACACATGTGGGACCCATCTATGTACATTTTCCACGTGTGTAGACTAGCCTAGATAGGTTAGATCTCAATCAAGGGATCAGTAAGTTTAGTTGGCCATGATTCCTAAATTCTAGAACCAAACTCCTCAAATCAAGGAAGTAGATGAGTAACCTAACTACCAAGTTGGCAAACCTAATGGTTAGGTAAGATTGACTTGTTTATGTGTAGCAAGTGCATTGACAATAGCTTTTAAAAGAAAACCACTTCAAGAAGTAAGTAGTATACCTAAGGTGTTTGAGAGAGGGACCGGTTTCTTCTTGAGAGCCGCCAAGTCATGAGGCATCGTTTTCGACCATGAACTTTTACTTTTAATAGCTGATCCAATCACCCACCACCCTTTTCAATCCTTGGAGTGAGCAATCTATTTACGTGACTAGTTTGTCCAAGGAATAGTGATATAAGGATAACCCATCAATAGATTCCTTGACCAAACAGAGGCATACAAATGGTACGACGTGAAAGGTCTCTGTCAACAAATGTTCTGTTCATCATCCAACTAGATAATGGCAGCAACCAGCCCTTCGTGCGACTAGTTACAGCTCTGATAGAGGCAATTGGTCGACTCCTCTGGAAGAGTTAAATCATTCAAACATGCACTGGAATTTCTGCTTCCCATATAGAGAATCTTCACGGCCAGCAGAGGTGAGTCAAGTTCCACAATCCTGAGATGGATGCGCAGCACAGATGTTGTAGGGGTCGCGCCGATCTGCATAACTCTGAAACTCTCTTTCTGAGGGAGGTTCGCATTGCGCAAGCAACCTACAGTCGCTTCAAATAGAGCGTTATGCCCATTGATCAATAGCAGGGAGAAACCCTTCGATTTGTCAATCAAACTAGATGGCGACAGACATGTAGACAACTGTAGTCTTCATAGTCTCTTTTCTGTAGAATTATCTGCTGCTCAGCGATGAAGAGTAGCAATGAAAGTTAAGTAACTTTTAACATATCATTCAGATTCAACGATGAATGGTCTGTGATTGTGGGTAGTGACTCTTTATGGGCATCAACTTCACAATCCAAGAGAAAACATGATCTTCTTTAACACTGGAATAGTAGTGACAGACCACGGGCAACGATCTGATCCGGGGAGGGTAAGTTGACTCTCAAATCAGAGATGGGTCAGCAGAACGGATTAATGGACCAGTGCTAACATCAGTGCGGTAGTGGGTTCAAACAGTTCCAACAACTAGTATTTCCACCGTATCAATGGTTTAGCATAATTTGAAACATTATGCAGACAATCCATTATAACGGCTCTCAACTACACGGGTTCTGATGGAGGGAGGCAGCACTTGGGCTTGAGGGCCCTAATAATAGATGACGATTGAGGATTAGGATCCTTCTATCAAGCAAGGCAATGGCCACAATGTTACTCCCTTTAAAATGACTTCATACAACACAAAAATTCTCTCTCTCTTCTCGCTCTCACCCTTTCACGTGAATGCAAAAAGAGGCCCCCCCTTTTATAGGCACCTCTCACACTTTCCCTTTTAAAATGCCATACTTTCATTCTTCAAGCATTTCACGAAAGGTGTCATGTCATGTACATGGCTCTTAGTTGTGATTTGACCACAAGTGGTACCCTTCCCCTTTTGGAAAAGATGGATTGGGGCCATGGGTACAGGGGTACCACATGTGTGAGCCACTTTCTTCTTTTGCCTTGTTGGTGGTGTAAGTGGTAAGTACCTTACTTCATTACTCTTTTTTGATTGGGTAGTCCTTATTGCTACTTGTGGTCAACCCCTACCACTTTTAGGTAGGATATTTTTGTTATGCACTTTTGGCCTCCACTTGCATTTCTCATTTGCGTGTCCATGGCCCATGGCTTAAGCTATTGAGGTGATTTGTCTGTCAGTGTGCCGCTTTGACTTGCATCGGGACTTGCCTATAGTTTTGTTACAGTTTCCTTGACCCTGTCCCACAATTTCCGACCATTTGTTGCGAGTTGATTTTTCTCTTTGCCAATTTTTCCCGTGTATCGTTACTGGCGAGCACTCATGACTTGGGATTTCTTCAAGGCAACCGGTCCCCTGAAAAACACAGTAGGCAATTTTATGTGTTAATAAAAAATAGCAAAGTACATTGGAAAATTCGCTCGGCAGTGCCAGCTATTATAATCGGGCCAATCTAAGGTCGTAAACTATTTTATGGGCCATTTCTAAGGCTTCAAAATTTGCTCTAGCCACATTTTGGGTGGGCTGGAACCCCTATCTATAGGCAATTGTGTGCCAATTTTACCATTAACAGTCGGGTTTTACATGCCAATTTTTGTACAAAATTATGAAAATTGCTCTAAAAATAGCTCGATTTTTCGTGCAAAAATATCGGCTAACATTGGCGACTTCACTGGGGAGTGTGGTCCCCACACGAACGAACTCAGAATGCTCTTGGTGGTGAATCAAGTATAGTGGGCTCAGCACCCTTGCTGGGTGATGCTAACCACAAGGATCTTGTATGGTGTCTTTAATCGCTCTCTTCCCAAAGGCCATTGGTTGAGCCTTTAGGATCCATCTGCAACTGGTTGGTCTTCACTGCAACATCTTCAAATAACCCGGTGTCAACATACTTGCATCAACACACCCGTGACCTATGTAGCAAATGCTCTCACCCATCATATTCAAGGCATGCCCGTCTCAGACCCATGCATGGAGGGATATGCAAATGCATTTTTTAGTGATTTAACATGGATGCAGGTTACCAGTGCTGTGTCTAATATTGCATGAGTGCAGTGTGCATGTGCGTTGCAGCTTCATTGAAAAAAGATTCACAGATCGAAGACTAGATTTACTCTTGTAAACACCATCGATCTAAATGAGATGTTCCTAGCTTGAATCCAAAGTAAATATAATCTACCAAAAATTCTCTGTCTACAACCGACTAGAGCAATGTGAACCTGTTTTTTTTTTTCATAGTGCATTCTTACATAGCTCAGTCCTTCGATATGTCAGCTCCCCTGTGTAAAGGGGGTCATTCTCGGCCACATCTACCAATATTGGGTTGGCCCCCTCTAGGAATTGAAAAGTAAAATATCTCGTTCAGTGTCTTGCGTTCTTTGGCAGTCCGATCACGTATCCGCAAATATAGGGCTAGATCGGCTCCTGGTTCCATCGCTTCATTTGGGTTGTACCACCATTTGGTGAGGTGGATCTTTGTTGGTTTTGTTTTAGGGCCCCAAGGTTGAAGCAACCACTTTTGTAGGTAATGGGCATAATGACCGAACAAGCTCATCTTTGTGGTGTGTGGCAGTGATAGAGAATCTGCATAAGCTTTCACAAGCATCCTTGTAGTCCTCAAAACTGCCAAGGATGAACAGCCACTTAAACCAGAGATGGGAGCTGGTAGATGGTCTCAGCTCAATGGGTTGGTTGTGAAGTGGAAATTCCATCACAACTTTCTTCGTGGTTGAGTTGTAGAGTCTGTAAACTTGTGATCCGTTTGAGTATTCGACCATGATTGTCTATTCGGACTTTTCGTCAAGCTTGCTTCTTTGTTCCTTTGGTATGTGCTTGTATGCTGCACATCCGAATACACGCACGTATGACAGATCAGGCTTTCTCCCTGTCCACATTTCATACGGTGTTTTGTTTTCCAGGGCTGTCATTGTTGATCAATTCTGCAGGTGTGCCGCTGTAGCTATTGTCTCAGCCCAAAATTGACTCGGCAATCGAGCTTGTGCCATCATGCATCTAGCTCCTTCGACTAGTGTCCTGTTTCTTCTTTCTGCGACAATATTATATTTGGGTGTGTATGCAAGAGTGAATTGATGCTCTATTCTTTGTTCTTGGTAGAATCTTTAAAATTTTGTGCTCTTGTACTCACCTCCATTATCAGATCTAATGATCTAAATATTCTTTGAGGTGTGTCTTTCTACGAATGCCACAAACTTCTTCAAAGAATCAAACACTTTAGATTTTTTCTTCAAGTAATAGATCATTGTCATCCGGCTGTAGTCATCAATGAATGTTAGGAAATACCTCGATCCTGAGATCGAATCAACTTTTATTGGTCCATAGACATCTGAGTGGACGAGCTCAAGAACTTCTTTAGTTTTTTTTCCTTCGTGTACGAATGGATTCCGATGTTGTTTCCCTTTTTGACAGGCTTCGCAGAACCAGTATCAGGTCTGGATATTTTTAGACTTGTGACTGTCTTTCTTGCTCATGTCATAGAGGCTCCTCATGTTTAGATGATACATTTTTCTGTGCCAGAGTTGATCTTCGTTTACTGATGCATTTAGTATGCTATCAGAATTGCTAATTATCTTGGCTTGGTAGAGATTGCCTTCTCTGCATCCAACTGTCAACAACTTGTTTGTTGTTTTCTCGATCATCCGGCATATATTGCCATCAAATAGAACTCATATTCCAAGATCTGCCATCTTGGAGACTGATAGTAGGTCTTTTCTTAAAGAGGGTACATAGAGTGCTCTTGGCAGCTTTGCTTGTCCCGACAGTGTTCGTAGTTGTAGAATTTTGGCGTTAGAATCACTGCTCTATCGTTTTCGAGTTCTCTGTAGTCGATCGAGATTTTTTTGTTGCAAGTGATGTGTGAGATTGTTCTTGAATCAATGACTACATCGCAGTCTTATTCAGTGTATCTTGTTGAGGCTTCATCGAATATCGTGAAGGCCACATCGCTTTTGTTTGTATCCTTTGAGACTTTGCAACATTCGCCTTGTCAGTTTTGTGGGTTGAACCTGCAATCGTATGCAGAGTGTCTCTTGTTGTTGCAGTTCATGCAAGGTATTGTCGGGTTAAACCAGCATTTGTTGGCTGCGTGTCCCGGCTTGTGGCAGTGATCACAGGAAGATGTTTGTTGGTTGTCGTTGTCTTTGCTCAAAGACTTTGTATTCACCTTACCGACTTTGGGTCTAGGTTTGTTCTTCTTCTTTCCCTTTGTGAAAAGGGCCTTCTCCTGGTCATTGCTTCCTTTTCCTTCGTCCCTCATCAGTCTCTCATCAGCAACAAGACTGATTGCTCTCTTGAATGTTATATCTGGTAGGCTCAGTATGAGCATTCTCAACGACTAATAGGACGTAGATAGGGATTTCATGAAGCATTAGCTGTTGTGCTGTTGGGACCTGGTGTTCCTGCCCTGATGCAACGAGTTGAGCGAAGATCATTCTGATCTTCCCAACATGCTGATCCAACTGGTTGCCATCCCACCGTATAGATTGCAGAATATTGTGAAGATGCATCACCGAAGCAGCAGTCCTCACTTCGTACTTCTGCTTTAGTCTTTTCCATGCTTCATGGTTGCTCTCACAGTCTTCAATCTGCATGAGTATTTCTTCGTTAATGGATGAAATGATGATTACCATTGCACGTTCATCTTTTCTGATCCACTCAACTCTCTTTGGGTCTCCCTCTGGATGCTGCGCCTTTGTGAGTTCGGTCACCGACCAGATGCCTTCACCCTTCAGAAGTGTTTTGATTTTGAATTTCCATACTCTGTAGTTTTCTCCATCAAGATTGATTGCTATTCTCGTCTAGATCGTTGTAGCCATATTGTATTGTCTTAAAGAATCATTGCTCGAATATCATGTAGCGATAACCTGGGGCTCTGATACCATCATGTAGAAATTTTGTTGTGTTTTTCTATTTCCAAGATCCTAAGCAAGCAACTACAAATCACAAATCATGAGAGAATCAATCAAGAAAACGACATGAACGATGAGGTGGAGAAGAGAGCAATTGTATTTTTTGTTTTGCGTTTTCCAGAGAGTTGGTCAGTGTCATGCTCGTTGGCGGCCTGACGCTCACCTCAATCGTTGTGTTTTGCTCGTTGGCAGACTTTCATGCACAATTTTTTTTTCTATCTCTTCGTTCTCTACATCGTCTCTATCAAAAATGCGTATTTATCTCCACTATGTGGAGTTTACAAGATAGTTAATCAGAGAATTGATGTGAAATAATAAATGATGGAACGCAAATTGCAAATATCAATTAGGCTCTATAACGAAACGAAACGAAACTGGACGAAGCGAAGTGAAGTGAAGCGAAACTTGAATGAGCACTGATATTGACATTGCTGAAGTGAAATCAAACAATCGCGAATGAAATGAATTCGAATGGATTTCAGATATGATTGCTGGTCACTGCCTGCTATATCATTCCTCCAAAAAGTAGACAGAAAACTGAAATTTTCTGGCCAAGGTCCTTACGTCACTAAAAAAATCTTTGCCTATGGATATATACAACTCCAAACTCTTCAAGGCGATATTTTCGACAGTGTGGTCAATGGCAGCAGACTGAGAAAGTACAATGAACCTTGTTTTTATCTTGATATGTATTAATTGTTTCCTTTCCTTGTCTGCCTGCCATTTTGCCAAATGTTTTGTTGTGCTTTTTTGTTCACACCATCAAGATACTATCAGATTAGGCATACAAACAGTCTTTCTCTAAGAAAACCACACAAAAAAGTCATTGTTTTGAGAAGATTTGTCTTACACCATCTCAAATAGAATTCGTCTGACCTCTTTTTTATAGTGCACAATTTATTTTTAGACTCCACAAATTCTGTCTCACAAACAAACTTTCCAAAAATAAAAAAAAGTTAGTTTTTTTGCATCAAATACTGACTTCCAAAATTTGCAAACAATTTGTTGAAGCTTAGAAAAATTCCTACGATTTTCTTGTCACCTCCGCGAATTCTGATCAAACACATTTTTGTACTATCAATCATTTTTTTTTTTGAGAAACAAAAATCAATTACAGGAATTCGCCGACCTCAGAACACTGCCTCAAAATTTGCGACCATCATTACGAAATCATAGACACTGAGGACAATTTGTGAGTGGAGTTGCGAATTCTTGACCCTTCTTTTTAGATTCCTACTCTCAAGTTCATGCCAAAATTTTCCAGAATTTTCGAACTTGCCAGAACAATCTAAAATCACTGCTACTATGGCCTCCTATGACTCCTCGCTCTCTTTGCATCGCCGTAAACCCCCTAGGCCTTATTCAGGGGGCATTTTTATAATTTGTATCAAGAATTACGTAGAGCAACTGATCCTGGCCAAGGATATCACAAACCTTGGATTTGATCTTACTCACTTATGTGACTAGCAGAGCAAGAGCCTAATTTGAGCGGCCTACTCAACCTATTTGGATGAATTCTAGACCTTTAAGCTTACATCTAAGAGTGGCAGTTACACACATCTCTCTTGAGCATATACAGAACATTGGCTTCCCTAATCTCAGAGAGATGATCCATGGCAAGGGCACTAGTTATGATGCCAAGTATTTTACCAAGTTTTTGACAGAGGATGGCAAAACTATTGCCCAAACCAACGACCGGATCGTCGTCCGCCTCCTCACAAATCCCCATCTCCGGGCTGCCTCAGAAATCCTCGTCACCATGGTTGAGGTGCACACTGCCAAGATGGATCGTTGTAGCGCAGGCATCCCAAAGGGAGCCGGAAACCACGACTTAGCTTCCCAGCCTTCAACTCTTGCCATCCAAACCCACTTGACATACAAGCAGCCAACTCGCCAACAAAGATCAGACTTAACCAACTTGAAGTTCCGAAACCAACATTGAGATCCAACCTGGCGCCATGCCAGATCGGGGGTCCCGATGTGGGTGACTTCCCTCCGCGCCAGCCGCCCGACATACATCAAACTTAACCAACTCGAAGATTCGTTACGAACGAGTAACATCCATTCCAAGCAAGCGGTCTGACTTACATCAGACTTAACCAATTGAAAGCTTCATCACGAGCGCTGGAAGCCAACCTGGCGCCATGCCAGACTGGATAGCCATAAACAGGTAACGTCCACCCAAGCAAGCCATCCAATCAGCCGACAGGTTAGAGCCCGTTCCCCAAGAGCTTAACCCATTCACGTTCATGCAAGGAACACTCAGAACCACAAGCCGCGACAGATATGGAGACAACCAGTTCCTGGACCAAATGATCCCGACAGCATACCGCTGGCGCCACGGACCAAATGGTCCCGACGGCATACCGCTGGCGTCCCGAGATACGACCCTCAACTATGTGCCAAATTAAAAAGTTTGAAGCGGCCTTACAACTGGCGCTTTTACCGAACACTGAAACCCAGAAGGTAATCAGAGTCCGTTTGAGAAAAATCCCACTTCATTGATAAATCTGAGAAGGTTACATTTCAAGTGTGTGACCGACCCTAGTCTCCGGGGCGCTGGCATGCCAAGGCGAGTGCCAGGACAACATTCCAGCAAGGGAGGCTGAGACTTGGTTGGAGCTCGCCTTGAGTCGCAACCCGCACTCCCCTATAGTATTGGTGGGATTCGCCACCTCCCCTCATACCAAGTACTCTACCCAGGCTGGTAAAGCACATTTTCTCTCTCTAGAAAGTCATTTTCTCTCTCTAGAATTTACTGATCCCCAGGCTTCCTTTAATCATGCCTAGATCGTGTGAAGTGATTGCACATCGATCTGAGCTCTCCGGACTTCGCTAGAACCGATCAAAGATTTTCAGCCATAGGAAGTTGGCGCTGGCTAGATTCTGGTCACAGTGGCGCCGGGAGCAGCAGGGGCGCTGCTGGCGCCGGGGACAATGCTGGCGCCGGAAGTAAAGCTTGTAAAGGTAACTTTACAACAATCGCATACCCCCAAGTGACATCTTCTCTATGACCATCACCATGGACGATCCCACTCAAAACTACAAGTGGGCTAAGAAGGTAGCAGAAAAGCTGTGTCGGGCCTTGAAAGCCAGGAAACCAAGTACCAAGGGTGGATATCTCCTCCACATGTTGGTAACCAGACAATTGGGGTCTCGGGTGGCTGCTGCCATCAAAGAGCTTGATGATATCTATCCAAGCACTAAGAAGCGAGCCACCCCCCAACCGACAGCAGAACTAGTTTCACCAGCACCACCAACTAAGAAGCATAAGGGGAAGGCGATCAGCACAGAAGCCGACGTCCCTCATGACATTTTATCCAGTGACATCGGGACTGAGTATGCTGAATCCGGAGGGAGCCTTAAAGTCTCTTAGGTCCCAAAGGAGGTCCTAGCGTAGCAGGAGGCCTTACTCCACCAGGCCCAAGCAGCAGCAACAACAGGCAGCTCAGTTGAGACAGGCACTTGGGCATGGTTTGTCCACATCGGCAACCTCCACAACCCCAACTCCCTCACTTGCTCTCACATTTCCACCACCACCTCCACCATTTACTACTACCTCCACACCATCACTCACTCTCAACATGGGCTTTGATTCCACACTTCCACAAAAGCCCTCACCTATACAAATATCCACCCTACTTGACTCTACAGTCAATGTAGATGATTTCGTCTTACAATTACTAACATGAATTCTAGCAACCACCGTCACCACTAACCCACTCCACACATCTTCGCCACGCAGTATATCCCCACCTCTTTCACCTATCATCCCTCAATCACCTTCACCTGCCTTTCATTCATCTCCATCTACCTCTGTTCATGATTCTTTACCCTTTAACCCAATGCCATATCCTAACTATACACGCACCCTCCTTGACATTGGCCCTTGGGAGCAGTTATCCCTTGCAGCCCAAAAAGCGGGATGGTTGGTAAATGAACTCCAATATAGTATATTCGGAAACCTAAGGGGACAATATACCATGCGGCAATTCGACGATGGTGCTATGGTGGACTTTCAGAAAGGAAAAGCAAGGCTGGAAGTGGAAAACAAGCAACAACAGCTGCAGATCCAAGATCTCACCACTTATAATCAACAACAGCAGCAGATGCTCATCCACGTCCAGAACCAGCTCCAATTGAAGGTATCCAACATGCATAATACCATCGATAACATCAAAGCAGAAAGAAATGAGGCCGTAGCAGATGCACATGCTGGCCCAAAAGTTGAAAGCCACGACGGAGCAGCACACAAAATTGCAACAATCATACCTTGCTTCCGTCGAGGCCCTGAACGCCCTGAACCAGCACATTGCCACCCTAGAAGAACAATTAAAGGTAGTTGCCCAATCAACGCCATCTATTCATGCATAGCATGCCCGGTTCCATGATTCTGGGCACCACTTTCGTCATGATGCTGACTATTATTTAGAAGTCCTATATGTTTTGAACAAATTCTGTTATTGTTTCTTAGTTTTACATTTGAATCTTGATAAATATCATGATGTCGTTTGTCATTATGCCTCGATAATGGAGTTGTATCTTCTAGTAGAACATAGGATTTTTTGGAGGGAATCAACAGTCATAGTTTCATATGTAACATTGCCAAGGAGAAGGTGATGGATAGATTGTAGAGAGATGAAGGCTAGACTATTGTCAGAAGCATTTTTCTCATAGATGGTATAAAACCTTGCAAATAGCGGATTATATTCCAAATTTTGTTTTAACAATCTCTGAAGATACTGTTTCTTGGAAGACTCGTTTTCAATATGTAGATCACATGCAATTGCATTATCAAGCAATGATTTTCTTGTGATCCAGCCTTCTGAAAAAGATTTGTAACGTCTTTTTGTTTCAATCGAAATATCAACGAAAGCTAGATTTTGCACTACAAAAGGCTCTAATCGCAATATGCTTCGTATATATTCAGGTGATTGAAATACAATGTAGCGTATGCTATGTTTATTTTCGACACAAGTATTACAGACATACCATATTTTTTTTTATTCATTTGCATATGTATATTTCCATAAAAATGTATTGGCTATCGCGTACGGAGGTATATTATCAATTTCTAATGTGTTTTTTTTGGAAATGCGGTGCATGGAAAGAGTTGAGCTGCCACAAGTGGAACAACATTTCATCATTTCACTAGATTCATACCGATTTCCTACCATTGCTTATGCATTTTTGAAATTTTTAGTCTTGTCCTGTTGAAAAATATAAAACTCTCTTTGTTTTTTCAATGTTCTTTGTCTAGCAAACAAGCGTTTTTGGTACATTTGATTTAAAAAGTTGAAAAATGAGATGATAGATTTATTACTTGAAGTATTAAAAAGAGGAAGTAGTCTTTATTTTAAGGCCTCAAACATATAAACATACCAAATGATCATCTATGATTCTAACATAACAAAGAAAGAAGAATTTAGAAATAGATATTTTTAATAGATTTGAAGTTTATCCATTTTGATTTTTCATTGTAGGAGGACACATTGGAAAATGTATAATAACAGATAAAATTGTAGCAACCAAGTATTCGAAGAAGTTTGAGCGAGAAAATTAAATTCTAAATGTTAAAAATGAATATTGCAATATGCGTCTTTGAATTGAAAAGTTGAAAAATGAGATGATAAATTTATTATTCGAAGTATTAAAAAGAGGAAGTAGTCTTTATTTCAAGGCTTGCAAATATATAAACATACCAAATGATCATCTATGATTCTAACATAACAAAGAAAGAAGAATTTAGAAATAGATATTTTCAATAGATTTGAAGTTTATCCATTTTGATTTTTCATTGTAGAAGGACACATTGGAAAATGTATAATAACAGATTAAATTGTAGCAAGTATTCGAAGAAGATTGAGCGAGAAAAAAAAAATTGAACAAAACAATTCAATCGATTGCTAACTTGTAGTTAAAAAATATCACATAATTCCACATCAATTTAATATCAGATATTTTCATAACTCATTTTAAATTTCAAACGTATCAACAAATAAACTCATAAAAAAATAAGTTTGTAATCACGTTGCTTGAAAATATCATGACATGTTATATAACTTATATTCGGTTTTTGTTCTTTGTACATAGTATTGCTAGATTTAAAATATATAAAATGCAAGCATCATTTCGACCATTGGCCGAAGATATTGGTTTGGACGCAAGTTAAATCTCTTAAGATTATTATCTAAATTTTGTATATTTCTTCTTGCATGCTCGTCAGTAATATAATATTCTTTTGTGATAATATATTTGATATGCTCTGCATTAGCTGCTACAAGGTTCTGCTTCTAACCAAGATGGTGCAACTTACAAAACTCTTCACAAAATGTGATGAGTTCGGTGATTAGTCATGCCACTGACCATGTGTCTGTAGCTCTCGTGTACACATGGTTGCGATTGAGCAACTCGGGAGCTAACAACGTCCTAAGCGCATGGGTTGTCGGATTGGCCACCTTGGATTTTTTTTATTCGTATTGGACTCTTATTGCCATTCCCCAATCGATGACACCAATCCTAGGATGCATCTGGTTGGTGAAATCGATCATGACTTTAGCTGCGTGCAAATTGCAATGTAAAAGGAATTCATTATGTGCAAATGCCATAGTTTGCACAAAGGCATGTGAGATGCCACACACATGGTCACAAATCAATTTTATTCTGACCATCTCATTTGACGATATAATAGGGTCTACTTGAGGACCTTTCACCTTACCATTCCCCTGCAACTTTGCCACGACTCTTCTAAACGAGCCATTCTTGATTGGTAGCTTCATCATCATATCGTCCAAGCTACCTCCACTGAAGTACGGGAAGATAGAGACCAAAGGAGGTCGTCGTGTATGTCCAATACTCCGCACAATTTCCATGTGTGCAATATCAATATTAACCTCTTGCGCGAAGGATTTCAATCTATCTTGCCGCTCACCTTTGTATTTCTTTGCGGCAAAAACAACTCCTTCAAGAAAAAAAGATAGTGCATTCGGAATTTCTGACACTCACCGGTAGTCGTGTAAAATCTGTTTTCTTAAACTCTATCGATGAATTCTCTCCCACATGTGAATGGCGTTGGTGTTCTAATCACATTTTTTTTGATAAAGCAACCTGCGTCTCGATGTGTTTAGCTCTTCTATTTTTTTTTTTTCTGTATTCTCCAAAACTTGTCCCAACATTCTAATTTAGGTCTATCTATCCTTGAGAGAGCTTCATCTCCCAAATCCTGAAGACACTTAGTGAGATTTCCAATAAAACTAGAAATATTTTCTGTAACTTTTTCTTCACTGGCGTTGTATTCTTTATACGTCGCTTGAATTAGTTTGTTTGTAAGTGCTCTCACACGAGTCTCATTACAAACAACTTTGTGTAACTCAGTCATAGCATGCACACAATTCTTAAATAATAAGCACACAACAGACAACCATGATAATTATGCATTCATCAATAGCACTTACCCAAGTGAATAGCCATGCACCAAAGATGAATCAACAATTATCAGGTACAAAAAGGATTATTGAAAACTCATCAGTAGCACCTACCCAAGTAAATAGACGCGCACCAAAAGTGAATTTAGAATAATTAGAAACTGAAGAGTAATCATGCAACAAATAACCATTGTAGTTATAGATTTAACAATAGCACCTTACCAAGTGGATAGTTGTGCACCAAAGATGAATCAATAATTATCATGTACACAAATGGTTATTGAGATTCATCAATAGCACTTAGCCAAGTGAATGGTCGCGAACCAGAAATGAATTTAGAATAACCACGAATTGGAGACTAACCATGCAACAAACAACCATAGTAGTTATAGATTCATAAAAAACACCTAGGTAAGTGAATAGTTGCGCACCAAAGACGAATCAATAATTATCGACACAAAAATGGTGATTAAAAATTCATCAATAGCACCTAGCCAAATAAATAGCCACGCACCAAAAATGAATAAAAAATAAGCACAAACATGGAAAAACGATATTAAAAATCAAAAGTACGAAATTGAAAATTTAACTACCTTGGATTACTGTTGTGTGCAAATATAATCGCCATCAATAAGATTAAAAAGCAAATATTAGGAAGCAAGAGGATTAAAAAGATGGAATGTAAGAATGATAGCCATATAATGGCCTTAATTAAATGATCATCATTAGATTTGTGACCCAACTGTCAAAGCACATGTTTATGACCACTCAAATCGATTGCAAATCCCTCATGCATGTCAGAATCACTCTAAGAATTAGCATGCAACTAATCCATGCAAGCACATTACTACAAATTAGAAATAACTGGCATGCAATCAGAACAATTCCAAATTTTGCCAATTTTACTCACAAAACTGCAAATATTTCAAATGATCATCACTTTGGCTACAGGACACCAAATTGGGTGTTGTAAAGCTCAATACAGAGGGAGACCAAGTGAACAAGATGCTTGCCACTTCAGCTTGCCACCTAGGCTTCACACGTGCGAGATCAAAGTGTCATAAAATATGTAGTAGGGCGCATTTCCACAAGACAAAATCATGCAAAAACGTGCAAACACCCATCCTAGCCCAAAATTGATGCTATCAACAGTCTTAAACAGTCAATTAGACTTCCATGAAGCATTCATACTGATCCTAAGATGTAGTATAGGCTGAGAACGAAGATTTCTTGATTTGTAGAAGTCAAAATAGCTTCAAACTTGATGGAGATGGTGCATAAGCACCGGCCATCAATTCACAGGTCTGATAGCTTGCTGGGAAGGTAAAAAGGAATGCTAATCATGCTATAAATAATTCCAAAATGATCTCCTTATGGATTTGGAGAGATCCATCCCCCAAACATCACCAAAAATGGTCATTTTTTTGAACTTTTTTTTTACTTCCTACAAGTTCAATTGCTGTAATTCTTGGTTCTAACTGCAAGGAAAGCTTCAAAAGATTTTGGTACCCTCTTTACAAGCTCTACATGGTGTTTTACAAGCCACCTACTATCCAACTTTATGAAAAAACAAGCAAAAATGATGATTTTTGGCTATTTTCCGATTTTTCATCACAATAAAGTGGAAATTCATGACATACAACTCTTTCTCTAACACATGCAAACCAATTTACAGAATTATAATCATCTAATTGGTCTGATCTTGCTGGATTTTGGTTCTTACTATCTAATTTGTGCCAAAAAACATGAAAAACCAAGCAATTTTGACCAAAACATAGCCTAGAATCATAAATCATTGGAAAGAACCGGCATGCATCATTAATTTCATCATTAATGAACCCTAAAACGAAAGTACACTTGCTGGAAAATTCAGATCTACCAAAGATTTGATCTACACAAGAAAAAGCTCCAAAAAAGCATCACAAATTGGCCTTCAAGGACAATTCTCCATAAAACCACAAAGAATTCCAAGAGTAATGGATCTTTGCAACATGCAAATTGAAACCGGGATAGTACACCCACTTGTATTTAGTGTGTTATGGGCCTCACAAGGATATTAGTTACTTTCGGGTCACATCCAGTATGACGTGGCATAACTAACAGCTTGTTTCACTGGAGTACCGTGTATCCAAGACTAGGAGTGTACTAAATCCTATATACTGATCATGGACATGACACCCCCTCCCTCGACCCCAACAATAAAAAACAAAAATACTAACATATGTACAAGCAAGACATTGTTTCCTAAGTAGACACCAATTTACCAATTTTTCAAAGAAATACAAGTTGGAACAAATCAAACCAATGCATTCACAAGAAAACAATTTTCAAGACAATTAATAAACACGAACAATACATAGAGCACATGGTCTAACTCCTGAAGAAATGGCATTTGATCCAATATAATTCAAACAACATGGACTATCACAACACTCCCTATAGTCAAATAGAAAAAAACTCTACATTTATTGAAACCAATCAACAAAGAAACATTGCCACACTCATCTATAGATAAAAGCTATAATACAACATTTGTTAACAACGACATCCTAGAAAACTACAATACCAAATCTCCAAAATGAAACATTGACATATATCATTATGCAAAGATTGAACGCAAGATCATTATGTCCACACTATTAACACATTTTGATACACCATAATCTCATGGCATCTCATATGTTATGCTTGCAAGAAACATATGACAACTGTTTTGAGAATATTTTCAACCAACATCTTATATAATAACTTGCATTGGCAAACATGGTTCATGTATATTGTGCAAGATACTACATGACTGTGAATTCAGAAAAACAACATTCAACAAATTCACACGATATGCAATACACATAACAACTTTGTATAGTCCACCAAACACAAACATAAAAACTTTATTTCAAACAATACAAAACTCACCTATTAAAATCCCTATCATAAATTTAGGAGACTTCAACATTAAATGTTCGACGACAACCACTACTCACAAAGAATACAACTAGCTTTTTACAGTTTCAGATTACATGCATAGAACCACTAAACTCTCATGGAATTCAAATAGACCAAGCATGGACAAATGCTCCTTTGCATTGTTGTGAATCACACACAACTCAAACATATTGGTGAGACCACCATCCAACATACTTTTGTTTCAAATTACATTCCAAATTTCAACAACCAATGCTACAAAACAACAAACATGAACTTGATGCCTGATAATCTCTATGTTGCAACACTAACATGCAACATAGATAGTTCAATGGATAATGCCACCGAGATTTGATGTAATTCGTAGTTTGTGGGATATTGTGGTATCTCCCTCTCTTTTAGTTAGTATGTCTCACATAAACCCTTCTCAGCTTAAACCTGCCAAGGGGGGTATGGGATGGGAGATGGAACCCAAATCAAGAAGCCCAATGGGTGCATCAGTCCTTAATCTCCATATTTGAATTTAGTACCTTATTTGGTGAAAGGGATGAGAAAGACATAATAGGGAAGTATGGAGGAGAAGAGCAGTGGCGATGGCGATGGCGATGGCGACGAGAATGAGCAGCTCTTGATCGCGCTTCTACAGCAAAATGTTGCATCCATGGGGCATTCTGCAAAGGACGAGCGCCTCAGAGCGATAGCTGGACTGACCGCCCATTTAGAGCTGATAAAGGATGCCCTCTGCCTGAAGATGGTGAGGGAGGCCCTGGAGCGTCAGCTCTGGAAGGAAGATGATGGCTCCTTGCTGGCTCACATCGTCATGGTTCTTTCCTCTGTAGCTGTTAGGGAGGTTGATTTAGCAGCTAAGAATAGCTCGGAGGTTGAGCAGATTACTGGCTCTGCTCACTTGGTGGTTGCTGCCCTCCTCAATTATGTTTTGCATGAAGATCTTTGTTCGTCTCGTTTTGATCCTGGTGTAAGGCTTCAAGTTTTGCGATCCTTGAAGAAGCTTCAGGACAAAGTAGGCCCAGTGAAAGCCGAGCTAGGTACGCATTGGGCGACAGAGCAGTTGGCTAGCAAAAGTCCACGAGTCCGGAAATGGGCCTTGAAGGTTCTTGTAAGCAGTGTTGGAAAAAAAGGTTGCAACAGAAAGTCGTCAGGAACTCACAGGCTTATAGAAACGCCCTCCCTACACGAATTTGGTGGAGTTGGGGAACATAAAGACACTTCTTTGAATGTAGCACACTGCAGGAAGGCTCTGCTACAGTTCATGATGGACCCTAATCCTTGTGTAAGACAAGCAGCAGTTGATGGAGTAGTCGAGCTTCACAAGAAAGGATTTGTTGTAACAAAAGAGTGCTATGAACGTGCCGTTGCACTTTTGAATGATGTCTTTGAAGCTGTTCGCCTGTCTGCCATAGACCTGGTCAGTATATGTATGTATCAAACTCATGATTTCCATAAATGATTTGACGCTTCACATATCTTTGAAATTTGGTAAGGGACTTCTGAATGAATGTATCAAAGGAACCCAAAATAATTGGGTTGTTTATGTGGCTTGCAGCTGTTTCAAGATTGTGGCAAGTGAGAAACTCTAATCAGGGTTTTAATACACTAGTTTTATGCGATATGCATCATGTATTCTAGAAGAGTGTTTGTCCTTCATATCTTGCTTCTCTCCACTCTAAGTTAACATGCATTTTCTTAGCATCTGGAGAAACAGGGATCTCCTGAAAATTTGAGAAGCTTGGATGAGAGTTCAAGTAAAGCTTGCTGGCTATGACTATACGTTTGGAATGTTGTTGGTTCGATATTGATTTTTGACTTTTTGGGTTGTACGATTATTTGGTGCTAACCTTTACCTACTGTCATTGTTAACCTTTCAAATAATCAGATTGAATTTGTGAATATATGTATACTCCAATTTCACAAAGAGATATGTATGTATTCATTTGTATCCTACTTTGATGCTAAGATTTTGTAAAAAATTTCTGGAATTTTAATTTAAAAGTTAATCATTTGCTCTTATTTTTGGTCCAAACATGTGGAGGTATTTTACTGTTCTGGGTTGCAGCTCAGAACCAATGTTTGCTTGAATCGCGGTTTGAACCGCTGGAACCGTTTTTGGTTGCGCCCGGGCCTGAGACTCTCCATAACAGGTTTTTGGAGATAGAGAAGAGTGCAGGAGAGGAGAGTGAGTGAGAGAGGAGGAGAGGAGTGAGAGAAGAGGAGGTAGTGAGAGAAGATTTTGGAGGAAAGTGGGCTTTTTGCCATTTGATTTAGATTTTGCCATTGAGAGTTGAAACTTGAGAGGAGCATTGATAAAATGATCAATCATCATTGGAATTTGGTAGGAGGGAGTCTTGAGAGGGAGTGAGAGGGAGAGGGAGTGTGTGTAGGAGAGAGAGTGAGTGAGAGGGAGAGGGAGAGAGTGCCATGAACACCAAGCTGTTATGGCACCCTTTTACAAACTAACCCTATTATCAAGGCTCTCCAATTAGAAGCACCAAAAGACTACTTGTCTATTTGATTGGTTGGGCAAGTTAATTGGTATCGATATAGCTGCCCTAATGGTTCCCATGTGGTTGTAAAGTCCAATTGTAGTTAGCGAGGTAAAATTTAACTAGCATCTATAATGCTTGCCCTTGAAAGTTGTAATATTGATGAGCTTTGTATATGCGAGGAGCAATAATTTAGGCTTTACTAATTTGAATTTTCTTATCCACATAGGCTTGTAGTGTGCTTGTGAAACTGCATCAAATTGTATGTCCAATTTGTTTCTTTTCCTACATATTTCTTGGTTGATCCAATCTTCTTTGTCCTCGTATGTTTCAGGTGGAAATATGTGTAGAAGTAGCTCAAGGATCTATCAATATGTGTTTCTTTTCCTGCATATTTCTTGGTTGATCCAATCTTCTTTGTCCTCGTATGTTTCAGGTGGAAATATGGGTGGAAGTAGCTCAAGGATCTATCAATGGATCAAATATGAGCGATCAAGTGAATAATGCATTTTTGCAGGTGGTACAAGAGGTTAAAAAGTTTGTATTAGTTAGCTATCAAATAAATCTATTCTAATATTCTTCATGCTTCTTTATGAACTTAAAGTTTAGTAGATGATGCAACAAGTTTCTTTGGTTAGACATTTCAAGGTATACTATGATATTTGTTATAGTGTAACAACTTAGCAAATGTACTAGCCACAAAATTCTCAAAAGTTTGTTCTTTATAAAGAACAAGAGAGTACACGATAATTGCATTCTACACATCCATAGAAAATTCAAACTACTTGGATAAGAAAGGTAGAGATATACACATGCACTATTGAAATTTAACTGTGAACGCTATCTACATGTTATTTCAAGCAACATGCAATCTATGATTTGCAACCAAATGTTATAACTTTGGAATTCTTTAAAACATGTGTTATAAACATTGGGAAAATCTATTCAAACCTTTTTGAAACCCTTTTTCATTTTTCTTATATTTTCTTAAAGAATTTTATTGGGTATTATGCAAATTATTAAGCGATATGGGGCTCAAGCACACATGAACAACAATGTTGATAGCATATATTGATGTTCGTGATAGTTAATAGCTAGATTTTGGAGGGCTGATTGTGAGCATCATTCAACGACATTATTATCATGAACCTGTCATCCTACCTTCCAAGAATCTTGACAAAACAAAGTGAGGGAGACTATAGAGGATTTCTTGCTGGAATTTTTTGGGAAGCAAGTTTAATACTTGACAAGCAACAATAATTATTTTTGAGCTATTTCTTTTAGAAATAAGTATTCACGATCTTGGACTTCAATGTAGTAGGGCATTAGAGGAGTTTTTTAAAAGAGTTTAAGGTTTTGAAATGAGCATGAAACGTGCGAGTTTGGAACATATGAGTTTGGTTAATATTGCATACACCACTATAGAATCCGGTCCATCACAATAATAATCTGTATTCCGGAATTTGGCTCGCTTTTTGTACACTATCTTGCAAAGTTGTAAAGAAAATTACCCGATTGCTTATTAGTTGGATCTTCCAGTTAAAGTCGGAGTTCATCCTGTATGCATGTAAGTCGTTTAAAGGAATGACTTAGTAGAAAGGATAACTTGATTCCGAAAGGTGAACTAATTGAATCTGACTACCTTTGTAGTGGTGGTGCTAGAGAAGATCATTGACGTTCGTTGACACTATTTGGAAAACCGAATGGTTTTGAATATTAGGTCCATTGGAAAGGGAAATTAGATGATGAGGACACTTGGGAGAGGGAAGATTACTTATCATTGAGCTTCCCTGGGTGGTGCATGCAATTGATGTGTGCCAATGGTTATGGCATGACCATGTTGGCGTGTGTGACCCGACCTGTACTGTGTTTATAGAGGTGGATCTGCATGAACTTGGCATTCATTCTCTCTTGGAGAGTGAAGAGATCTCTCATGTGATTAGGCCAGGATGATATCTTGCCTCAAGGTGTAGGTATGTAGAGGACGAAACTAGGATGCAGTGGTATGGGACATCGTAGCTTGGTGGAAGCCTGAGCATGCTTGATGGTTGTAGCCTGCCTGTCCCAATGCTTGGAGCTTTGGAAATTTTGCTTCTCTGTTCAATCTCGTGTCCACCATCCGTTCACATGGTTTAGGAGATCAATGCACAATTTGATTATAAAATGCTATCTAGCTTGAACGTGCAGAGTTTAAGGTTTAGTGAATTTTTCCAAACCCAACAATATTGATGTGAACAGTTCTGGTGTCCTATCCAGAATTTGTAGTGCTGATGCAGGTTACTTGTAGCCTAGACAGTGTTATGACACTAAGTTATGATGAAAACAATGCATTTCCCAAGACTAGAAAAACTGCAACTTTACGAAATGGAAATGAAAATACACTTACATTACAAAGAAGAGATTGACAAGATGCTACAATTATTGTTGATGCAAAGGCTGAAACTCACCTGAAATTTGAATGAAAACTAAGTGTAATCTCTAATAGATCACCTGATTGGTAATAGGCCTATTTATTATCTTATGGGTCAGGTTAGGGCTAGGTATACAAGCTACTTATTAGGGCCCATTAAGAGCCCAATAATCAATGATTGTCACTGCTATTTGTCTTATCCAAACTATATTGTGTAATGTCAAAGAATAACAGGTCAGCCTGATGCTAACGGCTGAAGGAGCTTTCATTAATATATCTGTAACTACACGTCTCTTCCCATTGATGAAGACTTTAGGTATGCCATTTCTTATGCGGCATGCGTTGCTCAAAGGTAACCTTTTATGTCCAAAAGATTTGCTAATAATGACCAACCATATGATGGACCCAATGGACCCAAATGGAAGGTCTTAACAATTCTAAGTGCATCGTTTTAAAAATTTACAGAATTGCAAGCGTTATACGTTGCCACATTTGCCATATGATTAATCCCTACTGCTTCTATGATCGTCTCTAGATGCATGTATATGTATTCTCCTAACTTTGTGAATGTAATGGCATTCACGATGGACAAGGGGACAGGAAATACTTGCTAGTGTTAACAAAGTCTCTAATTGGTTGCATATGTGAGTAACCATTCTAAACCTTTTTCAATTAAAACTCTGAAGCTCTTTGAAAATTGAATGTGCTACTTGTTGCAATTACAGGTTGCACCCTATGCACCTCTAAAGACTTGCCTCTCCTAGCTGTATGCCTCATATTATTTCCATGAACAACTTCCATAAGCACTTCGCATTCTGGAGAGTTGGAGGAGATAGGAGCAGCTTGTGGAAGCACAGTCTTAAACAATAATAAATCATGAGGTCTTCAACAGCTTTGAAAACTTGATATTTTGAATATTTCTGAAATATCAACGTTTTAAAAACATTTGGAGCAGATTTCAAATGCATTTGGCAATCGTACGAAGATGAGATATCGGTACAAGAAATGGTACATTATCACGTGAGTCGTATGTGCAGTAAAAGATGAAGCCTGCTACAGAAATCAGGTTGAAAGAACATATATCATAAATCCAGGGATATACGTGGGTTTATAACTACGTGCCGGTCATACTCTTGCAAGAACATTAGGTTTGGATGACTTGTGAGCAGGTTTGATTTTCTTTGGGCTTAGATATTATTTACAGCTGGTCAATGTTTCACGGGCTCATTTCATACGTCGTTGCGAAACGCGTTTGAAACGACTGGTTCTGGTTTGAAACGAGAGTTTTTTTTAGGTTTTTTTAAAAAAAATGTGTTTTTAAGGGTTTTTGGGGTTTACACATGTCATAGAAAGTCTGATAACAAGTAGATACATCCAATTTCATGAGAATGCTCCAGAGAATGCAATTTAAAGAGGAGAAGCTCTTAGCTATGTATGTACTATGGTCATTGGTGACTATGGTCACTTTCCTCAGTCAATTATTGATATTGTCACCATTCATCATACAGTCTCAATTTTCAAACATCCAAGAACTTCCAAAAATTATAACAGTAAAGTTATAAACTAGTTACCAATACTACAGAACTTACAAGTTACGACTTACAAATTATAATGCACTGACCACTGACCACTTGGAAGTTGGCACTAAGTTCTAACTAGTAACAAATCACAAATTACATAATACAATTCTAGTGTCAAAAGTTTAAACTTTAAAGTTTAAAGTAAAAGCAATGATGATGCATAAATAACAAGAGTGTCAAGCGTGGCCACTGGCCTCAAGGCTCAAGCCTGAGGCCCCATGAGTTTGAAGTCAACTGTCGTATGTAATATGTATAACTACTATGCTAGAGCCTAGAGTATGCCACTATCATGTATGTTGAGCAGTGAGTACTGAGCAGTGAGTGCCCCCCCCCCCCCATCTAGGCTCTAGCCTCTAGTTGCCCGCCTCGGACGCTGTCATTGTGGAGGCACTGGCATGTCCTTAGGCTCAATGTCATCCTCCCCATCATCAGAGTCACCCTCATCCTCCTCATCCTCATCCTCATCCGATCCCTCACCCTCAGTGGCGGATTCCTCATCTGAGTCAGAGCCAGAGGGACTCTTAGAGGTGTCTGAGACTGCTACATGGCTCGGCCCCTCTCCTGCGCTCTTGGTCTTGCGTGCTGTAGCTCGAGTGGTAGGCCCTGCGCAATGCACACAAGGAAATTGGAATCAGGACTTAGGCTCGAGAGTCGACATGTAACATTACTTTTAACTTACAATTTACAAATTACAATTTACAAATTACAATTTACAATCTAGTGATCTACTATCTACTATCTAGTATATCTACAAAACTTCAAAGTACCAAAAGCCTACTAATATAACGTAGTGAACGGGGAATCGGGCATCAAAATCAACCTGCAGCTGCTGGGCCTTCCGATGGAGTAGAGCATAGACATCCTCCTCCTCTTGATCTTGGTGGCAAGTCTAGAACCCTTGCCACATTGATCTCATCGAGATTAACCTACGAAAATTGAAATTAAACCAAGATTTCAATTCTCAACAGTAAGTACTAGTAAACGATTTAAAAAA
This sequence comes from Diphasiastrum complanatum, assembly GCA_029204225.1. Lineage (NCBI taxonomy): Eukaryota > Viridiplantae > Streptophyta > Lycopodiopsida > Lycopodiales > Lycopodiaceae > Diphasiastrum > Diphasiastrum complanatum. The sequence continues at coordinate 29,325,298 of CM055096.1, read as the reverse complement.
CAATAACAAATTTGAAATGTAAATGTGGAAAGTTGAAACTTGAAGCAAATGGCAAGTTTTTGCAACTTGGGAACATCATTCCCGTACTTCATCCACCATGAAACAGGGCGGAATGGCCCTTCCCTTAGCATGGCAACTGCACGATCGAAATTGAGGTGCTCGGTCCTGAACATTCAACATTCAACATTCATCGCCATTCAAAATAGTGGATTTTCCCGTGTTTTTATATAGTCTGCAGAATTACAAGTGTTTTTACACAGTCTGTAGAAATACACGGAGTTTGAAACAGTGTCGCATTTTTCGCCTGTCAGGAATCTCTTTGTAAAATCATAGTGTCGCATTTTTCGCTTTTTCCAAAGAGTCTCAAATGCTAAGGAAATGACTCTGGCAAAGTGTGGGGCAACCCTAAATGAGATTTAAGGGCACTGTCATTTTTCGCAAAATCCTGACACTGTCGCTTTTTCGCGACAGTGTCGCTTGTGGCTGTTTTAGTTCATTTTTGCAGAACTACAGTTTTGGTTCATTTATGCAGACAGAATGTTTACGGCCAATTTCACCGCTTATCAACAATTGATGACAAGGAACCGGATGGATGCCAGCGGATCACCAGCCAACTGGCGATCGCAATTGACGACCTAATTTCTTAGTATAAATAACTATTCATATTCATACAATTTTAAAAAGTTATCAGAATTATCAGTAGAAGTTTTTGAATAGTTAGCGCTCTCTCTCTCTCTCTCTCTCTCAAGCCTACGAGCTTGAACACTCCTAAGCATTCTTGCTCACTTCTTAGAGTTGTTTTAGAGATTGCTATTGCGCTACTGCTTATCAGCATTGCGCTTAATTCAGACTTTCATTTTAGTCGCTAAGAGATAGCATAGAGTACGCAGTTTTGATCCGCAACTTATTGTACTCATTTACTTCTGTTTCGTTTTCATACTGAATCAATACCGTCCTTTATTGCGTTCAGCTTTGTCTCAGAATGTATGCGTTTATGTAGTTTTTCGCGACTAATTCGCGAGTAATTCGTGACAAATTATTTGTTTGATAATTCAATGCTTTATTGTTTGGCTACGTAATCACTATAGTACTGATGATTTCAAAGTTAGTTATTATAAGTTCAAACGTGATTTCTATCACTATTGTTTTGTTTGAAATTGATAGGCATAAGTCATGCATTGTGAAAGAGGAAGATAGTTTATTCCGCCATGCACGAAAAGTTTTCTTTCTAGACACTCGAATTATTTTCATTCGTTTGTTTTCGAGCTAGACCTATCTTCTGCACACCACTTTCCGACATGGTATCAGAGCAATTTCACTACTTCTTTATCTAATACCTACATGGTATTAAAGCGAAATCTCTAATACTTGATATCTTTCGCGATATCAAATTGATAATCATACTCTTCAGTTATTTTCAACCTTTCAGTATCAGAGAATTGATTTTCCTATAGTTGGCATTACTGCATCTTAGCGTCATCGATACAATCGACAGACTAAGTTCCAGATGGATTCTCAAAGTAAAGCTGGTCTTATCGCAGACAAGCTGAATGGATCCAATTATCATTTATGGAAATTTAAGATGAGGACCTTGCTAATCGCCAAGGAGTTATGGGATGTTGTTGCAGGTACAGAAGTAAAACCTGCAGACGACGACTCAAAGTGGAAATCGAAGGACGGTAAAGCTTTCGTGCTTATTATCCTCAATATATTAGATACACAGATTGGACACATAGCTGAAGCTAAAACGTCAAGAGACGTTTGGGACATTTTCAACTCACTATATGACGTGAGGGACGTAACTACTAAGTTGCATCTACGAAGGAAATTCTTCACATTCAAAATATCTACTGGTGATTCTTTTCAGAGTCACATTAACCAGTTTAAGAATCTCTTGCAACAGATGGCCGCTGTCGGATCAGTCATAGACGATCAAGACACAATTATGACATTGCTTTCAAGCTTGCCCTCTACATATGAGAACTGGGTGATGGTCATATCGACACACACACAGATTTAACTCTTACTAGAGTTATCACTATGTTGCTGCAAGTAGATAATAGAAGAAGTCAAGACACTTCGTCTACTTCCTCCTCTCAGGCTCTATATGTCAACAAAGGCTCTAAGTGACAGAAGCAGAAAAGCTCCAAGAAGGCTGCAACGAATCAGAAATAGACTCAAAGTCAAGCACAATCATCAGATCCACAATCGAAGAAGAAGATGTTTTGCAGGTATTGCAAGCGCAATAACCATGAGATCAAGGATTGTCGAATTCTTCAAGTGAAGAATGCAGCCAAGCAACTTGATCAACAAGCAAACACAGTTTCATCATCTCCCCAGGTCGAAGTGGACGAAGGCGCATTCACGGTCAAAGATCAAAGCGCATTTTTGGATGATTCATGGTTTCTGGATTCTGGAGCTACACAACATATGACCAATCAACGTGAGATCTTCAACTCCTACACGCCTTACAGCACGAAGAAATTTGTTCATCTTGGTGACAATAGTACTCACACTATTGAAGGTGAAGGTACTGTAAGATTGCTGTTCCAGCATTATCAATTCAAATTACTATCAAAGGTCTTATATGTTCCTAAACTCTCTACAAATTTGTTATCAGTGAGTAGAATTACAGATTTAGGTCATAAGGTAGAATTTGAATCTGATCAATGCATAATTGTTGATAGGAGTAATAAGATCCTTGCACTCTGCAAGAGGCAGAGTTACTTATATAGATTGGCACATTGTTATTCAGAGTCTAGTCAAGCCTTGAAAACCTCTGTTCTAGTCAATAAAGCATTACTATGGCATCATCGCTTAGGACACTTGAATTATGCATCTGTTTTGAACATGTCCAGACAATCCATGGTCCTTGATCTCGACTATCCTTTTGGTAAGGTCGATCTCCCTGTCTGTCATAGCTGCATCTTTGGAAAGCAGACTAGGATTCCTTTTAGATCAAACCATAGGCATGCAGCAAAAGATCTGTTAGATGTTGTTCATACAGATATATGTGGACCTACGCAAACTCCTTCATTGCTAGATGCAAAGTATTTCATTACCTTTATTGACGAATTCTCCAGAAGAACAGCTATTTATTTCATTAAACAGAAATCAGAGGCTTTCATCAAATTCAGACAATCCAAAGAGTGTGCTAAGAATCAAACTGGCAAATGAATCAAAGCACTGAGGTCAGATAACGGAGGAGAATACGTCTCCAACGAATTCAAGGACTACTGCCTTAACAACGACATTGAGCAACAATACATTACCTCCTATTCGCCTCAGTCAAATGGTCTTGCTGAGAGAAAGAACAAAACCTTAGTTGAATCGGCAAAGTGCATGTTATCACATGCGACACTTCCGAAGTGCTTCTAGGCTGAAACTGTTTCAACAACTACCTATATTCAGAATAGATGTCCTACTAAAGGCCTCTCAGACAAAACACCATTCGAAGTTTGGACAGGTACCAAACCTTCTTTATCAAACTTACGAGTTTTTGGATGTACTGCTTTTGCACAGATACCTCGTGATCCGACTTCCAGAGTATCAAATGTATTTTCATCAGCTACACTACTTCAGATCAAGCCTACAAGTTGTTCGATCCCATTGAGTCGAAGATATTCACTAGCCGGGATGTCATCTTCATTGAAGACCAGTTTCAAGACCTCAAAGGAAAGGGCAGTCCCCATGTAGCCGACCTATCAGATTCTCGTGACGCTTTGAACTTTCCAGTTCCTCAGTCGACTATTCCTATTGAAGGTCCAAGCTCCTCTACTTTTGACGAACAACAAATCAACGGCTGATCAGAAGATGATGATGTTGTAGATCAACAACTACAATATGATGGAAATGATCAACTTCCTGTATTACCCAGAAGATCTTCAAGGACTAGCAGACCACCTAACCGGTATATCGATGAGTCTGCAGCCTATGTTGTTCAGGAACCGATGGCTGTCCAATAGGCTCTCAGTCAGCCTGATTCAGATCTTTGGAAGGAAGCTATGGATAAAGAGTATTCATCTCTTATCAAGAACTAGACGTGGACAATTGTCGAATTACTTGCTAGCAGAAACGTAGTTGATTGCAAATGGATTTTCAAAGTCAAGTACAATGCAGATGAAAGCATCAACATGAGAAAGGCACGACTTGTCGCCAGAGGATTTTCTCAGATATACAACGTCGATTACACTGAGACCTTCAGTCCAGTAGTCAAGCATTCTTCTATTCAACTTTTGCTATCGTTTGCCGCTGTAGCAGATTTGGAAATACATCAAATAGATGTATAGACAACATATCTCAATGGAGTTATCGAAGAAGACATTTACATGGTGCAACCCGAAGGTTATATTATCGAGGGTAAACACAATCATGTGTGTAAACTCCACAAGGCACTTTATGGCTTGAAGCAATCTGCTCGAGCATGGTTTCAAAGGATCAATACTTTCCTTATTGATCACGGCTACACGCCTAGCTCTTCAGATTCAAACGTTTACTTCAAGGCAGTGCATCAGTCTTTTATCATTATCACTTTATACGTGGATGATACATTGCTTTTCAGCAATCGTACCGATCTGATAAAAGAGGCCAAGACAATGCTATCTTCTGAATTCGACATGAGCGATCTGGGCAAAGCTCAATTTATCTTGGTATTCAAGTCCACAGAGACAGAAAACAGAAGTTGATCTACATTACTCAACAGAGGTACATCGGCAACATGTTAGTCAGATATAATCTGATGAATTGCAAGTTAGTTCTCTCACCAATGGAACTAGGTCTCAGATTGTCAAAGGACCAGTGTCCCCAAACAATTCATGAGAAGCAGCAGATGCGTGAGTATCCTTACCATTCTATTATAGGATCCCTTATGTACGCCATGATCTGTACCAGGCCAGACATAGCTTTTGCAGTCAGCTCTCTCAGTCAGTATATGACTAACCCTGGTATAACACATTGGAAGGCTCTTGTCAGAGTCATGAGATATCTTCGAGCTACTATGGACTTTTGCATTTGTTATGGAGCAGTCGGCAACGACAAACTCAATTTACTCAGTGGTTACACAGATGCAAGTTGGGCAAGAGATGTAGACACTCGTAAACTTCCGGATTTACATTCTTCCTCAACAATGGTCCAATTTTTTGGAACAGTCACAAGCAATCTTCGATAGCTCTATCTTCCACTGAATCAGAGTATATCGCAGCCTCTCAAGCTACAAAGGAAGCAATTTGGTTGAGGAATTTACTCTCAGATATCGGTCTGAATCAATATGCTCCGACGACATTATTTTGTGATAATCAAAGTGCCATCGCTTTATCAGCCAACCCTAGATTTCATTGTAGGAGTAAGCACATTGAATTGAAGTATCATTTCGTCAAAAGCAAAGTTCTCAACGAAGAGGTCAGATTGCAGTACTGTAGAACGCAAGATATGATAGCAGATGTTTTTACTAAAGCATTAAATTTGGAATCACACAGAAGATTCTGTGTAGAACTAAGTTTGAAGGTCAAGGCATTCAAGGATTCAGATTAAGGGGGAGTGTTAGATTAGTCTCCTTCTTACCAATCGACTAATCGGTTTCAATCTTCATCCATTATTTATCCAGTTCTGCGGATTTTTTCTCGTGTTTTTATACAGTCTGCAGAATTACAAGTGTTTTTACACAGTTTGCAGAAATACACGGCGTTTGAAACGGTGTCACATTTTTTGCCTGTCAGGAATCTCGTGTAAAATCACAATGTCGCAATTTTCGCAGAGCCTCAAATGCTAAGGAAATGACTCTGGCAAAGTGTGGGGCAACCCTAAATGAGATTTAAGGGCACTCTCTCATTTTTCGCATTTTTTGCAAAATCCCGACATTGTCTCTTTTTTGCGACAGTGTCACCTGTGGCTGTTTTAGTTCATTTCTGCAGAACTACAGTTTTGGTTCATTTATGCAGACAGAATGTTTACGGCCAATTTCACCGCTTATCAGCAATTAATGACAAGGAACCAGATGGATGCCAACGGATCACCAGCCAACTGGCAATTGCAATTGATGACCTAATTTCTTAGTATAAATAACTGTTCATATTCATACAGTTTTAAAAAGTTATCAAAATTATCAGTAGAAGTTTTTGAATAGTTAGCTCTCTCTCTCTCTCTCAAGCCTGCGAGCTTGAATACTCCTGAGCATTCTAGCTCACTTCTTAGAGTTGTTTTAGAGATTGCTATTGCGCTATTGCTTATCAACATTGCGCTTAATTCAGACTTCCATTTTAGCCGCTCAGAGATAGCGTAGAGTACGCGGTTTTGATCCGCAACTTATTGTACTCATTTACTTCTGTTTTGTTTTCATACTGAATCAATACTATCCTTTATTGCGTTCAGCTTCGTCTCAGAATGTATGCGTTTCTGTAGTTTTTCGCGACTAATTCGCGACAAATTATTTGTTTGATAATTCAATGCTTTATTATGTGGCTACGTAATCACTGTAGTATTGATGGTTTCAAAGTTAGTTACTATAAGTTCAAACGTGATTTCTATCACTATTGTTTTGTTTGAAACTGATAGGCGTAAGTCATGCATTGTGAAAGAGGAAGATAGTTTATTCCGCCATGCACAAATTTTTTTCTTTCTAGACACTCGAATTATTTTCATTCGTTTCTTTTCGAGCTAGACCTATCTTTTGCACACCACTTTCCGACAAGAAGACACCAATATATTCACAGGATGGTGGCTCCTTGCATCAGTCCAACCATTTGATATTATGGTGCATCCAAACCTAAAACATTCGACAACAATTTCAACTAACTAAGTTGCAAATTTGGAGATTGAAAGTTGGTATACCTCGCCCATGACTTCCTAATGGGCTGTAGGTCAGTATTCACGGACTGCCGCTTAGCATGTAGCTCTCTCGTCCTCAACTGCTCCATGGTCGGGCCCTCCCACTCAACACCGATACGAGACACTGCTCGCATTATATCTCTCCATGCAGGGGTCTGTGCCACATGAAAGGGGAGGTCGTGCAAGTTAAAGCACCTCCTAACAGCAATAGCAACTGCATTCCCCACATCTAAAAACCTGCCTACGGAATCTCAGATCGCACCTTGGGTTCAAACCGCCCAACCTCTCCTTGAAGCAATGGGCATTTACCTAACGCTCTTTACCTGCGCCCTCAATATGGACTTCATCGTCATGGCTACGCCACGTGGGATGAAGATAAACACCGCTTTTATGTCCAATACCGGGGTACCACGCACCGTGTGCATGTGAACACTGCCTCCCTGGTGACCATAGGAATTCTTTCCGGTGATAGACCAAAGCCATCACACCGCCGTGCTCCTAAACTAATTCGCCCCTACCTAGACTCCTCAGAATCCATTCAACAGACGAATGATGGATATCTGATCGCCGCCATCAACGATCCCGTCGTCCAAGCTGCCGCTCATCTCATGAACAATTTTCTAGCCATTAAGTTTGCGGAGCGACTGCTGGAAGGCTGTCACAAAAACATCCCTGCCTCTCACATGTCCTCGACCCCGTCCCCTAACACCTCCAGCCCTACCAATAGCACTACTGCTTGCCCCACCTACTGGCACTGCAGGAGTCTCTCCAGAAGAAGGTGGAATAGATGCTGCAGCGGAGCTAGTGCCGGCTACAGGTGACGGCTGTGATGGGGAAGTTTTGAGCAAACACTGCAGCTGGTTTATCTGACATACATCGGCCTACATATGCTCTGTAGAGGTTGAGTGGTAAGTATTTTTTTCTCCTCTCCCTCTGCATGTTCTCCATCAGAGCTCTATGAATTCTTCCTAAAAGCCTAACCTTTTGACTCATTATTATGGTATTGACAAAGTGGTTCACTTGTTAATTCCTTAAATGTGCATGCGCTCTATTGAGGCAGGGAAAGTAGTCAATTGTATGACTAAAGACCTTTGAAAGTTTGAGTTAGCTTATGATAAAAGGGCCATCCCACATAGTTCTTGAATTCTCTCTGTTTGAAAATGGCTATCAGGGAAGTTGAAGGCTGCACTTTTTTTAAACTTTTGACAATTTCTTTAACAAACTGACATGAATTTAGTGTCCCAACCAGGAAGTCCTTCATTAACATCTTTAAGTTCTTCCAAAAACATTGGCCTACCTTATCTGCCTAATTGATGTGGAGTTCTCTGTACAGATGTTTGTGTTACAAAGATCTCTTTAGCAAAGGTGGTTTGAAAAATTTCTTTGCAGGTATGCAGTGCAGTAACAGATATGGAGATGAGAGTAAGATTAAAGGCCTGCCATGCACTTGGGAGGATGACACATGTGAATGAGAGATTTTTGCTGCAAGCACTTAGCAAAAAATTGTTTGAAGCTGGTGAGAGCGAGACAACCACTTCGATTGGCAACATATTGCAAGAAAGAGGAAATGGGTTTGTGGGACATGAATCTCAAGTGGTCCATCCTTACCAGGGTGCTGCTGGAGCATTTGTTCATGGACTTGAAGATGAGTTTCATGAAGTAAGTGGTGGTTGAAACTTGAAAGTGAAATGTAGTGATCCATCAATGGGAATACATGTGTAGCTAAACATGAGAGGAACAAAGAGTTGGTTCACTTAGCAGTCAAGGAAACATATTTGAACTCACGTGTCATTTTTAGCCAGAGGTGGTTTCACCTCATACTTGTCAAATTTTATCACTAGGATCTGCGATATAGTACTTGGAGAAGACAAAATGATGCAGATGATTTTAACACCTCTTGAGCAGAAGATGCGTGTTACCTAATCTATATCTTCTTTACTAAGCTACTTTATGGTCTCTTGTTTTGCAGGTGCGACTAGCATCCATCCAGTCTTTGGCAAATTTAAGTGGACATTCTGAAAAGCTGGCAAGAGCTTCCTTGGAGATGCTGTTAGATATGCTCAATGATGATTCTCAGCTTGTTAGGATCACGACAATTCATGCTCTCATCCAGCTAGCTTTAGCGGACTGTTTGTTTGTGGAGCAAAAGCATCTTCATTTGGTATATTCAATGTTCTTTTTGCTGTAAATTTCCCTTTTTCACTCAACTATAGTAAAGGTGGAGGATTTGATGAGGATACGCCTCCTCCTGGGCATTTTTGGGAGTTCCATGTATCCATTTTTGGTTCCGTCCTGCCATATTTTGATTGATGTACTTTTAGCAGTTGTTACTTAGCCTGATCTTGACAGAATCAGTTTGAGCTCTATTTGTAGAAAACCTGTAAATATGAATGCTCTTCCTCCTTGTGTCAAGAAAGTCTGGAATCTTCCACTGCTTGCTTGCACCTTTGGCCTTTTTATTTGCCAATATCTCGGACATAATCTAATGCCGAAGTTGCTCCTCTTTTAAGTGAATTTTGTATCTCAAAAGAACATTCAAAAGAATATCCATTCTGTCTTTGATGTTTGTAAATCTATTATGATAAATATGATGAGAAGAGTGTCACTGATGCATATCTTGGCTCCATGGAGGTGATCACAGAGAATAAAAACTACAGGGCAAAAGCCATCTAATATGCTGACATTGGTTGAATCTTTCAAGAAATCAAAAGTTGTCTGTTCTTCATAGGTCTGTTCCATTTATTCTAAGTTGTGAGATCCTTATTTGGGTCCTATTGTTGCTGCAGATACATTGATCCTTCTTGCATCATTTTTGAAAGAGTCCGTTTCTATAGATGCTAAATTATGTCCTCTTGCAATTGATGCTTGCTTGTTAGAATCTAAAACTATCTAATAAGTTCATCTACTGCATTGAAGGGTCTTTCAGAGTCCATGGCTTGTTATCATAATGGAAAGCTAAAGTTCTGAATCATGTGACTTCGAATTTGAAAAAAGTCTCATTTCTTCCATCACACTCACACTCCATTTTATACCGAGGAGGAAGTTCTTCTTTGTAAGTGTTGTTCGTATGTGTATAATGCTCAAATAATTTTGTCTCTGTTTGCAAAGATTTTATTTGGAATGATGAATCAATATTGAATAAAGTCTATTCTTTAGTAGGAACTTGTAGCGCTTGTTTTCTTTCCAATATGAGTGTAATGAAGAATTGTCAAGATTTGTGTCATTGTTATCCAAATCGTTACCCAAATCTTCCTATTTGTATATGGCATGGAAATTTTGTAATGTTTCCTAAAGACCTAAGTTTATTGTAACAGCTTGTAGAATTATGCAACACTTCTTGTACATTAGAAGGAAAAACTTCACGTATGCTTCTTTAACCATATGCCTTCATGACATTATACACGCAAATCAATCTGGAAGATTTGAAGTTCATATTGATAAGCTAATCACAGATGGTTTTGACAATAAACTAAAGGACACACAATGCAAATCTTTGAAAGTTGAAAAGAGTGCTCTTCATTTTGAGTTTTGTTGGCTTAAGAACAAAAATCAAGATTTGAAGAAGATAAAGCCGACTTGCTCACAGAAGTGACCAAGATAAGATTCCTATTGTGATTAAACAATAGCCAAACACATGGGAGAAAACACAAGTGATGAGATAAACTCCAACTATGTCCTATTACATATGTGGTAGGGTGCACTACGTTATATAGAGTTTAGCATCATGTCTCTATGCTATTAATGAAAGAGCAACTTTAAAGCAATTTCCTAAATGGTGTCTTTAAATATGGTAAAAGTACTTAACACTTATCTATATCAAAACTCGTGCTCCTAACTTGACTTTACTAATAATAGGTAAAGGCCCCTAGGATCAGCACGTAGCATGCCCCGATAATTTTAATTAATCCTAGACAACAACGTTAAGGGTAAGAATGTGACCATTAACTCTAACATACCATGTCAAAGTTCGACAACATAAAGCAACAACACAAAGTGCATCCATGGGCCGCACGTGGGATCCCATCCCCACCACCTAGCCACTTACCATCCCTTTGACCTCAAAAGGTTGGTACCAAGGGAATAGGGAATATTGTCTACTTTGAGCTTATATAGAGGCTCTCATCCATTTGACCTTTGCTTATGGGACATTTCTTGCATCTTCTCCGGGTGCCACAAGCTCCAACACGCTCATTGTGTGCAACTTGCAAATTGGTCTGCTAACACCCCCACTCAAGCAAGCTCAATGAGACACCTCGCCCACACTTGGCTCTGATACCATGTCAAGATTCGGCAGTTGGAAGCGGCACAACCGGTCCAGTAAACTACAATACGTAGGCTGCTATCAGGGGACTACGAAACATTGTCTACTTTGCATAGTTACCAGGGAATGGGAACGAAATGGGAACGTGAACCTTGGGAACGGGAATGTTGTCGAGAAGTTGGGAACAATGACTTATTGAGAGTAGCTTAGTCTTAGGTTAGATTTTTGCATAAGATTAGTACATAGCTTTACTCTTAAACTAATCAATTTCTTGCATTTTAGCTTACCTAGAATCATCGAAACTTGTTTGAATGTTTGAGTGATAACTCCCAAGCTTCATAAGTGATTGCGAGTCTTTGGCATCCTTCATTTTTTAGTATGGTATTAGAGCCAAGTTGAAGCTTTGATCAATACATCAAACTATGAATTCACTTGAAGGCCAAAATTGAGTTACCTCTAATTTGAGAGGCCTCAGTTTTGAGATAGTGATCGAACTTGGATTTTTGGAGGTGCTGAGGTGTTTTTGGTTCAAAGAAGGTTCAAGTCATTGTGTGTGTCGCTCAGATATTGAGAATGACCAAAACGTTTGAAGGCATACCAACATAGAAATTTTTGATTTTTTGTTTCTTTTCTACATAAGTGTTGAGCTTGTAATGAAGAATCTAGATCTACCTTCATATTTGGATTTGGATCACCCATTGAATAGCATGGATCCTTTGTATAAACTCATGTCTGCTCGGGTTCAGGTTCAGGTTCAGGTTTAGTGGGTGCCCGCCCATCAAGTCTATTTGATGCCAAGTAGCTAGAATTGTCAAAAATGAATGTATTGTCAAAATTATCTTAAAATTGGTCATAGTTTTGCATAAGTAAGGGTCCAATTCTAGTCCAGCCTCATCTGAGAGTGTGTGAGAGTCTTATTGAAGTTTTTCAAGAGTGACTAGAATAGGGAGATCTAAGTTTGCAAGATTCTATAAAGTTTTGATCAAACTAGATCAAATAGAGTCAATTTTTCAAGGTTTTTTGAAGGTGTTGTAAGGGGGAAATCAACACAGGATCTAAGGACTAAGATCTCTTGAGATCTATTAAATTGGGTCAAGAAGACCTCAATTAAGTGGCAATGAGTTGCCAAGTCAGATCAAATCATTACTTAACAAGTGTACTTCATTGTACAAAGAGCTTAGAGGCACTGGAATCGATGTACCGACCAACATGTGGCTTGAGTTGCCAATGCAGTAGTGAAGAGTTCAAACTGTGCAATATCTTCATTATTGTTATTTGCAACCTTCTTAGCAAAGTGAAATGTTTGCTTCTTGCCTTTCTTTTGCTCACTTTGCTTCTTATGACATTCAAAAGCAAAATGATCATATTTGCCAATAGTAGCAATCACCCTTTCTTTTTGGTGTAAATGAAGAACTAGAACTCTATGAATCCAAAACTTGCATCTGACCCATCTGTTGCTCAAGATTATGTGTCGAATCGCCATTGTTGAATTTGCCCTTTTTCTTGCCTTTGGAAAATTGCTTCTTCTTCGAAGCGAATGCTTGCTCATCATTACCTTCCCTTTCAGAAAAGTTCTTCCTCCTCACTTCTTCATGCATGAGTAAACCACACAGTTTTTCAAATAAGGGCAGTCTCTACCTTACTGAGGGACTCATGACATAGCCTTGAAAAGCATTTGACAAACTGCTCAAAGCGATTGAGTCTATGTCCCTATCACTTACACACTCTCCAACTGTAGCAAGTTGGTCTTGACCTTGATCTTCGTAATGTGCTCAACAATTGAATCACCGAAGTCCATTCTGATTGTATGTAGTTTGTTCTGGAGGACTCTAGTCGTAGTGACGGTCTCATACATAGACCTCAACATCCCCAAGCCTCACGAGGTCCCATAACACACCTAATGAGAGGAATAATGTTATTCTTCAAAGAAAGGTTGATGATACAATGTGCCTTTGATCCTCTTTTGATGTAATCTTCAACTTAGGCTCAAAATCTGGAATAGGCTCATTTCTTGTGACTATGTCCCAACATTCTCTATCCATGAGAATATTTTGCATCTTAAATTTCCACAACTTGTAGTTGGTTCCATCCAATCTACTTGACTCATTGAGTAGACTCTCACTTAGGCCTGCCATGATTGATTCTTCAATCAAACAAAAGAAATTCTTGAAAAATACTCAAAAACTGAGGTGCTTCAAGAAACTAGGATCTCACCCAAAGTAGGGTATTATTATGCCACTTATCAAATAACCAGCTGTTCTGTTCTTGTCTTCGCTACACAATATCTATCTATGGTGCAAGAGATTGAAGATCCAAGGGAGGAGCCAAGTGGTGAAGATCAAGATCTTCCATCACGAACCCGAGAGCACCAAAGAGATCTTCAAGAGCATATAAAGAAATATTCATGTTGCAGCCCGAGGGATATGTACACTAGGTTGAGTTCCTTCCTTATCTCACTTGGATTTTCTAGTTGTTCTTATGATCCCTCAATAGCTGCCAAGTTTTCAGAATATGACATTACTGTCCTCACTTTGTATGTAGGTGATATAATCTTATGTGGTAGTTGCATTGATGATATCAATATTGTGAAACTTGTGTTGAAGAAAGAGTTTAAGATGCAAGATTTAAGCCTTTTGCATTTTGTTCTAGGCATAGAAGTAGTTAGAGGATCTGACTTTACCTTTATTTATCAACCAAAATATGCTACTTCATTGATTGATAGATTTGGTAGGAAGAATTGCAAAAGTGTAGACGCGTAAAAGTTCCTAGAAAAGATGATGAAGCATCTTATGAGGACATCACCCTTTTTAGGAAACTTATTGTATATGTATCACTATTACAAGACTTGATCTTCGCTAGTGTGGCTACATTGAGTCAATTCATGCAAACTCCATCAATCATCCATTGGAGAATGTCTAAGAGGGTCCTTGGATACATCTCGGGTACCATAGATTATGGAATATTGTATCGAGGCTCTATTGTTTCTTTTGATTGCATTTTCTTATGTTGACTTTGCATCTAATAGGGTGCATAGAAGGTCCACAAGTGCCTTTGCAGTTTTCATTTGTGAAGGTGTTATATCTTGGTTGTCAGAAAAGCAAGACACTCTCTTTATCTTCAATTGAATCCGAGTACAAGGCATTTTGACTACTTCAACAAAGGAGGTTCTTGGGTTGACTTGAGAATCCAAAAAATCATGATTTAGATTCTAAGTACTTATGATTGATTTTTTCAATGTCCTTTTCCAAGAAAATAAAAAATAATTAATGGAAAACAAAAAAAAGCAAAAAGAAATAAAATAAAAATTGCTAGATTAGAACTAAGTAGGAAGTTCTGCCTGCCAAAACTTGCGTAATTGGCTGCCATTGACGAGAGTATCAAATCCTGTTCGTCTAGATGTTCCAATAGCAATTCTCCATAAGATAGAATTTCCTCGTGGTCCTTCACCTGTGAACTTCAATTTTTCCTCTGATTAGCTTGGTTTTGTACATCAGTGCCAAGTCACCCTCCTTTAAATCCTTCTTATGCAATCTTCGATTATGCCAAGCTTTCCTACAAGCTTTGACGCAGTTGAAAGGATTTTGCCTCATCCAAACGTTTAGTTGCCGCTATTCGTAAGGATGGTACAGGAACTCAGTTGGCATTACAGGATCCTGGCCATAAACTAGATGAAAAGGCGTTTGATTCGTACTAACTTTATAAGTAGTTCAGAATGCCCATAATGCAGTATGCAACTTATGTACCCAATCCGATCTACTAGCCTCGACGGTTTTAGTCAGAATATCGCGTAGAATCTTATTAGAAGATTCAGCTTGTCCATTTCCCCTTGCGTAGTAAGGTGTACTAAATTGATGTATCACAAAAAATTCTTCCAAAAGAGCTTTTATCGTTTCATTGACGAAATGAGTGCCGCTATATCATAAATGTATATTTGTCTATTATTAGAGGGTTGTGAGGCAAGCGAATGATTCTTAATAATATTGAGTGATTCTTGTTTTATGATGACATTTCTTTTCCTTCTTGTTCTATGGACAGAACCAATTTAAGAGGGGAAGACTATTTTGTCCTTACCTAGTTATTAGGATACTATTATGTCCTTAGGTAAGGTAGTGAGGCCTCCATTGGCATACTAATAACTAGGCCTGATGATTTTATGTAGAGTTCAGTAGTACTTAATTAATATGTGAGGATCATCCTCCATTGAGCGACAACTTGACCGCCGATGGATTTTGACCATACCCTGTGAGAATAATACCTTGAAGAAGCTGCTTGATGTATGAGTGAGGACCCTTTGGAAGATGAGAAATGGATATATCAAAGGATGCCAAAAATTAGTCTGAGATTACCATGGCAGTGAGTGACCATCCTTTTATTTAGCACTTCGATGCTCATTATATTAGGTACAAATACATCATTTTGCTATAATATATATATATTGAATATTACAATCTAGAAAGATCCAACCAAACCTAGATCGAACAGATCTAGCCCCCAAGCTATGGAATACTAGCTCAATAGATGTTTAGCATTGCTCCTTTGTAGGAGGACTTGCCCAGCAATGTCATGTTGGTTGTATGGTATTCTTTGAGGGGAATTCTATTTGATCATCATGTTACTGTCTACCGTTCTTATGTGACATGTTATGCCATTATTTGTCATCTGTGTTCATAACATCTATACATTTAGTTTCTGCTTTTCTAAGTTTTATATGGGCTTATTCACATATGATCTTGTATATTTGCATACATCTGGATTGTTTTCTTCCCTGTTGATGACTTTGTAAATAAATAGAAACCTTTCAAAATTTTGACACTATTCTTCTCTAGATTTTTGCTGTTCTTGAGGACATGGATGGAGAAGTTCGCATTCCTGGAAGAGATCTGCTCTCGCATATTTTGCTGCCAAATGTTTCCTCATTCAGAAAAACTATCCAAATACTTGTGAAGGACTTCGACAAGCATATGGAGGTTACAAACTCACCTGACTT
The DNA here is from genome assembly GCA_029204225.1 of Diphasiastrum complanatum. Taxonomy (NCBI): domain Eukaryota; kingdom Viridiplantae; phylum Streptophyta; class Lycopodiopsida; order Lycopodiales; family Lycopodiaceae; genus Diphasiastrum; species Diphasiastrum complanatum. The sequence goes on along the minus strand of CM055096.1, from coordinate 29,309,228 downwards.
GTTTGTTCGAAACTATAGTGTTCCTGGTATGCACATAAAATTTCATGAACATCTTATATATCAATCTAGTTTTCTACGTATATGTGAATTCGGGCTTTTGTGGTTATTGAAATGTGATAAATGTGTGGAAGTCAGATTCTGTATGCCATTATTTATGTCTAAGTATACTGTCTTTTGTCCCTCGCTTAGTTTTAATGGCTCACAATTTACCTGCTGTCAACTTGAAATCTGTCCTCAATTACCCATGATGATATGAATTTTCTATGTGTGGTTCAGAACTTTGATCTGGAAAGCTTGTAGTTCCTCGGCAGGAACGATGCATTTGACAGAGATATTCACCTCCATGTAAAGCGTTGCATTTGACAATTGACCTTTTTTCCTTCTTGAGACTGGTGCATTTCTCCTGTCGTTTCACATAGACCTTTCATGCTCTCTGCCTTAGTGGTGCTGCAGTGAGATTTAAAATGCTCAATTTTTGTAATGAGATTGATACATCTTACAAAAGATGTGATCTACATTGACAGTCAAGATAGAATCTGCTGACAGTAATTTACTGACTTCTGTACATCGGTTATTCCCTGTATTACCTTCATGTGGGGTCTTCCAAATAACAGGATTGGTTTTGCAAAATTGTTACTTTCCTATTTCGTTCATCTATATTTCATGTCTCACTAAATGAGTTTCCGGTACAAACATAGATTATTTTCATAGTCCGTCAGGTTGACAAAGATGGGGGCATACAAGGTGGTTTTGTTTCTACAAAACTATTATATACTTTATAGATGGCTTTATGGATCAAGATATGAGGCTAGTTCCCTTGGTTGATTTCTTGAGGTGAAGAGGCCAATGAGATTTTGAATTTTTCAGTGAGTTTTTGTCTGATAAAAGATAGAATATGAAATTTAATAAATCAAACTGTATTCCTTTTTCTTGGCAGGAAACAAGTAGCATGTTTAGGGCACTGAAGACTTTGGGGAGGAGACATGGCAGCTTTACTGCCTGCATCATCAACGAACTTCTTGAGGAGGTTATTTCCAAGTGCTATCAATCTGGATACTTGTTAACCGAGCTGTTAACTGAATGATATTTTATTTATCAAATATAGTATGTTCTATAAGGCCTTAATAGCTGATTTTGCTTAACAAGAAGATAAACTGTCTGATGTTAACTTGGAAACCGTCATGTGCCGTAGCCATTAGGTTCGTAGTTGCACAACATTTTGGGACACATCATGTTAGAGCTAATGATCAATTTGTCATATCTGTGTTGATCTGTCATGTCAGTAAATGTTATGTCAGAGCCTAGTGTTATCAATAAATGTCAAATGCCCCAACTAATTTGTCATCTTTCGTTTATGACGCACCAAAATTCATAGATTAGTAGGCCATAGAGTTGCTGGAGCAACTGTTTCCCTTGAGGTCTTAGTTGGAGACAGTAGGGTCCAAGCCATTAATACAAGTTACTTGGCACAAACGTCATAATGCACATTCATGATATAGTTTCTTTGTGATCCGATATCGGTAAGAGGGAGATTGGATTGCTCGTATATACTTGCAAGAGTTTGGACATTGTCATTAGGGTTAAAGATGTACATGATTTACTATAGTGAGATGAATGGATTGTGCCGTTAGTGAATAAAAGGATGGTTCATTTTGATGCCTAAGCTTGAAGGATCTTAACGATTATGTGACACATTGTTTCCAATGTGAAGTTAAAAAAAGTTGAAAGGATAAGAGTCCTCAATTCTTTGGGTATGTTACCAATTTCAAAAGGGGGATGGTAGTGTATTTCTAAGGAATTTACAATTCCCACCTATATGATAGCAACATAATGCTATCCTTGTTAAAAAAATACATATTTTTAAATTTTGTTTTTTGTTCAAGTTCCGGAATGGAACGCGTTCCATTCCAGGGCAAGAAAGGTTTGGTGTATGAGAAACTATCAATTTGTTTATGTCATTCATTGATTGTACTAGTATAGTATTAAACGTACTTGCATTGTACTTATTACCGCTAAGTGACTTCAAGGACCCAAGTCCCAAGTAAGTAATTACTGAGGTTTGTTCTCCTATACTGAGCATGGTGTCAAAGTAAAGGTGTGAAGTACAACACTGTTATAGCCGAAGTAACGGCTGTGGCACAAATGTGGATGACTCTGCCAAGTGATAATGTCTTCAAGGATCGATGTGCATTTTAATGAGGAGATCTATGGTACATGAGCAAAATTATATTATTATTGTATGTTGTATTTTCTGTTTCTAATAGCTGTAACTTTTTGATACATATTGCACTTGTCCTTGATATTTCTTACAGCTAATTTGCTTTGGTGCAGATGAAAGTGTTAATGAATGCAGACATGGGGCTTGATGACCAGAAGTGCAAGGGTTTATTGGTTCTTTTTGTTGCAGCAGCTTCAGCAGAGCCTACCATAGTCTCCTTAGTCCCAGCCAGAATATTTTCATATGCCAATATTGTCTATCAAAGTATGTTTAAAGACATGCCATCTTTGGAACAGCGTCCAATTGGTTACAGAAGTATGAAGTACTTGTGGTCCTGGAAGAAAGACCATGATATAGCTGATGATATCTGTTATGGAGGTTCCAAAAAGTGGCCGTTAATGAATGAAGCTACAAATGCAGAACAGAAAGGGTTTTCACCGTCATTCTGTATGCAGCAAAGGGTTTTAACGTCTTCAAAAAGTGACGAAGAAGATGAATTTACTCAGTTGAAAAACACATTCTTAAGTATCATAAATGCAGACAAGATGGACGTGGATGTGCCTTCAACAAGTTCTACACCTTGGGAAGTGGGAGGTCTTGATGCAACATCAACTGAAGTTCAGCAAGCGAGCTTCTCTAAAGACACCTTGAGAAGAAAGGCCTTTGAATTTATCTTACAAGTAATGAAGATTTCTCATGGTGTCAAATGTCTGCTGGAAGCACGTGCATATAGAAAAGCATTGCGGATTCTTATGTAAGAACCTAAAATCTTATAATATTCTCGGTTTCTTAGTTGGGAGTTCAAGTTCATGAAGTAAATGCTTGTTTTTGTGTTTTGGCACTGCTGACATCGTCATCTTAGATTGATTCCACTTTTGACATGGCTTTATTCTTGAATATGAGCCTCCTAAAGTTTAGGAATTGTAAATGAAGGGTGTCTATTCTATATTTGTCCTATGTTTAAAAAGGATATATCTCTCTAACACTTGGAACCTGAAGTGCAGTGGCTGTAAAAGGGACCTCAGGGCTATCAGGGGGCAACAATCTTTTAGATCCGCAGCAAGTTTTGCATCTTTGTATGTGAATTGCCTGCTACTAGTGGCACAACTGGGTGCATTGCTCTGTGGAAACACAGTATCTTCTGTGAATGATTCCTCGAAATACTTATTGGAGGAATACTTGGCGAAACTGTATAGTGCTGTGATGCGTATGGAGTATTGCTTTTCTGGTTTCAATCAAGACCAACAATCTCTTGTTATTGAGCTTTGCACGTATATTTCGGTTTTGCAGTTGGCTTTCATGCAAATTGGGGCTGCTCAGCATGAAAAAGGTCTCAAGTCTAGGTCTAAGTTAATGCTTTGCTTTGAAGCACATAATCGAATCTCTAAAGTGGACCCTCAAGTCTCAACGTTCCTAGAAGCAGCAAAGTTTTTATTCACAGTGATGAATTTAGGCCCTTCACGTGCTCAACAGGCCTTTGAACTTGCTGCAAATTATTGGCCCTCCCTTGTCAATGTTGCAGAAGGCTTAAAAGAGATGGGGGCAGAACTTGAGCCACCCAACAGTGATAGTGAACATACTATACACTTCATTGCAGGATTTCCTTTTGGAATCACAATACTTGTTAATCTTTCTAACATAGTAAATTCCTGTAAGTTGTGGGTGAGAATGATAATCGAAAATTTTAAATGTGAGTTTCACTTTGTCGATCACAATTCTATCGACAAGCAATTATTTGAAGAACGAATATTTCAAACTTTGCTGTTGCAGGACATGCCAAAGGTTGAGACTTGTGTGCTGAAGCTTCAAATCTATATAGAGTGCCATGAAGATAGAAATAGCCATGGAAGGGGTCCACAAGGGCATCTCCTCCCTCTTTCTACCGAAAGGGAAGTTTATCTAAGCCAGAAAATTAGTAGTGTTGCAAAATGTGCAGCTGCAAAATCTTGAAATGATCTAAATTGTCTCTATGTTGTTGTTTGGATTATTCCCTTGCTGGTTGAGCTTGGCTCTGATGGTACGATGCAATGAACAGTTCTTTAGGTGAATGTTGATCATTTATAGCTTGCTGATGACATTTCTGAATGTAATATGGGTGAAAAGTTTGCTTTAGGATCTCTCTCTCTCTCTCTCTCTCTCTCTCTCTCTCTCTCTCTCTCTCTCTCTCTCTCTCATGCCGCCCCTTGCAAGAAACCGCTAATTTGTGCAGACCTTTCCTTGTTAAATAACTTTATGATAATGCAGTGGTTTTGTTACTACCTGTTACCATAGCCACCTCTTTTTCTAGTTCATTTGGTGATCCTTGCAGGGTACCCTTGTTATTCACACATCTTTCTTCTCAGAACACTGCTGCCCTTCCTCATTTTTTATCTTTGCATCAAATGAGAGCCAAGGCCGATAGTTCTGCAATAGCTAATGTGTGCACAGCTTTCCTTGTTAAATAGCTCTTTGATAAGGCAATGGTTTAATAATTGCCTGTTACCATAGCCATCAATTGGTAGCTACATTTGAAACCCATTTCTAAATTCAAAACTTTGATTCACACTTACCATTAATTTAGATGTGTACCATCCATCATACATGGCTAGATTGAAGCAGTTGCGATTTGAAATCCGTTTCTAAAACTAAAACTTCGTAGTCACCAGAAGCATGCCATCACACAGCGAGATTGAAGTACGCAGATTGATAAACCTCATGCTGTAAACACAAAAGAGATGGTACATGAATTTAAGGGATATCGAAAGTGCTGCATATGTATTACTATCTTCAAGAGTGAGAGCTAACATCACTAAGGATATTTTTGTGATGCTCATGTACAATTTTGGACATGACGTTGTTGTATCAAATGAGTTTAGAAAAAGCCATTATGGAGACCAGTTCAGCCCTTCCACAGTTTTTTCATGGAAAGGATAAAGCATGTTTGGAACCTTAATCAAAGCTTGTGTGAAGTAGAGGCTTCTCCTTAAGTCCTGTTGCAAAGAAGTATATATGTCATCATTGATATTGTTTACTAGAAATATCTTTTGTAACTTGATATGTTGACATTTTAATCTTGAAGCTAAAACTTAATCCACCAAGAAAATGAAAATCTTTCAACCTTGCTTGAATCTATATTGGAAGTAGTCGAAGTTGGAGAGAAGACATCAAAATAATCCAAAACGAATTGAAGAATCTCTCAATGAATTGGCAAATTTGTTCTTGTTAGAAAACGTAGGAAATGTGTAGTGAAGATAGCTAGAAATTTTGGAACATTAGGTGATCTTGATAGCTTAGAGGACACACAATTAGAAATTGATTTTTGCAAACCAATTATTTGCCACCAACCATGGATAGGCCACAAGCACTAGTCATGCCACTTGAGGTGACACGACTTGTTGTCTTGAAACAACTTATGCTAATTAAGGTGAAATCACAATTTGGACCCAAAGATTTGAAGAGTTTAGCAAGGAAACTAAGATTGAAAACTCGTGCTTACAACTCAAGCAATGACGACTTTGGGAGATGGAGTCGTAAACGTTAGAATTCAATTTTCACAAGGGACGTTACAACATGGAGCCCCAATTCCACTTGGATATTCTCAATTTTGTTTCTATAATTGATTCAAACCACAAAACATAGTATGCAAACTTAGCTATTTGTTCATTAGATGGACCAGACATGAGAATCATGATTCTAGTTCAACTTTTACCGAATCAATTGATTTAGGAACCGAATGCGATGATGCAAGTAAAAATCTAGGATGGCATTGATTTGGCTGAAAGTAAACCACATAGATCAAGAGAATTTTCTTACAAGTGACGTAGAGAGCACTACACGAAAAAAGGATTGAATAAATGTTTAATGCAACCATTGTGGAAAGAGTGGACACATTGAAGAGAAATGAATCATGATGGACTAAAAATATTGCGCGTACAAAAGGCAACAATCAACTAGGACAAAAAAAACATCAGTCTGCAAGAAAAGCTATATAGTCTAATGAACTCATTTGACTCTTGAGGAGAGGAGAAGCAAAAGCTTTCGAGCTAGTAGGAGTAATTGGAATTATTGCTTATGATATCGAGATTGAACGAGAATGCTTGGTGGTGACCGAAGCTCAAAAAGTAGTTGGTAGGATATTTGGTCCTATATGAAAGCCTAATTTATACCATGATCTAATCCTAGTAGATGATTTGTTACCTCTTGTAGTTGCATCAGAAAAAATCTGGTGTCTAAAGTTACCCAAAGAAGGAGATGATGTAGTGATGCAACCTAGTCACATGATTAAAGCTGACATGCAAACTAGCTTGAAGGTTGACAAATGCACATGGAGGAAGAAGCCTTGTAATTCAAGATTATGAGCCCTTAATATGGACTAGAAATCTCAACGATGCAAAGGTCGATATAAAATTTTTTCAATCAATGCAAAAATCCCCAGCTATACAAATGCTAGCTAAGAGAGATTTTGTATATGAAATGGGTTATTGCATATGACCCAACTATAGCCAAGGTAGATATTGTAGGACATGGTACAATATATAACATAGTTGGTTGAACATTGGAGGTTGTTGTGGATGAATTGATCATGTTTGTAATCATTGTAGACATCAGTAGTCATCAATGAGGTCAAGTTTTGTTGATTAATTAGGTGCAAAACTTGACAACTTTTGGCTTCAATAATAATGCAACTCAATATTAGAGGGCATCTGCTATCAACTTGGGTTAACAAAATATCCAAAGGTTATAGCTCCCAAGAGCTCTAAATACACTTAGGCCTTGGATAATATAGGTACCGATAGAACTTGTCAAGAAATCTAATGCGGAAAGATTTCTCGGTGCATGAATCTACGTCTATCGGATTCGAGCTATAAGTCGATGATAGCTATACTTAATCCGAACTTCAAAGTTACAAGGACCGAGACAATCGATTCCGTAGACACACACAAACTCGTTAAAGATGTTGAAACATGAATAGATCAAGCAAGTCGGAGCTTGAGCATTACAATCAACATTAACTATAAGTCACAAAGTGATACAACATACAAATTATATTATCTGCATGCAATGAATAAGACCAAACTGAAAATAGAACAATCGACACAATACAGACGTGACTCTGTTTACTGGAAACAATTCGATTAAGTAAAAAATGTGTACAGTCTGCGTGCATTCATATGCACGATCTTCCTGAAACAATACTCTGGATCGAATAGTTGTGCTCTAATTGAATGTCTAATCAATTCATCATCTGATTCATGCATTCATGGATTATCTGATTAACCTTTACACTGACATGCTATTAAATATTTATACATGGTAGCAGTAGAACTACAATAATGCTTGATTGATAGATTTACAATTTGGTTTAAGGCACTACGTGTTGTTAGCAATTGCTATTGGAAAAAATATGTTATATTGTAGATTCTACGGAAATCACAGGGGCATGAAAATAGATCGACAATCAACAGTCAAATTTGTTGGAAATTAAGCCCACAGTGGTCTCCTTGGTGAATGACTAATTTCTATTTCATGATTCTTCCTGCATGTTTATTGATCATTGATCTAGGGTCAGGTGAAACCAACTTTGGTTTTGCATCTGCTCATCTGATACCTGCAGGAATCACAAACTCAGACAACCAATTTATTTGAAGAACGTCTACAACGGGCATAATATATACAATTGTCACAAAAGCCATATACTTTCAAGTACAACGACTTACCTAATTAGGTGACAATCATTTATTGTAGTTAATACACGGATGAAATCTATAAATAGATTATCCAAGCACAGATTGTGGGTTGCTCCGTCCATGAGACGCATTATTTGAGCCTCCCAATTACGCCACCTTTTTGGTTGTAATTGCTATTTGTATTGTGCTTCAGTGCAATATAGCAGCAACACATTTTTATCTGTGTACAACATAGATGAATGCTTGTTGTGATTGAATGCACTTTCATTGCTGTTTGATCGTGCTTGTTTACTCACTCTGATCAGAACACGGACATCTACGACTCCTCAGTTTCTGATCAGATGAAAGCAATTAGGTCGTCAAATGCGATTGCCAGTTGGATGGTGTCCGCTGGCACCCATCCAGTTCCTTCTCAAAAATTGATTGTTGATAAGCGATGGAAATTGGCCGTAAACAATCTGTCTGCATAAATGAACTGAAACTGTCACCTAGCAACTAATTAGAATGGGAGAGCTGTTCCACAATGTTCTTGCTCTCTTTTCTGTTCTCGTTCTTCTTATCTACCTTGCCCCATCAGATTGGTATCAGCGCGTAGCTCAAATAAACTAAGAGATTAAGTTTGTTCTATTTGTATACTGTTATCATGTCTCATATAGGTAGCTCTTCATCTTCATCACTCAGTGAAGCTAGAGTCATTGACAAGTTCAATGGTTCTAACTTCTACATTTGGAAGTTGAAACTTAGAATGATGTTGATAGATATAGATCTTTGGGATGTAGTAGAAGATGCAGACCTAAAACCAGAAGATGGTGATCAAGCAAAGGCCTGGAGGATTAAAGATCAGAAGGCCTTAGCATGTATCACACTCAATCTGGCCGACTCCCAAATATCTCACATTACCATGTGCAAAGCACGGGACTTGTTATCGAGTCTCTATGAGACTCACGATGTAACCACAAGATTACATCTTATAAGGAAGTTCTTTACTCTTAGCATGTCTGATTTTACTGCCATCACTTCTCACATCAACAGCTTCAAGTCCCTATTAGATCAGTTATCAGCTATAGGATGTTCTATTTAAGATGATGATGCCATCATGACCTTCCTTTCTTCTCTTCCAAAGTCCTATGAGCACTTTGTGGTGATGATCTCAACACAACTGGACCTCACCCTTTAAAAGGTGATTGGTCATCTTGTTCAAGAAGAAATGCGGAGAAAGACTAGCAGCCTGTCCATCAAAGACAAATCCATGGCTCTATACACCAAGAAGAAAGACTATTCCAAGGGCAAGAATCAAGTGCAGCAGCAACAGCAGAAGCCTCACACTCAAGGTGAGCATGGTGGATCACGCAAGAAGCTTTTCTACATATATTGCAAAAGAGCCAACCACGACATCAAGGAGTGTCACATCAGGATCTACAACGAGGCAAAGAAGCAAAGACTATGACAGTTAGTACCTGGACAACGACGCTACCCAATACATGACCTCTCGCAAGGAATGGTTTATGGAGTACACAGCTTATAGTAGAAACCAATTTATCTACCTCGAAGATTCTAGCACCATACGCGTGGAAGGCAAAGGAGCAGTGAAGATCAGCCTCAACAACGATCTATCTATTTGTGTTCTTAACGTCCTTCATGTTCCTCAGTTGTCAAATAACCTGTTATCAGTCTCTAAGATAACTAATGAGGGCTATACTGTTACTTTCTCATCTGAGTAGTGTACAAAACTCGAGGAAGATATTATTCTGACTACATGCACTAGAGTCGAAAATCTTTAGGTACTCTCTAATTCAGTTGCATTAGCTAGTATCTCTAATGAAAATGTAAACGACAGTATTGTTCTATGGCATAGTCGATTTGGACACGTGAATACAACATTACTTTCTTATATGCGTTGTAATAATTTAGTTGATGGACTGAATTTCCCTTCTTCATTAGATAGGAAATCTTTCTTTTGTGAATCATGCATCTATGGGAAGCACTCTAGAAGCAAGTTTCCAAAATACATTCCATCAAAATAAAGCATGTATTAGATCCTGTACATAGCGATCTCTGTGGTCCAATGCCAACTCTGTCATAAGGAGATGCAATCTATTTTATCACTTTCATAGATGATTATTCTAGATGGTCTACAGTCATGTTCATTAAGCACAAATCTGAAGCCTTTGAATGCTTCAAGAGATTCAAGGCCATGGCTAAAACACAAATGTCTACAAAAGTGAAGGCACTCCGAACTGATGGTGGAGACGAATACATCTCTAATGAGATATTCGACTACATGGTTGAACATGGTATTAGAAGACAGTTCACCACTTCCTATTCACCTCAATAGAACGGGATTGCAGAAAGGAAGAACCGAACTCTTCTCAACTCAGCCAGGTCAATGCTACTTCAAGCACACCTACTTGCGAAGTTCTGGGCAGAAGCTACTGCCACATGTTGTTACGTGCAAAACAAATCCAGCACCAAAGCCGTCAACAACAAAATTCACTTTCAAGTACAACGGCCTACCTAATTAGGTGACAATAATTTATTGTAGTTAATACACAAATGAAATCTATAAATATATCACCAAGCACAGATTGTGGGTTGCTCCGTCCATGAGACGTATTATTTGAGCCTCCCAATTACGTCGTCAATTTTTGGTTGTAATTGCTATTTGTATTGTGCTTCAGTGTAATATAGCAGCAACACATTTTTATTTGTGTACAACATAGATGAATGCTTGTTGTCATTGAATGCACTTTCATTGCTGTTTGATCATGCCTGTTTACTCACTCTGATCAGAACACAGACATCTATGACTCCTCAGTTTTTGATCAGACGATGGTTGTCTTCGACGCCTGAGAAACTCGCGATATCATACTGATCTTCCATTTATTTCAGAACTATACTTCACATTGAATCTGATTTCAGTAGTACCACATACAAACAATCTCCAATCTCTTCGGTGGACTGTACTCCTGTTTTAGAGTATGAATTAATTTTTAAGATCCTGTTGGGCACTCGGGATGCATAAAGCTATGATTATCTTTAGCATAAGCTGTCTATTAGACTGGTTTTGCACCTAGCAGCTGATTAGAACGGGAGAGATGTTCCACAATATTCATGCTCTCCTCTCTGTTCTCATTCTTCCTATCTACCTTGACCCATCAAAATTGATAGTTGATGGTCAACTCGATAACAATTTCGACAATTGTCGATTCAAGTGTTTCTAATGGGTTCGACAAATGTTGATCATAGATAGTTGATTCGAGGTTTGTCGAGCTGATACCTGTTTGTGATTTTCGTGTATTTCTGTAGACTGTTCGAAAACACATGTATTTTTGTAGAGAATTGTTGGGCGGATTTTTTGTTGAGGGACTGGTCTCGTCGGAAGTTTCCCAACGGGGGAAGGGCCCACAATGCCCTTACATGAGTGATCAAAGTAACGTCGTTTCCAATCCCGGGGGCCGTCCCAATCACCCCGTACTCCCGGATCAATGAGAGTTTTCTAGGTTCTCAGAGGTATGATCGCTTGGGAGATAAATTGATTATCGAGTTACGATGGTGTTTTTGTCACTTCTAATCTCTCAGAAACTGGTATGCTAACTCTCTTCTATCCTTGGCGTAGCCGAGTCAAAGTGGTGGACAATAGTACCCATACAGGATCTATGTGATAGCAAATACGGATTAGGAATTGTCGTACTTCTCTAACTATTTCAATGGCTACATCTCCAGTGTTCACGCTCTCATGCTGTGTGTCGAGGGTAACAAACGTTATGGCCATCCATCCCTCTATGCGTAGGACTGGGCAATATCCGAGCGATGCCACCATTCATACTATTTAACCTAGAATTTTGCTAAAACTAACTCTGAAACCTAGGTAGGATCTAAAGGAATCTTAGGGATTCTGGGATAGAAATTGTTCAAGAGATCTCAAAGAAATTTCTAGAAAAGAATCTTGTGAGATTCAGCTTAGATCCAAATCTGAATGACTCAGATGGTTCTCACTTCATAGATAAGGTCATTAGTAGGATCCTCGGATAATCCGTCACTAGAAATATTTACTACTAGCTCAGGGTGTTGGTATAGCGTTTGTTGATTTCTATTCCTGGGTCTATCTTCTGAATTTATATTGATGCTATTAGCGGTTCCAGGCGACTCTAGGTATTGGTCAGACAAATTGACGTAAGGGGTATTCGGGGGTGTTTGTGGTACTTCTTGCAATACTCCTACGAAATGCGTAGACGTAGCGTCGATTAGTTTCCACGACCCGTCTGGCCTGAACTCATATACGTCTAGGTAACTGTAATCTTCGTGGTGTCGTACTCTAGGGTTGCAGGTTGTGGTGAAATTCAGGTGTATAAAAATGATATCTTGCAATTCCTCGTTTGAACAGTTGGCATACGTCACCGGTAGAGGTAGGAATTGATATCCTAGGTCTGTCATATGAACCCTAAGGCTGCTCGGGGGATCTTGTCTATAGGGCAACTTGAACTGAGAGGGAAAAGTGTTGACTGTTAGCTGATATTTTTGCATGAAAAATCGGGCTCTTTTTAAAGCGATTTTCACAATTTTGTACAAAAATCGGCATGTAAAACCTGACTATTAATGATAAAATCGGCACATAGTTGCTTATAGATAGGGGTCCCAGCCCGCCCAAAATGTGGCTAGAGCAAATTTTGAGGCCTTAAAAATGGCCCATAGAATAGGTTACGGCCTTAGAATTGGCCCGATTATACTAGCCGACATTGCCGAGCGAATTTTCCAATGTACTCTGCTACTTTTTATTAATACAAAAAAATGCCCACTGTGTTTTTCAGGGAACCGGTTGCCTTAAAGAAACTCCAAGTCATGAGTGCTCACCAGTAACGATACACGGAAAAATGACAAAGAGAAAAATCAACTCGCAACAAATGGCCGGAAATTATAAGACAGGGTCAAGGAAACTGTAACAAAAATATAGGCAAGTTCCACTGCAAGTCGAAGCGGCATCCTGACAGACAAATCACCTCAACGGCTTGAGCCATGGGCCACAGACATGCAAAATGAAAATACAAGTGGAGGCCAAAAAGTGCTTAACAAGAATACCCTACCTAAAAGTGGTAGGAGTTGACCACAAGTAGCCACCCAATAAAAAAGAGTAATAAAGGGAAGTACTTACCATTTACACCACCAACAAGTGCAAAAGAGGAAAGTGGCTCACACATGTGGTACCCCTGTATCCATGACCCCAATCCATCTTTTCCAAAAGGGAAAGGGTACCGCTTGTGGTCAAATCACAATTAAGAGCCATGTACAAGAGATGACACTTTTAGTGAAAGGCTTGAAGAATAAAGATATGGCATTTTGAAGGGGAAGGTGTGAGAGATGCTTATAAAAGAGAGAGAGTGACACATTGCAAGAATATAACTGGCAACAGACGATGACTTCATTTCAGTTAACCTATGATTGCTAATTGAGTATCCCTACGGAAATCCCTATAGCATTTGTAAAATCCCCTGTCAGGGATTTCCCCTATCACTAACCTATACGTAAGTACAAAGTGGCATGTATTTGGATTCCATTGGTGTTTAGTTCTAAAGCTGAGGTTGTCGGTGGTCACCCGTCCCAAAGTAGTATCTAATGATATAATGGTTGCAGATTCCCAACTCAGGATCCATATTACTGGACAAAGCCTTCTTGGATTACCAAACTATGCCATGATATTCTATTGGACACGAAAATCATTTTGAATAGATTTTGGTTGTACTTCCAAGGTATCAGGTGAGTCAGTCACAATAAGCATCTCTTTCTTACTGAGGATGAATTTCCGAATTGGTGATGGCCTTGGTATAGATGATTTTTGCTAAGCACTCATTCCCACTGGTATGTTTCTTTTTCTATACTGCTATTGATATGCATCATTCCGTCGGTGATGTGTGAGGTGTCGATATTGGAAATATGTCCCCCTTCCAACCCGGTCCTAGTTAATGGTGTGTACCCTAGGAGTCATCTCTTGGTAAATACTGGTGCTACTTCTTTTTCAGTAGGGAGTAATGGTTTGTGAGGGGCATACGTACCCGAATCCCTTACTTGTGTAGTTTTTTTCAATTTTCCACAGTCAATCATTACTTCCCACTGTACTCATCCTTCCCATTACACTCCACCACTACATTATGCATATAGAATTTATTGTACAATGGGCATTGTTGATGGTGATGTCGAACATAGATTTAAGTCATATTGTATGAGGGGGGGGGGGACTCTAAAACTCACGGAGTAATCCTCACAGTCTAGTCGGTTGAAATTTCAGGTGGGGACTTGAATTCTCACCTACACCTTATTACTAAACCCAACAGATCAGAAATTCAATAAGATTTTTATTTCGTTCCATCTAAAGTGAATTTTCGTATTGTTAACGATGAGTTCGATATCCGAGTTATGTACCATTTAAACCATTAACATTGGCTTTTACACTTTTGCGGTCTTTTCTCAGCCTTTCCGTGCTCATGGGTTCGACCCACCTTGGGAGTTAGGCGGTCGAGTGTACACCTCCCAAGGCCCGTGTGTTTCAACGGGTAACTTGGGTGGGGTGGTTCTAAATGCGGAACACTCACTGTAAAAGTTTGTTCTTTCCTAGCCCGGGAGGTATGTTTCACCCTCGCCAGGTATAAAAACCGCCTCTGTGTTTGAAAAGGGTTGGTTAATTCCATTTTTCATAACACAGTACATAACTTTATCTATGCAATTCTTACTCAAGCAGTTTATTTCACTTCAGCAATCGTGAAATTGTCAAACAGTCACAAAGAATACCAAGTTAATATAAGTGCACATGTAAAGTGTGCACTTATATTAACTTGGTATCTATCCATAGCACCAATTCGTTAATCATTTGGATCACTAATACATCATACTAAAGCAATTTGAAAAGAATAGCATAACCAGTGGTAGCTTATTACTTCAACCAATCATTCCATCTACGTTACCACATACAAGCCACACAACCTTTTCTACTAAAATTCATACTATCATACTCTTCTTATTACTTCATAGAGTCTTTCTACCTGCATACGTAGAACACCCACGCCGATCTATTTTGGAGAGAATGGGCTGATTTATATATATTTTTCTTGTTGTCAGAGATGAGCACACGATTGTTTGACAGTATTTAATGAGCGATGATGAGCCGCTAGTGAAGCGGAAATGCGATGGTTTGTAGTAGTAACTCAGCTACATAGGTATACACTTCTGCCCAAACGATTTACAATATGCTTTGAGTAGGACCGGCATTTTTCTTTGGTCTTACAAAATCTGACTTATGTCTAATATTTTCGACGGTTCCTCAGACCGTTTGTACAGATATATTATTTACTACTAATTAACGTGTCTAGCCACTTTAAGGGCGGGTTGTGACCCTTTTTGGTCCAACATTTTGCTTCAACTTTTGTCGTATTCATAGTGTTTTGGTGCTCGTCGAATATCCTGTAACTGCTTTTTGCTTCAAAATAGCCCGATTTTTGGTGTCAAAAATTTGGCTAACAAAAATGCAACTATACGAGTATTTACAGCAAATGAATGGATCTAGATTAGCTATGAGATTGGGGATGGAGAGGATAGGAATCCTACAGAACCAACACAATTGCCAAGCAATTATCTAGTCAAAATCATGGATGAAGGATGAACAGAAATGTATTATTGAAGGTGTTGGCACCATTTCTTTGAATCTATAATTTTCAAGGAAGCTAAATCTAGACAATGTGCTTTTTATACCTTCTATTACTAAGAATGTTTTTAGTGTTGGTCAGTTGGAGGATAATGGTTTTGATGTACATTTCAAGAATGGTATTTTTTCAATCCTCAAGCATGATGAGTGCATGGCAAGTGATTTTAAACAAGGGATTTTGTTTAAGCTTGACGCAAATGTCTCTAATGTGGGTATGACAATGGAAAAGGAAGAGTTGATACAAGTGGAGAACATGTGCAACAAAGAGGTACAACAAAGAGGTAGCACTTGACCTACCGAGGTTCCTTTCCAAGATTGGTAAGGTTAGTATCTCAAAGACTCACAAGATTGATTTTCAAATATCTATCACTAAATGTCGCACTCCTTTGGATTTTTTTTCATTTGGATGTGCATTGTTTCTCTCAAAATGAAAAGTTGAATGTCACTTTCATTGATAATCATGCTAGATGTACTTGGATCTATCTCTTGTCCTTGAAAATCATGGTCCTTGATAGTTTTGAGAAGCATAAAGCTCTTGTTGAGAGTCAACTCAATAGTAGGACCAAAGTGGATCCAAATTCATTGATTGGTACAACGATGGGATATGGTGAATCAAGCAAGGAGTTTTTGTTCTTCCTTCCAATAAGATTATAATATTTCAAGATGCAATATTTGATGAGTCAAATATGTATATGCTTGATCATGCTTCAAATGTTCAATCTAGCATGCCAAAGGCTGTTGAGATATAAGAGGAGCCAAGCAAGATTGAGGAGGAGCAATCTCCAATTGCAAGTGCTCCAAAAAAGTCATCTAGAGCAAGGGCCGGAGCCTATGAGGCTCACCTACTATGGGAAAAGGAAGCAGATTTTAGGCGGTATGCAAGATGGTATACATTCCAACACTTAGATTTTTGCTTCCATTACATTTTGAAATTGGTAATGATCTATTCCAATACTTTGTTAGTCGTGATGTTTAGGATGAAAATCAACTACTTAGAAGTGTGTGCAAATTCGACTACAATGATGCCAACCGTTGTGTGAGTCTTTTGGAAGAGACATGTGTTGTGACTCCTTAATTAGACAAACAAGAATTTCAATCACACTTGGATTAAGATGAACTTAGTTGAACTAAAGTTAGGTTGTATCAGTAGGAAGATGTTATTAAAGCTTCACAACTTCTTTGGGCTTTTACTCCGCTCAAATGCATCTTTTCTCAAGAGATGAGTATTGCACATCTGACTGATAAAGAAGTCAAAACTTGCAGACTTGCCGCTCTAAATAAGAATACTTCACTTGAGACACCTATTGCCTTTGATAATATCATTCGCATGAACCTTTTTGAACCCTCTCGTTGCCCTTCTAAGCAAACTTGGGCTCGAGTTTGGACACTTTGATACTAGTTTCAGTAGAATGAATATGCACCAAGCCAGAATCTAGAATTGGAAGAGACCCTTTTTCAAATGTTGATGTCTTGACAAGTGCAAGAATAACTCTTCCATTTTTTGGTTCGATCACGATGTATGGTTCATAATGAACAATCTGAGTAAGTTTTTCCCTGGTGCATCCTTGCAAAATCAGTTGAATGCATTCTTCCTTTGGCTTCATAAGCTTGCCAGAGATGTTGTCAAGTTGTTGAAAGTAAATCTGATTTGCGAATGTTTGGCTAGATCTACTCACGATGTGGTGTAGTATAGAGAGGATCGTCCACTTTCTAAGTTTCTACCAAGCTTCAAACAGAGTGAGGAAATAGACAACAATGATGAAAGCACTAAGGCTTACCCAACTAGTGCTCGAAATAGAAATGAAACTAACTAAGATGACAAAATACAAAACCTTACTAAGGCTTACCCAACTAGCAAGGTGATTAAACTAAATCCTAGATTAACACCCAAAGGGAATTAGAATGGAAGATTGCGGCTAACTAATAATCAATCAACAAAATCCATGCCACAATACAAACCAATGAGAAGGAGGCAAGAGGAAGCCCGAGCACTCTCCCTCAAGCTATGCACCTTCCCAAAGGGAACACAAATGAAATAGAGAGATAATATAAAAAATAGAGAACTTGATAGCGTAATCTCAAAAGTGTTATTTACAAGGCGAATACCTCTCTTTTTATGGCAAGGGGGGTCTTCCATAAGTATCCACTAACTTATGGGACTAATCTATTTCTAGCCTTTCTAGAACTTCTAACTTAGGATTTAGAATTTCAAAGTTTCTTAACTTAGGAAAACTTAAGACAAAATATTTCTAATCTTAAGTTTCCTAAGTCTAAGTTCTAAATCTAAGTTTAAGCTATTTTATTATTTTTTAAACTTCTACTCATGGGCTTACAAACACATGCCATGGCGGAAGTTTATTAACAGACACTCGTACGTGGGCTTACAAAACACATGCCGCGGAGTTTTATCTCTCTATTTTTGTTTTTTGTGTTAGCACATATGCTAACATTATCCCCCTCCTTATTGGATTGGTGGTCCCACACCAATCCAAGCCTTTTCTTCTTGGATCTTCTATGCTTCTTAGAAGCGAGACTGTTGCTGTTGGGAGTGGTAGATTGTGGTGCCGATGCCCTCCATCATTTGCCACCATAGTTTGTTCAGGAAGGGCATTGGTTTGTAATAATGGAGCATACCCTGTAGAAAGTTGTGGGTTTTCCACAGCTCCACCATATCAACGTGCAGGGCTGAAGTGAGTGCAGCGCGATAGTAAAGCCTTGCTACGTTGGTGGTTTATTGATATCAAGGGCTATTGGGGGTAGCCCTTGATTCCAAAAATCCTTGAGTTCTGCCAGAAATGCTACCAAGCCGCAATTGTCTGCAAAACATCTGACGTCGCGATTAGGGTTGCCATGGTGCTTCTGGTAGAAGACACGACAATTGGTGGCCATGTCTTCGGCTAAGTTGCCGGTATCGACGCCTGTGAGCTTGGGCCAAAATATCCTATTCTTGACCTTGGTGGCAGGAAACAGTTCGCGCCTCGCTACTGGATAGTAATAAGGATTTGTGCGCATATAGGAGGGTGCTTCGATATACCATGCCATCGAGGACTTGCTTTGTAGGAAGAGCTGATGGCGCTAGAGAGGTTGTAAATCCAAGAGTTTGACTGCTTCTTTATGTGTTTGACACTGGTCCAAATCTGGCAATATGTAGCTGCCTCGCTCTTTTGTTGTTGGATATTTCTTGGCAAACTCTTGAGAGACGTGCAACTCCTTGCTTGGTTGTATAGGCTTGATTCTATGCCGAATGGTTGGTGCTTCAGAGGCAATCTCATGCTGAAAAAGTATATATAATTATTACAAGCTCAAAATCGAGATTGTTTATTCTATCTGGCACTCCAGGAAGTGGAAAAACATTTTTGATACGATACCTCACTTACAAATGCATCGAGAAAGGGGAACTCATTTTGTTAGCCGCAACAACAGGTGCAGCTGCATCTTGATTAGCAAAATAGGCATTTATAGTTCACCACTTGTTTGCAATTCCAATAAATCAGCTTTACATAAAAAATCTAATACCAACCAATTTCCGACATAGATTAATATCTGAGGCAAGATTTATTGTGATAGATGAAATGTCCATGCTAACTGCTCAAATTTTAACATATGTAATTCATCAAATAAATCAAGTAAAAAACAATCCATCTAGCACTATATTTGAAAATTATATTCTACTTTTAGTGGGTGATCATGCACAGCTTCTAGCCATTTGTAAATACAAATCAGAATCACTTTTTTTAATATGTCATCTTTCAAACTCTCCATTTTTGGAAAATTGCAACACACTTGCAACTATCCTACTCTATTAGGCATGCTGAAGATCCCGAATTCCTTCATTTCCTAAACAAAATTAGATTTGAAAAGCCAACGCAACTGGAACTAGACGAAACATTAACTAGTTGTGTATTTCCTGGGACTGACATATCCGATGTAGCAAACCATAATACAACCATCATATGTACTCATAGAGAAGATGTACTCTATTTCAACAACTTCATGTTGGAAAAACTATTTCCTACCTCTGATATACTACAGATTTCTGTTAAAACAAATGCTACATTAGAAAGCGACTTAATGACATGGATCAATGATCCATTGTTCCATCAAATTCCAAAACTAGCTATAGGAGCAAAGGTGATGGTACTTGCAAGCTTGGATATTTCAAATGGTATAGTCAACGGGACCATAGCTAACATAACTGCCTTCAAATATTCCAAGATTCATGAATTGACAACAATCATTATTCAAACTGAAACCCAAAAAAAAAATTCAATATAACAAGAATTTGCAAAAATTCGATTTGATACAAAAATATTTTACAAATCGATTCGATTAGCAAATAAGGTATTTACAGTTCACAACTTGTTTGCAATTCCAATAAATCACCTTTACATAAAAAAATCTAATACCAACCGATTTTCGACATAGATTAATATCTGAGGCAAGATTTATTGTGATAGATGAAATGTCCATGCTAACTGCTCAAATTTTAACATATGTAATTCATCAAATAAATCAAGTAAAAAACAATCCATCTAGCACTGTATTTGAAAATTATATTCTACTTTTAGTGGGTGATTATGCACAGCTTCTAGCCATTTGTAAACACAAATCAGAATCACTTTTTTTAATATGTCATCTTTCAAACTCTCCATTTTTGGAAAATTGCAACACACTTGCAACTATCCTACTCTATTAGGCATGCTGAAGATCTCGAATACCTTCATTTCCTAAAACAAAATTAGATTTGAAAAGCCAACACAACTGGAAATAGACGAAACATCAACTAGTTGTTTATTTCCTAGGTCCGACATATTCGATGTAGCAACCATAATACAACCATCATATGTACTCATAGAGAATATGTACTCTATTTCAACAACTTCATGTTGGAAAAACTATTTCCTACCTCTGATATACTACAGATTTCTGTTAAAACAAATGCTACATTAGAAAGCGACTTAACGACATGGATCAACGATCCATTGTTCCATCAAATTCCAAAACTAGCTATAGGAGCAAAGGTGATGGTACTTGCAAACTTGGATATTTCAAATGGTATAGTCAACGGGACCATAGCTAACATAACTGCCTTCAAATATTCCAAGATTCATGAATTGACAACAATCATTATTCAAATTGAAACCGAAAAAAAAAAATTCAATATAACAAGATTTACATTTGCAAAAATTCAATTCGATACAAAAATATTTTACAAATCTACATTCCCAATAATGTTAGCATATGCTATCACTGCACACAAAGCACAAGGTGTGACCATTCGAGAAAAACCTATCCTAGATATAAGATCAAATTTTGCACCTGGCTTGGTTTATGTCATGTTATCTCGAATAACAAAACGTGAAAACTTGTTGTTAACAACTAAATTGACACCAGAACATTTCCAATTGATATTGATTTCCGTTTGAAACATAAATATCCCAAATATTGTCATATCTTCAGACATCTACTATAATCACTTCTATCCACTTATTTTTGTCTTGATATATGATTTTATATTTTTATTTTTTCATATGTCTTTGTAATATTTGCAGATTATCACAAAAGGAAATGGCATCCGAAATTGAATATGATCCAAAAGAGGTAACTATACAAATTTCAATTTCCCTTTGGATTCGTAAATGCCTTTTCTCGCAATAACTACAATATTAGATTCGTTGTTTCGGTTATTTCAAAAGTTGAAAGCCGACGTGTCCTCTTCGAAGACTTCTCCTGAAATACCGTCATCCATGAAAAAAATATACCCAACAACAAAGCAGATGTTCTTATTGAACTCTTGTGGTGTTGATCCAAACACGTACAAGGAAGTCTTCCAAACAAATTTAGCTCTAAGCAGGTTCATTCAACAAAAGAAGCACGAAAGAGATCAATACATTTATCAATATCATGGATATTCAATTGAAGGTATATTCTATTTTTATTCTTTTGTAATTTTGTAACATTTTATTTTTCTAAATGTCCACTTTTACTCACCTAGTAGAAAAATTACGAATGTTAATGTTGTTGTTATTTCAGGGTTTTTAAAACATCTATATAACATATTCTCCATAAACATCCCTGCAACAATCACAACAAATCGACCAGCAATACAACATTTCGATGCTATGTTAAATAACAACTACTACACAACGAGAAATCTTTACTTCGGCTACAAAATTCCAATCGATGATTGGAAAGACACGAGTCGTGCCGAACTGAACGCAATCACAATGGATTTGGGAAAAAAAATGGGGCACTTGTCAGATGACGGTACGAAGCTAACAGATGGCCCGATTCAAATTGACACGGTTTTGGAGATTCTGGAAAGCGAAGTTTCTGCAATGATCATAGATCCAGTAAGTGTCTATTGCTATCCGCATTTTCATGTGTGATTATAAGTAACCATTTTAACTCATTACATATTAATACAAGATTTCTTGCAGGAAGAAACTTCTCGATCGGCATTGCCATCTGCATCCAGTACGCAGGTGAATTTGAACCATACAATGACCTTCTTCTTCATTTATAAGCTTTCCATTAAACTAATACGATTTCCGGTTGCAGGAAACAACATCAACAAAAAAACATCCAAGATCACATATTCAATTTACAAAATAGAGTGCAAAGAAATACATCATGTCTACATCGGTCAAACATGCAATCTGCGACGTCGATTGCAACAGCATGAAAGGCTACCACCCAAGAAAATGAGAAAACACTATTCTATGGACCACTCGTATTATGAACAGTTTTATGTTCAAGTTTTAGATGTTGTTGAAGATAGAAAATTAACTAATAAAATTGAAAAGTTTTATGTTCGACATTACAAATCAACAAGCGAGCTTGGATACATCAAACTAAGATGTAATCTTGTAAATTCGAAGGGATACTGGTATTTAAAGAGACACAAGCTTCTGTAATTCTCTTCATGATACGTTTGTTTCTTAATCTCACATGTCTTTGGAGTATATTTGGTAGTTAAGCTTTTGGCTTGCTAGTTTCAAGTCTTGGTTTGTTTTTATGCTATATGTTACAACAACTTAGTTTGTTCGAAATTGTAATTGTGACAATCTTAGATACTCTCTTTTCTTAAGCTTTCACAACCTTGATTCTTGTTGCACTTTTACAATGAGTCAATGGCCTGGTTTCTTCAACTCCATGCAAGGCTAGAATTGAGTAGGCAGTTTGCTAGCTCTATAGGAAGTGCCTAGTTCTGATTCTATATTTGATGTCATTTATTCTAGACTTTATTCTCCACTGGACTCTATCCATTCATTCATGGCTAAGCCTTGTTAGAAATCCAAGGCAAGCCAGGCCAAGCAAAGCAAGAAAAGCAGGCAGATATGGCAGCAGTAGCTGCTGCAGGAGGCATGAATCTGTGCTGGAGCACAAATCATCATCAAAATCAAAGTGCCCACTTCCAATTTTTCTATTCTCATCTTTCTGCTGCTGCCTTTCCTCCTCCTCCTCCTCCTCAATTCAGTTCACTCCTCTCCTTTCCTCCTCTCAGATTTAGCCTGCTCCTGATCACAGAGAAACAAGCCCCCCTTCTATTCTCTCCTCCTAATTCCCTCTCTTCTGGTAGTAATCCTCCTCTTATTCTTCTTCTGGATCCTCCTGCCTCTGCTTTTGCTTCTCGTCCTCATCCTCGTCCTCCCATGGCTGCAGTAATTTCCATGACAAGCACCTTGCAGGAGCACCACCCTCACAGTTCAGCTCAGCTCCGCACCTATCTCGATTTGATTTATGTAGCTATTGCTTTTGTCCACCCAACCCATATTTCTGTCTGATCTTCGTCTGACTAGCGCTCTTCTCTGTATGTGGTGCAGGAGGAGCAAGGAGGACAAAACAACTTTGGGAGGAATTCTTCTCAGATCCTTCGCAGTGGTGTGACAATAGGACTAACAAGGTGAAACTGCCTGTACCCTATCTGTGGCATGCATTCATTCATTTATTGAAAGTTATAGAGGGTCTGGACGGCGCTGAATGATCTTACTTTTTCAGGGAACTATCGCTTTCCTTGCTTAGGGTTGAGTTGGCAGTCCAGTCCTCGAATAAAAGGGTTATTAGCTTGTTCTATTTCCGTTGTTTGTTCAAAGGCCTAGCCAGCTTTGATGACTGCACTTAGCTCAAAAGCTGGGCCGAGCTGTGCTAATTCATTCTAGTACCTTGTGGAGTTTTGCTGATGCTCATTACAGTCCACTCTATTTCAAGAGATGTGATCGCTTTCGTAAATTTGCTTGAAGCTAGCTATGGCTGATACTGGTATTCATTCTCAGAAAAATCCAAGATATCCTGATTTTAAACATAGGAGTACCGCAGAGAAGGCACTATGGATTCATAACAGGTCCAATCCGCCCTGGGTACATTCCCGGTTAGCTGTCATGGTACAAGGTCCAGAACAGGGGCAATCCGGTTTTTCAACATCTGAAACCTCTGGTATGCTTCTATAATCTCACGACATGGCATTTCTCTTTCTTCATCAGCATTGCCTGACTGAGGAGAGGTGTAAATTTGCAGAGATGCTTAAACAAGCCACATCCACATTCCTTAATCGGATTTCGCCAAGGTTATGATGCATGCAGGCAGAGTAGTTAGGGTGGAACAGCTCTGGCAGGAGTTTTTCTCAGATCCATCGAAGTGGTGGGACAACAGATCTATTAAGGTGTGCCTATCCATACCATCTAACATAACAACGTCCCTTGAAGGAATCCCAGAGGATGGTTTTAGAATGTCAAGTTCTGGCTTCAGTTTCTTTGACGAATGACTTTAGATTTGTGCCCATTGAAAAAACTTCTAATACTCTCACCCGTATGTAGTATATGAGGCTGATTGGTTGGTTATTTGTCCATTTTTCCTAAGTTGATGCTATCATGTATGCTGATCTGTGTGTATGTAGAAAAATTCGAAGTGCCCAGATTTTAAGCATAAGAGCACACATGAAGGTTTATGGATTGAAGATTGGCTGAACCCCCCTTGGGTTAAAGCAAAGGTGGCCACCGTGACATTGGGCCGAACAAAATCGGATGGTATATGGAGAAGACGGTATGATTTTGATCCTGATGTGGACTTTGCTGAGAGAATTTCATCTGTTCTTTGTTGTTGGTGTTTCAAATTTTCCACTGCAAAACTGAGAATTTATTCCTCTTTCGGGAATTTTTATGTGAATCATAATGCAGGGTGCCTGATTCCTTGGGCTCTGGTGGGAATGTGAGCAAACTCTGTCAGGAGGGGCGATTAGATGAGGCACTGCATATGATGGAGCTTATGGTTCAGCAAAATACGCAAGCTCCAATTTACATCTATGCTTGCCTTTTGAAGGGGTGCACCCGAAAGAAAGCCCTGGCGGAGGGCAAGCGAGTGCATGCCCTCATAGTCCAAATGGGACTTGATTCAAATATTTTTCTAGGGAACACCCTTATTAACATGTATGCCAAGTGCGGTAGTGTGTTGGATGCACGCCAAGTATTCGACTCAATGCCTGAACACAATGTGTTTTCATGGACTACTATCATCTCAGCATATGCCAATCACGGACTAGGTGAAGAGGCTATAGATCTTTTTCAGCAAATGCAGCAGACAAGCATACCACCGAACACGGTTGCATTTGTTGTTGTCCTAAAAGCATGCGCCGGGATCCCAGCCCTGGAACAGGGCAAGCAGCTCCATGCGGAAATCATGAGGAGGGGCTTTGAGTCGGATGTGACTGTAGGGAACACCCTTGTTGACATGTATGCAAAATGCGGGTGCATAGAAGATGCACGTCAGGTGTTCAACAACATGCACATACGAAATGTGGTGTCATGGAATGTGATGATAGCAGGATATGCACAGCATGGGCTGGGCAAGAAGGCTCTTGATTTGTATGAGCAAATGAAAAAGGAAGGTGTGCAGCCCAGCAAAGTCACATATGTTGTTCTACTAAAAGCATGTGCCGGCGTTGCAGCCCTGGAACAGGGCAAGCAGCTCCATTCAGACATCATAAAAATTGGCTTTGAGTCGGAGGCGAATGTAGGAAGCATCCTTGTTGACATGTATGCAAAATGTGGGCATATAGAAGAAGCACGTCAGGTGTTCAACAACATGCATGAGCGAGATGTGGTGTCATGGACAGCAATGATAGCAGGATATGCACAGCATGGGCTTGGCAAGGAGGCTCTTGATCTTTATGAGCAAATGAAACAGGAAGGTGTGCAGCCCAACATTGTCACTGATGTTGTTCTCCTGAAAGCATGTGCCAGTACTGCAGCCGTGGAACAGGGCAAGCAGATCCATGCGGACATCATCAAAAGTGGTTACAAGCCGGATGTGACTGTAGAGAATACGCTTGTTGACATGTATGCAAAATGTGGGTGCATAGAGGATGCACGTCAGGTGTTCAACAACATGCATGAACGAGATGTGGTGTCATGGAATGCCATGATTACAGGATATGCAGAGCATGAGTTTGGCAAGGAAGCTCTTGCTTTGTATGAGCAAATGAAACAGGAAGGTTTGCAGGCCGATTTTGTCACATATGTTGTGCTCCTGAAAGCATGTGCCAGCACTGCAGCCCTGGAACAGGGCAAGCAGCTCCATGAGGACATCATTAAAAGCGGTTTCTCGTCCGATGAGATTGTAGGGAGCACCCTTGTTGACATGTATGCAAAATGTGGGTGCATAGAGGATGCACGTCAGGTGTTCAACAACATGCATGAACGAGATGTGGTGTCATGGACAGCAATGATTGCTGGATATGCACAGCAAGGGCTTAGCAAGGAGGCTCTCAAACTTTTGGAGCAAATGGAAAGGGAAGGTATAAAACCCAATGAGGTAACATATGTTAGTGTTCTGTCTGCATTTAGCCATTCTGGCCTAGTAGATAAAGGTCGTCAACTCTTTGATTCCATGTGTGAAGATCATGCTGTCACACCAATCATGGATCACTACGCCTGCATGGTCGATCTTCTGGGCCGTGCAGGGTGCCTGGCTGATGCTGAGGACTTCATTAGCAAAATGCCAATCCAGCCCAATGCCGTTGTTTGGATGTCTTTGCTCAGTGCCGCTAGAAACCATGGCCATGTGGAGATAGGAAGGCGTGCCTTTGACTCTGTTGTGAAGCTGGAACCTGAAAATGCTGCAGCGTATGTGCTTCTATCAGACATCTATGCAACAGCCGGCCGGAGTGATGAGGTAGCAAAGATAAGAAAAGAAATGAATGATGCAGGTGTTAAAAAAGTGCCTGAGTGCAGCTGGATTGAAGTTGGCAACCAGGTGCATGCCTTTGTTGTAGGTGATGCAACTCATCCACAAAGTAAGGAGATTCGGGCCGAATTGGATAGATTGGTGGGGTTGATGAAGGATGCAGGGTATAAGTATGATTTGAGCTTTGTGCTGCATGATGTGGAGGGTGAGAAGAAGGAAAATGCTTTGTGTGAACACAGTGAGATGCTGGCTATTGCTTTTGGACTCATAAGCACTCCCCCTGGGACACCTATCCGCATCAAGAAGAATTTTCGGATATGCAGGGACTGTCATGATGCCACTAAGATCATCTCAAAACTTGCCAGACGTGAGATTGCTGCAAGGGATGCAAACCGAGTTCATCACTTCGTGGATGGCTTTTGTTCCTGTGGGGATTATTGGTGATGGTAAGAGAAAAAGGCAACTACATTAGCTTGCTTGGAAAGGACAAAGGTTTGTTTTTCGGAAAATTTGGTAGCCTCAGTTGTCACATAGTACAGTCCAATTCCTACATGGTCTTAGCCTCATTCCATGTGCTTTGATGCCCCATGTTTTTTGTACTTTCTCTGTGGGGGGAATAAAGTGTATAGAGTTGAAATGTCACCACCAAAATTTCCCTCTTTTACTTTGTTAATTTGAAGGTTTCTGTAATTGTATTCATGTGTGTAGATGGTTTTTTAATTGGAATATCGAAAAGAATATGAGTTATGGACCTTCTTTACTAAAATGATTTTCAGTTCGTGATACATTTGAAACAAATGTGAGGTAATCTGTATACAATCAGCTGGAAAGCTTTTTACATTCTTTACACACACGAGAAAGACACTCATTTATTGGTCCATCTCCATATCTAATTTGTTAGTCCATCTTCATCATGTCCTTCAAAGTATTGTTTCATCATCATGACATCCATTTTCACAAATTTGGCTGGTGAAAGAAGATCACATAAGGATTGTGTCCCTATGTCAACGTTGTTCGACAAGTTGTGGAAACACACAAGGAAACCTGACATGTCATACACAATATGATGAAATTGTCTTGCAAAGTACTGAGACAGCTCACGATTTTATACCCTTCAAATATGACTTGTATGCCATATCAAATGTATAAGTTGATGTTACTCATTTGTATGGAATACATGGTTGTTGTATTGTCCAGACATATTGTGTACCATTATGATCCTTGAGCATGCTTCTTGTGACATATTGCTGGAATGATGATGGAATCTATTTTACTCATTTTCACTTGCTTGTACAATAAAATATTTTTTGACGAAGCATTGCTTTGAAATCTTGGAGTTTGGTGGAGACAATTGAGAATTTGTCAATGAGAGAAGAATTTTGACTTGCCAAATCGCAGAAATTTTGTCAAATGATGATGATCTTCAATAGAGGTACGGTCAAATATGCAAATGTCTCATTCTTTGCATCATGTATAAGAAAAGATCATTCTTTTGTTGTCAATGTTGTAAGTTTAACATATCAAGGGCTACTTGAAACAGATTGAAAACATCAAACACATTTATTTTTCTTGTTGGATTAATTTTAGACAAAAAAAGTTGGATTTGATCGGGAAGAGCTTATGAAATTTTACACGTGGAATAAAAAATTAGAGGTAAATACTCATATTAAGGAGCATGAATATCCAATATACAAGTTAGTAGAGAAATTCTTTGAATATGGGTGATATGGTCGTTATGGTAGTTGGCCGACCTAGCAGTGCATATCTTCCTAGAACTATGCCTATTTTTGCAATGTCCACTTCATCTCATCCCATGCCAATTAAGGTTGTTAGATTATGCTCATGCTATATATTTTCTTATTTATCACAGCCCTTTACTTTTACCACAGAAAATTGATCAAAAATTAAATACAAGTCATCAAAAGATGGAAAAAAGGTCTGATAGTATCTCAACAAAAATCAAATCTATAAAATTTGATGATTAGAAATCAAATCTATGAAATTGATTGTAAATCATCTTTATAAGGAGTATTATTAGAAGGGAAGAGTTTAGTGATTAATTATGATGTAGGGTGCAGTACATGAGAGACTTGAAAAGCCTAGGACATGAAGGTAGAGAAAGATGATTAATGACCTCATTCAAGAGTCTACATCGTGAGAGACATCAACTTGGTTTGAATCTGCATCGAAGTGGAGGGAGACGAGCTCCTCCGCTTCACCTTTCCCCCCACATGTGTCGAATAGTGCTATATCTCCAATTTTTTGGTGTCCTATTCTAATGCATTTGTACCAAAATCATCTTGGAGAGATTGATGCACAAATCATTTTGCATCTAAAACACATGAGTCACATTCCTAGTTTTGTGGAGCTAAGTTGTGTTGATCTAATGAAATATGATGTCTCAAGAGGGACATCATTGTTGGGTAATAGAAAGAAATTAGTGACACTAGAGATTTGCAATCAATGGTCATAGAGGTTTCTTAAAGGAATGATGAAGCTCGTTCATCAGAACTCAAAGAGTGTGCTTCATAGTTTTCTACGGTGAGAGATTAAACCTATTTTTGCTAAATATTTCTAAAACGAGGGACTCGACCTTGTAACTTGGAGGCAATATACATCCCCTGGTCACTTAGGAGACCTTGGCATTTTCAATATGTAGTAAGGGTAATTCATTGGCAATAAAAATATACAATGAGGTTTTATCATCGAAACCAACCAAGGTAAAATAAGCCACATAGTTAGGTGGTGAGCACTTTGTTACTGCCCATTCTTAGAGATATTGCCATCTCAGCTTGTGCACTAGAGCTATAAAACACCAATGAAGCACTCTCAAGTCTCCACTAGGCTACGACGTCCAGTACCACTACATGTTGTCTTCCACCTTTGCATAGAATCTACATCTTGAGTCTAAGATATCATCCTAGCCTAACCATGTGGGATGAATTCTCCACTCTCCAAATGAGAATCAATGCTCAATTCATGGATACATAGTACAAGGAGTAACCGTTGCTAATGTTCGAACCATCGACACATGTCACCATAGTACAAGGAGTCACCTTTGCTAAACATGGTCATGTTCAAATCATTGACACATGTCAATTGTGTGCACTGACATGCATCAATAAACAAGGGTCACCCAACACCAATAAGGCACTAGCATGTGGCACTTGAATGATCTATAGCTCTTAGCTAGGGCTTTGTCTTATGTAACAAGACCATCACCTTAGGTAAGTCATTACATATGTGCCCATATGGGTGCATAACATTTTCTCCCCACTTGAGAGCCTCTTCTTAAAGGGAGAGAACCAAATAAATCAAGTCCTAGGAAATTCTCTTTCCCGTAAGTGTCCTCATCATCTAATTTTCCTTAAAACGTATTGGATATGGACATCAACAATTTTCTTTGGTATAATTTGTACAAAGATATTCAAATCCTCCAACTCACAGGTTTGCCTTCCTAAATCAAATCATCTTTTCTAGTAATTCATTCATTTACATAACTTCCTTGGAACTAATAAGTGACCCAATTGGTTTTCTTCATAGCCTTGTAAGGACCACTATATCATGGAGATAACTTATGGAATTTTTCAGTTCGAAGTACCTTAGAATCTTATGGGACTTTAAGATGCACCCAAGTTTCGACCTCAAATTCTTGAGGTGAATGATTACAATTGACATATAAGTCTACTCTATCTTGAGTAGCTTCAATGCTTTCCTTGGCCATCTCTCATATCCTCCATAGTCTAATTGATATGTTTAGTCTACCCATCAATTATAGGTGATTCGAACTCAGACTAAGGATTGTGTCAAGATTTTAAAAATGGACTGCCAAAATTTGTGAGTGACCTTGGAATCACAATTCCTAACAATGTCATTTGACAAATCATACAATTTGAATAACTTTTCATTGAAAAGTTGTGCTAGTTTTGATGGTTGGACAATAGATTTAGTTGGTATTAATTACGCCATTTTGGTGAGCATGTGGTTACTGCACTATCCTCTACAGTGTTGAACAACCAGTAGTTGAAACTTCTGTAGGTGGAATCTATTCTATTAGGTGGTGGGTACACAATTTCTACACCTATGTATCCAAAATGCTCATATAGCAAACCCTCATCCACGGCTCTTCCTATGTGATAATCATTTGTGGTATATTTCGAACTGCAAGTCTAATTTCAAGTTCGAGTGATCAGTGTTGGATCTCTATCTACCTATATGACTCCCTCTTAGTAGCTTCTAGGTTGTCTTGGTTATAATCTTACCTTATTTAGAGCTCTAGCAGACAGATTGTGAGGGTGTTTATTGCTTTGGAACTCTTTGGACTAGTTCCCCCCTGCGCTTCTCACCTTTCTTCTGAATTCGACAGGTTCCTTCTAGATGGCCTACTCTATCGCAATATCCACTGTAATCCAACAATCCTTAGTGTCATGATCCTCTTGGCAGTACCGACACAATGGTATGGACTGATGGGCATAATGTTGATTCCTAAGTCATCTCACATCTAGAGTCAAAGCTAACAATGTTGCATGCATATATCCCATATGTTGCTTGACCATCTCCACTAATTCACGACGCTCAATCTTAACCTTTTCATCAGGTTTCGTTGAATAGCCTTGACTAGATAGGTACCCACGTAAGAGTACCCCTAGCTAGGTGAAGAAGTCGATCGGCTAGTCCCTATAAATTTGTTGGGCCCGTAGGTTGCCAACCATAATCGTTCTAGATCAATATCACATCTATGATCCTCTCTATCAGTTCCTCTTAGTAATGACTCATCTAAAGTAGGTGCTGTTCAATCATCAACTACAAGAATATCCTTGACACTTTGTTTGTGGGATCAACACACATCACTATGTGATGCTAACCACCTTGACATTCAATACCAAAGTAATTGTTTTTCGAACCAACATGGGACACTAGTCAAGAAACTCACACTAAAAATATTGGTCGTGTGGTTGACGTTCTTGACAACAAACTCATTCAACCAATAAATTTCTAATATGTATTCTTTGTAGGCCATCGTCTTTCAAACAATACTCCCTTATCAAATTACTCTCGGCAAATGCACCAATGTTAAGCATCTGACGGGTCAAACAACATACTCACCCAATCCACACGTATTCTTTGTAGTTCAGCTGTATGACTACCTTTTAGCCAATGTTTCTATAAAAATTCTCCCAAAAGACGCACCAATGTTAGGGGTTTTTTGAATGGGGGTTGGTCTCACCAGAAATCCCTAAAAGAGAAAGGTGGACCCACATTGCCCTTACGTGCTCTCTTTGCCAATGGAAGTTTCTAGGCTTCCAAAAGTATGGTAGGAAGAGGGTAGGTTCTGTTTTTGTCAACTTGGCCTAAGAAACTGCTATGGTCTTTGTCATGGTAAGGTATCCTATAGTTTCGTATTCATAATCTCTTCCCAGCTACCTATTGTGTAGCCTTGGGTATTCTTTGGTACTCGCCCTTTGGTACAGTACTAGGTTTATCCTTTCTGATGTGATGCTAGTACATGTTATCTTCCATACACTAACGACAATGTTGAACTGACATCATTGGGTCTAGCGGATGTGGTCGCACCAACTCTAATGTGTAGGTATGTTGGTGCATTTCATCAGTGAGCAGGTTGTTTGACGGATCGTGACATGCGTGCCTAGGCTAGGTAAGTTATCATGTATAACAAAAACCCTACAACCTAACTGTTTGGAGATACTGGTGATGGTTGTCCTAGACTGAGAGGTCGGTTTAACCGATAGAATATGTCTACCTCTAGATAGAGAGCAATACACACATGGTCAACCCTAGGCTAGGCTGACTGATTATAACACCACACTAGCTCTATGGCCCTACATCCTACTAGGTGAATTCGTCGTTGTGGGTGTGGATTTCAGTGTAACACACATGGTAATTTCTGGGTCTTGGTATAGGTTATTAAGCATTTCACTAATCTGGGCATGTGTGTCTATTGTACTTGTTTGATATTTGTAATCCAAGCAAAACCCTTAGCTACCCATAGCCTAACAAGATATCTCACTATTTGGGATTAGGTCATAACTTGGTGGGCCATACTTACGGTACTATGTACTATGATGACATGGCATGCTTTTTCTCTCTGATGTGACTATGAAGTTCAACCACATGGTACCATCATGCTGATAGAATATGACTTTTATGCCTTTCACAACTACACATATGGGCGTTTTGCCACACGATGCTGCAATGCGAACCTGATACTTAATCAAAATTTTGACATTTTCTTTGCGTGGCTCTGTCACGCATGGTAGATCCATGCCAAACATTCTCTGGGGACCTTGCCGGTCAAATCCGGGCTGGAGGTGGGTCCGACATTGAATTTTTTTTTCTCGTGGCACTGCCACGCAAATTTTTTTAAAAACGAAAATTCAAAAAATGTGTGCCAAAATTGCTCGGCGTGGTGAAGCCACGCGTGGAAGTGCCACGCAAGGCTGTTATTTAACTGCCTCTAATCTGACATTCACTTATTTTGGAGATTTGCCACGCGTGGCACTGCCACGTGTGGCAAATCTCCAGAGAAAATTCCAGAGAATTGTAATTTTATATTGCCACGTGTGGCAAAATATGTGTTGTAATTTTTTTTTTAGACTATTTGAACAATATTTTGATAAAGAAACAATCCTATGATTAATTTAAAGGTAAATGAATTTTTTTTAGGCTTTAAATAAGTGTGGACTTATAATAAAATGATTATTATGTGATCATGATTGTGATTTAAAAATCAAATGATCATTGTGTCAAATTATTGTGCTATGGCGAAATCAATATTGTGCTTCGACCAAAGTGAAGATATGAAGATATTGCTTTGATAGATTTTAAATATAGTAAGGATGTTTCAAAAGGAAAATGTTTTTGAAGCGAATATAAATGATCAACATATGCTCACTAATTGTTTTCTTTGGTCAATTGATTTTTGCTAGATCTTTAATTGCATTGAAAGCATTTGATTTAAAATGAATCAAAAGTGATTGCTAGATTGAAATCAAGATAAACTTGAAAAATTCAAGAATGTATTATAAAGATGCAATAATTACGTAAAGTATCATTTTATCACAAAAATGATTGTGATATATATATATATATATATAATTTATTCATCATCACAAGATTCAAATTCATCAGCCAATACATCTTGCAACTCATCTCCGCTTAGATGATTTTCATCATCACTATAGTAATCGGACCCTCTTCGGAGATATTTCTATATCCGCATCAACCATGTTTGTGTTGTCAATATTTAAGTCCTCCATTTCATTCTCAATGTATGCATTTTCAAATACATGTCTAGAGCGTGGCTTTACTGATCTTGTCCTAGATGAAGAGGATGAACCTCTAAGTGGACAAGAATTGGTGAAGTACAAAAAGAGGGCAAGACTAGCATTACATTGTGTGAAAATGAATGTTAGTAATGATCTTCTAAAGGAAGTTTCCACTTGCACTTTAAAAAGTTCATCTTTACTAAAAGTGATTATGAGTGTAGAATAGATGGTGTATAGCTATGTGTTTCGTTTTTGAGTGAAATACAGGATCTTTCTTAAGATAGATTGCTGAAGTGTTATCCATTAACAAGACATAAGCTTCATAAATAGATTCATTAAATTCTTCCAACATCTGTTTGATCCAGATCAGCTCGTTTGCCATCTTGGCTGCTGCTACATATTTCGCTTCACAGGAAGATTGAACTACTTTTGTTTGCTTCTTGCTTATCCAGAGTATCGCTACACCAGATGCTAGAGTACAACCTCCTGAAATACTTTTGTTATCATCCTTCATGGATGCCCAGCTTGCATCATTGTAAGATCCGATGTGAAATCCAGCTTCCTTCAAATAACACAGTCCATAGTCTTTTATTTCCTGGAGATATTGTAGTACTCTCTTTGCTAACTTCCAATGCAACGATCCTGGGTTCTGATTATATTGGCTCAGCCTGTATACTGCAAACGCTATTTAAGGTTTGGTGTTGTCTGCTAGATATAACAATTATTCAATCAGCTTACGATAGGGTGTTTTGGCCATTCGTTCCTCTTCCTTGAGAGTCTGCGAACAATCTGCCTTGTTCAGTATTGTTCCAGGTATCATGGAAGTATGCACACCTTTGCATTCGAGCATGTTGAAGTCTTTAATGATCTTTTGAGTGTACTTTTGTTAGTGAAGATACAACTTACCACCTTCAAGGTCTCTCACGATCTGCAAGCCTAGATGATTTTAGCTTCTCCTAGGTCAGCGATTTCAAATATTTTAGAAATGTCTCTTTTGACATCCAAAATTAACTTACTCTTCTTGAGAAGATAAGTGTGTCATCAACATAGACAGCTAGAATGATTATTTCATTATGGACATGCTTGATATAGACATTTGATTCAACAAATAGAGGTTTGTAGCCTATGGAACATAGTGCTTCGTCCTTCTTTCTATACCATTGTCTGGCTGCTTGTTTCAAACCATAAATGCTTTTATTCATGTGACATCCGTATTCCGGATATTCTTGGCTTACAAAACCAAGTGGTTGGTCCATGAATAAGTCTTCTTCCAATTCTGCATGCAAGAAAGCAGTTTTCTCATCCACAATATGGATTTTCAGATCATGAGCCACTGCATACGCGAATAACAAGTGAATTGATGTATGTTTGACTACCGGCGAAAAAGTATCACTGTAGTCGATTCCATACTTCTGTGAAAATTCTTTAGCAACTAACCTTGCTTTGTATCTGATGTTTTCTCCATCAGGACCTGTTTTGATCTTGTAGATCCACTTGCATTTGACTGGTTTTTTGCCATTAGGAATAGGTGCAAGTGTCCATACATTGTTCTTATACATGGATGACATTTCGCCCTCCATTACTTGAATCCAGCGATCTTTATTTGGTCCATCAACAGCTTCCTCGAATGTTTGAGGTTCGTAAGAGAAACCAGAAAATTCGATGGCTATATTAAAGACATCTTGACCATACCTTTTTGGTGGTTTTTGTTGTCTGTCAGATCTTCTCATAGGTGGTTTTGAGTTTGATTATGCAAGTTTTGAGTTCGATTCTTATTCGAGCTTTTTTGCTGGAATTTGGACCAGGGATTCGAGTCTGTCACGTACTCGATCTTGACCTCTCTCTGAATCTCGTAATTCTCTTTCATCTTCTACTTGTTTTACTTTTGTCATCGTTGGTAGCTCATAATAGTTTTTGAGAATTTCATAGCCGACTAGATCATTGTCTGTTATGTATTTCGACTCATCAAACTTAACATCTCGAACAACTTTTACCTTGCCAGTTTCGAGTACATAGACACGATAATATGACGAATGTAACACGAATCCTACTAGAAATCCTTGTTCTGTCTTTTCATCGAGTATCTTTCTCAGCTTATTTGGTATGTGCATATACACTGCACATCCAAATGTCCGAGCATGTGCTAGATTTGGCTTCGTCTTCCACCATGTCTCATGAGGAGTTTTATCCGGTATTCGAGATTTCTAAATACGATTTTGAAGATAATTTGATGTAGCCACTGCTGATTTGGTGCTTTCACATGAGCCATCATACACCTTGCAGCTTCCATAAGTGTACGATTTTTTCGTTCAGCTATTCCATTGTGCTGAGATGTGTATGATGCAGTCTTTGTATGCATAATATCACGATCAGTACGGTAAGCTTTGAATTCATTGGAAATGTACTCACCTCCATGATCTGTGCAAATTTGCTTCAACTTATTGCATGTCTGCTTCTCAGCCCAATTTCGTATACTCAACGAATTTCTCGAAAGCTTAAAATTTAGTACATATAAAGTATACCATAGCGAACCGGCTAAAGTCATCAATAAACATTATGAAGTACTTTGCATCATCCAATGACAATACTCCGAATGGTCCACAAATATCTGAATGCATGATTTCAAGTACCTTAGTTGCTTTATAAACATCTTTGCTGAAAGGTGTTCTAGTCATCTTGCCTTTAAGACAGGATTCACAAATAGTTCGAATATCTCTACTTTTGATTTCGGCTCCTTGAATTTCTGACTTTTGTCGGCTTGGTACAAGGCTTTCATATTCATGTGACATAGTCTCTTGTGCCACAATATATCTGTTGATTCTTGAGTTTGACTGACTTGTTCGATTCTTGTTCAAATGTTCAGGTGATATAAATTTCCTTCTCTGTTGCCTTTAGCAACCAGGTTATCAGAATCTTCCTCGAACAATTTACAAGAGTTCTTTGTGAAGGTTACTGACATGCATGTATCGACTATCTTAGCTACGGATAGAAGATCTTTATCAAGAGTAGGGACATAGAGAACTTCCTCCAGTTTCTTGTCACTCTGATTCATGTCCAGCCATAGTACACTAGTTCCATCAACCACGTGTTTAGAACCATCTCCAAGTATAATGAATTTTGAATAGTTCATCTTCTTGTACTCAGACAAAAATTGTTCTTCTAGGACGACGGGTGGGTCCTACCACCTATAGTGTATAATACAAGTAATAACGTGCGAGGGCACCGGCTTCTTGCATGTATAAGACCGACCCAGTGACCACGCAAATCGGATAAATAAAACTTGACTAAAAGGACTTGGGGGACCTTAGTAGAATAAATTAATTAAAATGCCCAAAGTCAAGTTCATAAGGTTCTAAGTTAAAAGGGAATCTCACAAAATCACATGAATCATGTGAGTTTGGCCCTTTTCTTAATGAGCCATTAGATTGAAGTTCATTTAGTTTGAAGGGCCAGGATGCCATTGTAAATAGGCCAATGAGTGCCAAGATGGCCCTCCCTCCTCAACTATATAAGGAGGCCATTTTCCATTGTACACATATTTCATTCTTCACAATAAAGCTCTCTTCTTTTTAGCTCTCTCTCTCTCTCTCTCTCTCTCTCTCTCTCTCTCTCTCTCTCTCTCTCTCTCTCTCTCTCTCTCTCTCCAAGGGTGATTGGTGCATAGCTATGGGTAGGAGCAAGAGCCCCCATAGCCCCAACCATCCTTGGTGAGCTCTCTTCTCTCTCCTTACTCTCTCTCTTCACTCTCCTCTCTCTAAACTCTCTCTCATCACTCCTTCTATCTCTCTACCTCTCTCTATCTCCTCTCTCTACCTCCCTTCTCTCTCTATTGCTATGCAGGTGTGCACGAGGGACTGCTCCCAGTGAACGGACCCCTATACTACAAGCGGCTACAATTGGCGTCGTTGTCGGGGAGCGCCAACGTTGCTCACCGCATATCTGCCTTTCAAATTCTCTTTTCTTCACTCTTTTCTGCTTCCTCTCCCTCACCTCCTCTTTTTCCCATTTTCTTGAATCTTCCATTTCCATAAAAAAAAAAACCAAGCTCGCAAAGGATTAGTTTTGTTTTTAAGTAATAATTTTAATTTTGTAGGCCATATATTGTGTAGTTAATTTTGATTAAGGTTTTTTCAAATTGCCCATTGTTATGACTTCAGTTCACTTTTTTTCTGAAAATTCGTTAGAAACTTCCCTTGTTTAAAAAGTGTTTTTAATTTGATTTGCCGTAATTTATTGTAATCTCAGTTTTGCTAAAGAATGCATCAAGCGAAACTGAGATTACAATAAATTACGGCAAATCGAAATTAAAAACATTTTTTAAACAAGGGAAATTTTTAACAAATTTTCAGAAAAAAGTGAACTAAAGTCATAACAATGGGCAATTTGAAAAAACCTTAATCAAAATTAACTACACAATATATGGCTTACAAAATTAAAATCACTACTTAAAAAACAAAACTAATCCTTTGAGAGCTTGATTTTTTTTTTTTATGGAAATGGAAGATTCAAGAGAATGGAAAAAAGAGGAGGTGAGGGGGAGGAAGCAGAAAAGAGTGGAGAGAAGAGTGAAGAAAAGAGAATTTGAAAGACAACTATGCGGTGAGCAACGTTGGCGCTTCCCGGCAACGACGCCAATTGTAGCCGCTTGTAGTATAGGGGTCCGTTCACTGGGAGCAGCCCGTGCGCACCTGCATAGCAATAGAGTGAGAAGGGAGGTAGAGAGATAGGAGTGATGAGAGAGAGTTTAGAGAGAGGAGAGAGAGAGAGAGAGAGAGTAAGGAGAAGTTAGAGAGAGAAGATAACTCACCAAGGATGGTTGGGGCTATGGGGGCTCGTGCGCCTACCCATAGCTATGCACTAATCACCCTTGGAGAGAGAGAGAGAGAGAGAGAGAGAGAGAGAGAGAGAGAGAGAGAGAGAGAGAGAGAGAGAGAGAGCTTTATTGTGAAGAATGGAATATGTGTACAATGGAAAATGGCCTCCTTATATAGTTGAGGAGGGAGGGCCATCTTGGCTCTTATTGGCCTATTTACAATGGCATCCTAGCCCTTCAAACTAAATGAACTTCAATCTAATGGTTCATTAGAAAAAGGGCCAAACTCACATGATTCATGTGAGTTTGTGATTCTCTTTTAACTTAGAACCTTATGAACTTGACTTTGGAATTTTTAATTAATTTATTCTACTAAGGCGCCCCAAGTCCTTTTATTCAAGTTCTATTTATCCGATTTGCGTGGTCATTGAGTCGGTCTTATACATGCAGGAAGCCGGTGCCCTCGCACATTATTACTTGTATTATACACTATAGGTGGTAGGAGCCTGCTGTCGCCCTACAGTTCCTAAGAAACAAAATGTGAGGTGGCTCCCTACTTCTCCAATTGAATTTGTTGAACAACATAGATCAGCACTGTTAGCCGATATTTTCGCACGAAAAATCAGGCTAATATTGAAGTTTAAGTTCGCAATAATTGAAAAAAACGGCATGTAAAGCCCGGTTATTAGAGAAAAATCGGCACAAATTTGCCTTAGGTCTGGGTCCCAGCCCGTCCTAAATGAGACTAGAGCAAATTTTGCGGCCTTAGAAATGGCCGGTAAATATTTTACGACTTTTCAAAAAAATGGCCAGTTGTCAAAAAAATAGCCGATATGACCGTGCTAAAATCTCTCCATGTATTGAGTCCATTTTTACTAATGTATGATCACTCAGTGTATTTTTCAGGAAAACCGTGTTGTCGTAGGAGCCCTAGTCATGAATGCC
This sequence comes from Diphasiastrum complanatum, assembly GCA_029204225.1. Classification (NCBI taxonomy): domain Eukaryota; kingdom Viridiplantae; phylum Streptophyta; class Lycopodiopsida; order Lycopodiales; family Lycopodiaceae; genus Diphasiastrum; species Diphasiastrum complanatum. Next base: position 29,269,429 of record CM055096.1, on the reverse strand, counting down.
GAAAAAGTCAACCACAGAAGAAAAATCCGAGAAAGAAAAGCTTCGGGTAAAAAAAGGACCGGGAAATATGGATTCAGTGTCAAGGAATCACATAAATCCTAACGGCAAAGTTTGGACAATTTACAGGCAATTAACGAAATGTGCGGGCCAAGTGGTCACCCAACAGGCCAAAAACAAAGACCAATGAGCAGTAGGCGCACGACCCTTGAAAAACCGAAGAAAGGCCGAAAACACAGGTACCCAAAGAAAAACGAAAGCCGCCTACTAAAAATAGGGGTGGCCTCACCCAAAATTTGGATAATAAATGCCAAACCACCTTGGAGGCTAAAAAATTTGGGAGGTTGACATTTTGGGCTTCTAGGGTGTACAAAAGGAGAAACTTGAATGGCCTCTCTAACCTTTGACAAAAATTGCATCTTGGCTAGTTTTGGAAGAGAGCCTTGAATGCACCACTCCCCCACTCTCTTATGGAGGCCACTAGGTGTACTATCAAATGGGTTGGGGACAAATGACAAAGAGGGCTTGAAGGGCATGAAGAATGGCAAGATGGCATTGTGAAGGGGATGCATTGAATTTTCCTATAAGAAGGATCCAACTCCTTGTATTTCAAATGTTAGTATTTGTATGTTAGTACTTTTAGAAATTGGCACTTTTGGGAGTTGCTTGCTTGTTTGAGTGTGCTTTGAAGTTAATTCCATTTTGTGGCTGTTGCTCAATGTTAGTCACTTGCAATGTGGGTTAGTAGTTTGTGGGAGGTTAATGGTTGTTTTGTGCCCTCATGCATGTTTGTTGCTTGTGTGTTGTTAACTCCATAGTTAGTAAGGTGTATTCTAAACTTTGGCTTGATTGATTGCTTAAGGTGAGTTCAATGTTGGTGGGTTGGTTAGAAGGATTGTGAGGTGCTTGAAATAGCTCAATGATAGTTGGATAATAATGAGATGATGTGAAGAGTTAGTACTTTTAAATGTTAGTACTTTTTTGAGTGAGGATTTTAGGAGTGGGTATGTTTGAGAGTTGAGAGTTGTAGTTGTCTTGGGGGTTGGGAGTGATGTTACTTACTATGCTGACTTGCTCATATTGAGGAGTTGAGCGATTCTGGTTGTTTGTGTTGATTGCTTGGACCTCATTATTAGTGTGAGTTCATAGTTGAGTGCTTCAAATTACTTGGAGAGGATGTTTGCTTGCTTTTGTTGAGAGGATTGATGGGTGAGAGTGATTTCATGGTGAGGGTTGGTTGGTTGGTTGTAATCCATGTCATACTAGTAGGCTTATATCTTGAATGAGTGGGATGGATTGCTTGAGGGCTTGGTGTGAGTGATGGATTGCTGATTTTTTTTAGCCATTGTATCTTTCTGGCCTGTTTTTTTTTTTTTTATAGATTTTCGGTTCAGTTTTCTCTCAACTGAACCGTTAATATTTCAATCGCACCGTTCATATTCTAGAAACTTTATTTTTCTTCATTTTCTCTTTTTACACCAATTCGATCGGACATGCAAAAAGTGTAGAAAACTACATCAACATGCCTGGCTCTGATTTTGGCTACAAGTTTCATGACTAGGGTTTCACATGCAACGACTACCTAAACTGCACATTGAGGTATGAGATGATTTTTATATCTATTTGCATTGATGGTAAAAGCTGTGGGTTTATTGTAAGATGTTACTTGACTTGAGTTTTTCCGTTGCCATTCGTCCCAATCAATTTTGAAACTGTTTTTCGTAAATCGTCTATTCTCAAATGTGATAGTATAGCTTTAACCACTCGTGATTGGAATGTGATTTTTACAAGCGTGTTAGAGTTGCGAAAGGGTAAGCATATCATCTTGAAGGTTGAACACCGTCATTATTTCAGTTATTTAAAATGTTATGACATCTTCCATAGAGTAGTTAAGACTTGAATTTTGTAGTTGCGTTGAAGCAAATCAATTACAGTTTGGTAGTGAAGCATACAAACACAACTTAGAATTCAGTTTAGAAGCTTAGCACTTCACGAACAAATGGGATGTGAGAAAGTAGAGATGATTGTTTACTATTCTTCGACTTGTTTAGTGAAAGCACAAAAATTGTAGCCAAGAGTCGTACAAATTTAGAATGTGTTTTACAGTTTCCTGAGTTAGATTTGTCAGTTAAACTACCATGCGAAATCGTCAAGTTGTGAAACGGTTTTTCAGGTTTTGTCAATTATGAAATGTATCAACTGAATCCGACCTTTGTGAAACACCAGAGCGAGCCGTCCACCATCCGCGGTTGAAATACACCGCCTTGGTAAAGCGTTACACTAGTCACACCCGCCATCGGTACTGTCTAGCGAAATACCTAGACCCGATGGTCGGCGAAAATACCACCGCTTATCAAACAAATCGGTGTGTATAACTTGTACCCCACAAGCACATCATAGGCAATAAATCGGTTTCAAGCCCATGTAAGATTTTTACTAATCATAAGCCGAATTCAATGGGAAAAGAGACATTAGGAAGATCCTAATGCGAATTAGTGATCAGAAGTTTTATGGAACCATAACCCTAAAAAGCTAGTGAATCATTGCACCAAAATTTGACAGCACCCACTCCTTGCAACCGTATCTCTGAGAGCCTGGAAAACCCTCATCGGTTGGGGAGCACGGGGCAATAGAGAAGGCCATCAGGGTTGGAAGTGGCAAATCCTCTATTGCTCATGTAGGGCCGAACCGCCTTTAGAGGTGGGGCCCCTTGACCCTTTTAGGACGTTTTGGCTGGACCAACCCCCTATCAAAATTGGCCCTAACAAGCACTAACATAGGCTGACGAGTTCCTTGTTGCCCTATCTTCTGTTGCTCTGGAGCATTCTGCTTTATCTTCGACATAGTTTGAATCTGAAGGTTTACTTCGATTCTGCTCCTTTTTGTTTTTGGGATTCTGATAATAGTCTACTGCTGCATGACCCCGTTTATGACAATGATTGCATTCAATCTTTGGATTTAACCAACACTTATCTTCTGTGTGACCTGATCTTCTGCATCTGTTGTAGATTTTCGTATCACCAGAATTCTTCTGTTGTTTACCATGTTGTTGTTCATTTGTCTTAGACTCATTCTTTTTAGACGACTCCCTCTTAAACTTAGACTTCTTAGAAGATTTATTCTTCTGAGTAAATAGAACATTTTTGGAATCACCATTGTCGTCATAGCGTTCACGAGCTTCTATTTCCTCTTTAGCTCCATCTATTGCCTTTTGAAGTGTCATTGTCACATCTTTCGCCAATAAGGTTTGAGTTGTGTGGAATGACCTGGGTAGGGTTCGAAGAAAATAACTAAGCTATTTTTTCTTAGAAATTGTATTTTATGCACCAGAATTTTGCAAGGAAATCTTTTATCTTTCGCACAAATGTGTTCAAGTCTTTGTCGTCCCATTGTAGGTAAGTTAATTGGTCTTCCAAGAACATGATCTGATTACAAGATCGAGTCTCATTCTTGGTTTGCAATTCTTCCCATAAATCTTTTGCATTTGAAATTGATGTAAGATCTAGCATTATATTGTCATGAACTGAAGACGCAATAATTGCCATAGCTTTGTCATTTTCTAAACTCCATTCTCGAAGTTCTTTGCCAAGAGTAGCTACTGGCTTCTCCTCTATTGGTTCTACCCATTGCCATAGACCTTCACCCTTCAATAAGAGTGAAGTTTTTAGTTTCCAAATCAAGTAGTTTGAACCTTCTGGATCCAAGATCGTAGTGATCTTAGCCTGAATATTGATGATCGATGCCATCTTCTAATTTTCTGAATCACTCCAAATAGCGGCTTGTTGATGGATGTATGAAGAATGCTGAGAGAAATGCTCTGATACCACTATATCAGATTAAATTCCGGAAGCTCTGATACCACTGTATCAGCACTAATTGGCTCTGATACCACTGTAGAAAAAATAATAATTATTCTTCCACAGAGAACACGATGAAAGTTTGAATAAATGAAACTAATATCGGTGTCTTCAATCGGGTCCGTATCTGATCTATGTACTAACAGAACAGTATTTGCTCTGATTGAATATGCGTGCGGAAATAATCTGTAGAATTAAGAGACAACTTAAGAATTTTAGACAGACAAAAACTATTGATCAAAAATGAATTTATAATTCTGAATCTGAATCAGTATACATCTCTTGCTGTCTTATCTCGCTGTTGTGTCATAGATTTAATGAGTTTGTGAATCTCTTCAGTTTGAGTGTCTGAGAGTTGGTTAAAACGAGTAGTGCACATGTATTTATATTGCTACAAGACAGGTCTTTTGGCCTTTTATTTACAAGTCTTTTGGCCTTTTAATTCTGTAATAGTAGATCTAACCGTTTACGATAGTTGATATACAATAGATGCTCTATTTCCAAGGTTGAATGATTTCTGTTCGTGAATTATTCACGACAATCCATCTCTTCGTCTCAGCTTCATGTTTTGCGAATTGTTCGCAGCACTTTTCTCTTTGCAACATTTTTGTATTTCGTGAACTGTTCGTGACAGATGACAACTTTGAGCTTGGAGAAGAAATTCAAAATATTTCACGAATTGTTCGCGACAATTTTGCGATATCTGAGATTTGAAAGAAAGTTAACTCACTCCTCTTGCCCTAAAATGAAACCCTAGCCTAGATCCTAGAGTTATGCTTGGTAGGTAGCTGGTTGGTCAAATTTTCACCTTAAACTTAGGTGTAGGTCCTATAAAGTAGGGATGACCACCAAATAGACATGATCAACTCTCTTGACTTGACCTAACCTACATTAGGAGTGGGTTTCTACGTGGCATCTTGGCCTTACATGTGTGGAACCCAATTATACACAATATTTACAATGTTCTACATGGCTAGATTTGCCAAATTAGGTTATTCTTCACACTCCTCCTCAAATCTAGCCTTGGAAACAATAATGTATGTATCTACAATTCTAAACCTGACCTTGACATTAGAAATGAATCATATTCAGGTGTAGAAGGTGACTATTGAGCCCCAAAGATGATGACATGACCTATCACCATATCCAAGATAGAGCTTCTCTGATCTTGATCTCCTCCAAGATGAATTGAAGAGTCTTGATTCTTCCTTTCACCTTTGCACTTGATTTCTTCCATGTTGAGTGAAAATGCATGAACTTGAAACTTGAATCCACCTTGATCTTGATGCTTCTCTTTGAAGGAAATCCGATGTCTCCATGTCTTGTGAAAATCACATCGATCAAGATCACAAAACATGTACTTGCTACTATTATCAAGATTTGTCATGCTAAAATGACTAGTCCACAAACCATCAAACGTAAGCATGATTTTCCTAATCTTGTAATTACAAGTGATCTTGAATTTCATGAGGCTACATACTTGCTTATGGATATAAGTGTCCTTCTAGGATGTTTCACTTTAGTGAGTGATTAACTCATTCTTGCTCTTCCAAAACCCAAGAGCACTCATTTGATCAAACAACCAATTTACTCTTAATTGGTTCATAACAATTTTTAGATCACTAAGACATAAAAACTTGTTCTCAAATGAGTCATTACACATCTTATCTTAAACTTCCTTCTTGATGAAGCCCTCAAGTTGCCTCATGTAGTTCTCATAGCATACATTGGTTTGCCTCATGTAGATCTCATAGCAAAATGGTTCATCAAGCATTGAAGTAAGAAAAGTGTTGAAAGTGAATGGTTGAGAATATTCTCCTTGATTACCTTTTCCAAGATAAGTGAGCCTTGAAGGCTTGGCCCTTGCCTTTGTAGATCTTCTTGGAGCACTTGATCTTTGAGGTGGATCCTCAAGATCTCCATCACTTTCTTGCTCCTCCTCAATCCTTGCAAAATCATTGACACCAAGGTTGTTGATTTCACTTTCATTCACACAAGATACTAGATGGATCCAAGCATCTCTTGTATAAACATCTAAGAATGTTTCATGCATCTTATCATCACTACTTGGTACATGAGAAAAAGAGTGTACATTTGAATGAATGATTTTCTCTTTTGCCATATCAATTTTAGCATCCAACTTAAACAAACTACCTTGTTTAACACCATTTGCTATGCAAATATCATTCTTCGCGATGGAACAAACTCCATCCTTGAAGTGAACATCTAAACCATCATCCATTAGTTGTCCTAAGCAAGCTCTTTGTAATTGATGGTACAAAAAGGACATTGTCTAGATCCATCCTTTTGCTAGATCCTAGACATAATGAGATGGTACCAATACCATCTATCTTACATTCTTGATCATTTGCTAAAGAAACCAATTTATTAGCACCATTGAAAGAGTGTAAGGTTGAGAATGTGTCCTTTTGAAAAGTCATGTGGGATCTAGCCCCACTATCAATCCACCAAGTGTCGTAGATTGATCTAACATTCTTGATGTTGATGAGAAGGATCCTACTTTGGATGGTGGTGATGATGGACCTTCATCTTCATATGCAAGGTTCCCTTGTTTGTCCTCCTCCTCTTTTGCTCTTAGCCTCTTGTATCATTTGGATGCATAATGCCTCTTCTTTCCACAAAAAAAGAATTTTTGCTTTGACTTGTCCTTTGAGCTTGATGCATCATCCTCTTATTTGGCCTCCTTGGGATGCTTCTTCTTTCCATTGGTCTTCTTTGTGCCCTTGAATGAGAAATTGGCTTTCTCATCTTCATCATGCAAAGACAATTGCCTTGGTGTGGAGCATCCTACACTCTTCAGCCACTAATACACTGTGAAGTTTTTCTATAGTTGGCAAAGTGTCTTGGATGGCAAAACTTTGGACCAAATTTGCAAAGTTATCTCCTAGATCATTAAGAACAATTTGTACAAGCTCTCCATCATGAATCTTCTCTCCAAAGGAAGCCAACTCCCTATTTAGACACTTGATTTTGAGTACATAATCATGTGCACTCTCCTCACTTCTCCCATGCTTTGCAAAATCTGATTTTTAAGCATGAGTACTCTTGAAGTGTTACTAGATTCATAGACTGATTTTAAAGACTCCCAAGCCTCTTTAGCACTAGTACATGCTGATACTTCTCTCAACAAATCATTGCTCACATTCATCTTCACACAATGAAGTGCAAGCCTAGATCTCTTCTTGTATCTAGCTAACTCCTGTGCACCCATAGATTCATCTTCATCTTCAATCAAGAACTTATAAAGGTCTTGGAGCACCAAAAGTGACTCCATCCTAACCTTCCATGTGGTAGCCATGTACCTTCGATTTTCTTGTATCTCTGGTAGCTAAATGTGAGACTGAGCATTTGCTTTTCAATATGATAACGAAAGATCATTGAGGACTTTTTAATCCTGCATTCTATGTCATTATTTGTTTTACTATCCCAGCCTTGATCCATGAGATCTGACAAAGTCTCATCTGATAAATCCTTGCAAACAAATAAAGTTGGTGTCCTATGAACACTAGCACTCGAGAAAAAATCAACAAATGTATGCAATGAGATAAACCAACTTAGGTGAACAATTTTTGAGCCTGTGCTTATCTTCATAGCATTTTTAATATCAATGAGTAGCTTGCATCTCAAGGATTCAGAAACAATGCTGTCAAGAGTAGGCCACTCATCACTTTGAAAACTAGGCAATGGAATTGCTTTGAGCTTGCCAAAAGCTCCATATGTTTGTGGCGTATATAAAGATTCATAAAAATAGATACCACAATCTGCAAGTTCCTTTGGACTTCTTCCTCTGTATTGTAGCTTTCCAACATCAGAGTGAATCACATCTAATATTCCTGCAAGTGATTGTGCGGGCTCCCATTCACTTATGCAGGATGGATATAAATCTGAAAGAAAAAAACAATGTTGAAGCATTTAACTCATAATCTGAAGAGCATCAATAAAGGAAATCACCTATGATTACAATTACATTTTTGATGATCATGAGGATTAATATCATGTACTTTGATTTCTGAATGCATATATACATGTTGCACTAAGATTTCTGATATCAATTGACCTCTCAGGGTAGTCTTAAACTCCAAAATTTTTGCTTTCCAATAAGATTTGTAAGTCATTTTTGCTCTTTTCTTTTGTCGAAAATTGCCCTTTGATGATGGATGCAGCAATACCCATGAGTTCTTCGTATATTTTGTTGGCTTCCAGTTATCAGCTTCATCTTTCTCATTGTAAAGAATCACAGAATCGATTGTAGATCTGGGTCTCCTCCCCATTGCTATTTTCAAAGCTTGGGCGCCAAAAATCTCTCTGATATGTTACTTGATTTTAATTTTTCGTATCACATTTAATCTAATGTGAATGCCAACATAGTCACAGTTACTGCGTATACCATATTTTATGTAACTGTACATACTATATTTCTATAACTGTAACTAGTATAGTTAGAAAATTTCATTATACTAACCAGCATAGTAAAGTAAATTTAACTTGAGATATTGACGTCGGGAAGATTAGCATGTGTCGGGCAGGAAAAAGAAACCAATGGGATACGTCCATGCTGCCCGGACACAAATTTCAAAGTTTTCTATATTGCATTTTTATTTTTTAGTTAATTTGAACTACGTTATGTAGATTTCAAATCTGTGCATTTTGATTGGGCCTGGTGACGGTCGAAACTAAAGAAAAAAATAAAAGTATCTTTACAAAGAGTCTTTTTGATATTGAGAACTCCTCTAATGGCACTCAATATTGGTAGCTTATCCTAAGATTTCCACAAAAAAAAACATCAAAAGCTCCCAAATTGAATTTATTTGGATCAAATGAATACCATGCATTAAATGCAGGTCCAGAGGTGCCCACACATGTGGACAGTACGGATTCGGACCCCTACCAAGTTTGGGATCAAATCTCCTCACCAACATCAAGATTCTAGCTTGCCCTCTCAATACTAGTTTTTAGCACCAAAGCTTGCTAAAAATGGATTTGCATTAGATCAATGGCTTATGCTCTTGTACTTGGCTTTGATACCATGTGAAAGTAATGTACTTTAGGACCATAAATGGATCTACAAAAGATCTACAAGAGAGATTGGATGCTTGATTACAAAAAAGTTGATCTAGATTGGCAATTTGACAAACAATAAGCATTAACAATCAAAAGCATTAATCAACATTAAAATCCGAGTCCACATGTGTGTACTACAGGCTGAAGTATGGCCTTCGAACTGAGAAACAAGTAGAAATTGATTTGGTTGCATTTGGATCACAAAAACTCAATGTACATAGTGAATTAGCTTGAGATTGCCAATGAGCTCCAAAAATTTTCTATCTTCTCACTATGGGAGCTTGGAATACATAGCAAACTTGACTTCCTTCTTGAAGTTAGGTGGATTTCCAGCATGTAATAAGGAAGTTAACTCACTCTTCTTGCCCTAAAATGAAACCCTAGCCTAGATCCTAGAGTTATGCTTGGTAGGTAGCTAGTTGGTCAAATTTTCACCTTAAACTTAGGTGTAGGTCCTATAAAGTAGGGATGACCACCAAATAGACATGACCAACTCTCTTGACTTGACCTAACCTACATTAGGAGTGGGTTTCTACGTGGCATCTTGGCCTTACATTTGTGGAACCCAATTATACACAATATTTACAATGTTTTACATGGCTAGATTTGCCAAATTAGGCTAATTTTCACACATTTGAGTGCTAGTTTTGCAATAACTTGATTAAGCAAGTATTCAATCACTCTTGAGGATATTTAGTAGATCCCTTTAGGGTCCTAAACACTGGTTTTCAACAAAGAGTAGATAAAGAGAGATTTTTTGAAGACATACAAGCATATGATAGTAAATTAGTATCAACCTTTGATAAACCCCCTTCTTTGAAACTTGTAACAATTACCATGTTCCCCTCCTTAATATTGCGAAAGTTTTGTGAAATAATAGTATTAGCTGAAAGAAGATTTTGAGGTAGCTTAAGAACATATAACACTTGTGTTGGATTATTCTCCTTCTTACTAATCGGCTACTCGATTTTAATCCTCATCCATTGCTTATCCAGTTCTGTGAATTTTCCCGTGTTTTTACACAGTCTGCAGAAATACACGGAGTTTGACAACAGTGTCATCTTTTTCACATTTTTCGCCTGTCAAAAATTGCGAAGTCACATTTTTCGTCTTTTTCAAAGTGCCTCAAATGTTAAGGAAATGACTCTGGCAAAGTGTGGGACAACCCTAAATGAGATTTAAAGACATTGTCGGGTTTTTCGCAAAATGCCATCACTGTCGTCTTTTTGCGACACCTTCGCCTATGGCAGTTTTAGTTCATTTCTGCAGAGTGATAGTTTTGGTTCATTTATGCAGGCAGACTGTTTACAGCCAATTTCCACCGCTTATCAGCAATCAATTTCTGAGAAAGGACTGGATGAATGCCAGCGGAACCAGCCAACTGGCGATCGTATTTGACGACCTAATTGCTTAGTATATGTAGATGTTCATATTCATACAATTTCAATGAATGAAGATCAAAGAAGCATTTGAATAGTTAATTCTCTCTCTCTCAAGCCTACAAGCCTTGACTCACACCCTTGAGCATTCTAGCTCACTTCTTAGAGTTTTCTAGAAATTGCTATTGCGCTACTGCTTATCAGCATTGCGCTTAATTCAGACTTTCATTTTAGCTGCTCAGAGATAGCTTAGGTTACGCGGCTTTGATCCACAACTTATTGTACTCATTTACTTATGTTGCATTTTCATACTGAATCAATACTATCATTTATTGTGGTCAGTTTCGTCTTAGAATGTATGCGTTTTTGTAATTCTTCACGACTAATTATTTGTCTAGTGATTTGCGACTAATTATTTGTCTAGTGTTTCGCGACAAATTATTTGTCTAATAATTCAATACATTATTGTTTGGCTACGTAATCACTGTTGTATTGATGATTTCAAAGTTAGTTACTATAAGATCAAATGTGGTTTCTATCACTATTGTTTTGTTTGAAATTGATAGGCCTAGTCATGCATAGAGAAAGAGAAGATAGTTTATTTCACTGTGCAAGAAAAGTTTTTTTTCTAGACCCTCGAATTATTTTCATTCAAGTTCATGTCTTTTTGAGTTCGACCTATCTTTCTACACACCTCTTTCCGACATGGTATCAGAGCATACCTACATGATATCAGAGCTTCTATCATAGTATCAGTGCTAGATCACTATTTTCTTTATCTGAACCATCACGGTATCAGACTTCTGATCTCTATCAGGGCCTAATACTATTTCGATATCAGAGCGAAAGCTCTAATACTTGATATATTTTGCGATATCAAATTGATATCAAACTCTTCAGTTCCTTTCAACCTTTCAGTATCAGAGAGTTGATTTCCTGTTGTTGGCATTACTACATCTTAGCATCATCGATACAATCGACAAACTAAGTTCCAGATGGATTCTCAAAGCAAAGCTGGTCTTATTACAGACAAGCTGAATGAATCCAATTATCATTTGTAGAAATTTAAGATAAAGACCTTGCTAATCGCCAATGAGTTATGGGATGTTGTTACAGGTACAGAAGTAAAACCTGCAGACGACGACTCAAAGTGAAAATCGAAGGACGGTAAGGCTTTTGCGCTTATTATCCTCAATATATTAGATACACAGATTGGATACATAGCTAAAGCTACAACTTCAAAAGACATTTGGGACATCCTGAACTCACTATATGACGTGAGGGACATAACCACTAAGTTACATCTACGAAGGAAATTCTCACATTCAAGATGTCTAATGGTGATTCTCTTCAAAGTCACATTAACCAGTTTAAGAATCTCTTGCAACGGATGGCCACTGTCGGATCAGTCATAGATGATCAAGACGCAATTATGACATTTTCTTTCAAGCTTGCCCTCTACATATGATAACAGGGTGATGATCATATCGACACACTTTGATTTAACTCTTACTAGAGTTATCCAGCTTGTGAAAACTGTGGTATTGAACATCACGTGAAAGACTGCCCATCCCAATCTAAACCTGATGCTCCTGTCTTGTTCAGTGCAAGTAGAAACTTTACTAGTTGAAACTCATCTTGCATGGGTCTTGACTCGGACACAAACCCAATGCCAAGCCCCTACAATTGCACCCAGCAAAACTCAGCAGCGTGCTGTCCCTCCAAGTGAAGATTCGACCCCGATAGTCTATCCTCACCCATTCGAAGAAATTCGGCTACATCATCAGTTTCGCCAGCAAATCTGCAATGCCGACCAACAATCTTTCACCTCCCATAAAGTACCTCACAAGCCTTTTGAAAGCAAAACCCTTGAAGGTACCGAAGTCTGGGGAGATTTACTGCAAGCCAATGTCACTCTTCACACCAAATTCAATCCAAAGACACCACCAGCCCTAATGAGTTGCCTAAAATGCCCTTACACCTAACCAATCCACTCAGCAACGAGGCAACGTCAAAATCCCAGCTACCCATCATAAATCACATGAAGTTTTAGCGGTTCTCGATGGTGGCTCCGGTGTCAATATCATTGCCGCATCCCTCATGCTAGAATGAAATCTGAGAGACAAGCTTGTCAAACTCACTTATTAGCCTAGGATGACTGATCAAAGTGTGGGCCGACCTATCGGTTACCTTCCACAAATGCTAATCAAATTAGGAGGACTAAAGTTTTCTATAGATTTAGTAGTACTTGATATTCCCAATAATCCTATTCCTATGAATTACTACTTGATCGTCCGTGCTCACCAATGCAAGAGTCGTTCATGATTGGAGGAAAGGACGAGTCACTTTTGGAAATCATGACGGTTCTGTCACCATTGATTCAACGGACAAACTCAAACCTACACGCAGAGTAAACGATATGTTGTCGAAAATTTTGCCCATACTATGTTCAATCAACATAGATAGTTCTCAAAGACTTGTCATTAAGTAGTATAGTGTCCTCTACAGGTCATTTCGATGGGGATCTAAGCTCTAAGAACACTTTTAACTTTATTCTTCTACTTTTGCCACAATTCACAACCTCACAATGCATCTAACATTGCCTCAAACATTTATCTTAGACTTAACTTAACTTCTCACAAAGCTTAATCATTGCATTCATGGAAACATTATGACTAATCTATTTACACCACCTTAACTTTATTTTTCATCACTAACACTGCTCCACATATACGATCCATGCAATAGTACTAGCAATTAAGATTGCTTCCATAGCCAACACTACTTTTAACATTGATTTTAAGATTTAACACTACTTTAAACTCTAAAAACATAAGCAATGGAAAAATACTCAAATAATGGGAGAAGCCTTGGCTACTCATGTCTTTGTCTTTCCTTACAAGTTTGTGTGTTGTCATCACATCTTCATGCAAGAAAAGTTGCATCAAATCATGAAACATTCCACAATAAAGAATAGAAAAGAGACACAAGGCTTGGAGGCAAGAACAAAATCCTCTCTTTTTAAGTAGAAAACTCCAAAATACACAAATGCATTCCTCCTTGTCGAGAAGAAAAAGCCTTCTGATTTTTGTAAATCAAAGTAAAATATTTGGTCCAATTACCTAAACTATTTGGGTCAACTATTTTTGTGCTTCTTAACTCAACTTTTAAGCTTTTTAAGGTCTAAGTTACAAAATAGTCATTTTAGCTATGCATGGCTTGTGCTACTTGGCTAGTTAACTACTTTGCTCTTAGGCTAGACTTATATCCGCATAAAGTCAGTTTTGGCCATACTTCCTACTATTCACTATTTAAAATTAAGTTTACAATATTTATAATTTTTTTTCTATCCATACTAGCATTGCCTTGAAATCAAATCTTGTCCAAGAATTTGGTAACAGAATCCAAGAATCCAAGCATCAGTTTCCAATTCCACAGTTTAGTGCTATGAAATTTGTTAGATCACCATGATATGGACACTCAAATTTGCATCTTTTACCAAATCCATAATGATGCAATACTAGCAAGATACCATCACCTCCAAATTGAGATGCATGTACAAATAGATGTAAGTGCTCCCTAATATTGACAAGGATTGTCATGGGCTTATGCTTTTGATATGGACACTTTATGAACCACTTGGTGACCCAATGCAATAAGGAAATCATGCAAGTTTTGATCTTGCCATTTAAGTGAACACTCGGCACATTGCCCTTGTGACTCGATTTGAAGCTTTCACACAAGACATTGAGCATATCGAAGATTCTTAAAAAATAAGCACCTTGTTTTAATTGAGGATTTATCACCTTTATGGTTGATTATAAAATTCCATTAGATCGACCCATAACATTGGGAGCCTATCCTAATGTAAGAAAAGAAGAGACTAGAGAATATCATAGGATCAAACAATGGATCCAAGAGGAAACTATTGCAACTATTGAAAAGAGAACAAAACCACTTACAAACTCAACCAACCCAAATCATCGCAAGGTTCGCAGCAACGGCTAGGTATAAGCACTTGATTACACCAAGAAAAAAACCATTTCGAACGGCCAAAGCCATAAGCTTCCAGTAAATAACTATTCACAAACATCCTCTCAAGTAGGTTTATATACAACTATAGAGAAAGAGAGAGCCAATAATGTTTTCAGCATGGGGGCACCTTGGGAGAGTGAACAAAATGCGTGCAAGCACAAGGATTTGTGGATAACATATGTGTTAAGAGGTGCAATTTGTTATTATGTTTCTGGTAATGCACATACCTGAATCACTGCTTATCGAATCTTGTTGGGCCAAGCCCTCGTTGCAAGTCTCAAAAGTGGTTCACAAATGGAGAACTAACAAAATTACGTTTAAAAAGAGGGAGACCTCAAAAGTTCAAACCTTCCTTTGAGAACCAAGATGCATCCATCCCTCTAATATCATGCTTAAGGAGTCATAATCAATGATATTTTCATTCATGTTATATAGCCTCTTTCTTTGTGTTCTTCTTCTCTCCATCCATTTTGATCCAATCACATCCAACCCAAAGGAAAGCAAGAGGAGGCAGATATGGCAGCACTAGCAGCAGCAGCAGCAGCAGGAGGAGGAGGCATAGGCCTTTGTTGGAGCCCAATTCATCATGAAACTGCCCACTTTCTATTCTTCTCCTATTCTCATCTTTCTGCTGCTGATGGTGCTCCTCCTCCTCAATTCCATTCAGCCCTCCCCTTGCCCCCCCTCAGGATCAGTCTTGTCCTCTCTGCACGAAGGCAAGAAGCGTGGAGGGCCAAAAAACGTTGGGATGAGGAGCAAGCATGGAGAACAAAACAACTTTGGAAGGAGTTCTTCTCAGATCCTTCGCAGTGGTGGGACAATAGCACGAACAAGGTGAAATTTCTAGTATCCTATCCATTGCATTAATTCATTCACTCATTCATTCATACCTTCATTCCTTCAAACGCTATATAGGGTAACATGAAATGATTTTTCTCTGAAGCTGGCATTCGAGATCTTCCTTTTTCAGGGGACTCGTGCTTTGCTTGCTTATAATTCAGCTAGCAGTCCAGTCCTCAGAAAAATAGCTCAGCAGTAGCGTTGTTGGGTTGCTTTGATGATTGTAATGGATTCACTCTACTCCAAGAGTTGAGATGAGCTCTGATCATTCATTCTAGTACGTTGTGGAGCTTTGCCGATTTGCAGTCTACTCTATTCCAAGTGTTTTGATTATTTTAGTTGATTTGCTTAAAACTAGCTACGGCTTGAGGCCTGAACATTTTTTTGCAGAAAAATCGAAGATTTCCCGACTTCAAACATAGGGTTAATGGAGAGAAGGCGCTATGGATTGATAACAGGCTCAATCCTCCTTGGGTACATGCCAGGGTAGCTGTGATCATGCTCCAAGGTCAAGAACAGGGGCAATCCGGTCTTTCAATACCTGAAACCTCTGGTATGCCTGTTCTTTTCTCATTGCCAGGCATTTCTCTTTCTTTACCAGCATTGCCTGACTTAGGAGAGAGGTGGGTTTGCAGAGATGTTTAAACTAGCCATATCAACATTCCTCAGTCACAGTTCGCCAATGTTAAGATGCATGCAGGCGACGTAGTTAGAGTGGAACAGCTCTGGCAGGAGTTTTTCTCAGATCCATCGCTCTGGTGGGACAACAGGTCTATCAAGGTGTGGCTATCCGTCTATCTTAACAACGTTCCAGTGGATGGTTTTGGACTGTTTGGCTAATGACTTTTGACTGGTTCTACGTATGTATATGAAGTTGATTGATTGGTTGTTGGAGTCATTACCTTAATAAGTTGAGGGTATTATTCCTAATGATCTGTGTGTGTACTGTTATGTAGAAAAATCCGAAGTACCCGGACTTTAAGCATAAGAGTACACAGGATGGTCTATGGATTGAAGGTTGGCTAAACCCCTCCTGGGTCAAAGCAAAGGTGGCCACTATGGCATTGGATCAAATACAATACGATGGCGAATTGAGATCAGGGTATGGTTTCAATCCTGGTGTGGACTGTGGGGCTTTAGGCTGAGAGTCCAGCATCTCTTCGTTGTTGGACTTTCAAACTTTCCAGTGCAAAAAACGTTCTTATTAATTTATTTATTTTTGTAATCAGTGCATGAATTATGATGCAGGGTGCCTGATTCTTTTGGCAATGGTGAGAATGTGAGCAAACTCTGTCAGGAGGGACGATTAAAAGAGGCACTGCATATGTTGGAGATTATGGTGCAGCAAAATATTCAAGCTCCAATCAACACCTATGTTTGCCTTTTGAAGGGGTGCACCAGAAAGAAAGCCCTCGTGGAGGGCAAGCGAGTGCATGCCCTCATAGTCTTAAGGGGACTTGATTCAAACATTTATTTAGGAAACACCCTTGTTGATATGTATGCCAAGTGCAGTAGTGTGTTGAATGCCCGCCAAGTATTCGACTCCATGCCTGAACACAATGTGTTTTCATGGACTACTATCATCTCAGCATATGCCAATCATGGACAAGGTGAGGAGGCTATCAATCTTTTTCAGCAAATGCAACAGACAGGTATACCGCCAAACAAGGTTGCATTTGTTGTTGCCTTAAAAGCATGTGCCAGGATCCCAGCCCTCGAACAGGGCAAGCAGCTCCATTTGGACATCATCAAAAGTGGCTTTGAGTCGGATGCAACTGTAGGGAACACCCTTGTTGATATGTATGCAAAATGTGGGAGCATAGAGGATGCATGCCAGGTGTTCAACAACATGCATGAACGAGATGTGGTGTCATGGAATGCCATGATTGCAGGATATGCACAGCATGGGCTTGGCAAGAAGGCTATTGCTCTGTATGAGCAAATGAAAGAAGAAGGTGTGCAACCCAATAATGTCACACATGTTGTTCTCCTAAAAGCATGTGCTAGCATTGCAGCCCTGGAACAGGACAAGCAGCTCCATTTGGACATAATTAAGAGTGGCTTCAAGTCAGATGCAAATTTTGAGAGAACACTTGTTGACATCTATGCAAAATGCATAGAGGATGCACAGCAGTTGTTCAATATGCATAAACAAGATGTGGTATCATGGAATGCGATGATTGCAGGATATGCACAGCATGGGCTTGTTAAGGAGGCTCTTGCTCTGTATGAGCAAATGAAACAGGAAGGTTTGCAGGCAGACATTGTCGCATATGTTGTTCTCCTGAGAGCATGTGGCAGCAGTGCATCCCTGGAACAGGGCAAGCAGCTCCATTTGGACATCATTAGAAGTGGCTTCGAGTTGGATGCAATTGTACAGAGCACCCTTGTTGACATGTATGCAAAATGTGGGTGCATAGAGGATGCACATAAGGTGTTCAACAACATGCACGAACGGGATGTGGTGTCATGGACAGCAATGATTGCGGGATATACCCAGAATGGGCTTGGCAAGGAGGCTCTTGCTCTGCATGAGGAAATGAAACAGAAAGGTGTGCAGCCTGACATCGTCACATATGTCGTTCTCTTAAAGGCATGTGCCAGCATTGCAGCCCTGGAACAGGGAAAGCGGCTCCATTTGGACATCATTAAGAGTGGTTTGGAGTTGCATTTGAGTGTAGGGAGCACCCTTGTTGACATGTATGCAAAATGTGGGTGCATAGAGGAGGCACGCCAGGTATTCAACAATATGCGTGAGCAGAATGTTGTCTCATGGACAGCAATGATTGCAGGATATGCACAGCAAGGGCTTGGCAAGGAGGCTCTCACACTTTTGGAGCAAATGCAAAGGGAGGGTATGAAGCCTAACGAGGCGACCTATGTTAGTGTTCTATCTGCATGCAGCCATTCTGGCCTAGTAGATAGAGGTCGTCACCTCTTTGATTCCATGTGTCAAGATCATGGTGTCACACCAACTATGGATCACTATGCTTGTATGGTCGATCTTCTGGGCCGTGCAGGGTGCCTGGCTGATGCTGAGGACTTCATTACTAGAATGCCAATCGAGCCTAATGCTGTAGTTTGGATGACTTTGCTTGGTGCTGCTAGAAACCATGGCCATGCAGAAATAGGAAGACGTGCCTTTGACCATGTTGTGAAGTTGGAACCAGAAAATGCTGCAGCTTATGTGCTTTTATCAAATATGCAGCAGCCAGCCAGAGGGATGAGGTAGCAAAGATGCAAATTAAAATGAATGACACAGGTGTGGATAAAATGCCTGGGTGCTGCTGGAGTGCAGTTGGCAACCACGGGCATTTCTTTGTTTTAGGTCATATAACTCAGCCACAAAGCAAGGAAATTTTGGCCAAATCAGATAGGTTGGAGGGTATATTCCTGATTTGAGGAAGTAAATTTTCCTTATTCCTCTCTTAGGAACTAGCGACTCCATTTGATTGGCTTTACTCTTTAGTGCTAGCCCTCATCATGGCTGAGTCTGCCCTTCACCTCTGGAAGTGATAGAAACTCCATATGTTGGTCTTGGTACAAATGTATGAAAGCCAATTTGGACACATGTATGTCCATGAGATCTAGCTCCAGTTTTGGGCACTGACAAAGTGAGCAGGTGTTGTACCATCTGGTCCATGCATTACATGATGAAGTTGATGGCCTAAGACTTTGTCAATGGACTCCATATTATTGAAGATTGCATGCTCCATTTGTTATGTCGGGCACTATTCTAGACATGATGCTGATACACACACACATGCCTGATTTGAGCTTTGTGCTGCATTATGTGGAAGAGGAGAAGAAGGAGAATGCTGATGCTAATTGTGAACATAGTGAGAAGTTTGGCAATTGCTTTTGGGCTCATCAACATGTCCCTTGGGGTGTAAACATTGTCGACTACTTTACAAATGGCATTTGTTCCTGTGGGGATTATTGGTGACGGTATGTGAGAAAAGTAACTGCATTAGCTAACTTTGAAAGTAAGAAGGCTTGGGTTTGAAGTTTTTGATAGCCTTGGTAGTCAAGTGTAGTTTAATTTTTATACAGCCTTTGCCTAACTCAATGTAGTTTGATGTCCTATATCTTTTGTACTTTCTCTGAGGGAGAAAGGAAGTAAAGTGCATAGATTTGGAATGGAACACCAGAATTTTTTTTTCTGACTTTATACTTGTACACAAGCAAATTTCAGTAGGTTTTTGTTGATGACGATCTCTTCCATCAAAACGATCTTCAGTTCTTGATACTTTGAAAACACTTGCAAAAATGCATGTGATGTAATCTTTTGTTTACAATCAGCTGGTAAGCTTTTTGCAGTCTCTACACCCATGACAACAACACATGAATATGAACAGTTTAGCTGAAAAGCATAAGTATGCTAGTCTTCTTAAATGGCTTTGGAAAAAACTTAAAAGACATGGATTTTGAAAGATGTATGGCTTGTAAATATTAATAGCTCTCTAACACTATGCCTTCAAAGCTTTCTTACTTGAATAACATAATCTGTTTTTTTATTTTTATTTTCTATCACTATCCATCCATCTTGTTTTGGTCCTTTGCCGTCATCAGCCTTTGTACTATTTTTCCCTTTGTTATTGTCATGTAAATGTCAATGCAAAGCTATTGTAATCTATTGGATCGGGTTGGTAGCTCCTTCTCCTTGCTATACTAAATATTTCAATCTCGGGTCATTAAATTCTTGTTCCTCTTAAGGTCAGTTCTTATTGTTATTGTAAGGTCATGTATCAAATTCGTCTTTGTTTGTCTCTTATGGTCATAAAACATTATTGTTTTTTTGCGTATGTGTGAATGTTCTTATTTTAGTCTATGTTTTATTTGTTATATCATTTGTCAATGTCATGTTGTTTAGTTTGTCATATATCAGATCTTTGGTTGCCTATAGCTATGTCATGTGCTAGATATCAAAAGATTTGTCCCTTAATGTCTAATCTTCTAGTCCATCTTCATCATATCCTCCTCACCCTTTGTATTGTTTTGTTATCATAACACCCATTCTCACCAATTTGATGGTGAAGGAAGATCATATATGTACTGTAGTTATGCCAACGTTGTTTGTACTGATTAGAATGACAAGTCCTTGACGAAATAAATTCAAGAGCTCTTTCACTTCATCTTGTGGATTCTTTGTAGACTGGCTACTAAGCTACATGACAATCTTTAAGATGGATTGATTTTGAGGTGGGACTTGCTATGCAGTTTTTTGAATGTTCAAAAACATGTGATTGAACGGAAAAAAGATATTCCCATTGTTTTCCAATCCACTTTCATTAGTTTCTTCAAATCTCGGTATACACTCAACACAATATGAATTGTCCCTTTTAGATGCTGTCTCTACATAGTTTCTTTATGCTAAGGTACCAAAAACCTACTTTTTAGATTCATGTCATCTAATCCAAAAACTTGTCCATTTCAGTCATCAAAGTTTTATCGACTTTTGTCATCACATTGGTCCCCTCTTTCCCATCCAAAGTTCATGTTGCATTTGCTAACTCTTTTGATCCTGCCATTTTTCTTGCTCACAATTAACAATGACAATCTAGCAACAATTTTTCATCGAAACCCGTCTCAAAGGCTAAAACACATTTGAAACGGTCGTACGAAACGATCCCATATCGAAATGCGATTGCAGGGCTTCGAAACGACTGTAAACTTTTGCGAACACCTAAGATTGAAACACACTCTTGAAAAAAGTCCAACAACTTCAAATCAAGAAATCCTATCAAATTTAGGATTTCTCCAAAAATGAAAAATATTGAATCAAGCCAAATCTATATGCAAAAGCTAGAATCTAGATATCTCATCTAATAGAATGTAGCATCCACAACCATAAGCAATTTTTATCTCCAATTTCCAGTAAGTGGTTTCAAAAATCGGCCATCTACAAGTGTTTTGACCTAGAATGATTTTAAGATCAGAAAGATCCAAACTTTATAATTGAAACTACAAGATTTGAGCTAGAAACACCTCCACATCCACATAGAATTTATGGCACCCTCAAATCAACCTCTAGATTTGGCAAAAATGGCCTACAACCTGCTGTAATACCATGTGAAAAAATCAGATCCAAAACATGCTTGATGGATCATTAAGATCTTAGCCAAATTTGGTTGCACATCTAAAAATAGTTAGAAGATAGAAATTGTCATGCCCATGACTGGTCTCGGGTAGCGTGTCCACGCTAGGGACCGGTAGACCAACAACCCATAAGTTAATTGTGACTATAAGGGAATTGGGGCCCTTATGTGTACATGGTCATAATTAATGGTTGTAGGCCTAAACACTTGATGGTGGATTTGTATGGGTTTATCAGTGAGTCATTGGGGAACTGGATGACGTGGCCCAGATAGGCTGCAGAGGTGTCCAGTGAGATGTCACAGTGCACTACTAGTGGTGCATGGGCCTTGGAGGGTATAAGTATACCTATTGGGCTCTCACTAGTGCATGCTTGATTGCATGACTGGTGGTAAGATGCTGCTAGTGTGATGTCTCATTCCTCTCTGAGTGATTGATTCGGACCACTTGCTAATGAAAAAGCTACATATATCCATGTCGATCATGACGTTATCGAAAGGAAAACTATCTTCGGATAGTGATCTTCTGTTGTTGTATTTATGTACGTAGTCTGCGTATGGATGCATGTTCCAGCTTTGTTTGCCTTTTAGGTTGAGCTATCTACCATCACAGGGTACGCTCAAAAACGTTTATGCATCCTTCGAATGCTACTCCAACAGTTTTATAAATACAACGAGCAACCTTGCTCTTCTTCTGTGTGCTCCGTATTTTTAGCTAATAATTGGCATTTTGCTGTATTTTTTTTTTTGGTTTTATTTTTCAGGTAACCAGTAATTGTGCATGAATTTTCCTTGCAAAATTAGCTTCGCAACGATCTACTATATGCTTTTATTCAGCATATTTGTGCGAGCGTATGATTTTTATAAATATTTTAAGCCAATATGAGAACTACCTTTAAGTCAATGAAACTCATTAACAAGCAAGAAAGATTAATAGAAATAATTACTAGATAATAGAAGCAAATGAGACGAATGTAGCAAGAATTTACCATAGGATGAATGCCTTGTTGAGCAAGATGGTGCACCAAGGCATTGTAGCCTTGTTGGTACCCAATCTTGTATTCGACATTCATGTATTTTCTCCCAAAATCTCTTTGCTATACAAGCATGAATGCAATCATTTAGATACAAAACATGATCAATAATAAAAAATATTACTAAAATAATTATAATAAAATCAAACTATAAAAGCAAAATTTACAAATTGGGCTTGTAAATTGGATTTCCCACCCGAGCCAAGGTGAGATTGGCCCAAGAGATTGATTCTTGATTTGGTCGCTTCCCGTTGTTGTTTGAAGCGATCTGGATTCGGATGTTTGGACTCATGTGTCACCTTTGCCCAATCTTTCTTTGAAGCCCATTCCGGCCTTTTTTTTCCATTTTTTACATATCTTCGTAAGGATTGACGCTTATGACAGATATGAATACACATATTCGTCAATGCCCACACTCCCCAAATCTATTTGATTGAGGAAACTCACTATTCAAAAGCGCAAGTATCTTATTCTTGTCATCTTGGTTTTGTTGCTCCCAAGGAGTGAATAAGTTGTGGCCAAAATATTTGAGAGCAAGGTTGTGCATCCTATTGATGACGACGTTGCCTTTAGTATCCTTGATGATGGATCCATTATCTTCTAAATTATAAAACAAATTGGATGATTCCCCTGATGGGACATCCATCGAAGGATTACCTCTATTGGAATCGGGCTCCTCTTTGGAAAGACAAAGATGTTTCAATCTTTGACTCTCATCAGGAGACAGCGAACCATAAAAGTCTGCAATCCGATCGGAACCGGATCCTCCTCTTGCACTAGAAGAAGATCCTGGTCTTCTCCTAGAACCACTACCACTAGAAGACATTGTGTGTGTAAAGAGGGAGAGAAAGAGAGAGAGAGATATAAAAGCTTAACAAATGGAAAGAAAAAAAAAAAGCTTGAGAAAGAGAGAGCTTAAGAAAAGTAAAACTTCAAATTGTGTGTGTGTGTGTGTGTGTGTGTGTGTGTGTGTGTGTGTGTGTGTGTGTGTGTGAGAGAGAGAGAGAGAGAGAGAGAGAGAGAGAGAGAGAGAGAGAGAGAGAGAGAGAGAGAGAGAGAGAGAGATATGAAAGCTTAACAAATGAAAAGAGCTTGACAAAGAGAGAGCTTAAAAATGTGTGTGTGTGTGTGTGTGTGTGTGTGTGTGTGAGAGAGAGAGAGAGAGAGAGAGAGAGAGAGAGAGAGAGAGAGAGAGAGAGAGAGAGAGAGAGAGAGAGAGAGAGAGAGAGAGAGAGATATGAAAGCTTAACAAATGGAAAGAGCTTGACAAAGAGAGAGCTTAAAAATGTGTGTGTGTGTGTGTGTGTGTGTGTGTGAGAGAGAGAGAGAGAGAGAGAGAGAGAGAGAGAGAGAGAGAGAGAGAGAGAGAGAGAGAGAGATTAATCACTAACACAATGAAAGCAATAACAAAGAAAGACTACGCAAAAAACTAGTGAAGAAATGCGTTCAAAAATGCTCTATTTAAAGCATTTTTTGGATTCAAGTTTGCGTGGCACTACCACGGCAATTTTTGCCACGCATGGCAAAAATAATAATTTTTTAATGTTGTTGTACTCTGATGGCTTGCAAGGTAACAAAATGCAAATTTTTTTAATTTAATTTTTTATTTTAGAAGACAACTTTTAAAATAATAAGACATTAAATTTAAGTAATTTACAAGATTATCTTAGAACTCATAAAAGAATAAAAAATAGTATGGCATGTTTTAAGTTTTTATTTTAATTTTTTTGATGTTAGTGACATGTAAGGGAATTGTCAAGGACCCGCGCACCCACCCAAGCTCGCGCGCCCACCCGAGTTCGTGGCTCGAAGTGGTCGCGAACCAAGTGGTCACGAACCAAACTTTATCTTTAAAAAAAATAGCATGACTTCAAAAACTTTTAAAAGCAAAAACTTCAAAGCCTCCAAAAACTTTCAAAATATTCAAGCACCAACCTCTAAGCATCAAAAGCATCAAATAATCTTCAAGATCAAAGTTCCAAACAGTACAACCAGTGAGGAAATTCTTCTAGAAAGTTAGCAACTACCACATCTATGTTCTAAAAAATATTCCAACAGACTTGCAACTCTTCTTGTAGCTAAACAATTATTGCATGCCTGATTCATAACAATCCAAATTCGTTTTGAGGCACATGCACAAATCCAACAGAGTTTCAGGACAGAGTTTCTAGTCTTGGAACATCCACGATCCGGAACGGATTCCTCTCGGATCGCGTTCCGCTGTGTAATAGATCCTAACACCACAGTAGGGCAACAAACACTAACTGATCCACCCAACCTTGCCTACTCCCTGATATGGAGCAAGCCCCTCCTAGCCCAGTGTGAGGCTTGGTAGCATGCATACTGCCAAGTGTCGGCCACATGGCACTAACGTGGCCGATTGCACGTCGGGACCCAACGTGGGGCCCTATCCTGCTGTCCCTAGGTTGTAGGCCCGCCATGGCTATGGACCGTGTCGGGGCACACTACTCACATTGTCTTGCCATGTTGGTCGTGTACACTGGACACGACCCTGACTGTGGTATCTGACCTCATGTGTTCTCTAGGGTTCGGCACTAATTACGTGCTCGTAACACGCTGCAACTCAAGTTTGAGTACACATTGTTCTTGATTGGTCTTGTTAGAAGTCTAAACCATTAAGATCCATCATTATTAACAAATAAATGTATTGTGTTGAATGTACAAGTGCAAGGTCACTCAACCCAATATTCAAGTTGAAGAAATAGTGGATGATGATGTTTATTTAAAGAAAGTGAACATGAATCAGTCAAGATTTAGAACATATTCTCCTTATTTATCGTTAGTAGGTCATCAATGTTGATCTATCCAAACCTTCCATGCCATAAGATAATGGTCCTGAGACACTTGCAACATTTGTTTTGAATTAAAAAAATCGCTTTTGTCTTGGCACCATCTGAACAATATTTGGTCAATCCAATCATTCCAAGAGAAAACTTAGAATGGCCATCAAAGAATTTGCTGGTCACCTTAAGGCGCCTGAAATTTTTCAAGCTTCTACGGAAGCTATATGTCCTTCCACAACCCTCCTGATCTCATATATGAAAGCCAATACACCGAGTTGCAATTGCAGCATCTATGTTTGAGTGATTTTGATGATCTACATAGTTAATTGAATGATAGTGAAGTGATTTGCTATCCTAGAAACATCTAATGTTGCTTTGATTGCTTGATCATAGTGATTCTAGGAGCAATTGGCACATAGTCAGCTTAGATGCACTTAATATAGCCTAAATCTGAAGCTAGTCTTGATTTATTTGGTGATTTTGCAAACTCCAGTACTCGATTGGTCTTGTTAGATGTCTACCATTATTCTCAAAGTTGATGCATTGTATTTTGTTAAATATTTGTATTTTGTCAATTTCACGTGTACTTCAATAAGATTTAATATTAATTTTTTTCATATATTACAGATCAAATATCTTTATCACGATCAACCAACGAATATGTCATTTGCTGAAGAAATGTCTCGAAACAGGTATTTATATTGTAGTATTTATGAAATAATATGTACTTATGATGTGGACATGTAGCATTGCGTGTTGCATATGACATTTTTTTTTTTGTTAATGCTCAAAGCACAACGCCTCCACGAGATTTCGA
Source organism: Diphasiastrum complanatum (assembly GCA_029204225.1). Classification (NCBI taxonomy): domain Eukaryota; kingdom Viridiplantae; phylum Streptophyta; class Lycopodiopsida; order Lycopodiales; family Lycopodiaceae; genus Diphasiastrum; species Diphasiastrum complanatum. The sequence continues at coordinate 29,243,489 of CM055096.1, read as the reverse complement.
AAAATTAAAAAGGATGGAAGCTTATCAAAAACGCAAATCACGAAAAAGAGCGCAAATGATTGATTGAGTACTTAGTGGAGGATCATCGTCATCAAGTTCTAGCACTCGACCTCGACAAAGAACTACAGTACTATATATTTGTAATTATTAAAAATTTGAGAACGGATTAATTGTCATGCAAATCATTTTTTGCATCAACAAGCTAACCATTCTTATGTTTGTGAGTGTAAGAAATGCAAAGGATTTAAGATTCGACCAAGACGAATTGTGGCACAACATTTGTGGAAGTTTGGAAATCATGTTGAGGAGCCTGAGTGGTTTTGGAGGTATATTTTATTTGCTTAGTATTGGTCTTTATCATACACAATGTTTTTGAAAAAAAAGACTAATGCATGTATACTTTTTCTCTCTTGCAGAATAATACATTGGTGTCAACCTCTTGCACAACTGATAATCTTATCAACAAGATAAGAAATATTGATTTTGAATCATCTTTGGCATTGGACGAAAATCTAGTTGATGATTTTATTGATGAGGTCACTAGTGACTACACACCAAGTAATGTGGAGGTTATGCATATTCATGTGTCTCATATATCCACTCACTCCTCCAGTCTTGACATTGATCCTGCTTCCATAGATTCTGATCATCTCATAGTGTCGTCACACCTAGATTGTATCCAATCCACAACACCTTGTGAAAATCCTATCCCAAGCTCTATCCATCTCATGATGTCACCACATACAGATATTGTGCATCCCATCACACCCAACGTAAATCGTATAGATTCTTCTATCTTAGCTACGCCATAAAAAAAAAGAACACGACTTGGACGCATTTTGACAAAATTTGAAAAAGAACATCAACTATATCGAAGCTATATACAATGGTTTTAATCTAATTAGTTATACATTCTTGATATTCGATATTTGAATTATAAGATGATATCTTTTATTTGAGAACGTGAATAGTCTCAATAGTGGTATTTGTTTTTTTTTAAAAATAATGTTCAATTTTCATATCTTGATTTAAGTTCCAATTTGTATATATTGTTGTTCAATTTTGATGTCTTATTTGTTTTTCCATGTTTGAAGGAATATGAATCGTCATCTAGTTCTAGTGATAGTACCCACTAAACGCGGTACCGAATCTTTTGTGACTAATGAGAGGAATTCACTTATTGATCCCATCTTTGTTAATCACTTGTCCAATCATTGTACTTCTTGGCCCACATTAAAATCTCTACAAAAAATAACTCAAAACTTGATGGAAAGAATTTGTTTTGAGAAGTTCACAAAGACTTCACTTGATTTGAATGACTCAAAATAGACTTCTAGCCTCCCAAAATACTTCTAGTCTTGGCCCTCTCACCCTCTGACTAAGATTGAATGGAAGTATGATGAGTTCACTTCAAATTCTAACAAAATCAAATAAAAAATCAATGATTTTGGCAAAATAGTGACTCTCTTACACCTCTTCTTCTTGATGATCTAACAAGACCTGAAAAATCAATTTTTAGGAATTGTTCTAATCTCTCATTAATTGGATCCTATGACTCAAAGTAAATCTCAATAATGGCATTTGATCTTTGATGCTTCCTCTTTGATTTGCATAAAAAATCTCATCAAGACGATGTGTAGAAAAATTATGAGGATCCTATCAATAATGGAACTTTAAATGTAGGTGCAGAAGCTCCCCACACGTGTGAAAAGTACACTTACAACTAACATTAGAGGAGTTCCAAAATAGAAAAAGACCCTTCGTAAAGATGCTTTTTATTTTTTTTCTTAGTATCGTCCGCCATGTGGCCCAATAAAATTGCATATATTTAAAATCTACATAACGTAGATAGAAATAATAAAGTTATAAAAATTAACTTTTAAAATTTTTGAGTTTGTCGTCGGGCAGGATGGGAAAATGCTATTGGTGGATAGTGTCTTTGCCCGAACGTGTGAATCTACTCGACGACATTGTCTCTAGTTAATTATTTAACCACACTAGTTAATATGTTCGTAAATTTCAAACTACACAGGTTTGCCAATAGTAAGTCATCACATGCATAGGAATTGGTGACATGCATCATAGTTAGACAATAAGCATAGTTACCACATGTTGTTACTGTGGTCCAGTTACCCAGTCACATTGAATAAGTATCATATAACATTGAGTCAATATGGCATTTCATAGATTTGAGAATTTGGCACTAAACTTTGGAAACAATTGGAAGCAATCACTATGGCCAAGAGACCAAGATCTAAAAGTGAATCAGTGATTCTTCACAATGAGAAGGGTTTTGGAAACCAACAAGATATATCAAAAACTCATGGGTTCTACTGCATCCATCCTCAAAAGGCATGTTTAGACCAAAAAAGAAAGCAAAGATGACATTCAAATCATATTGGAAAGCAAAGATCCTTGATTTTAGGACTTCTCCAGGAGGGTAATCAATCTCAGATGTCTTGGTTCAGCATGTCTATATGCATTCAGAACTGTATCTACAAGATTTCAATATTCATGATCGCGAAAAATGTAACTGTAAGTTCAAAAAAATTTGGGATCTATATTATAACATTCATGCTTTTGAAACTTGTTGATATTTTCATCCTCACCAGTAATGTTGCCCAAAATCTGTTTTTCTCGCTAGATTTTCAGGAAATGATGTTGAATCTTGTCTTGATAAGGCCTCTCAGTAAGGAAAACGATGCGTAATTCACTTCTTTTCCGATTAAGTGCAAGTATTGTTAAAGGTGTATATTATGCTCATTAGTGCAAATCTATCCTATTTAGGAAAAAAAAAACAAAAAACAAAAACGTAAGTACTATTATTAAGCAACTACTACTAGAATTTTACCATTTGAATGTTAGTGTATTCACTATGATTGAGCATAATACAGGAAGGAGTCCCCAACTTTAAAATTATTGTCATAACTCAACATATACCACAATGCCGATTCTCCAAGGTTATCTCCAAGTGTTATATGAATCCTTGCCAACCATAAAGCTCCTTCATATTGAGTACAACTTTACTCACTCACTTCAACATCTTAATCCTATTTGAGTTGAATTTGCAAGAGCCTTGAGTATAACTTATAATAGCTCCATAGCAAGCATGTTCACAAATGGATTATGAGAAGGCATTCCTATACTTGAGCACAATATCCATTTTCAATATAACCACAACACATGAATATCAACAATGATGCATGGCTTGAGATTTTGATGAATCTTCATATCAATTATGTTGTCTAAGCATTGTTTATAATATGGATGTATATTCTTGTGTTAAAATGTCCTCTAAAAGCATCAAATGATTTGAAACGATCGATAGAACTCTTTTACACTCAACATTAGAGAACCTTCACCATTCAATTTATCTCATGATCAAACCATCATCATGTGCCAACCATCTATTTTAGTCTTTCTATTATGGCAGAACTGTTTCCAAATCTCTAGCTTGCATCCGTCTTTGGTGACATTGAAGTCTTGACGTGTGTGTCATTGTATCTAAATCATCATAAGCACCCAAAAGGGGGAGTAAAATACTATTGTCCAGTTTTTGACTATAGAATGCTCCTCTAAGCTTGCAAGCATGAAATCTAAAGTGCAAGAAGGTTTCAAGGGTCTGATTTTAGAAAGCTGAGCAAGTAGTTGATATAAATATTCACAATTTTTTCTATCTAGATCTCAAAGTGAAAATCAAGAAACCTAGTAGGTGGCTTGTAGCAATAGCATAAAAGGCTATGTGATCTTTTGAAGGCTGTTAAGTAATATTTGAAGGCTATTTTTCGTTTATGCAAAAAATCCTGTGGTCCTTGAGCATGAAGATTATTATGCCGATAAAGCCTTAGAAGTTGTTTTGAGTTGAACATTTCACACTTGAGATGGAAATATTTTCCCAGCAAGGCTATGTTTAAACATAGACATAGTATGGCATGCTATCTACCCTATGCAACTTAACTTTACTCATGATCTAATGATAAGTCTGCACACATTCATATTTGCAAAACATGAAAAGTCCCCATAATTTTGAAACATCATTGTTGACTATATGATCAATAATAATGAGAAACTCCTGTCATGTACGCTCAACTCATATCATACATACACAGAGTGTCACTATGCCATGGTGTTACTACTCTGGAGTTTGCAACTACTTGACCAGATTTGACAAGCTTGCTTGCATCAGAGTTCTTACTAAAGCTTTTCCTACATAAATTTCTTGTTTTATGTTGCGACAAAATCGAAAATCTCTGCATTATGAAAGCGTAAACCCATTCTAATGCACTAAGCTGTATGACCATGTTGGTTTAAAATTTAATCGAATATGACATTTTAACTATCAAATTTTTTCCACAATGGCATTATTGATTTCATGAAATCCTGCATTAGATTCTTGATCAACTTTGTGAACATTTTCCTGGAACCACATCTTGTTATGAACAACTATTCCTTGCAAACAAATATCCCTGCAAGTTTAAAGATCCAAACTTCAGTTCTCAATTGAACTGGACAGTTATTTGAGAACGAGATGAGTCAGCAGCCACTTGTCAATTCTCTTGGTTGTTACAATTGTCCTCTTGTAACCCTGAGGATGTATCATGATGGATAAAAAAAAGTCATTGCCAATATCACTCATCATGGTATAAAATGTGTCCAGAATATTCTGATACTTACAGCAAATTTATAGATCAATAACACCAACTTAAAGTCTAAGGTCATAATCATTAGAACACATCTAAAAAGCCCACTCAATTTTTTCTTATTTTGTAATCACAACGACAAAGAGCTTGTGAAGATTTAAGTAGCCACACTCACAATGTTCCACTGAAACTTTTACAATGGTGCCCATCTCTGCGAGGAATAAAAACATGCACCAAAGCAGGCTGATGTGCAACTATCCATTGCAGAGCTGACGAAAAAGGTATGCAATTTTTCTTTTGAAAGAACTATCCTAGTGAGTGCTCTTCATAATATGTGAGCAGGAAAGCAACCAGCAATTAACATGCAGTGCCTAACAAATAGCATGTTATAGAAGAAGTGACTTCCATATTTTGAAATCCAACTGCAGAATTTGATTTGGCAATCAACTCTTCAAACCATAAACTCTCAAGAACTAATACTTCATTGGACATTGCACTTCAATAACATTCATGCTTACTACAGCCAATGTTGACTAATTTCTAGCTTATGCAACTTTCTAGCTGGTACAAGCGTGCATGGTCTTGCAAAAGACCAGAAATCTTCAAAGTATCTTTTGCTCTTTTCAACAACACCATTAATCTGCTGAATTTCAAGTTTTGTTATTTTCTACAAGATCAAAATAATTGTTACATCAAGAATGTTTGCACCTGTACGATGCACATCAGAGCTACTAAACTACCATGCTGGCTAACAAAGATGCTACTCAGTATTGTGGGGAAGGGGTGGCGCCCCGGTGTGCAGCAATTTCTTAGGTTCTTTGAGTACACCAATTTGCAAAGTTTCCTTCCTAAATGGATTTTAAGAGAACTCCGAAAGGCTTATGCCTTCAGCCTCATTTCTTTCACTGTAACCTTCTTGGATATGAACACATCGGTTGCGTCTACACATTACTGTTGTCAAATTTCAATGTAGTAAAAGAAAATTGGCTAGCTTTGATCTTTACAGGTAAACCCCTTGGCTCGGTCCATACTGAAAGAAGGTTTTGAATGAGATCAAAATCAAGGCACCCAGCGTACAATATCAAGGAGCAGAATGAATTATAATTGGCATTTGCCATGCAGGAAATCAACCTATTTATTTTCTTCAATAATTTTTTAGCTTCGTCTTGATACAAAGATAACATTCAAGGTACATGATTTTGTTATGGAAAAATATTTTTCAAGTCCATGTAAGCCAAGAGCTGATGAGGCAGTTCTGCTAGTAATGATTTGCTAATGGACAAACCATCTGCAAAACGGCGGCAAACAATAAGGTATAAAAAGATCATATAACCAGACTGTATAAGAAGCATGTTAAACTGATTAACAGAAGCGAGTAAAGATCATAGCAGAGCATGACAAGGCTTTTGAATCCTTTTGTTAACAAGCAGAGATCTTGCTTTCCTTGACATGTCATTGAATTGGGGAGACACTCACTCAGTAGATCTCGCATTGCACTAAACTTTACAATGTTACGAACAGCAAACTGACCGTCAGGAGTGACCATCCCGTGCTTTTCAGAATCCAAAATCTTCACAAATTGGAAAACAAATCTTACAGGTCAGTCAACATGAAATGAACAGCATCAATGCACGGCTTGATTGTGTCTAACAAAATGTTCAACATGATAACTCAAACTTGTCAGAACTTCAACTATCTGTTTCAAATGAGAACACAGCAAGTCGTACCTCCATTTCAGAAAAATCAGCTCCACCAACACCAACTATAAAGACAGAAAGTGGGAGTGTAGAGGCTCTTGCAAGAGCGGTGATGGATGGGCTTGAATCTGTAATAACTCCATCCTGGAAGTATAAAAGGCATCTCATTTTTATTCTTCGAGGAACTCAGTGAAACAGCACTTTTACACAGGAAGTTCAACACTTTGAAGCGTCCTCTTACCGTGATGATAAGCAAGACAAAGTATCTTTGCCTCCCTTGAGACATGCTTTCTGATGCAATAGATGCTGCCATATTGATAACAGGAGCAAACAATGTTGGTCCAGCTAAGGCGACATGACGAAGGGCTTGTGAGTAAGCACGCATAATTCCGGGCACACCAGTAACCTGAAAAAACAGAAACATGGCATATTCACACTTTATCCTAGACTCTTGCAAGATTTACCATATAAAATCCATCGGTGAAAGTCTCATTAGTTACTACAAAAAGTAAGTCTTTAATATGCAGACATGATATGCAAATAATAATCGCTTGAGCAAGCAATTAGCCAGTGAGAGTAATTTACAACGTCCTAAACCTCCCTGGTCTTGAATCTCACTTCTGCAGCAGTTGCAACTTTCCCATTAAGGGCAAAGCAATGAGAGACGGGTTCATCGATGGGACGGCCACCAAATCCCCAAGCATGAAATTTTTTGTTGGTGTCATAAATTGATAAGATATCGGCGAATGCCTGAATTACCTGTAGGTACAAAGCTGAATAAACTCAATATCTGATATGATGATTTCATGACACTTGGTAATCTAACAGTAACCCCACTGAGCAACCACTTACGGTCTGGTAAACATTGGGCTTTCCTGATGGATCTATGTGATGCAATGAATCTTGTTGGAGTGGATTCCCATTCGAGGCTGTTACACACACAAGATTCAAAATTAGCAAACACTACCCGCAACACAATCAATAATAAACTAAAAGATTGATTAGTATCTCCTTTTCAAATGGCATACACTCATTTTCAGACAAACTTTTGCAAGTTCTTTGGAATTTTACCAGTGAAGTCCACTCCAACCATGAAAGACAGCTCATATCCACCAAAAATGTAGTCCAAAAAGGTGTGGTGTGTATTGATGGTACAGCTTTGCACACACAACTTTCCTCCTACCTGAATGAAGTAACAGCAGTTAAAGTAATTCTACCTGGTAAGGAAACTGTTAAGTTTAGATGAAGTATAGCAAGCATTACATGGAGCTTTAATATCATGTATGACCTTGATAGAGGCAGTCCATTGCAGAACATCAAGATTGCTTATTCTGATTGGGCTACATCAGCTACTTGTTCTGAAGTGAAACCCTCAAGGCGTCTAAGAAGACCATCGTGCCAAACACTGCCAGTATTACAACATACCTTTCCATCCGATACTCGCTTCAGATCTACTCCAACAGAAGTATCAGCAATCTTCTGGAGCTCTTTCAGCGATACTTGAACTGATCTGACATTTATCAAAATATGAAAATGGTACATGAAACAGTGGACCAGCCAGAATCACAGTATCTATGTACCAAAAGCAAAAGAAATCAATATTCAGATCCGGAAAGTGAAATGTGCCATTGCTGCAAAGTGCAGAAAATACTTGACACTCATACAATTTCTGTGCTTACCCTACAATATCATGCCTTCCAGAGCTATTATAGTCACAACATTCAATTTTAAGAGGGCGATCCTGAAAATTTTCACAAAAAACAATCTATGTCAAATGCTAACTTTTACAAGTGTTGGCTGTAAAGGAAAATAAGCATTTTCATTACTGGCAGGGAAAAAAGAACTCAAAGCTACAACAAAGAAACACGCACTTGTACGTTCATATAGCAAAAGGCCAGATTTACAGCTTATATGAGACAAGTGTGTACCCTGTCACCACTGCAAAGGTGTTGCAATGTAACTTTCACTGGTCTCCAAGTAGGATGAATATTGTTGGCTTTCACTTCAGTTTGGTACACTTGTAAGGGAATTCCGTTATCCATCATTCTAGAAACTAATATAAAAGGGTCCTGGAAGATCAAAATCATATAAAGCCTTCCTTAAATATACCATTTATAGCAATAAAACAGCTCCAACCTTTAAAAAGACTACTAAGATGCGACATTTTTTTTGATAATTCCAGATCAAAGAAAGAAGATCCTGTTTTTTGAATAATTTTGGACAACCATAAAAACTAAAAATTGAAAAATCTTAGGAAAAAACTAAAAGCATGGCTAACTCGAATACATAGACTTACAGTCTTGGAAAATAACTCCTTGTTATCCAGCTCAGTACAGTGAAAGATTATTTCCACCAGTGACTTGGAATGTATCGTCTCCTCCACCTTAATACTTAAACTTCCAAGCTCTTGTATGTGTCCATCTGCCTCAATTTGTTCCTTTCTTTTCTGAAGTTCTCTTGTTAAGGTCTGACCAGCTGCAGTTACTACCTACAAAGGAAGTTCACAAACCACAAATAAGACACCACTCCTTAGGTCATACCCCTAAATCAATGCTTGTTCTTTGCAAAGAAAAGGTTCAAATATACAGAGACCTCAAATATTTACAGATTTCTAACACTTGAAGCGATTCAAAACTATATGTGCAATTATGTATGCCTCTGTCACATCTTTCACTTGAGTTATATATATTATACATGTCCTCATAGACCTTAGCCATAAAGAAAAATAATCGAAACACACGAACAGCAGAATCTTCAAACTTAAAACATTCCTGAGTAAAACTAGTGGCTATTTACAATATATCTAGGAAATCCTTCAAATTGTGAGAAAACCAAATCTACCCTGCAAAAAGAAAATGAGTCACCTGATTTAACGAATACAAACTTCATAAAGAATAACGTACAAGAACAGTGAGACACAAGAATAAGTCTATATGGTTCACTTGACAGGATAATATAGAAGTCAGCCCCATTGAACATACACCACAATGGGCCTTTCAAAAAGGATGTATAATGCCGGGAAACGTAGCAAATCTCATAAAAAGCTACATAGTTTGCAGGACAATCGACAACAATATGAGTACCTTACCTTGAAGTTTCAACATTAACTCAACACAAATACAACTGTTCTTTCTAAAAATTAAGCTCCTGGTCAACCCTACACAAGGGGCTCAACCAATCGACCAACTCCCTTTAGCCTACAACTATAAAAAAAATTCTAATGGCATTTTTGACTAACGTATGAAGCACCCCAAGTCGGTGGCAGGAAGAGCTGACTTGCATTCTCATGCTAGAAGAACTGGGCCACAAAAGCAAAATTTCAGTATTATGATTTTCTAGACCTGGTTGCATATGATAAATAAGTGCGCCCTACAGTTTTGCACGCTTTAAAAGAACTAATGTCAAACTTCAAAAACCTGTCATTCGTGCGGAAGCATACATTAAGCAGGGGCTATGATCTGCATCCAAAGCAAGGAAAAAATAAGTCCTCACATTTTCCCAATCTCACCTCTGCCAGAAGGCATTCCACCTCGCCGTGCAACTCCTGTTCACTTAGTTGAAGATTCTGCAAGTAACCCTGGTAAACTAGTTAGTGCCATGATTATTTCATTCTTGAAGTTCATTCCAACCTCCAAATGAACTTACCCAGTAAGTCTCAAATGCGAATGCAAGACTTTCAACAATGTCAGACTTAAATTTCTAAGTTGAGAATGGTCAGTACCTCAGTAGGTATGCCACTGAACTTGGCATCTACATGATAGACTCTAAATCTGCAGCATCACGCTAGCAAGAAAGCAAGAGTAAGAGAAAGATGTAGATAAGAGAAACACAAACAAGTTTCTTAAATATGTTTTCTTTCAGAATTATATTACATACCTTAATTGTTGATTCTCTTCAAAGTTGTAGTTGCACTCCAAATTTGTGAACCAAACAGGGTTCAAAGAGTTGGTGACAACTTCTGTTCGCCTTATTTCCTCCCAGCTTCTATCTTTTCTCTTAACATAGGCAACTACCATGTAGATAGCCTGTGGATGAAAAAAGTGAGATCATTTTTGGTACAAAGATTATGCTATACTTGACAAAAGAGCAAGAACAATGAGCGTTTGTTTCTGGAGATGGTCATTCTAGTTTTCTTTTGTCTCACTGAAAAAGAGTTATCGAGTAATATCCTCAACGCCTGAGGATGAAAAATGCACAGGCATTTAATGCCAGGTGCCCATACAAGGGTGCATCTGGTACTGTGGCTGAAAAGAGTGAGATCATTTTTTGGTACAAAGATTATGCTATACTTGATAAAAGAGCGATAATAACGAGCGTTTGTTTCTGGAAATGGTCATTCTAGTTTTCTTTTGTGAGGTCAATCATCTTGGTTGTGTCCACTAAAAAGTTCCACTAAAAAAGAGTTATCATTGAGTAATACCCTCAACACCTGAGGATGAGAAATGCACAGGCATTTAATGCCAGGTCCCCATCCAAGGGTGCATGTGAAGTGAGAGAATGGTACTGCCACTCTCTCACTTCACATGCACCCTTGGATGGGCACCTGCCATTAAATGCCTGTGCACATTCTAGTGAAAGGCCCACTTGGAAGATTATTGATAATCTTTCACTTTGCAGTGGTTTTATGATATTTCATTGGTGGTAGATGGTTCCCATGTTTCTTCTCATGCATAGACATAGGCTTGCTTGTTTGTAACAGAGAATGCATAGAAGAGAAACAAAAATATGAAATCCCTCACAAAAGTGACTAGTACCACCGATAATAGATCACCACTACCTACAGAAAGAATAAGTTATTGCATACTTCCAGATAAGCAAACGCTTTCACAACAGGGCCTTGTTTACAACAAAAACACCAAGTTCCAACTTCACATGGTAAGGGTAGCAAGAAGCAAAGATCAATAACATACATGTAGTATAGCATATCTGAGGGTTGGTAACATTGCTTGTCCTTCTTTAAAGGTAGATAATAGCATGCCATTAAGCCTTACTGGAATCTAATGCCTTCATGGTTGTGCTTGTAACAACACAAGGGAACTGTTTCAACTGGGACAATAATCTCCTATGAACCCTTTAAATAGTAAGAACGAGTTTGAAACTCACATTCACACTAAAAATCTATTACAGCTTATTTTCAGACCAGTGCAGCTCTACTTGCAAGACCAAGTTCACTTCTCATTTGAGTAATCACAAAATACAGTTGCACAACTTCAAACTAAGTAACTTAGTTTGTTACCTCAAAACATGCCTAAATGAAGCTGAATAGATCTGCCATCTCACAAAAATGTATTGGAAAAAACAAAATCAAGAAGAGGATAACTTACTTCAAGTGAATGACCTTTGGCTCTCAAGTTGGAAGCTGAAAATTGTAACTGCTTCAAGGCAAAAATGCTGCATCAGGAATGTAATGGCAGATAGTAAAACAAATCTACAGTGAGAATCTTCAGCCAGCCTTACCTCTTCTGGAAAGTATCATGTGCTTGTTATGACTAGCAGCACTACTAAATCAGAAGTAGTAATTTTTAGGAGCTAATTCAATAAATGGGCCAAACACCCCAATTGTGCATTGAATGGAGTTTCCTTGTCATAAGACTATTGGACTCAATTAAGTAGAACTAACTAGTTGAGTTTCACATGAAGTTGGTGATTCATCTAACAAGCTGTAAATAGCTTTAAGTTGTTCTGATTTGAAGCCTATTTTTCATTTGTTTAGTTTTGAGTTTTTTGTGGTTGTGGTTTGAAGCTTCTCTAAGTGGGCATTCATAATTGTAAAGGTTCATGTGCCATTGAATCCAGATGAGGGTGTCGTCAAACTCTAGCACAAGACCTAATTTAATGACTGAATATCATGGACTGTGATTCAGATCCATTTGTTGCTAATTTGATGGTTTCTTTGTTAATTAATGGCAAGTTGATGGATGCTCTTTAATTTTTATTCTAGTTTCTTGAATGTGCATGGTGTAGTACTCAACTAGATGCTAAGTTGTTGTGATAGTGCATATAAATGGTGATTGGCAAGTGACATTATGGTTTCAAAGCTCCAAATCAACAATCAGCATCAATTTTATTAAACACAATTGAAGAATGCAAGTATGAAGGAAATTTTTGTGTTCTTGTTTCAACTATTTTTTCCCCAAAATCCTGTCATAATTTCTTATTTCTGATTGTATGGACTTGTAAAGCTTCATCATAGACTTCTAGTTTCTCCAAGTATTACCTAAGTTATGACAAAACCATCATAGCTGCTCATTTCAGATTTTTACTCAATTTTTTAATGATTTCGAATTTTAATCTGTTTGATCACCATTTTGATCTGATTTTCTTGATATATTTGTTGATAAAGAAATTTGTAGAAAGTTGAATTTCGATCCACTTTGCATAAGTTTTGATTCAATATTGATGGAATTATCAATTTGGTGTAATTCTCTGATTCTGGGATTTTTTTCCAACTCTGGTCAACCACTGGAGTAAGAGTGAATCCCGTACTTGAGAAGATTGACTACTCTCAAGTTGACCAACTAATCAGCTACTACTCGTGTTCCTTTCTGTTACTAAAGTTAGCACTCCACACAATAGAAGCCCGTTCTGTACCAAAAGATATGAAAAATATTCCATTCCATACATATGAAACGTAATAAAGAGATTATTTAGTGCTTTCAAAAGCCCTTCTCTGAAAAAGGCTTTGGAAATTCTGATTGATCTTTTATATCATGCCTTTGATAAATGGGCTTACATCATTGGAATTTAGAGCTTTTGACAGTGCATGAGCTTTCCTCAAAAGCACATATCACTGGAATACCATTTAGGGATTTAAGGTTGCAGATTGTAATCAGATAGCACTTCTGAATTACCTACGACCAAAAGCTCATGGACTGGAAAGAAGCTACAGACCGTATTGCAGCAGCCCAATTCCATGTCCCTACTTCCAGATGTGCAGCAGCAAATCCATCAGAATGTAAAAAAAAGATATGTTCATAACGTATTTTTGAAAAACAAAAATACTCACGGAACGACATTCTAAACATGCCCATATTGTAGGCTACAAAGCTATGCTCCACACTACTCGAGCACCCTTTATTGATCATCAACCACTTCAATCATTAATCACTTGAGATCCAACAACTTGAAATCAAATACTTGAGGTCAACCATTTGTTCAACTAATTGGATCATCAATCATTTGAATAATTACTCTAAGTCATTCGAGTCCATAGATCACTCAAGTTAGTGCTCATTAGTTAATCAAGCTCATCAATTCAAATCCTCAATTCCGATTACTTGAGATCAACAGCCTTTGGAGTTCAATAACTTGGGATCCTCAATCATTACTTGAATCAACCATTTGAGTCCAATTACTCAAGATCTACTAGAGTTATTGTCCAAAAAGCTACTTGAACACTTCCAATTGAGATCAACTATTCAGCTTGTATCAAAATTTTGAGTTGACACTAGACCTCTTACTTTGAATTGCCTTGATTAGGGAGATTGAATATCTTGCAGCACCAATCTGATCTACTTCTCTAGCTACTCAAAGTAGCTTGATGATTTTTCAGCAAGATGCTTCAATTCATCATTCACAACATCCCCCAGATCATCCCTAATTGCTACACTAAGTGGTCAAAGAGTTAGCTTATTACAACTTGAGCTGCCTACTACACGAGTTGGTGATATACTTGAGTGACCTACTACTCAATTTGGTCAACTACACAAGTCACCTACTACTCAAGTTGGTTACCAATGCTTCCAACTTTCACTCAACAAATCATAACTACTCAAGAGCTTTTCCGAAGGCTTTTTTTTCGACTATCCATCTATTAGCATTACTCAACTTTTCTCATCACACAACAAGGGCTAATTATTGCATACAAGTGTTTTGTGGGACAATAGTCCACAGGTTTTGTTGTAAAGCTACCTTTACAAGCTTTACTTCCGGCGCCAGCTATGTCCCCGGCGCCAGCAGCGCCCCTGCTGCTCCCGGCGCCAGCAGCGCCCCTGCTGCTCCCGGCGCCGCTCCCGGCGCCACTGTGACCAAAATCCAGTCGGCGCCAAGTTCCTATGGCTGAAAATCTTTGATCGGTTCTAGCGGAGTCCAGAGAGCTCAGATCGATGTGCAATCACCTCACATGATCTAGGCATGATTAAAGGAAGCCTGGGGATCAATAAAATCTAGAGAGAGAAAATGACTTTCTAGAAAGAGAAAATCCTAGAGAGAGAAAAACGTGCTTTACCAGCTTGGGTAGAGTGCTTGGTATGAGGGGGGTGCCGAATCACACCAATACTATAGGGGAGTGCGGGTTGCGACTCAGGGCGAGCTCCAACCAAGTCTCAGCCTCCCTTGCTGGAATGTTGTCATGGCTCTCACCTTGGCATGCTAGCGCCCCGGAGACTAGGGTCGGTCACACACTTGAAATGTAACCTTCTCAGATTTATCAATAAAGTGGGATTTTCCTCAAACTGACTCTGATTACCTTCTGGGTTTCAGTGTTCGGTAAAAGCGCCAGTTGTAAGGCCGCTTTCAAAATTTTTAACTTGGCACATAGCTGAGGGTCGTATCCCGGGACGCCAGCGGTATGCCGTCGGGACCATTCGGTCCGTGGCGCCAGCGGTATGCTATCAGGACCATTTGGTCCAGGAACTGGTTGTTTCCATATCTGTCGCGGCTTGTGGTTCTGAGTGTTCCTTGCATGAACGTTAATGGGTTAAGCTCTTGGGAAACGGGCTCTAACCTGTCGGCTGAGTTGGATGGCTTGCTTGGGTGGATGTTACCTGTTTATGGCTGTCCAGTCTGGCGTGGCGCCAGGTTGGCTTCCAGCGCTCGTGACGAAGCTTTCAGTTGGTTAAGTCTGATGTAAGTCAGACCGCTTGCTTGGAATGGATGTTACTCGTTTGTAACGAAGCTTCGAGTTGGTTAAGTTTGATGTATGTCGGGCGGCTTGCTTGGAGGGAAGTCACCCACATCGGGACCCCCGATCTGGCATGGCGCCGGGTTGGATCTCAATGTTCGTCCTCGGAACTTCAAGTTGGTTAAGTCTGATCGTTGTTGGCGAGTTGGCTGCTTGTATGTCAAGTGGGTTCGGATGGCAAGAGTTGAAGGCTGGGAAGCTAAGTCGTGGTTCCCGGCTCCCTTTGGGATGCCTGCGCTACATGTGGTATCAGAGCCGACTGGCCGGTCAGCTATGCGGATCTCACGGAAATGGCCACGGTTTGGGGTTCATCAAGACAACTGTTGTGCAAGGTGCTGCCCACAGTGTAAGCACGGGTGCGTCCACGGTCGGGGTGGTCGGCAGAACGGGGGACTTGATGAGTCAAGGTGCTGCCCTTGAGGTGTAAGCACGGTCAGTTCTCGCGGTTCGGGCCTGGCGTTGTCTGCACGTAGGACGGATGAGGCAAAGTGCTGCCTAGGGAGGTGAAAGCACGGTCTGTACCTTGTGGGGTGCGGGGCGACATATTCGAACTGTACGGGTTAACCATTGATACAGAGACGCTGCTCGAATTCGGGTGTAAAGCACGGGTGGTTAGCTGCCGGTGCGGGATAGCTGCCGATCGTTTAGCTATAAGGGCTATCGACCAAAAAGTGGTGGGGCGTGACTGAGGCAATGTGCTGCTTAATGGTGAAAGCACGGATGGTTGGAGGGGTGTCCTATGTGGGCTGATTTCGTGATTGATTTGTATGGGCGCGGCCAGGCAAAGGTCCGTTGGCAGGACCATCTCAAAGGGGGACCTTGTCTTTGTTACTTGTTAGTAAACCTGCCTGAGTGTCTTACTTGTACGTATTCGTGGTGAGTCTTAGTACTCGTGCTTTGCCTGGTTTGCATGATTGCTTGTGATACAAGGAGCTGATGGCTCGAGAAGGAACCTTTTCTTTTGAAGGCTGATACCATCAAACAAAGAGGACTACAGAATCTGTGGGGCGGATTTGCAGTTCAAGTACTCACACGTGAACGACAACGAAACGACTCAATGTTTGCAAAGGATGGATGGCTAGCCTGTTTCTTGGGTTAGTTTCATTTGCGACAACGCCCACCAGACGCAAGCAGGAAGTCAAAAGTTGGAAAGGGCCATTTCAGGGGAGATCTTCTATGGAGCAGTTGGTCTTCATTTTGGAACGGCCACCTTCGGAACTGAAACTCACTGAGCATGGGCGATATCCAGAATCTGTGCGGCGGATTTGCAGTTCAAGTACTCGCACGTGAACGACAACGAAATGACTCAATGTTTGCAAAGGATGGATGACTAGCCTGTTTTGGGTTAGTTTCATTTGCGACAACGCCCACCAGACGCAAGCAGGAAGTCAAAAGTTGGAAAGGGCAATTTCAGGGGAGATCTTCTATGGAGCAGTTGGTCTTCATTTTGGGACGGCCACCTTCGGAACTGAAACTCACTGAGCATGGGTGATATCCAGTATCAGTTGGGTTTTTCATCAAAGGAGAAAAGACTAGGATCCTCTTCAGAGATTGGCAACAAGTTGGATCGAGCCATAATCCTAGCAGATGGGAAGCAAAGTGTTGGAAAGGCTTTTTGTCCGAAGAACTCTACTCTAAGTCCGATCAGCTGATTTATTAAGTGGAGGGGAACTATCACACCACACACCTCTCTCTTGGGGCAAATTTTGAATGAAAGTTGATCAAAATGGGGGCAAATTCAAGGTGACCTAGCCATACTCACACGAGGAGACTGGCGAACTTTGGACCTAATAAGTTGACAAGTTTTTGTTGGGAAAGGAAAGCTTGTTATAGGCTTTCTCTGGACCAGCAATGATGAGGAAACATATGAGTACGCTGGCTTGTGTTACGTGTAAGGCAGCTGATCAATGAAGGAACTGTGAAAGTTGAGTCTTGCATGAAAGGCTTGGTATTTCAAACGGACGTTAAGGGACAGTTCGCGTTGAGATCGGATTAGTGCAAACTCTGGGTGCATGTTTCTGATTCAAAGAGAGCTACTTGAAGCCAAGCTCGATGTACACTTCTTGTTTTGACTGTGAGGCAACTGACCGGTGATGGAATTGTGAAAGTCAAGTTTTGCGCGACGGACATGGTGCTTCAAACAAACGCGAAGAGATAGTTCGGATGCGGATCAAACTGGTGCGACCCTTTGGCTTTCCACGAGGTCAATGGTTACATTTGGGCTGATTCAAAGAGCTACTTCAAGCTAAGTGAGAGGTGCATTGCGGAGTACTCAATCTTTGCCTACCTTAAAGAGCCAAGATGGAAAAGTATCAAGATCAGGCTGGGACAAGGAGAGAAATCAAGGTGGAGAAGCAACAAGGCACGGAGTGGACCATAAAGTGGGCAATCAAACGATAAATCCTTCGGCTCAGGGAGCCTTGATACCTGTGCGGAACTGAACAAATCTGGAGCTCAGGGAGCTCAACACAAAGTGCATCAAGGACAAATCAGGAGCTCAAAGGAGTTCCAAAGTCGAAAAGTCAAAAGCGACAGGGGCGAACATTTCAAAGAAAGGCCTCTGTCACCAGTTAATAAGGTTCTCGGGTTTTACGAAAGCGATATCAAATCTACGCTTTTCCCAGACAAAGATATATTTTCAAGTTGTGTAATTTTTCAGTACAAAGAGTTGAGCCTCCGACTTGTGGCGTGCCAGCTTCAATGTTAATAAAAAGTGGCCAGTAAATTGAGTACTGTGCCAAGTAGCTTAAATGTATAGTCATTTTAATTGGGAGACACCTATACTTTAATCTGACATCTGATGAGGACATCAGATTTTATAAAGGTGGGGTGGATGTTGTAAAGCTATCTTTACAAGCTTTACTTCCGGCGCCAGCTATGTCCCCGGCGCCAGCAGCGCCCCTGCTGCTCCCGGCGCCACTGTGACCAAAATCCAGTCGACGCCAAGTTCCTATGGCTGAAAATCTTTGATCGATTCTAGCGGAGTCCAGAGAGCTCAGATCGATGTGCAATCACCTCACACGATCTAGGCATGATTAAAGGAAGCCTAGGGATCAATAAAATCTAGAGAGAGAAAATGACTTTCTAGAAAGAGAAAATCCTAGAGAGAGAAAAACGTGCTTTACCAGCTTGGGTAGAGTGCTTGGTATGAGGGGGGGGGGTGCCGAATCACACCAATACTATAGGGGAGTGCGGGTTGCGACTCAGGGCGAGCTCCAACCAAGTCTCAGCCTCCCTTGCTGGAATGTTGTCATGGCTCTCGCCTTGGCATGCTAGCGCCCCGGAGACTAGGGTCGGTCACACACTTGAAATGTAACCTTCTCAGATTTATCAATAAAGTGGGATTTTCCTCAAACTGACTCTGATTACCTTCTGGGTTTCAGTGTTCGGTAAAAGCGCCAGTTGTAAGGCCGCTTTCAAAATTTTTAACTTGGCACATAGCTGAGGGTCGTATCCCGGGACGCCAGCGGTATGCCGTCGGGACCATTCGGTCCGTGGCGCCAGCGGTATGCTGTCAGGACCATTTGGTCCAGGAACTGGTTGTTTCCATATCTGTCGCGGCTTGTGGTTCTGAGTGTTCCTTGCATGAACGTTAATGGGTTAAGCTCTTGGGGAACGGGCTCTAACCTGTCGGCTGAGTTGGATGGCTTGCTTGGGTGGATGTTACCTGTTTATGGCTGTCCAGTCTGGCGTGGCGCCAGGTTGGCTTCCAGCGCTCGTGACGAAGCTTTCAGTTGGTTAAGTCTGATGTAAGTCAGACCGCTTGCTTGGAATGGATGTTACTCGTTTGTAACGAAGCTTCGAGTTGGTTAAGTTTGATGTATGTCGGGCGGCTTGCTTGGAGGGAAGTCACCCACATCGGGACCCCCGATCTGGCATGGCGCCGGGTTGGATCTCAATGTTGGTCCTCGGAACTTCAAGTTGGTTAAGTCTGATCGTTGTTGGCGAGTTGGCTGCTTGTATGTCAAGTGGGTTCGGATGGCAAGAGTTGAAGGCTGGGAAGCTAAGTCGTGGTTCCCGGCTCCCTTTGGGATGCCTGCGCTACAGGTTTCCTAGATAGACTCTGCCCAATTATCAACAATGGAATTTCACTGTGAGTTTGAATATGATGATCAATTAGATTGTGATTACAACTGCTCCAATTATTATTATGGGAAATATTGTGATCAGTATGAAGATCAAACTAAGCAAGACGATAAACGATTGAAGTGGTGATGAATCACTTGAATAATAGTACTATCAATGGCAATATGAACTTTGGCTGATTAGGGATATGAAGGCCAATATCAACTCCAATATGGTAGTGAATGGCAAAATTGGTTTCAACTGGGTAATGAGGACCAGCATGAGCTTGCAAACCAGGTAGTTTATACTAAGAGAGTATGTGAGCAATATGAAGCAAATTCTACAGTCCATGAAAAAAAACAACGCGGAACAACATCATGATGAAGAACTGCATTTTCATCACCATACATAGGTCCCGCGGTACTGGGTACCGCGGATCCCGGTACCGCGGGACCGTACTGGTACCGCGGTACCACAATATAATATATTATTTAATATTTAATATTTTTTTAAAAAAAAATTTACCTAAACCTATCCGCCCCCCTCTCGCATTTCATCTCAAATTTTTTTGCGCCCTCCTCCGCCCTGCCATCGCTGTTGTTTTTGCCTACCTGCCTTCTGATTCCTTGCGTCGCCCTTTGCCCACGCAACGCCTTGCCTTGCATCTAACTTGCTTTGCCCTGCCTTCGCCCATTTTCAGCGTCTCTCCAATAGTGAACCCTGATGCTTTTTTTCCAGCAAACCATCCCTCATTTCATCTGCAAAATGGTGCAATCCGACCTTTTCGGTCTGTGGGACGAGGTAGACATTGTCAGGCGGGTTGCCGACAAGGCCAACAAGACCGGTCAAAAGATCGTGCGCTGCCAATATTGTCTTGTCGAGTTTGCTGCATCCCTCACTCGCCTTAAAGGCCATCTGCTCGGTGCACGCACCAAAAATGGTGCCACCTTGAATGCTGCCCCTTGTGGCAGCATGACCGTCCCTGACAGGCAGCGACTATTGGACACCTACGGGCCGTGGCTCGTGGCAGGGGAGAACACCATTTCGGAGGGCATTCTCCGATTTTGCACCGCTCCTTATGTGGCTGACCCAGAGTTGCTGCCTGCTTGGCTGGCACGCACGAAGAGAGGGAGTGCATCCTCCTCCAGTCCCTTTGCCCCTCATCCCCCTCAGATAGTTCTGCCTCACGCACCCCCATCTGCTCAGATTCCGGTGGATCCCGTCCCACCGGGTCCGCCAGTTGCCACTGCGGTTCCACCACCACCCGCTGTTGCTCGCACTCCCCCAGTCTACGACTTTCTCATGGACTCTCCGCCACCCGTGCGGGTCCAGGATGCTACTGCTGGAGCCTTCGAGGATGTGGAAGAGATCCCTTCTTCCTTCCCTTCCCATCCCGATGACCTCCTCAGCCAGCAGTTTTCGTACCCCATGCCAGATGTTCCCTCTCCACTAGTGCACCCCACCTATGCTGCTGCACCCATCCCTGCCAGTGCATCCCACTCTCCCCATTTCACGTCTACAACCGATGCATCCACCAGTGCCCAGCCTGTCGCGTCATCGTCCATTCCCGTCACGGTTGGTGCACCGTGCTGGAGGTCCACCACCCGTCGCCCACCAGGGAGAGCCCTTGTGCAGCAGACCATTCGCGGCGCGCATCAGCCGCACATGGACAGAGAGGCCACACAGGCCGTGGCCAGTCTGATTTACGAGCTGAACCTACCCTTTGCCATCACCGACTCTGAGCCCTTCAGAAGGGCCTTCCGCCTTGCATAGCCCTAGCTAGAGAGTCCCTATTTCAGAGGTTGTCCGCACACACATGCTGAGGGATAGAGTTGAGTCCTTGTCTAGAGAGATGGAGCCTCTGCGTCGGCACTGGTCCACTTATGGTTGCAGCATCATGTCCGATGGCTGGACTGATGTCAGGAGGAGGCCGATCCTCAACATACTGGTCTCCAGCTGCATGGGCACACAGTTTTTGAGGGCAGTGGATTGCAGCAGGGGGGGGAGAGTCATATCTGCAGAGTTCATGTTTGATGTCATCAGGTCTTCCATCCTAGCCATAGACGGACAATGCCACGAATTGCATTCAGATGGGTGTACTGCTAGAGGCCAAGTTCCCTCATATTGTTCATACCCCCTGTGCAGCGCACGGCATAGACCTTCTGATGGGGGACATAGGAGCACTTCCTTGGGTTAGAGCCATCGTCCGGGAGGCCCTCTTCCTGGTGACTTTTGTCACCAGAAAGAGGCGTGTTCTTGCCATGTTCCGGGTGTTCAGCCATTTGGACCTCCGTAAGCCAGCCCCCACACGCTTTGCATTCGACTTGGTGGTCATCGACCGTTTGATCAGGTGAAGGGCCCAACTTCTACAGATGGTTGCCAGTGATCTTTGGTGTGCCAGTACGTTTCCGCGCACTGAGGATGGGGAGCACTTTTCTTCCACGGTGAGGGGAGACCAGTTCTGGAGGGATGCATAGACATTGTCAGGACTGCTTCGACCACTCTACATTGTGCTCCGCATGGCTGACAGCGAGGGGTTGACACTTGGACTGGTGTATGAGCTCATGGACCGGATTGGACAGTTCCTGCAGCTGCCCATCTTGCAGCCAGAGAGGTAAGCGGTATAGTGTTGTAATTGTTCTTTAACTTTTCAATGGTTGCTAGTTTGTTTTTCTGTCAGTGTTAAGTTTTTTCGTAATGCCCTAAACCACATGCCTCTCACCTGCAGGATGACAAAGCTGAAATTCATATGGGAGACACGGTGGAACTACTTCCACAGGAGTATCCACAACGTTGCACACATGCTGCATCCCCTCTTCCTCTCTCCGACACAGATCGCAGACAGGGAACTCGAGGCCGATTGGCTTCAGTACATTTGCAGGGTGGGTCCACATGTAGGTTTGGATCCTATCAGGCTCATGGAGGAGCTCGCTGCATTTCGTTTCGGCATGGGCACGTTCGGTCACCCGACTGCTCAGGATCCAGAGAGGAGGCAGCTCCCCATTACCTGGTGGACCATGTTCGGCAGCACCTATCCATCCATACAGCGTCTTGCACTGCGGGTCCTTTCACAGTTATGCATCTCATCTCATCCTCCCTTGCTGTGTTACGTTGACGTTCCACCCGTGCATGTGTGTTGAACCATTTCATTGCACGTACCACAAGACTGCGCTGCCTTCGTGTGTGAGCGTAATTGGAGCACATGGGCACTCATTCACACAAGGAGAAGGAACAGGCTGTCAGTGAGTCAGTTGGAGCGGTTGGTGTTCTATAGCACCAACGCACGTCTCGCCAGGAGACTGCCGACCATTACGAGCGCATTGCAGGTGAAAAGCTATTCTCCCATCGCATGTTGGTTGACGCCTCACTAAAATGTAGGTTTCAATCTTTGATCAAGTTATTTTCCTGACACGCTCAATTTTGGTCTAGCAGACGAAGATATCAGATTTGGAGCGCCAGGTCGACTTGCCTACGGACAGCACACGTCCCATACCTGCGGATGACCTGGGCACACAGTTGATGGCAGAGAAAGAGAGGGAGCTTGCCGAGATGAGAGAGAGAGAGAGCTTGGGCTTGAGCACATAGAGCCTCCATTGTATGAGGCAGATGAGCCAGTGTCAGAGGATGAGCATGACAAGGATGAGCCCATTCGGGTTGTGTTTGCCAGACCAGAGAGGGATGAGGCAGATTATACAGGTGTAGGGCACACGCCACGGGCAGGGGTCACAGGTGCATCACGTGGCAAAGGTGGGACACATGGCACAGGTTATACCGCCAAACAGGCAGGGCACACAGGGGGGGCCAGTGGCATACCTACCTATGTCGACATGATGGAGGAGGCTCTTGATAGAGGGCAGAGTGGTTTAGATGCCGGTTCCGCGGATGTTTGGATGCGTGCAGCACAGAGTCATGGTCGTTACTACGACAGCACACCAGAGGAGGCACCAAATGACTTTGATTGCACAGATTGGGAGGCCATGCAGGGTCTACAGGGTGCACATGATGAGGCACGGGATGATTCAGATGTTGGTGCACAGGATGATTCAGTGGATGGTGCACAGGATGAGGCCCAGAGCCCAGAGCATTTGTATTCAGATGCCCAGCTGGACAACCTGATTGCCACATTTGATTCAGAGGCCCAGCAGATGCCGAGTGTCAGGGCACCCCCTTCATCTCTTGCCAGCATGCCATACACAGAGTCACAGCCAGAGCAGCCGCACGAGATGCCCACAGTTCCTCCAGCTCCTCAGAGGGTATATGTGCACCGCACAGCTCCTCCAGTGCCACCGATGCCATTCAGGCCTGCAGCCCCTCCATCGTCGTCCACTTCTATAGCACCAGGTCTCCATGGCAGGCCACCATCTGTGCCCAGGTTTTCTCTCGCAGCACCCACATCCACAGTGGCTCCTCCAGTTGCTCCTCCAGTGGCAGCACCCACTCCACATCCTCCTCCTTTGGCAGCACCCACTCCACTGGCTCCCCCTTTGGCAGCACCCAGGATGTACCAGTACCGGCCACCGCAGCGCCCCTTTCAGTACATATCGCCGCTGTATTTGCCTCCTTCCACAGCTAGTCCCTCCACCAGCAGCAGCCCCACGGGCACACACTCCAGGAGCTCATCATCCTCGCTCAGCTGCACAGGGAGTTCCCTCTTTTGCTTCCCTATCCCAGCCGGCCTCAGCTTGGGCCCAGCCTAGCCAGCCAGGTGATTTGCATGGGGGTGACGAGGTATTGACAGCTCCTCTTGTCCGCAAGAAACCAGGAAGGCCCAAGGGTGCACCGAACAAGAAAGGCAAGGCACAGAAACTGCCAGGGAGGAGAAGACGACCACGCAGGGCTCCAGGTACAGCTAGAGGTGCAGCATTACAGCGAGCTGGAGCAGGTGTTGTTGGTTTGGCTTGCTTGGGGGCTGATGCGGAGGCAGATTGGGATGATGCTAGTGACGAGTCCTCCTCTTCTGATACACAGCCCATGCCAGCTCCAGACAGGCACAGATATAGGCTGCGAGAGTAAGCTCGGGCCCCAGAGCATTGATTGTGGCTCTGTTGTTTTATTTTTAGCAGTTTCACATCATGTTCCACGTTTGGCGACCAGATGGTCGAACACTGTATTCAGACCATTTTCCATATTATATTCAGTGTTGGACGTATTCTATTCACTGCACAATCTGTATTTGTCAACTTGTAATTGATGTTCTACTTGCAGTTTTACTTCAAATGGTGTGTGCGTGTTTTCAATTAGTTTTCACTACAAAGATTGAGAGCATATGCAGAACACAGAAATACAACCACCCTGATAGCATTTCATAAACACATACATC
This sequence comes from Diphasiastrum complanatum, assembly GCA_029204225.1. Lineage (NCBI taxonomy): Eukaryota > Viridiplantae > Streptophyta > Lycopodiopsida > Lycopodiales > Lycopodiaceae > Diphasiastrum > Diphasiastrum complanatum. Next base: position 29,218,865 of record CM055096.1, on the reverse strand, counting down.
AGATTGCAATACACAAGGCACGCATTGCACAAAAAACACACCGTACATTAATTCATCAGATGTATCAAAATAACAATACGTATTCCCGCCACATACGGCTGGGGCTGTTTTTTACACTATGCTAGACACTAAATGTTGCCTCATCTACTGATGAACATTACATAACAACAGTCAGCCACATACGGCTAGACCCCATCTATGTTAAACATTCCTAAGAATCCTCCACTGACTCCTCGCCCTCGTCAGGAGCATTGTTATGTCGCTCTCGCTCTGCCTCCTGGTTACCCCGAGCTGCCTCCTGGCCAGCTCGACGGCGGGCAGCCCTTTCCTTGACCATGATGAGCTGCCGTCGTGTGAAGTTCATTCCGATCTGCTCATCCAAATCCAGCTCAACAGCGGGAGCAGGGGCCACAGCGGGGGCGGGGATCTGCAGCTCTGGGTATCTCTCCCGAGTTTGTCGCACCATCTCTGCAATGTCTGCCTCTTGCTTCCGATGCCTTTCGTTGTGCCTTCGGACATCTTCCTCGAGCTTCCTCCTGGCTTCGCCCTCAGGCCTTGGTGGTATGCGCTCTGCCATCTCACGACACCCTGTTTCTCGAACTGGCTCTCACAATGCCTCTCACAATAACTCTCACAATGCCTCTCACAGCCTCGCGAGTGCCTATTTAACCCCACAACTTGTTCCCCCATGTGCAGTTGTTGATGATCCCTCCATGTGCCCTTGTACCTGTCCCCATTAATTGTGATGTGCTAATGTACCTGTACCACATGCTGCACTCCGATTGGGTCCGTGGTCTGCTCCCCCACAGTGCCCATGTGACGGTGTACCTGTCCGCATTTGTCCCATGTGCCTCTGTACCTGCCCCCATGTGATGCTCCCCCCCTATGTTGGTCTCCCATTGGACCCATGGTCTGCTCACCCACAGTGCCCATGTGCTTCTATACTTGCCCCCATGTGATGCTACCCCCCTGTGTTGGTTTCCCATTGGCCCCTCAGTCTGCTCACCCGCAGTGCCCATGTGCCACTGCACCAGTCCCTTGCATCGTGTACTGTACCCTCTTTTTTGACACCCATAACCCCTTTTTTTTACTTTTTTTTGTCCTTTTTTGGTAGTTAATATGCAAAAAAAATTATTAAAAAAATTTAAAAAAAATAAAAAATATTAAAAATGGTACCGCCCTGGTACCGCGGGTCTGAGGGCGGTACCGTACCGGCGGTACCACTGATATGGTATCGACGGTACCATACCAACGGTACCACGGGGTACTATGTCACCATATCAGATATAATGAAGTTTATGATGCTGACTACAAAGCATATGAGGGGTTATATGAAAGTGAAGACATTACTGATCAACAATCTTCTCTTTATGTGAATGATATCGGTCATATGATGGTACATATCATTGCAATTCAACAAGTTATTTACAAGTGATATCTACGGACTTCCACAAGTGCTTAAACCATTTGTTCCAACTAAAGGTTCTAAAGAGGGATGGAGTACCATTTTCAAAAGCCGAGAGATTGGAATAGAAAGACAAGAATGACTTTAATTGATGACTATTTTAGGAACTGGCCATTCCACAACTACTCTTATTTTTTCATAGTCAATCTTCATCTCCTCAAAGGTAATCCAATGACCTAAATAAAGGAGTTTGTGTTTCATGATCTCACATTTGGACTGTTTTGTGTAGAGCTTCTCTTGCCTCAAAATATTCAAGACAATATGGAGATCCTCTAAATCATACTATAGACGAACATATCATCTTAAATCACAAACAAAAATTTTCCCAGATACAAATGAGATAGACCATTCATCATTTGTTAGAAAGTGGCAAGGGCATTAGTCAATCCAAATGGAAGTACTAGAAATTCATATTGACCGAATCAAGTTATAAAACCTGTCTTTTGAATGTCATCAGCATGGATACGAATCTAGTGGTATGTTGTACGGAGATCTATCTTGGTGAAGTATTTAGCTCCACACAATCTATTCACCAAATCATCCATTTTGGGTAGCGAATACTTGTTCTTAATGGTAAATTTTTCTAGGCCCTTATAATCCACACACATTTAAAGCTGCCATCCTTCTTGTCCTTAAGAAGAACTTGGTTTATTAGGTCTAATATGTCCCATTCTCAAATAGTTAGCAATTTGCCTCATTATCACATCTTCCTCTTTCAGACTAAATCTCTATGGTGGTCGAAAGATCAACTTAGTTCCCGGCATTAGGTCTACCTTATGGTCTATCATCCCAATGGGAGGTAATCCATGAGGTGGTTCATCAAGAAACACATCTTTGAACTCTTGTTTCAACTTATCTAAAAACTGGTTTTCATCACATGATAATTTAGACAAAATTACATCCATATTATCATAAATTACATTCAAATTGCAACTTAAAACAGATTTTGTAAGTTGATAAATTCCCGAACGTAATCCATAAATTTGTTGTACATTAGCAAATTATTTACTAACATAAAAGTCATCACAAATAATGTCATAAATTCCTCCTAGGTTGCCGGCGGTCTTTGGCGAGACATCTCTCGCTGAACATAAAGCATTACGGTTTCAATCCTCTTTTCCTCCAGAATTCATGGACATTAAAATAGCTATCCCATCGTAGCACCCACCTCAACCACTTCCGATTTTGTTAGAAATAATAAATGATAATGTTAGTTTCCCATAGGTTACTTTGACCCAAAAGGTCGAGACTTGTGTAACCATGAGTTAGGTTTATTATATAGACCATGTTAAGTCAGTTTTAGTTAAGCTGGACCCAATTTTGGTCTAGTAGTAACTCGTGGGTCCAAGTAAAGTCTAATTATGTTAAGGGACCCTATCTTGACTTTTGGGAGTGCCCTATAATTAGTAGTGGATTTGGAAGGTTCCAGAACTTAGAGTTTAGAAGAGTCTAGGCCCTTGGAAGGCCTATTTATATGTACTCAATGTTCATTTGTAATTCATTCCCTTTCAAGCATTGCTACTACATTCTCTCTCCTTGAGGGCGCCTAACCCTCTCCCTCTTCCTCTTCTTCTTCTTCTTCTTGTATATGGAGATTGAATGTTAGAAGGACTTTGGAACTTTGATTTCCTATATGGTATCAGAGCCATGGATCTTCTATGCTTGATTTAGGGCGCCCTACCAAAAGAGATCGTCTTCACTTAGGGATCACAAAAATTCAACACCTTTGCTGATTTTTTGGAGTGAAGATCCGTTCAATTTTGACTCTTTTCTGTTTTGCAGGAGGGCGTCATCAAAGGAGATAATAGGATTTTGGGTGCCCAAAAATCAGTTGGTTGTTTGCTGATTTTTCAGGTTGCAGGAAGGCGCCATTAATTATCTTCTTCGAAGTTGCTTTTAGGTCGCCCACATCCGTGTAGGTTTATCCTACTTCCGTTGGTCCGCTGCTGCCCTATTTTTCAGATTTGCTCCTTTGCAGGAGGGTGCCCATCTACAAGCAATTTTTATATTCTGATTTGGCTGAAAAATCAGCACCCTTGCTAGTTTTACAAAGTGAAGATCCGCTTCTTTTTGCTTGTTTCCAGGTGTGGAAGAAGGCGCTAATTTTTTGTGATGATCTGATCACATTCCGAAGCTGAAAATTGGACAACATATTACCATTTGTAGGGTGTTTGCAACAGCCCTATCCGTGTGTGTATTGGTCACACTTTTTGGCAAGAAAGAAGGGTTCCGGAAAAATCTTTGTTGCAGGCTAACCTAATTCTTTGCTTGCTGGTTTTTTGAATTGTAATGCAATTTCAGGCTGAAATTTTCAGCACACAAGGCTTGTAGGAGGGCGACTTCCTACATCCATCTAATGTGTGGTTTCGACACATTCCGGTGCTGATTTTTCAGATTTGATACTTGCTAGTTTTTGTGTCTTTTAGGGCACATTTAGGGTTTGAAAAAGTTTATCTTCTTGGCTGGTTCTTATGGCAAGAGATTTTGGAGCAATTCATACTTGTTCGGGCGAAGATATGTTGGATGGCACCAACTATTCTTCATGGAGTTGCAAGCTGAGGTTTGGCATCGATGTAATGATCAAAATTTTATCGGTAACAAGATCTATCTTATATCATTTGAGATTTTGCAAGACCTCTAAAAGTGCTTGGGAAACACTTTTAAAGATATACCGAATAAAGGACATTGTGCTTTCTCCTCTCTACCTCATCCTCTTTGAAGGTAGAAGAGCAAAGGCATGCAAAGTTTGATCATTGTCTTTCTACAAGTACAAGTTTGAAATGGAATGTTGGTATGGTAGAGCATTCTTCTTCTCTTGAGCCATTTGTTGCAAATGATGGATGCATTAGTGAAAAACTTTATGAGCAAGCTTCTCAAGTTAATGTTCTGGAAAAGGCTGAAATCAAGCATTCTTTGAAACCATTTTGTACTAATGAAGGAGGGGGGAAAATCATGTCAATTAGTACATTGATTCAAAGTGGCGTGTTGTTGGATTTTTTGGGTGTTCAAAGCTTAGTTGCCCATTCTGGAACGGAACGTGTTTTGAAACACATTCCATTCCGGAACGGGACTCCCAAAAAAAATAAAAAAATACGTTTTTTTACAAAGAAAAAAAAACCATATCCTGAGAGTTTATAGACAACGGGCAACTAAATACCGGCAATCAGTGTGTGTCATCAGTTTAAGACTAAGCATTGAGGCAGGTGCCAATACGGATTTTGCAAGGATTTTGCGGAAAGAAAAACGTATTATACAGATTATACAGAAACTCCTGGGCCGGGCCTCAAAATTCAAACGACTGATTGACTCGGATTGTCCAAAGCAAAGGAAATGCGCGGTTACAGATAGCGATTCTAGGATTAACGTGAGCAGCAGTTAGAGAAGATAGCAATTCTAGGATCAACGTGTTTGTTGAAATCAATTTCTTTGTTTTAAATTTACACATCATTGATTTCAAAACAATGATTTCAAATCGATTTATGATCTGTAGCGTCCCTCAATGCATTAAAAAGCGTCCCTCAATATATTATCAAGAAGGAAGATCGCCAGTTCTGCATATCACGTCCAGCAAGTGGCATTTTGATCTATGTTTTTTTTTCTTTTAAAGAAACGTTTCGACCCAATACATTCCGGAACGTACGGAACGGAACGTTCCGACCCATTTTGGTCGGAACGGGCTTCTAAGGTTCAAAGTGGCAAGCTGCTGTTTTTTTTCTTGAAGATGGTGGACAACATATTCAGCCATGGTTTATTGATCTTTTTCAGCCTATGTTACATCGTGAGCATCCTATTATGCATCAGGAACGGCCTGTGGAAGGTTTTTAGACAACAAGGTCCACATTTGGAACACTTTGGACAGCAAAGTGTTGGTGATTTTGTGGCTGTTGGACAACCTGCTACAGCATCTTGTTGGCTGACCGAGTCTTTGCGGGATAGCAAAGCATCTTTTTACCTTGGAGGAAACACACATGCCTCATCAAAATCAGTACCTTATGCTGATTTTCCTGTTTTGATGCTTACTTCTTATGATGACGGTGTTGTCTTATCTAGTGTTGGTGAGCAGATCATTGATAGTAAGATTTGGGAGGATGTGATGGTAAAAGAGTATCATACTCTTCTTTATGTTTCTTGTGGTAAGAAGACTTGTGGAATCATGTGGGAACCATTGATGGATTGCAAATCCATATTTCGGCTTGTGGCTAGTTTTTTGGTTACCTACTCTGGATGGAGCATGCTTCGACTTGATGCTACCGCACTTCGTATTCTACATCTCTTCTACATCGGGCATGATTGGGGCTGAGATTTCGGCTACTTCGACACTTCAAGCTAAGGTTTCTTTGGCGGCATTAAGCTTGGACAGCAAGCTACATCTTTTCTTTTTCGGCTACATGGAGTTTTGGGCAGCATGCAACACGTTGCATTTTTGTTGCAATTTTTCATACTTCATGTCATGTTATGTTTTTTACATTATCATTTAAGGAGGGTGTTAGAAATAATAAATGATAATGTTAGTTTCCCATAGGTTACTTTGACCCAAAAGGTTGAGACTTGTGTAACCATGGGTTAGGTTTATTATTTAGACCATGTTAAGTCCGTTTAAGTTAAGTTGGACCCAATTTTGGTCTAGTAGCAACTCGTGGGTCCAAGTAAAGTCTAATTATGTTAAGGGACCCTATCTTGACTTTTGGGAGTGCCCTGTAATTAGTAGTGGGTTTGGAAGGTTCTAGAACTTAGAGTTTGGAAGAGTCTAGGCCCTTGGAAGGCCTATTTATATGTACTCATTGTTCATTTGTAATTCATTCGCTTTCAAGCATTGCTACTACATTCTCTCTCCTTGAGGGCGCCTAACCCTCTCCCTCTTCCTCTTCTTCTTCTTCTTCTTCTTCTTCTTGTATATGGAGATTGAATGTTAGAAGGATATTAGCACTTTGATTTCCTACAAATTTATCGTCCTTAACGTTCGCCTGTAAAGACTTCTAATCGATACGGCAGTTGATTGGTCAATAAACTTTTGATTTGCTCGTTCAAGTGCCCAATTTGCTCATCCCTAGCTTTATTAAAGTCATGCATTTCAATTAAAACCAAATCAAGTTTGTAGTAGGCATCGCTAGTGAATTCAACGGTTCCCCCAGTTGATTGATTTGTGGCGATTTTTCAAATCCATTACAAAGTTTTATGCCATATAAAGAGAGCCATATTTTTCAATTAGCTTTCTTTGTCGATTGTTTTAGTATTTGTATAAACGGAATCCATATAAAAATTAAAATAAAATTCAAATAACTGCAAAAAGACAATGTTTGAAGATTGAGGGAATTGCACGAACGGAGAAACCTAGTTACGATTCACAAGTCGAATGAAGTCATTAGCCGTGTTTAAACCTGATTCAGCTGGAATCCGAATAAAATTGAATAAATATGATGTTAAGCTTACAGGTTCCATGAAAAAATTGGCTAGCGGAGAATGAGAATACATACTGACAAACTTACAGTGCAACTTTAACTTCACACTAATAACCAATTTCATTTGCAATGGTGATTGGTCCCTGAAAACATTGCAATTGAAGAAGCGCCTCCAAATATGATGACCTGAAGAGCTTTCATGGTTCCATCAAATCTGAGAGCGTTGTCAAACTCTAGTATAAGGCTTGATCTATTGACTATCATTGTACCATGATTCAGATCCATTTAATGCTGAATTAATAGCTTCTTATATCAGCTATGGCAAGTTTACAAATAGTCCTGAGCTTTTCTTCTAGTTTCTTGGATTTTATGGTATTTTACTCAATTTGATACTAAATTTTTGTGATAATTCATGTGAATGATGATTGGTAAATTCCCACTAAAAACATCTGACTTTGCCCAAAGTAGCAGTCGTCTTTATGGTTTACCATTACGTAATAGTTATAATACTTGATACTCTGGAGAAAAGTGAGCAGCAAGGTTAGAAGTTAGAGGAAATGGTTTTACAAAGGATGTTACTCTCTGAAATCACTTACCTGCACATACGATGGAAGGCCACAGGAGCCAGATAATGATAGTACATTGTTTGAAGCATGCGAATCTCCATTCACGTGGCTCTTATCAACTTGTCCTCCTGAATGCTTCGTTCCAGCTGCATCAGCAGAGAAGCAAGCTCCCATTGTGCTCTTGAACCTTCTTGGAAGTCTTCACATGTCCAGAGCCTTTTGCCCCCAAAGGAAGTTAGAAATCGTACATAGTTCAAGCCCTCCTCAAGAGTAAGTTACAAACACTACTTCTAAATCTCAGCATTCTTTTAAACTCTAGGAATCCTGTGACCCATTTGCAGGTTCTCTATAGTGATTTCTTCAAAACCAATTTGTCACACATGCATTTTAAAATAAGAAAGGCATAAAAAACATAACAACTCTTAGTTCCCCCCTTCAACCCAACCCTTATACATCTCAAGAAACTACAGAATCCAACTGATCATAAGTTTGAAAAGGCCATCAGCACACAATGTATTTTCCATAATAGAAATTTATCTCCAGGTTATTTTATCTAAAACTCACCAGATATAACGAACTTGGTAAGTCAAATAAAAAGAACCACAAAGTATCATGCTCAAAAAAAAGAGTTTCTTTCTAGATACCAAACTGTTTGTGAGTAGAAACCAAGAGCTTGAGAGCAAACACCCGAAATATTCTATTTGGAATAAATTAACCTGGAAGTTTCCAAAATTTGACTACATAAGGGTCAATGTATCTTATATGCAAAACAATGTTTCAAACTCTCCACAGAAACAAGCTTCTAATCCTGATTCCTAACACATTATGAAAGTTGAAGTCCAAAAGCATTTGAACAACAGAAATCCTCAGAAAAATGCAACAAGGTTTTCCTATAAGCAGAATATAAGGGTCCCTTGAAAGCAGAATGCCTGGATCGCAAGAAAAAACTGCTATAATTTCTTGACTTTTCCAAGTGCAGTCTTCCAATTAAAAATGCAGAGGCAAAAAATAGTCACTCTTTTCACACAAGAAAACGCAAGTGAGGCAGAAAATTCACAAAAACAGAAATTCTCAACCATTGTAAGCTTCTTGCATCTGATTCTCAAACCTGTAAAATATACAAATTTGTTGGAAATTGTATTCACGTTATGTAACTCCATTATTGATTTTACTCGAGTCTCCAGTTCAGGCAAAATATCTAGTTAAGAGGATCAGTGATCCTCAAAGTACACCTCCATGTTTGATATCAATATTATAGGGTGTATGGAACACAGATTATACTGATCTGTATTTTTTTCTTAACTCTGTATATTTTATCACATTATACAGATCAAGCCGATCCTAATTGCAACATACTCTGCTTTCCAAATCTTGGTGGAATGATTTCACACCATCATTAAAGTTAAGCACTGACAAATTTGAGAGTGAACAGAAAGTGATCTTGTTGGCAGTATTCTACAGAATGCATTTGCATTTTACTAACAATGTTTTACATTTCAAGATTTTTATTGATACAGTAACTACAGACTAAGAAACAACAAAAACAGCATCGTGCTATTTTTACCACCAATTCTAGCGAACTTATGAATGGCAAAAAGGAGGTTTATATGAAAAGTTAGCAATAGCTAAAAAGGGGATACTTGTTAATTGAAGGTAACGAATAGCTCAACACCAAATTCATTATTCCATCGAAAAAGTTCCTCTAAGAAACAAGTTGCCTTGAAAAGTTACCATTGCCAGCGTTACAACCTTTCTACAATCTATTTCCTAGAAATGGATTCACAAGTCCTGGATCTACTAAACAAGCCTGAATCATATCAGGCCACTAGCCACGCAAGTTTCAGTCGAGAAATGTTTCTCAGTAATCTTTGATATCAATGTCAACAACAAAGTATAAGGTTGACAGGGTCAGAGTACAGGTTATCTTGGTCCTAAAGTTTAAAATCTCATAACTCCATATGTTTGAGAAGCCAAACAGTTTCAGGCATCAAATTCATTTAGGCATTAATGCGGCCTTGTTGCGTATCGCATGACTTCCAATCCCAGTAGTCTAGTATGCAGTAAGCAGCCGATTAGGTGCAGATGTGAAGTAGAAACATGAAGCTGATTGTAAAACAAATTATTCGTTCTCACCTCGGATTCAAACAGCCACAATACTGCACTGTAGTCTGCTTCCACATTCATCTTCTGCGGCGTTATCAGAACCACAAAATATCTGACGAAAGTCCACCATACTTTTCACGTTGTTCGCAATTTATAGAACCCTCAGAAAGTGGATATCGCTTGCTCGTTACGTCATCACTACATTTCTAATGCTTCCAATTTCGACGTTTGATATACTCTTATACCTGAAATTTGATGCCTAAGATCCTCAATTCAATCAAAAGCTATATGTCATCTAAAGTATACCTTCAAAATGTCTTCAGTTTATGCACATACCGGGTAGAAACGCAACTGCAATTTTTTCCCTAAAACGAATCTAAATCCTCAAATCGATCACAAGTTGTATGACATCCAAAGTTCACCTCGTACCAATGTCTTCAGCTTATGCATATATCGGATAAAAACACACCTGAAAGTGCATTCCTAAAACGAAACTAAATCCTCAAATCATCAATCAGAAGTTATATATCATATAAAGCTTACCCCACGCAAACGTCTTCAGCTTATGCACATATCGGGTAAAAGCACAGGATATTGCTCAGCAAACAATATCTTCCAGTCATTGATTCATCCTGAGAAAAATTTCACGATTCCCGACTCGCCTAAGGCAGAAAATGGAAATTATACAGACTTGCCTTCGCTTACAAACAGAAAGATGCCTCCATCGCTCGATCCATCTTTCCATGAGAACGAAGGCTGTAGAGACGAGGATGCACGAAGAAAGGAAGAGAGAAGCCTTGGACAAGCAACAGCTCTAGAAAATTCCTCCTTTCTCTAAGTTCTCGCGGCTAATAAATAGACGGATATTGACTTGCTGCAAGGAAAAAGCATTTTATTATATTTTTTGAACTTGCAACAAGTTTATATCGTTCATTTAGTTTGAAGGTATCAAGCTCATTTGGCCAGCCTTTATTGACCTGGTACAATTTGCAGGATTAAGGGGACAACTCACGATGACTTGGCAATAAGGAAATACTTGTCTTTAAGCATACTGCAATCTATAGAATTAAGGCACTCTCTTGATGATTTCCTCAAAGATGACAGTCTCCCTTGCTCTTCGAGTTCGAGCACGAACACGAGTTCTTTGGTTTTTATTATTTTGATGCTTATTTCTTTCCTTGTTTCTAGCCATTTGAATCGGGGTGTACATGTGTACAACAAAGCATCTCATGATTTTTAGATTATTTTGTTACTTTTCAAAGATCATCTTCTTCCAAATGTTTGATTATTCTATCACTTTTCAAAGATCATCTTGTTTCAAATGTTTGATTATTCTATCACTCATCTTCTTGTTTCAAATGTTTGATTATTCTATGACTTTTCGAAGATCACCTTGCTTCAAATGTTTGATTATTCTATCACTTCTCAAAGATCATCTTGTTTCAAATGTTTGATTATTTAATCAGTTTTCAAAGATCATCTTGTTTCAAATATTTGATTTTTTTTATCACTTTTCTAGGAAGTTTTATAACACAAACTTTAGGCTAGGAGTTAGACTCAAATCAAGAAGACATACAAAATAAGAATGTTGTGTTGTATGACAAAGGCCTTGTCATGATGGTGGTATGTTGGGTTTTTCTAAAAATTAATTTAAAAGACAAAGAATCATCAAGTAAGATTATGAAAAGTAATTATTCATGTCCACTATGAGATTGTTCTAGGATTGTGGCATTGGAGGTGTCCTCTTTATTCCTCACCGCGATATGAAGTTTTGATCCAAATTGTGCACATGGATAGGGACATAAGAGATTATAAAGACTCGATAAAAAATGCATTTCATGAATCCATCAAAAAACTTTATTTGATGCAATTGGTATATCAAGCTAGTACTTGGTATGGATTTAAGATGAGAGTTTAATGGCAATATAAGTCAATGAATGATAAATGCAAACTAATGTATTCCTTTATCAATTTGTTTGCAATACGTGTTTGACGACTTCATGTCTTTTGGTAAAAGTAGATTGGATCGTGTGTGTGTGTGTGTGTGTGTGTGTGTGTGTGTGTGTGTGTGTGTGTGGGTGGGTGCGCGCGCGCGAACGTTTGACAATATCACATATGGCATTCAAGAATTTAGGCATGATTATATTTATAGCCATACCATTGGACATTGTTGATTTTAAACTGTCCTCCAAAAAGTTATGAGTTGGTTAGTACTTCCTCTCCTCTTCTCAAGTTCAAGAGTTCTGCTCCAACCCACCACACAAATGAGGACATACAAGACAAAAACATTGAAAATGACATTTGTGATTTGAAGACTACTATCATGATAGTTTAATATTGGTAAATTTCACTATAAACACTCAAAATAATAATCATTTTCAAATTCAAATATTACAATTTCATAGTCATTATTTCATGGCACTAGTCACGATTCGCATTGCAAACACCATGGTACATATTCCTAGAGGTACTCATAATTTTATAAAATTAGACATTTTATGATTTCACAATTTGTACTCAAGAAAGCTTTCGTGACTTTTAGAAATTCAAATTTTGATATTCACAACTACATTTTTGTCCATTCAACGTTCATGAAAGTAACAAAGATTTTTCTCAGCGACAGATTATTTGTCTGATAATTCAATGTTTAAGTATTTGGCTACGTAATCATTGTAGTACTAATGATTTTAAAGTTAGTTACTATAAGATAAAACGTGATTTTTATCACTATTGTTTTGTTCGAAATTGATAGGCGTAGTCATGCATGAAGAAAGAAGAAGCTAGTTTAATCAGAGCATTGATTCTTCTTCAAGGCCTAATACTATATCAGAGCACAAGCTCTTATACTATATCATATCATTAGGCCTTGAAGAAGTTATTGAAAATTATCGGAAATCACTTATTTGATATCAAAATAAATACTATATCAAATTATTGTTCAGTTAGAATCAATTTATTTCGATATCAGATAATTGATTTCCAATTGTAGCATAGCACGATATCTCGCTTAACGTTATCAGACTAAAGTTCCAGATGGATTCTCAAAGTAAAGCCGGTCTTATCGCAGACAAGCTAAATGGATCCAATTATCATTTATGGAAATTTAAGATGAAGACCTTGCTAATCGCCAACAAGTTGTGGTATAAGGAAAGCTCCTTAGATCTTGCTTACAAATCACAAACACAATGATAAAACACTATGGAGAAACCACCCAACCAAGTAGAAGCATCCAATCAAACTCTAGAAGTCTCATTGCCAAGCCAATGAACAAGAAGTATGAATATAGAGTGAGAGTCTGGCAAAGAATCCAAAATCATGATGAGGAGTAGGGCGAGTTTGGACCCAGGATATAGAGCCAAAAGCAACATGGGCACATAGCCATGCATAGCCCTAAATTTCCTATACATAGATTCACCTAGAATAGAGTCCTAAGCATGGACCAACTATTCATAGAATTGCTATTGATAACTCTGCACATGCATACATTGTCTCATACCTTGTCTAAACTCCATTTAGTGTGTTCTGGGCCTCACAAGGATATTAGTTACTTTCGGGTCACGTCCAGTATGACGTGGCATAACTAACAGCTTGTTTCACTGGAGTACCGTGTATCCAAGACTAGGAGTATATTGTATCCTATGTACTGGTCATGGACATAACATTCTTTCCTTCTTAAACCACTTCTATCCTTAGAAGCTAAACTTTAAAAAACTCTCTCCCACGAATCATCATCTTTAGTACGGCCCTTCCACCGAATTAAGCACTAAGAGATAGAACGATTTCTCAATTGTTTATCTCTGGTTCTGAGCACTATCTCAGATTCTAAAGGTACACTAAGCGGCAAATCCTCCAAATGGGATAAATCCTCATCCGATCCAACTGTATCACCATCATGTAAACTTAGTTTCAAACGACTTACATGAAACATTGGGTGTGCAGTCGATTTTCCTTGAAGATCGAGTTCATATGCCAAAGAACCAATTCTACGTACAATCTTGAAAGGTCCACAATAATGGGTAGACAACTTATAATGCTTTCCTGTATGTAACGTCTTAGAATCTTTTGGAATCCTAAGATATACCCAGTCATCAACTTTAAAATCTCTTGGAGATCTCTTAAGATCGGTATAGTGTTTAGCCCTATTCTGAGCACTACAGATACTATCCTTAGCCACTTGCAACATCTCTTACATATCATGCAAAAAATTAGCAACCTTCTGGATCTAAATAGACTTCATCTCAACATTTACTAGAGATCTAGGTTGAAAACCGTACATAAGCATAAAAGGACTGTAACTTGTAGCAGAATGTTTTCTACTATTATATGCAAACTCAACCAGTGGGAGATAATCTTCCCAATGAGATTGTTTGTGAGAAACATACTACCTCAAAATATCTTCCATAGTTTGATTAGTCCTTTATGTCTGGCCATCTGATTCAGGATGATCAGAAGAACTTAAACTCAAAGAAGTTTCAAGTTTATGAAATACTGCTGACCAAAAGTGACATGTGAGCTTAGGATTTCTATCACTAACAATGTCATTGGGCAGACCATACAACCGAAATAATGTTTTAACAAAGATCTGGGCTAATTCAGAAACATTTATAGTTGACTTGACTGGTATGAATGCAGCTAACTTAGTTAACTGATCCACTACAACCCAAATAGAATCATTTTGTTATGGGATCTTTGGAAGTCCAACTATAAAATCCATAGATATGCTTTCTCATTTCTTATCTGGGATATCTAACGGATGCAACAAATCACCAGCCTTATGGCATTCAGCCTTTGCTAGTTGACATGATTTGCATTTAACAACATATGACTCGACATATGGCTTGAGATTTAGCCAATAAAATTCCCTTTAAACAAGTCCAAAGAAGAAACACCCTGGTGCATTTATTCATAAGAAAAAGTAATAGGTACATTGATAAAAAAAATATATACACCCCAAAGGGGAAGTTTAAACAAAAGTAGGCTCAAACAAGAGCAAAGTTTGCAGTAAAGCTAAGATTAATCCAAATCCTGGCATTAAAAATAACAGTGCATAAACTATGATGATGTCCGAGGGAGTCTGCCAACTGACTACAGCAGATCGGAAAAGTGAAGAGGTTGTGAGTCGGCTAACGAAGGGAGATGAAATGTAGCAGACCCAGCCATTGTCGCCTGTTGCAGAATAGATAAGGCTTGAGCACGTTGCAGGGCAATGGAAACACACTGTTTGAAAGAAGTCATGAGAATAGAACCAGGAATACCTTGACGCTCTGCCGCCTGATGAGAACACATGCGAAGAAAATCCTCAAAGCGTCGATGCAAGGTGCCATAAGTTTCAATAGCCAAAGGAAGGAAAGCATCAGTGGGGTGTCTGTCGGAGTAGTTTTTTTCCTTCTCTTGTGCTGCGACGCCTGCCGCTTCTCCTAGTGTGAAGGCAAAGCGAGGCAATAGGTCACCACGTGTGGGATCAGCAACAACAACATCTGCCAAAGTACGAAGCCCATCCCAAGAGAGGACAATGTCAACACGCCTGCGAGAAGAGTGGGACGCGGAAGAAGAAAGGACATGAGACTGCTCTCTGAGGACATGTAATCCTCCATCTCTGGCTATAGCGGCCGCTGCATCTCTGACAACATCACGCGTAGCTGTGCGCTCACTCCCAGAAGGACAATGGAGGAGGTGGATAGCAAGAGCATCAATAGGGTGACCACAAACACACCTGGAGAGACCCAAGACCGAAGGATGAGGAAGCCCCAAGCGAAGATGAAGAGCAGTGGTGAAGATGGCCGAAGACAACCAGAAGGAAGGGATAACAGGCCGAGCTGACAGCCAAGCCCCGACACCAGGACCCGGACAAGAAAAAAGCCGAGTTCGATGCAACGCTGAAGGAGCCTCAGAGAGCATGCTGGAAAGGGTATGCACAAGCGCTCCAAGAGGGTCTCTTGCGGGTGATCTGAGCTGAAAGTGAGGAGTTGCTCAAAAGGAGGAAGACAAGCTTGGGCAGAGAGGAGGAGGAGCTCTCGTGCAGCGATGAGGAGGTGCTGGAAAGGCAGAGAACCGCTATCCACATGAGCAATGCAATCCACCAAGAGAGGACGAAAGCCAGAAAGGAACCGAGAAGGCAAAGCAGGGGCGACAAGAGCCCAGCTCCCAAGAAAAGCTGCAGGTGCAGAAGAAACCGTAGAGAGAAGACCCACACCTCCACAAGAAATGGGTAACCGAGCCTGGTTCCGAGCTAAAAGGGTCTCCACACCATCCAAAGAACTAGAGCCCAAAAGGCGGCCAAAAACATCCATAAGAGAGCTGTCAAAGGAAGAGAGGAGATGCAAAAAGTCCGGAGTAGGGGGGAAGTCCGCAGCAGATAAGAAGGACGCTGGATAAAACAAGACGTCAAGATGCCAAACGCGACCTAAGTGTCGCCCAACCAGGGAAGCAGATCTGAATGAGCAACATCCTCCTGGAGAGCCTCACTAAGAAAAACAGAGTTGAAGGAAACAGACCCAAAAGGAACACCCAGAACTCGAATGCCATCCGAAGGAGTGAGGAAACCTTGAGGAGGAACAAAGTTCGGGGGAAAACCTGTTGGAGACCATACTGAACACTTGCGGGGTTGAATAGACAAACCAAGAGAAGCCAGCTGCTCAGAGAAATGATGAAATGCGAGGAGCACCGTAGGAGCAGGACCAACAATATGAGTGTCATCAGCAACCGAAGGAAATAAGCAAGAGGGAAAGGCCTCTGCAGAAGCTCGAAGTGCACGGAAATGAGCCAGAGCGAAAAGAGGACCAGCCAAAGGATCACCTTGACGAGTACCTGCTGCAGACTGGATAGTGGAAAGATCCCCAGAGCGCACATGGTGACTGTAAAAGAGAGGAGTCTCAGTAGCATAGAACAACCGCACAAATGGGATAAGCTGAGCCAACTCACCACTAGCCGCGCGCAGCTCCTGAAAGATCGCAACTCTAGAAACAGAGTTAAAAGCATTGGAAACATCCACTTGGAGAACAACCCAGTCAGGATGGAGATCAAGGGTGGCACGCAAACCATGAATGACAGCTTCACAGCCGCCAGGAGTAGAGATGCCAACTGATGAGGGGAGAGAAAAGAGGCGAAAATCTGTTGAAACTGAAAACAGATAGAACAACTAACAAGATGGAGGAGAACTTCGCCAATAGCGATGGGACGGACGCCACCCGAGGCTTTAGACATGGCAATCAAACGAGACGCAGACAAAAGACGAGTGACAGAAGAAGGAATGTAACCAGAGGCGATAAAAGAGCAGACCTGAAAGAGTTGAACAAAGCCACTAGCAAAGTCCTCAGGTGGAAAACAATCACGAAGGTGTTCATAGACCAAACCGGAGGGTCCACCAACAGCAAGACGAGGACTACGATGGAAGGCACGAGAGAAAGAATCACGATCAAGCACCAAGTCAACATCAGACACAAAGTCCTCCATAAACAAGAGAAGAATGCCTTCAGAAGCAGGATGCAGAGCTTGGAGAGCAGTAACAGTATCAGCAGAAGAGGGAGCGGGTGCGAGAGGAGCTAAAGCTCGAGCTGCACGAGAATACTCACCAACTTGCCCAAGATGCAGGGTGCAATGAAGGCGACGGTGGAGAGGTGGGGTACCTTGAGGATGAGAGTCCTGCAAGTTGCGAGCAGCAAGTGCCTGACAGCGTGCAAAGTGTACATCATGAAGCGTTTCCCAGTCTCCCGATAGAAAGCGACGAAGGTGAGCACGAGTTTCTCTATGACCAGCATCCCCACCCCTCGAAGGGAGCACTAGACACCAAAGGGGAAAAAGAAGAAATAGATGCCAAGCCGCAATGTCAAAGGGGTTAATAGCCAAGCGATCAAGAGGAAAGCGCATAGCAACTTGAGTTTCACGATGGAGAGCGAGGGGAATATGAAAGTAGAGTCTTGGACGAGGGAAGCCTAAGTGAAAAGCTCCGAGGACGTCAAGGGAAGAAATCCAAGACCAAGCTGAAGCAGAGGGCGAATGGGGTGCAGAAAGAGGAGGGCGATCTTGAGACGATTGAAGTAGCGCAGGACAAGAACACTGGTGACAGACAAGACCTCCCCTAGGAGAGAAGAAATGACCACAAGCATGGCAAGGAACCCGTTCAGGGGGTTGAGAAGGCAATGCAACAAGGGTCAAAGGAGGCTCACAACCAAGCGAGGGGGCAACAATGCCATGGGAAGAGGTGGGCGAAGGAAGAACAGAGGGTGCTATGGCAAGCGAGGAACCCAGCACAGCTTGACGCGAACGAGGAGGGGAGTCAGGAGGGGGAGATATAGTTGAAGCAGGTCGTTTGAGACTGAGAGGACGAAGCAGGGAGATGTCCGAAGCCATGAGAACAACTGTACAAAGGGAACCCTGCGATGGACCACCTCACCAACTGAACCGAGATCTTTTATATATTTTTTTCCCTTTTTTATTTTTTTATTTTTCTTCACACGGAATGCCGTTAACCTCGATGGAGCCGTCGGCCGTTGTAAACCTTTTGCAATAGATTTCGGAGAACTTGCCCAAACAAAAGCGCCCACCAAAACTCTACAAACCTCCGCTCTCTGCTACAAAGCTTCGCTCACTGAGAGCTGAACTAATCACTGGTGTAGCAAGAAACTGATCGCTAGTCTGGCAGCCAACTGAACGCTTGAATAGCATGTGCTTGAATGTAATCTGGTGCGCACTGCTACTCTACTGCTGTAACCTCATTCCTACTGCCTCAAGACATAGGAAAGCAGCAGAAATTCAAACTGGACGACTTGCTGGCTGCCCAAAAAACACTGGGAAACACTGTGATATGGCTGCAGCAAGTCACGATTTCCTGCCCAATCTCTTCGCTGCTCCTACTGAACCTATCCCAGAGCGGAAATTTGCCTCAGATCACCACAATCTCACCTCACTGCCTCAGATGCTTTCCCAGTCAGCGGAAAGATCCGATTGCTACTTGCTTTTCTACTATGCATAAGATGATCTATGTATAAGATGATAGGAACCAGAAGTGAGATGGCCTGTGATTTTTTAAGCAAAAGCACAGATCTAGATCAGAAGACGCTCATTTTTCTATCGAAAAGCTGTCGTGGCGTGTCTTTCGAAATGAACGTCAGCGTTGAGAGAGTCTTAGAAAAAAGAAAGTACGCTATTGTGGTAATCTCCGAGCACGAAGAGCCGACCATATTAAGCTGGTTCTCGGGTAATTTATCGAAGCTGACGAGGAGTGCGAGGCTAATCTCCACAGGTTCCTTGAACAGAAGGTTTACAGAGTCAGCGTCAGCTAGAGCCAGAAGGACCACGTCGTTTGATTACAACTTTGGCCAGATACCAGCTGACGATGAGGGTCTTTTGGCAGATCCTGAAACAGGCTCATCGGATGTGGCTTGTACTACAACCCTCGAAGGAACGGCTGCACAAGAGAAGCTAGAAAAGAAACCAACTCCCACGCCTGGCTTAGGAACAATCGAGGTCCAACGATGGAGATATACGATGGCCTGTGTATACGTGATGTCCTGCACAGCGTATGTTTTGACAAAAATGCCTTATGGCTTTTGCACATTCACATAGGGATCTATTCTTTCTCTCAGCCACTCCATTTTGAGATGGAGAGTAGGCACAAGAGAACTCCCTTTTCATGCCTTCAAGCTCACAATAGTCATGGAATTTATTGGAGATATACTCTCCACCTCCATCACATCTAAAAGCTTTAATCTTGAATGAGAATTGCTTCTCAACATAAGCTTTGAAAATAAGGAAATGATCAAACACCATAAATTTAGAAGCAAGAAGATATATTCAAGTGAATCTTGTGAAATCATCAATGAAAGTAACAAAACAAGTGGCTCCTCCCTTGCTCATAGATGATGAGAAATGAACATCCGAGTGGATCAAATCCAAAGGATGCTTACTCTTGGTAGAAGATCTTATAAATGGCTTTTTGTGAGATTTAGCAATAGCACAAGCCTCACATGGCTTGATCTCCTTGGAAAATGACTTTGGCAAGTCAATAGCTTTGGCTTCTTTGATAATAGAGAACATGGATTTGTAGTTGGGATGTCCCAACCTCCTATGCCATAACTCCTCCATAGATAGCTTGTTCACAAGAGCAACATTACAAGCATTTACACATTCTCTTGGATCTAGTTTATATATGCCTCCAAATCTAGATCCACATAATGGCCTTTCTTGCCACGATAAAGGCACTTGATCTTCTTCTTCTTGAGCTTAGATATAGAAGAACTCGAGGAGTCATCCTCCTCCTCATCTTTTTCTTTGGCTTTGGCTTTGTCCTTGCTTGAGGATTGTTGATATTGGCTCTTGCTCCTCCCTTTGTGCTTGTCCTTGACAAATAAAGCTTTGCCATCAAAATTAGATTTAAAGTTTTTTGAAATTTTGTGAAAAAAAAAAAGAATTTTAAACCGAAGGGTAGCTTTGGCCTAAGATGGGTTGATTCCTCACTAATTTTAGTGTGTAAACAAGATCAATCTTTCAAACTACCTCTACATTTGGTAACTTACTTTAGGCACAAACGAAACTTCAAAAATAAAATTTTGAACGTTGAAGTTGGGCTCTTATTGGCTGGGCCCACAAATTTGGACAGCCAACAAAAGATCAAATTTCTAATTTTCTACATCAAAACAAGAAATTTTCAACCTCTACTTTCATGAAACACCTCTAAATTCACCTATTTTTCAACTTGTAATTAATTCTACCTATCAAAATGACCAATGCTTAGAAGCAAGAACTGGTGCTACTTCTACCACACTATCACAAAAAATGGCAGATTTTTATGCAACAAAAAAAGGAGGTTTAGAGTTACCATTTCCACTTTGGAAGAGGCTCCGATACCACTTTTACAACTAGGAAAAACAGCCCACCAAGCCTTTGAGTTGATGTCCACCAATGCCTCCAAAAGCCCTCCAATGTGCCTCTCCTCCAATGCTCCTAAGATCCTTCCAAAAGTAGACAGACAAGATGGCCTCAAGAATTTACCAACCAACCATAGCTAGATCCATGCATAAGCAAGTCCTATCTAGCATCCCCTTGCTAAACCACAATCATTACCATCACAATCACAAGCATGCTCAAGATCCTACTCCCATCTAAGTCCCATACCAAAGATGATGATCCTCTCAAGAGCAAGCAAGCCAAATCTATGCTCTCTACATACTAGCAATCCACTAGAGAATAGAAACTAGCAACAACAAAAGAAATCTCCCCATTTGGACACCCTCTTTCTCTCTTATGATTGGCCCATGACTCACTCCACAACACTATGGAATGTCCACACAAGCCAATGAGAAAAGGGGAAGCAAATGAAAGGCCAAGAGACTCACAAGTTAGTGGAATGTCAAAAGACACCTTTTATAACTTATGGTTCTTGGTTATAACTTCTTGGGTTTTTTAGGGGCATCAAGGTGCGCCTTCCTACAAGTTTCCCATGACCCTTATGTGATGACTAACTTTGGCCCGAGGCCGATTATGTGATCATGTCTCAAGGTTGAGGCCCAAGGTCTAGGAAAATGACCAATACCTATGGTAAGGTCCTCTTAATACTTCACTAGGTTCCATACCTCCATCCAAGGCATAGACACCTACATGCTCTTATTCAAGGACACAAGTACCTTAACCCAAAGGCACCTATCCTTAATCCAAGGGTGACTCGCCAATTAGCTCCCCAAACACTAAATGGGCACATAGGGGTTATTGACGTAATGCTAGTTACATAGGTATGTAACAATAAGCATGGTATGGGCTTATTGATAGTTAATTTCATTCTATCAAATTTGTGAGAACCACTTCTAACCCTAATTTATATGCATTAACAATTGAGAGAACTATTGCTTTGGTAGTGCTATATGTAGATGATATTATCATTAGAAATAATCAAGATCTTGTTAAAGCCATCAAAACTCAATTGTACAAAATAGAAGTATGGCAAAATAGAAATGAAAACACACTTTAGAACAAAACACACTGAAATAAAGCATATCTCATATGTGGATGTGATTCATTGCAAGACGATACAACTAGTTAATATATTCACCAAATCCCTAAGTAGTCATAACTTGGAGTTCTTTAGAATCAAGGTTTGTGTAAAACCTATAAACTAATGCTTAAAGAAGAGATCAATATAGAGAAGGAAATTTAATTTTGTTTTGCATAGTGTACTTTGACTTGGTACACTTTTTAAGTTAGACATAAAGTATGTATGCTAGGTTTGTTCCATGAATGATAAAATAATGTTGTCGACATTTTTAAATTATGTACGTGAACCTTGCAAAATCATTGGTTAAATCCAGACTAGTTAATGAAAACAAGAACCTCTTTAAAGACATGCCTAAATTTACCCAATAAAACGAAGACTTCTTGAACATACAATTTATAGAAGGAGCCTCTATGTCGAGACATTATGAGGACCAAAAAAACAAGGACCCAAAGGTTTTCATAAGACGAGAAACAGACAACCATACCTTCTCTGCATACAGAGCCATCTTAAGCAAAATCAAGCCCTCTACATCAATCTCTCAAGAATTCTAAGAACAAACCAATCATACAATTGAATTGAAAGTTAACATGATACAGGAGTAAACCAAAAGCTCAACCAAAACCTACAACCTCTACCCCGAACAGAATATAACAAAAATCAACAAGCAACTGCTGTCTTAACAAAAAAAACATTCAGACTCTAACAAGCAAAAGCTAACCTAAACTGAAGCTAGCTGTAAAAAAGTCTTTTTGAGTCCTCCAAAACAATCTATGAATGAGTGTTCAAACATATTTAACCCAATCATCCAAGCCTCATATACCTAAAAATCCAGAACAAAACCAAAGCCAATTCAGCATGCAACTGACTGCAAGGGGTTGAAATGACCAACTAAACTGGCCGAGACAGCATATTCAACAAATAAGCAACAAAAAGCACGATTACATCCAATCATCTAAATTCGACAAAACAACAGTCTTCAATCGACTGCAAGGGAGCACAATAACCAATCAGAATAACATGCCATGCTACAGAAAGTTCAACTAAAGGTTTAATCCATCAACAGTCCAATCGCCAAATAAAATCTCTTTGGAAATTAATCAAGAAAACTAATAAGCAACCGAACACAGTTCAGTTGTACCTTATACAACTGAACGTGATCAAAACCCAGGCCAAGCCAAAAACTGATTTGAATGATACTTCATTGATCATAATACTTTCATTGCACCAAGAAGCAACAAGATACCACCCATCTTCTAGAGCAGGCAAGGAAAGCAAGCAACAAGATACCTCCCATCTTCCAGAGCAGGCAAGGAGAGCTTGGACGAGTTGGCTAGTAAGATGGAGTGGAAACCATGATGGTGCGGCATGCCAATTAAGAGCAAGTAAAGTAGGGAACAAGATTGCGTGCACGGCTTTAATAGCCTTTCTTCAAAATATTGATACATTTAGAGCCTCAGAGTGTTTAAAGACTAAACGAAAGATCCATTAAGTTCTAAAAAATTAGGATTCCCGAACGAAAACTTTCACATACAAGTAAATAAGGGGATTTCTTTTATAACCTCTATTTACTCAAAAGCCCTTTGCAATATAGTACATGCAAGAAAACATTTAGAATTACACATGAAAAAATGCATATCTATTTTCTTAATTAGAATTATTGGGCAGCACCGAATAGAGCCAAACAAGAGCGCATACATCATAAAAAAAATTCTTCCACTTGAGTGCTTCAAAAGTAACATTCGTAGGTAAGACGCCATGTATGTTCTTCAGGATTGTGATTGCACTGTACATATGAGACCTGATTGACATTATGAGTCCTGACTTGGTGACAAAGCTTGACATTTGCTTCTCAAGGTCAACAATCAGCAATTTCAATCGGAATCTTCTATTTTCTTCAAGTAGCTGCGTGAAGTAACATTGTCAGCCTCCAAAATCAGCTTTCAAAGCTGACGTTAGCAGGTAAATTTTCATGCAAAATGTCTAGAATTAGTTGAGGTGTAAGGATACCTGATTTGTTTTTGAAACATAGTGATCGAGTACAAAATTTGCTTGACCACGTACATCTCGACTACAGCATTAACCATCTGAGCGGGGAATCAGCCTTTCCGTACGAGTCTTCTTTCTTTCTAACTCAGGTACGAAATGTATCATGCAACTTCATAGAAGGTTAGAAAGGCAACAAAAAATATTTCAGAAACATAGTGTCTGGTGGAAAGAGTGTGGGGGGTGTGCTGAAAGGGGAGGGTCGTCTCTTCGATTGCTTCAGGACCTTCCTTACTTGTGACGCTTAGCATTCATCTCTCCCATCTAGACTATTCACAGTTCCATTCAGATCCATCTTAGCCTAATTCCTTGGCGTCATGTAATTAAAGCCAAATTCTGTCCAACCTGGTATTTCTGGCCCCTAGTCTAAGTTTGATCTACTGCTCTAGTCATGTTGCAGATGATGATTCAACTGCTGTTGAAGACTTTAGAGGATGAAGTTCAGTTAACTGTCTTATTTGGAACTTTTGACGACAATAAACTGGAAAACCGGTATTTAAAACTTGAAACATGCTTTGGGATTTAGCAGAAAACAATCACTTTAAAACATGCGGCTGACTTCCACACCTATGGATTCTGAAGCTGAGACTTGGACTAAAAAACACAGAAACGAACACCCCAGAAGGGCATATACATGGACTTTCCAAATGGAAAAGTTTCAATCAAGAAATAAAGATTTGTATGATAGATCTTGAGCCTTATGAAGCGACAAAATATGTTTCCATATTTGAAACAAACTGCAACAGCTTTTAAGTGTCAGGTTTCTCTATACTCCAAGCACGTAGCAGTCTGTTGTAGGAGTCGCAGAGATAATATATGCACATCATATCCAACAAGGGACTCACAATAGATCTGAACCTTGAAAATGCACGGATCTGGTACCAGTCCTATGCAGAGTAGCAACGTCACAGCATCTGAACTTTTTTCTTCGTGTCTGAACTTGGTTGGTGAACTCTTATCCAGAAATGGGAAAAACATTAGTTGATCCTATGTACATTACAATTTAAAATGCCTGTATTCAAAGTTTGAGGCTCAGTCATATCAACAAGAAATTTCACAATCTGACCCGCAGTTTTCTTGTGTCACTCTCAATTTCTGCACACTTTGTGCGGTGAAAGCTTTTAATCTGGAATTGCAATGTCACCAGACCCAAATCTCAGAAACGAGGCAGAAGCACTCCACAATCCACGACTTAGCTCACCAGGGTAAGGTCTGTGTCCGCCTCAACACCCTTATCTTCGATGTCGACTGTTGCCCAAGCGGAACCATCATATCAAGCATCTGCAGAACAGTAAAAAGCTCATGAGAAGCCAAATTCCGTACTCGTACACACTACCTTTCTATTAGAAGGTTACTTATGACAATTTTTATATGCTTGCACACATCATTGAAACCTGTAAGTGCTTAGGTCAAAATGTAATGGCTACGATATTGCTCTGAAATTTTCACTTCATGGTACTGTAAATCAGGCAACCGAACCCAAGTATATCGTCGCATAAAATTCCTAGTAAGAAGGGAAGCTCCTCCAGTTCCATATGTTTTATACACAAATCATATGGCTTGAGTATATCGCTGAAATCTGACAAACAGGATAATCACTGAATATTAAATTTAGTGTATACACTACACACCCTGACCACACAGAACAACAGACTTGGACCAATTTGTCGGGCTTGAGCTGACAAAATAAGCCTTTCAATAAGAAATTCAAAGAACATAATTCTTCCCATCCAAGTCACTTAAGCCCCGACACCTTAAAAACCAATCGCTCGCACAAAAGTCGCCAGCTTTTTTCCTCTTTTCTGCCTCTCTCCTGACGGTTGCTAGAAACCATGCAATTACTCAATAGGAAGCTACAGGGCAGGTATTGGGGTAAGGTGTAGTAAAGAGGAATCAAAAGCAATCAGTAAATTAGGTGTGAACCCACAAC
This sequence comes from Diphasiastrum complanatum, assembly GCA_029204225.1. NCBI lineage: Eukaryota > Viridiplantae > Streptophyta > Lycopodiopsida > Lycopodiales > Lycopodiaceae > Diphasiastrum > Diphasiastrum complanatum. Next base: position 29,193,373 of record CM055096.1, on the reverse strand, counting down.
TTTTCTAGTTTTCTGATTGGTTAAGATTCTCTCAGTTTGAACCATCTAAGTCTGTAGAGCGAAGATGATAGTCAAAAAACTCATGTAACAGTGAAATATCAAAAAAATAATCTTCAACGTAGCAACCAAGCATTTGTGCATTCCTTCACGCTTCTATTGGGCAATCTTTGCTAACAACGGGAGAGTTCACTTCAACTTGATTGTAACGAAGCAAAAAGCAAATTTGACTTAGAAATCAACATAACCTACAGGCAAGAGTAATTGAAGCCTGTACCTGTTGCCCCTTTAATCTCTTGTTTTCTTCTTTTAGCTGTGTAACCTCTGTTTCCAACTCTAAAGTATAAGCCTGAAATTCCCAATTAAAAAGGAACCCAAGTTAACGAACGTCTCTACGTAAATAAGCCTCTCTGTGTACCAAGCAGAATAGAAACAGTTTGAATAGTATCTAAGAAAAGAAACAAAAGTATAATCAATAAAAACGAGACATCAGAGTCTTTTAAGATGACTATTGTTCTCATTTTCCTGAATAAGGTATGGGTGAAACCCACTTTGATGTTTCCATGATCAAATCTCGCATAATGTTCTCTTTCCAACTTCGTTTTTCTCGAAGAAAAGGACCCCCCAGGCCAAAGTGCACGCTTTGTGCTATGAAGCATTTGAGACCTAAAAATAGACTGCCACTACCAGCTAACCTTTAGTTAGGTAGAATTTCCATTTAAGCAAATTTCACATCTTTTAAATGATTATCACACCCTTTCCATAGAAGAAAACAAAATCTGCTTATCTTTGGCATGCGACTTATGGAGTTACAAGTAAGACAGCAGCAAGCACATCCAACTGTTGTTGGAACTTGGAGGAAATAGTGCTGCATGCACAAACAGATTATCAATAAAAAATATCTGGATCTTATGGAGCAGCTGCCGTTGACCAGAAAGTCTGCCAAATTTGGAGTTTAAATCTTTGTATTTATCAATGTTACAAAGTGGCTAAGGTAGAAATCACATCACTGTTAAGGGAACCCAATTACTACCAATAAGAATGTGGCCTAAACAATATACGGAAATAAGAAAGCCTAAAGAACTTAAGATCAGATAAGAAAAACAAATTTGTCACTATTGATTGCAAGGAACAAACATAAAAGCTCAACAGTCCAACTATTATATACAAGAGGTCATTAGTTGCATGTACCTCAAACTAACCAAAGAAATTTGGAAGTACCCAATTCTCAAAAAAATAGCTATTATAATGTTCATCTTGTAAGACTTGAGAGCAAACATGGAATTGAGTCAGTAACTCATACAACTCTTGGACCTCAATAGCAGCGAAGAGACTATTTTTCTTCACAGCATAAAGCCATTCTTGTTATGCCCAGGCTAGGAGAAACTAAAAATTCTTTGTTTCTTCCGGGCCTTTTTTAAGAATCTCTCGCAGCAGAGATTCAGATTTTAGTACAAGAGGAGTGACACACTGGAACCAAACTCCTACATTAAAAGAAAGAGACATTTTCCATACTTGCTTTCTAGCACGTGAGCGTGCTGCAGATTCACGATTTTTAATCATCCTCCTCTGCCTTCTTTCAACTATTTTTTCGACATGTCCTGGTCCTCTTTTTCTTCCTCTTAAGCCTCCATCTACTCCATAGTTTCCAACCAGAGAAAAGCTCATACCGTTCACTTGGCCTGGTCCCACCCCATCTGAAATAGGACCGGGAGGCGACCGTGCTCCAAGCCCAATGCCATTAACGCCGGTGCCCAGTTGAATTCCCAAATTACCACCTGGAATGCCTTCAACAAGGCCACCTTCAACGGTGGTCTTAAGTGCTCCCATGCTCCTCCCTTCAACACCATATGTGTTTACTGTTTCTTCTCCCATCCTTTTTGTGCCCTTGAGATAGGCTGTTAACTCTGCTTGTTGTTGTAAAAGCTTTTGCTGATTGACAGCTGCAACATTGGCATTTTGATAGGAACCGTTGATATTCCACCCAGCGTGCTGAGAACTGTAGTTAAGTTTGAGACCATCTGGTTGGACCCCATCGAAAGCACTTTGGCTTGCAAGTGCACTGACAGGAGACAGGGAGAAAGCGGAAGCAACTCCAGCATTTGCTCTTTCACCATCCCAACCTCCAACTTTCTTTGCTAATGTACTTCCTATGCCACCTATAATGCTGGGCTTGTTATCCAGAACACTTCCATTCGGAGCAAAAGCCCGGCTGCCAGGTCCTAATTCCTCCATGAAAACACCAGCTTTGACTAGAAAATCCTCCAAAGTCATCTCTCCGAGCGTTATCTGTCGATCTTGCTGATCAGCGCGTTTGTTTTCCGTGTTGCCGTTACCACTAGGTCCTTGTTGGATACCCATCCAAACTTCATCGACCGTTTTCCTACTCAAAGTCCGGGGCAGAGTGAGAGATGCTTGTCTTGGAAGACTTGCCTGTGTTATTGGGCCACCCCCTATTGCCGCTGCCATTGCCTGGCTCTCCTCAACAGTCCAAATGTTCTTGAGAAACTCATCCATGTTCATGGAACCGAAACTTTTTCCAGGCTCTGCGACAGCGTTCTGAAATTCGTCTAGAGTAAGAGTGTATATGGAGTTCTGTCTTGGCAAAGAAAACTTTCCTATACCCTCCACGGGAGGTGCCATTCCTTCAGAAGTGGAGTACCCTGTTGCGAGAATATTTAAGTTAAACAGACTTTGCGCTTCGGACCCCATAAATATCCTGCTGAAGCTACACACTTTCAATAGGCAGAAAACGATATTGCAGTTGGAATATATTTGCCAGAACCCAGAGCAGGAAGATGGAGTCACTTGGCTGTTTTCTGGTCAATTTACTTGGAGCAATGTTACAAGAGGAAGAATAGAAAAATTTCAGATAAACGTTCATGCATCCATTTTCAGGAAAAGCTTAAAGCAGATTATTCGCCAAAGTGTAACTGAGGTATTCCGAGAATCTGCGCATACAGATTCTCGTTCTATCAGAGATTGCAGCAAATACCTCTCAGATCAACATATACCAGAGACTTCACTCGTCATGTCACATTTTCTAGAATGTAGGCGTACCAAATGCGCTAACTCGGATTTTACTTTCAGAAATGTTTAGCTAGATCATAATACCGTCATGCACGCATGATAACCTTTGCTGGTAGAGATCAAAGTTACAAATTTATTGAGCACAACGCAAAGTCAAGTTCTGAGAAATTTGATAGACATATAGATTTCAGTTTCGACCAGAAGCTCTAATAATGAAAGACATTATAAGCTACTAGAGCGTGACATACCTATCAGAGTTGCGAGATCCAGCGAACACTTCCGGGGCTTCGATTTACAATAGGAGTGATGAAAACAACAAAAGATGGAAACCACTAAGTTACTCACAAGAAGTTTTATGTGAAATGATGAATCCTCAGAGGGGCTCGATGGCATGCAAAAGGAAAGCCAATACGAGGTGGCAGAATAGACAGAAATTGGTGCTACTTGTAGAATAAACGGAAAAGCCCAGAAAGTCTCTTCTATCACAAAAAATTATTGCCAGTAGATACAAAGAAATGCCACTGGACAGAGAAGAGTATGGTAGGCCGACAAGTAGACAATCGATCCATGTAGGATTGCACGAACTGCAAAATTCGCAGCAAAAAGCAGGATTTCTTTGCAGTCCAGCACAGAAATGACTCTATAATGTCCCTTCGAATACAAACTTCGACCGGAGATCGATCAAAGAAGCAAAATCGTGCAACATGTGAGACGTGAAATTATAACATTAAACGATCAGAAACATTTCTGTACTTGCCTGAGTTTCTTCGTGACCTCAATCAAACTTAAGGCACGCAGTGCAAAGAGCGCTTCTCTGATTCCATCAAACTAGAGCTTATTAATTGAATCAGTAACAATTCATCTAGATCCACATTTACGGCTTTGATCAGAACAAGCAAAATCATTTCTAGCGACTAGCTGGCTTTTATAAAGCAACACTTAGATCCTTGCCTGAAATTCTTCATAATCTCAATTCAACTTATCAAATGAATCAATAACGAATGAATCTAGATCCACATTTACGGCTTTAATCAGAAACAAGCTAAACCGTTTCTACCGACCGGCCGCCTCTTTCACAGAACACTACCAAATCTTTTACCTGAGATTCTTCATCACCTGAATTACACTCAAGGCACGCAGTGCAGAGAGCGCCGCTCTGATTCTGTCCAAACTAGAACTTATCAACTGTATACAATCTAGATCCAGATTTACGGCTTTGATCAGAAACAAGCTAAATCATTCCTACCAGATAGCGGCCTCTTGGCACAGCAACACTAACGACTCTTGCCTGAGATTCTTCAAAACCTCAATTAAACCTCTAGCAAGCGGCAAGCCTCTCTGATTCTATCAAACAAGAACTTACCAAACAAATCAACGACACCACAATCTAGATCCACACAAGCTAAATCCTGCCAAGCAACGCGCAGCGTCTTTCAGATCCACACCAACGATCAAGTCACACACAGAAGCAGAGCATGAGTGCAGGAAAAGATTGAAACAAAGAGGGAGTGAGATTGCCCCGCCTGTGAGAGGCGGGGAAAGAGGCTGATGATGAGCAGAAAACAGGCTGCAATCAGCTGCTGCAGCGATCTGATGAGGTAGTTATGCAAATTGAGAAGAAGAAATCGGCAGCAGTAGCATCATCCATCCGATCATCGCCATGGCGCCTACGCTGCGATCGCAGAAAAGATGAGAAAAAATTGAAAGAAATGCGAGCGAGCGAGCGAGCGAGATGCGAGGAGCGAGAGAGAGGACGCCACGACGCAAGTCAATAGGAAAGCCATGTCGTTCTTCTCAAGGACCCTAATGCCTCGACATACCTCACCCCCCACTGCTGGATACCTCACACGTGGCACATCACCACCTGGCGCTTTTTCAATGGTCTACTCTGTAAATCGATAGCTGAATCCTAACGTTTACTAGGCAATCCAACGGTGGAGATATCTACACCAATCAGTGCAATCAATCGCCCTCTTTCGCTGCGCCTCTTCGACGCGGCTCAGAGACACGGTATAATCACTCGGATCTTGCCGCGTGGCAGTGTTAATACTCGGACTTATCTCGATGGTTTTTAATCTAAACGTGACGATATCTGAACGTCGATTAGCAGATCTAACGGAGGGGGGGCTTCGAGGTATGGTGTGCTCCTAAGAACGTCTCGCGCTTTCTCTCTAGCACCGACACGTTGCTTACCGGCCACGGCACCAAGGTGAAACCTAGCCTGTGCCGAAGCAGAACCGGGCCTGAGCCTTGTTAGAATATTTATATGCTGTCAACCTGTCATTGGATATTAAAGCTGGCTCAATCCCGAACCTGAGGGAGACGCCTCGGGAGGGGAGTATGGATAACGATAACGTACAATGTTGAAAGTCTTTAGGCGCTTGGTATTCGTGGGGTATGAAAATGGTGCATGGTATGTATTTTGGGGTGTTGGGTTTTTTTTTTTTTTTCTTGCTTTGTCCCCAAGTGATGAAATACTGTAAATGCTCGAGAAACCTCATTTGCTTTAGCCTTAAAAAATTTGCATTTTATCAAACTTGTCAGTTTTTTGAAGACTTTTACGTACATTAGCTTGTATAAACAACCATCAGACATTTTATGATGCGAGTTTTTGAGAAAACTTGCCGGTTCCATTCCTATAGTTTGTCGCTTTTCTTGAGCACTGAATACCATGATCATATGCGCAGAACTAACAGGTCGTAGTAGTTGTGAAAGTAAAAAAACATACTCATGGCATGTTGTGGTTGGTCAAAATATTTTCTTGTAGTCGGTCAGCTCAGCTTGCTACCACAGGTAGCATCATCCTCAGCTGGCTACTACCAGTAGCCTCCTCATGAAGAATACCTATTACATTGTGTGGAGAGGGCTCCACATAATTGTAGCACCCTAACGCGCTAGGGTGCGCCAGCCAGGGGCTGGCCAAAAAGGCGCAGGCGGGTGCGCCTGCCAGGGGCTGGCCAAAAAGGCGCAGGTGGGTGCGCCAGGGGGCAGGCAGTGCCCAGGTGGCGTCGGGCAGGGGCACTGGCGCCAAGTGGGTGGCGCCAGGCAGGCCGGGCAGGCCCAGGTGGCACCGGGAACCGGGCAGGTGGCACTGGGCAGCTTCACACCCACCTGCACACATGTGACTAAGTAGGTGGGTTTAGTTATATATAGGTACTGGTTTATCTCAAAGATTTGCTTATGGGGTAAACCCTGGTGCCCAACACGTGCCACCAGGGCAAGCAGTTTAAAAAAAAAAAAAAACCTCCCTGCCTGGCCCACCCTGACACGTGCGTAGGGTGCTAAAAATAAGAGGAGCCGTGTGGAGAGTAGTGTATAGTTTAAAAAGGAAAACTTATTTATAATAAAAATTTAGAGTGCAATCTATTTTAATTATTATTTTTTAACATTTGAATTATGCTTTTACTTTGAACTTTTATTGTTTTTTAACAATTGAATTCTTATTTTGCTTAGTCAAAGATTGTCGTGATCTTTGAGATAGCTTTGTTTTATGTTATGGAGTCAATGTATTGGAATATGCTTTAATGTTTTGATATGACCCAAATTCATTCCAGTCAATGTATTGGAATATGCTTTAATGTTTTGATATGACCCAAATTCATTCCAGTCAATGTATTGGAATATGCTTTAATGTTTTAATATGACATAAATTTATTATGTGGCTTTTTGATTATGCATCAACATTAAGTGATTAGTACTCTTTATATCACATTCACAAAATGTCTTTTTCATTTGATTCAGTTAAGTTTTGAAAATGTGATGGTGCTACAAGTTAAAGGAGTAGATCTTGAATGTTTGTTGTTTTTGGTTTTTTGAAGAGTATGTCCAAGAACACCATTTATTTCTTTGGTACAATACAAAGTAGAGTGTCTTATGTTTGATGACATTGTAAATGATAATGAGAATGAATCATTATCATACTATATATCTCCCAAATCTTTGATTAGACTCGTTCATCTATGGATAGAAAGATTTTTTTTCGAGTTTCATATATCATCAAGTAGATGAAGACACCAATATTATTCTAATCATGAATTCTAATGTTCAAAACGTGGTTTCTTCTTCCTTTTATGATGCAATCATTAACTGGGAATGGTATAAAGAAAGTGACAAGATGAGTGGTTCTTGGGAAGATCCAAGGCTTGGATCTTATTAGCGAAGGGTAGTTGGCAACAAATTGGTGGAAGAAGACTACATGGAGCAACTCGAGGTGCACTTTTCTCAAAGCAAGGAGGAGTTGGTTTGTGAACCTGTTGAGTATTTCAATGGACTCAAGATGGTATTAAGGAGTAGTTTTGATACTTATCTTTATGCCATCTATCTAGATTTTGATTAAAATCATAACACCTATCTTTTGTTTTATGACATTGTTTTCAATATGACTAGTGAAATGAGATTTGATAAGGTCTTGTGTGATCTTACTCAAATGATTAAGAGCGAATATTTTTGGAAGTTCATATTTGAAAATATTGTCATGAACAAAAGCTTTGATATCCTTATAAAAGATCATGAGGTTGATCTCCAAGTGATTCATTAACACCAAGAGCTGGAACGATCCATATGTAATAGTGAAGCTGTATGAAAATAACACGGTTAAGCTGGCAGAGTTAAACGGTGTCTCTTGAAGACCTAAGTAAGGGTAAAAGAGCATCAATGAAGTGCATTCTTATCTTATCTTACTTATCTCATCTCATGTTTGAGCTAAGTTATTGTTGCTAAGTATGATCAAGTTAAGGCTTTTGAAGTTATCTTGAACAATATTGAATTTCTCAATATATTGCTTGTAATGCAATGTTCAATACCTAGAATCCCATTGTTGGCAAGTTGTTGACATTGTATGATCAAGTTGTTTTTTTTGCAATACTCATGGAGAAAATTCAAGTCAATCAAGTTTTATTGATCATGAAAAGGGACCTGATACAGCTTCATTTTGGTATTCATTCACATGAAACCAATCAAGTGTGAAAGATTCAACTAGTTTAGTCATATTTGCTACATTTTTATATTTGGCAAATTGAGGCCAACTTTGTTTTAGACTTAGAGTTTCACTTTTGAAAGTTCATTAGTCTAAATTTCATTTGAATAAACACTTTTTGAAAGTGGGGAAAAGTTAGAAGTCGAGTTTGAGCATATTCAAATTTGAATGTTGAGTACTTTGAATCTAAACCCAAAAATAGTAGGGTTTACATTTTGGTGGGAAAGCTAAGTGGCCAAATAGGCTTTGGACATGTTATAAAAGGATGTAACTCGTGGAGAGACAGATCTTCTCTCTTTCTCTATCTCATTTCATGCTTATACATGGTTTTTTTGGGTTCTACTATCCATTGGTGCACTATACTTGTGATTGCATGCACGTGTGAAATATAGTAGCTTGCTGATTTTGTACGGACAGCAACAGTACTTTATCTTTTGATTCATGTTTGATCAAGTTATATTAGATTTTGCATCTCATTTTGTGTGTAGATGCTGATTTTTCTACATTGGTGAGTAGAGTAGCTTCTTTTGTATCCCAAGATCTTTTTATGTATTGAATTATCATTCATCTGAAATCCTTCACGTGGTATTAGAGCTTGTGTTTCAGGAAAGAGGGGGTGAAACGAAAATAACTCGAAAAGAAACGAACACGAAATGAAGCGAACTCGAAACTCGAAAAGAAATGAACTCGAATGACAAATGTTCGTGCTCAGCGGAATAAGCTATCTCACTCTTTCCTTAAGCATGACTACGTCTATCAGACTCGAATAGAACATTAGTGATAGAAATCACGTTCGATCTGATTACGTAGCCAAACATTAAGCATCAAAACATCAGAAAGATAATTTGTCATGAACAACTAGACAAATTATTAGTCGCGAATTATTTGCGAAGAGCTAAAATGATAATCAGTCGCGAATTAGTCGCCACAAGCTAGACTAATAATCAGTCGTGAAGAGCAGACTACCAGATTAAGTAATAAGAAAGTCAGATAGAATGTAGAAAAGCATTGCAATATTGACACAAATCTGAACGCAGAACAAAAGGAACTGTAATCAGATTAAGTATAACGAAGTATATAGGTCAATAATGCAGGTGAGCACAAAACAATAGTGGTAACCGCGTGCTTTACAAAGATAATCACACAATCTGTAAAGGTGATAAACCTATTACTGACAATACATTTGGAAGAAAGAATCAATGCGCGAAAGCATCAATGATGTCTATCTCTGATTATCATTGATGTTTCGTTCTCTCTCTTCTATCCTGATGTCATTTTGATACGTTTTCTGTTCATACACTGAATATGTAAATGGTGTTTAATATATAAATAATTTTTATAGGTGTGCAGATAAATAACGTACAAAAGTGTATGTGCTGTCTATGGGAGATTGTGGGTGGCTACTATCGTTGTCAAATCTGATTGCACAGTGCATGGGATGAGCATGAGAAGGCCGCGACGTCAACCTTCACTAAAATTAACGTTGGTGAAAATGCAAAATATGCGACACCCTGACAAATGCCTTAAAAATCGATACACAGGGTACCTTTGCTTTTCCATTAGGGCACCTTTGGCATTTGTAGGGCAGTTTCGCCTTTTTCACCTTTTTTTCGCCTGTGAAATTTACTTGTATTTATGCAGACAGTCGTGTTTTATTCGCTTGTCTTATTTTACATGTAAATATGCAGACTGTGCGACAACACAAGTAAAATACAACAGCACAAATGGAGGCAGATTAACATAGGATTTAAGAGATTAAAGGAGATAAATCTAACACCCCCCCTTAACTGGATCCATGAATGCCTTGATCTTCAGACTAAGCAATGCACAAAACTTGTTGTGTGCATTAACACTTAATGCCTTCATGAATATATTTGCAACCATGTCCTACGTTCTACAGTACGTTAAGCTTACCTCCTTGTTGAGAACCTTGCCCCTGATGTAGTGATATCGAATTTCAATGTGCTTACTCCTAGATTGAAATCTAGGGTTGGCTGATAAGGCAATAGCACTTTGATTATCACAAAATATAATTGTTGGGCTGTATTGATACAAACTAGTTTCTGACAATAAATTTTTCTACCAAAATGCTTCTTTAATAGATTGAGAAGCAGCTATGTATTCTTCTTTTGTAGATGAAAGAGCGATAGATGTTTGCTTACGACTGTTCCATGAGATAGGACCGCCGTTGAAGAAGAATGTAAATCCAGATGTGGACTTAAGAGATCTTATCATGGATATGGTGAGGGTGCTACTATGATTGATCCTTTTGCTGGTTTTTAACTTCCCATGCATACCGAAGGATCCACTCAAAAAGTTTCACAAACTCCTTGGTTGATCTAGTACCTTACCAAGCTAGTTTTTGAGGAGTGTGAAAAATAGTCAAAAATCTATCTTGGTGATTTTATGTTTTATGTTTGTGAGTACATTTCACATGTGTGGAGCATGTTTCCGCATGTGTAAAATAGTTAGTTTATATTGTTGAGTTTAGGGGTATCATAAAGATTGCTAGTCAAGCATCTTGGTGTCACTAGGTGATAGGGCCAATTTTGGCTTTAGAGCAAATGGTCAAGTACACATGTTTTGTCATGATTAGGCCAAAATTCAATTGTGATGTAACTCAAGCTACTTAGGTTGCTTACACAGGTCAAGTTTAGGTTTGATGAGTGATGCACCCTATGTGGTGGCAAAAGTCAAAGGGTCCAATCATCACCTCTTGATTTCATTTGTCAATTTGGACCAATCACATTGTAAAATGCGCCCAAATGATCCAATCATTGTAAGAGGCAGCATGTAGGTGGTCCAATCAAAGTAAGAGGTTATGTTAGAGAGGTCCAATCATTGCACTCCATTACCACTCTTCATGGATCTCGAGCTACTATGAGTGAGAGTGACATTGAGCCTACACTTAGTTTTTTGATGACAGATCTCGAGAGCAAGCCAATTTTATACTTAGTTTTTTTCAACCAAATTTGCCTCTCATTATGTGTGATGAATGGTTTGTGATAGATGCATGTGTACAGTGCTCTTGCCTTAGATTTTGAGCTAGTATGCTTGTATCTATGCACGATAGATCTATGTGCAATCACACACATCTTAGGAGATCATTCACATTGTTTGAGATGTCCTCCCACGTGTGAAAAGTACAGAAACTACTCCATCTATAATTGATGTTGTTTATTCATCTTTTTCATCTGATCCAACATCAACTATGTTGTTACATTTGAAGACGTAAATGCTAGCATATTCGAAGAGTTAGTCTGATGTATAAGGTATGGAAACATAGTCTGATTTATCATATGGTCCTTCATTCTCCTCTCGTACTGGATCTCCATAGTCTCCTACAACTTTTTGTATTGCTCCCTTTGTTTGAGTTCACATTGATGCTTTTCAGTAAATCGGCTAAAAATTGTGTAATCATTGCATGATCTGGAGCCAACATTGGATTACATTTAGTGTGGAGATATTTGACTTGTTCAATGTAATCTTTGACATTTTTTCTTTTTCCCATCTTGATCTTGATGAGCAAAAGAATTGGATCTTCAAGAAACTTATGTGGCTTGAATACGATGATAAATCTGGTTTCACTATTTTCCAATCATTGTATTTTTGAGCAATCTGATTGAAATACCAATCCAATGTTGATCCATTAACTGCCATAAAAAAATATCTTGGGTTTATCTTCTAGAGTAGTCTCTCCACAGATTTCACATGGTTTTGCACACAACAAGAAAATGTGCGACTTCCAAAACAAGGCTCCGACAGATTCAAAAAAATTTCAGAATCCGTCGAAATCTCACATATATATATCGTCGGAATCCGACATTATAAAAAAAAAAAACTCTGCCGGAAAATTTTACAGATGTCAGATTTTGACGGACGATAAAGAATCCGACATCTCATTTCCAAGACACTGCAAATTTTTGATTGATGATGTCACTTGTCTGTGCATAAAAGAAAAAAACACAAAGTGGACGTCGAAATTTGACGTATTTTACAAATGTCGAAATCCGACATCTGTGACTATTCTCAAAGCCGTGCCATTTTCCTAAGTTTCTCTTATTTTTTATTTTTGCAAGAAATTGTTGGAGATCGGCTTTTGGCACTTCTTCTCAACTCTATCAATTCCATTTGTCTCATTCCAAGTATGATTCTTTTGTTTTGTTATGTGCAACTACGATTTCTTTCTTTGTAGCTTTTTCTTGTACTATCTTCTTTGTATTGTATATTTTGTGTAGTTAAGCACAAATGTGTGTCTTAGTGATTTATGATTGTGAGAGAGTGAGAGTAAGAGAAGGATGTGTGTGAGAGACAGAGAGAGCAAGAAAAATATAGATAGAAAAATTTGATTTAATGTTATCATTGTAAATTTTAGGGTTTAGATTTTAAGCACTCTTACGTGTCACATGAACCTTATGTTTTGTGGCATTCTATCTAATTGTAAACCTTGTCTGTGAGCTCAAATCTAGCCCTATCCACCTTGCTTGGGTTAGGATCAAATATGCGGCCTTCTGAGATATCTATTTGTGGCCAGTGCACCATCTATGCCTATGTTTTCATACTGGCTGTGAAGTATGGCATTTGCTTGTGGCCCTTTGTTAGGCTTTTTTGGCGATATACAAACCCTACAACATCTATTTACCTAAGTGATCGATTGTCTACCTCATTTCCTGGCAAAGGACAGAAGCAAAGTGGCAAACATAGTAGAATCAATTGAAGCATTCATGACTAGCACTTCTTCGCTTTCCAGCTACATGCATATGCACTCACAAATAGGTATGTCTTTATCTATTTTCAGTTCGTTTCATCTATGTCATTTTTCGTAATCATTTATATTTCGTATGCACTTCCTGTCAATTGGAGTATGTTTGGTTGCAATTTATGCTAGTTTCCATACCGGTTAACGAATGGGTTCGTAGTGTATTAGTGACTTGATTAATATTGTGAATCATAGTTGATCTAAATATTCATTCGACGTGTTTGAAATGATTGTAAGAAGTTAGTTGCTATGTAGTACTATATGCCATACATAGTGTATTTGCAGTTCTTGTCATAATCTCCACACTGAAGTAAGAGTTCGTATCATGGAATCGATTTGTAAAGTTCATATCATGAAATTTTAAATTTTTTCTATTTTCCATCATGCTTCGATATTTCTGATCATGGTGTTTGTTTTATTATATATATGGTGGGGTGGTGGAGGTCCAAAGTACATTTTGTCCTTATTCATTTCTTGAGATTGATAATCCTCTTCGCTAATGATCAAAGGATGGCTCACTAAGAGATGATTAGGAATTATCCAATCTTCTCCTTCATCCAATTAGTAACATTTATTGACAAGATTCAAGATAATTACTATTACCATGTGTGTAGGTATAGTCAAAACAAAGATTATTAAATGCTTATTGGACCCTAGAATTGCTTGTTAGAACTATATGAACCTCTTACCGATTTTCTTGCTAGAAAAGAATGATATTTTCTTGTATTTGGCACCACTAAGATGTGACTGTAAGCTTGAATGTTACAAATGAGTTTTGAGCACAAAAATTGCAGAGAGCTTTTGGCTTATATATTTGGTCCCTTGTCAAATTAGGTGGCAAAAATCTATTGGCCATCTCCAAAAGTACAGTGTGTGAAGCTGTTTGCATTTTATATATTTACGCAAGTCCTTGAATTTACAAGCTTTTTAACATAACTATAAGTGTTTTGCAACATTTTGCAACAATGCCCAAAAGCATATACACTAGTTTGCAAACTTGATTCGGCTAGTTGGCACATTTAGAAACATAAATGTTTACATACATGTTGGCACTTCATGTCAAAATCTAATTAACAACATTGCATCTTTGGCACAATCTGGATAGAAAATGCTTGTTGGGTGATGACTGACTTGCTTATACATGATTCCACAGTCGTGTCAGGTAAGTATCGAAGGTATTGCTCAACCTTTGCTGGGAATATTTTTTGATATTTGTCGCAAGAATTAGTGCTAGACTTACAGATTAAACAATTCTCATTGATTCAAAATCTTTTTGCCAATCTATTTGCTTGCACCTCATGGCACCACATATCCTAATTTTAGAACCATGATTAAAAATCTTTTGTTGGGAGCATTGGGATACTTGCGAAACAGCCAACACTCACCTCTTTGAAACCCTTGATAGCAACATTCCGGCTCTTCTTAATCCATAACGATCAATGTGTTTTGATTTTTCTAGGATGCTCCATTGATCCACACCAAGTTCTATTGTTTCCAAGATCACCAAGCTTTGATACCAGATGATTGAAATCAAAGAGAACTTTTGTAATTCAAAGCAAAAAGTAAAAGTGTCATATTGAAACTAAAAAAGAGTACACAAATATTTTTTGGTATTGACGTCTAACATGGGGCCTTGATGAGACACTTAAACTGTAAAAACTAAAAAAAGTTATTTCATTAATTGTCAAGATTAACAAATAAAATAAAATAAAGTTGAGGATCTCTTTTAACACATCTTCCTATATTACAAAGTAAACTACTCCCTCACATTCTCATACAAGTTCTATATTTTAGTCAAAAGAATCTATTTTTACAAAAGGTGCGCTTGACAATATAGAATGAAGCACATTTCAAAGCATAAAAATCATAAAATAAAAGTGACTCGTCTTTTTCACGTATATTATATTATAATCCAAAACACAACATTTTGACATCATCAACAAGAGTATTGGTTGCTACAACCCAACATCTAGAAAACCCATAATGGTAAAATTGAAAGTGTCTAAATTTTCTCTAATTTACAACTTAAATTTACATATTATTGTTGTCATTGGTTGCACGAGCTTTGGCTCAATGTTTTGTTGCTACTTTAAGTCTCAATAATCACTCCATATTTTGTCTTTGATGATCGTTTATTCCAACACATCATACAAGGGAATGGAGTTTGTATTCCATTTTAGATATATATTAGTGAGCTTGACTCATATAGAGTCCAAACTATGAATCTAATAATATCCAAGAAAACATCAACATCAACACTTTATGCAATCACTTGTCAATGTCCATAGAAAAATGTTATCATGAAAATTTTATGACATTGATCTTGACATGTCTACAAAAAGCTCTTTCATTTCTACAAAGAGAACCAAATAAAATCCTATTGCATTTTATGTAATGATTGATTGCAATATCAATGAAAGATTTGTATGTGTTTTCCTTGACAATTGTCTTAAAAAAATGAAAAAAAAAATAAAAAAACTTCATCATGTACTCAAACAATCTAAAATAGAGCTTAAAAAAGAAAAAACCTAATAATTTTGTAGAACAAAAAATTTATGTGATGATCTATGTCATGTTCACGCAAAACTGTAGACGCCTCTATTGACAATGAGCTAACCAAGCCTCCATAAGATTTGTTGTTTATCTTATATGTCACAAAATCTTGTTTTTATTAAATAAATTGGATCAATTTGCTGGCACAACTATTTTCTAGTGAGATCATTTTCACATGTGATTTGAGGTAATCTAATATGTATTAAATATGAAACAATTTAAATACAACACTAGAAAATTAATATATACATATAATGAGTCATGAAATTAGGCCTTCTTATTCACGACATTTATAGTAAACATAGACGATCCACAAGCAACATTTATAGTAAACTAGCACGCTAACATATCAAACATTTATTTGTCATCAATAAGACAATATAAACATTTCCAAAATATGTATGTCCTTAAGAATTCTCTCTTAGCGCATCTCATTACTAGCTAAACTATATATACTATATTGGGAATTATGCATGAAGGGCTTGATTATGTATCAAATGATAGACACCATTTTTTCTCTAAAATAGATGTATTTGTATGCATGTCTTACATTTTTTATCATGATATGTATGCATGAATATATCCATAAAAAGATCCAGAAAGTGTATTCTAATTTAGCTTTATTAGCTTAATTCACATGTACAATTCAATACTAATTAAAGACATTCACAATTTCCTACGTATTTGTCACATCCATGACTTTACTAATTGATTCTAATACAATGTATTTATAGCAAAGAATTTATGGCACATAAATACTCCTACATGGCAATGATCACATTGGGTAGAATGCATCTAGTCATGGGAGTGTCTATCCATAAAGTGCTATGAGTGTCCCATTGAAACTACAAAAATGTCATGAGTTAAAGAGAGGATGATATGTTTATCTCTATCAATGTACATATGTAGAATTTGTAGCTACAATCAATTAAGCATTACTTCATAGCGTGCATGGTGATTCAAGCTACCAACAAACACTCTAACTCCAAAAATGTATGCAAGAAGGAACACAACGAAGAATCTTAATTTCTAGCTCCAATAAATGATCAAATTGCAAGATTCATAAACAACATTTTTCAAAAAAATGCTAAATGGAGGTAAAAAGTCTAGGCAGCCATCATTGCATACAAAATTTTGTGATAGAGTTGTATTAGAATCTATTGAATCAAAATAGAGTGATACATCATATAAGCTAGAAATGATTATCAAAGTTTTTCTACTTCTTTTTCTCATATGCAAAAGGCTAGGCCATATGATTGCTTTATGTTCTATTACAACGAAAGGGGCCATTTGAAAGATAGTCATGCTTTCGCTATAAAAAAATACGAGCTTGTAGTGTTGTCTATGAAAATAATTAGGCTAAATATAATGCAATTTTTAGGAGTCCAAAAAAGAGTTGAACATTAACATGTTTATCCCATCAGCCCAACATAGGTTGCCATGAATTTACAAAATTGAATCTATAAACATTTTTTATTTTTAATGTTGTTCGCTATGGTTTTGTAGGTAATGTTATTGTTCTTGGAAAACTCGCGTAATGTTTATTTGTAAGTTAGTAGTCGCACCCTTTACGAATTTCCATCCTCTTCTCATAAATAGGTTTGGAAGTCTTGCATCATTACCACTGTCTATATTTTTTTCCTACATTGAGTTGTTCTTCAATCTCTTAGATATCACAACTCTTGACAAACATGTTCGATCGTAGCTTTTTGTTTTTTCTTTGGCTCTTAATGTCCATATCTTTTAGCAAAGTCATTGATGATTTTTTCCTTTTCAACAACCCATAGGTTAATTGTGACTATATGAGAATTGGGGCCCTTATGTGGATAAGGTCATAATTAAAATAAAAATCGTAGCCATAAAAGGTGCTAATAACTCAAGTACATGTTTCTGAGAACATATAGTGCCATGTGGTCTCTATAAGCTTTCATCGCTCTCATCATCCATGAACAAGCAATGAAGTATCATATTGCATGGTGCAGATAAAGAGACAATGTCATTTGGCATGTTTGCTTGTGCACATGCTATTGCCTCTGCATAACAAGGCAAAGCACTACAATGATATTAAAATTAGTTTCTGTGTCCTATTGGAATTAAACACCAAATATATGAGCACAACACAAAGAACATCAAATTAAGACAAGATTATCTGAAAGTCGTCCAAGTCACATTCTTGAGTGTCATCCTCATCTGAATCAATGTTCATTGGAGGAAAAGCTAGTTTTGGCTTGCTTGGATTGAGCATCCACACAATATACAAATGCAATTACAAAATTAGCCAAAACAATATTGTTCTAACACAAAAAGAAACTTACACTTTGTCATTTGGCTTACCGTAACATTGCACTGCATACTCCAACAATTTCTACAAGCAAATAACACAATTTGTGAGTAGTTCTACAAGTCTCAAAAGTTGTTAGCACAAAAACTTGCTAAAAAAGGATTTGCTTTTGATCAATGGTTAATGCTCTTGTACTTGGCTCTGATACCATCACTACAAGAATTGCCACGATTTTCGACGAGATTTCTGACATGAAATCGCGTTTGAATTTTTTTTTGAATTGAAGTGGGCGTCGAAAAATGCGTCGCTATAAGGTCATCGGAATCCGTCACATTTAAAATCCGTCGGAATCCGATGCCAAGCCCAAAACCGGCAACCGGCCAATAAAACAAACCGGAGAACATGCCACGTGGACGTCGGATTCCGACGGCTCGGCCACGTGGATGTCCGAATCCGACGTCCACGTGAAAAAGAAAAACGAATTTTTTTCTGCCAAGTGGACGTCGGATTCCGACGTCCACGTGGCGGGGCTGTCGTAATTCGACGCCCACGTGGAAAAAAAATTCACCTTTTTTTTCTATCACGTGGATGTCGGATTTTTTTTTCCTGCCACGTGGACGTCAGATTACGTGGTCCACATGGCCGGACCGTTGGAATCTGACGTCCACGTGGCAAAAAGAAAACCGTGGCAAAAACCAAACATACTCCAATCGACAGGAATTCGAAGTGCATACGAAAAATAAATGATTACGAAAAATGACATAGATGAAACGAACTAAAAATAGATAAAGCCATAGCTATTTATAATTGCATATGCATGAAGCCGGAAAGCGAAGAAGTGCTAGTCATGAATGCTTCAATTGATTCTACTATGTTTGTCACTTTGCTTCTGTCCTTTGCTAGGACAAAACTGCTCTCAACTAGAACAGCCATGAGGGCTCTCCCATTGACAATAAATCAGTGAGTTCTCAATGATCGTTGATAGATCAGCTTTAGACAACAGTTGCAAGCTCCCTTTTCATGGTCGTGAAGGCTCAGTTAGCTGAGTCTCTGATCTGACAACTAGCTTAGTGATGGCTTTCCTTCATATCTAATACTCATAGGCGTAGTGAAGGCTTGCAAAGTAGTAGCAGCGATGGTCAGATATATTATAGAGGTGGCGATGTTAATAATCACATCTCTCAACTCTCTTTTGGAAATCAGCAATAATCCTTCAGTATTTTGGAAGTCAATGTTCAATTTCTCAACGACTATAATGTGATTGAATGGTTAGATGACTCACTCATCTAGCAACTATGGTAGGCCAACTCTCCAAATATCTTGCAAGGAAAATTGGGTTCTAACTCACAGAGCAAAGATAATTAAGCACCCCATAGCTAAGATATCTCAAGCTTCCAACAGAGATAGTGAGTCAATGGCACTCTTCAAAGTTCATTTTGAGTTCTGATTTTCAACAGAAATGCCATCATACCGAGCACGCTTCACTAGCTTTCTCTAGCTGATATCTCATTTTACATGTATCAGGCAACGATGGATTACCCTTTATGGCTCGATAGGGAGTAGCAGCAAGATAGCCACACTGGATCAATCAGTGAGAAAAAGTGGTAGCTCTACATATTTGATGATGGAGCTGGTTATGATCTTCATTCAAACCTCAAGAGTTCTTAGTCTCACACTATCTCACAAAGAACATAACATTAAATCTAAACCCTAAAATTTACAAAGAACATAATATTAAATCAAACTCTTCTATCTATATTTTCTTGCTCTCTCTCATGTCTCTCACACACATCCTTCTTTTCCTCTCTCATTCACTCATGATCATAAATCACTAGGACACATATTTGTGTTTAACTACACAAAATATACAATACAAGGAAGATAGTGTACAAGAAAAAGTTACAAAGAAAGAAACCTTAGTTGCACATAACAAAACAAAAGAATCGTACTTGGAATGAGACAAATGGAATTGATAGAGTTGAGAAGCGCCAAAAGCCGATATCCAACAATCTCCTGAAAGAATCAAAAATAAGAAAACCCTAGAAAAATGATGCGGCTTTGAGAATTCGGCCACGGACATCTATATTATCTGACATCCGCTCTGTGCTTTTTTTTTTTTACATGGATAGGTGATGTCATCCATTTAAAAAGTTGCAGTTTTTGAAATGGGATGTCGGATTCCGACATTTTAGCTGTCGGAATCCGATGTTTGTAAAACAAAAAAAAATTCTGGCAAATTTTTTTTTTTTGTGTGTCGGATTCCGTCGTATTATAATGTTGGATTCCGACGTATTATGAAATTTTTTTGAATCCGTCAGAACCTTGTGTCAAAAATCGTGCATTTTGTTGTTGTGCATGTGAAAGTACTATACTTTAGGACCATAAATGGATCTACAAAAGATCCACAAGAGTGATTGGATCCTTGCTTAACAATCTATCAAAAAACTAGACACAAAAAAAATTGATGGTGGCAATTTGACAAACAACAAGCATTAACAATCAAAAGCATTGATCAACATTGAAATCCAAGCCCACACGTGTGTACTACAGGTTGTAGTACGGCCTTCAAGCTAAGAAACAAGTAGAAATTGATTTGGTTTCATTTGGATCACAAAAAATCAATGTACATAGTGAACTAGCGTGAGATTGCTAATGAGCTCCAAAAACTATTCTATCTTCTCACTATGGGACCTTGGAATACATAGCAAATTCAACTTCCTTTGTGAAGTTAGGTGGATTTCCAGCATGTAATAAGGAAGTCAACTCAGCCTTTTTGCCCTAAAATGAACCCCTAGTCTATTTCCTAGAGTCATGCTTGGTAGATAGCTAGTTGGTCAATTTTCACCTTAAATCTAGGATTTAGGTCCTATGAACTAGGAATCACTACCAAAATGACGTGACCAACCCTATGGACTTGACCTAACCTACGTTAGGAGTGGATTGCCATGTGGCATCTTGGCCTCACATGTGTGGAATCCACTTATCTACAAGATTTACATTATACTCCATGGCTTTTGATCAAGCTAGATTTGCCAATTTTTGACAATTTTTCACATTTAGGTAGTCCATCTATGAACCACGAAACTAAGTTCACGTCGGGCATACTAGCTTGGTCACATTGGCCCTATAACCTCGTAACCCGTTCAATACAATCTTGTACACAATCATGATTCTTTATGTGTACACAACCAAGCTATAGGAGAGGATCCTCCATAAATCTCAAGGTCTTACATAGCATAGTAAACGATCTACACAATGAGTTTTCTCAATGGAGCTCATGATTGAAATATTAATCGCTAGATGCATTAGTGAGGTAGAGATTAGATCATTTACGTTTCACATGGTCCTCATCTAGTCCACACATTTCACAAGCTTTATCATATATTTGGAGAAATTGATAAGGGTCGCCTTGTCCATTGAACTTTGGCAACTCTATTTTGAGTAGCCTTCTATTGGCATTTTGCACAAGTGCAGTCCCTTCTCCCACCATGATTGTATTTGGTACAAGGGGTGGGTTGGATCGACAAACACATCAAATATTTTAGTCTAGGAACTCTACACTCGAATCATAAGTGCATTTAGATTGGATTTAAAAATGAGGTGAGTATTTTTATTATGGTTTTTCAAGTTTAATTTGAGTTTTTGGGACTTTTGATCCTTTCTGTGGGATTCTCTTCAACAATGATACAAGATCAATCATTCACCTAAGCACTTACAAGGTCTATAAATCCATGTAAGTATCCTCTCCAAGGCGTCCACAATGCCACAAATTCATCTAGAGTGGTAGTAATTAAGATGCATGCTATTTTTATGAAATTTTCAATACTTTTCTTTATATGGCTTTTCTAGTCGCTTTTGGTAGTACATTAATTGGGAATGCTTGCAAGGTCTTTTAAAAAATACTTTATCATGATACATTAACTAACATATGTGGCAATAACTCCTTAGCCCCAAGTCTACTCGTGGAAGCTATCAAGTACCCAAGATCTACTTGCTTCAAAGAAATGATAATCTCAAACTTTTAAAATCAGTTGGAATGAACAAAAATAGTGAAAGTTCAAGAAAAGGCTATTGTGTGAGTATTATCAAGATACGTGCACAAACTAGTTGCAGGGAATACACAGGCCATTTTAAGAAGATGAGAATGAAATGATACATGATGGCAAAGTGGATAAGGATCAATTTAAGGAGAAGACCAAGGAATATCCTACATCAAATACACCTAAAAATTTGCCTAAGTGGTTCTTGACTAGTGATGCCAAAGTGGAAGAAGTAAAAAACAAGTGAATCTATGGACCCAAGAGATCATTGAGAGAAAGAAATCGTCCACAACAATTGGAAATGAACATGGTTTTGATGAGTTCAATTTTCGAATCACAAGAACCAAGGAATTATGAAAAAGCTGGCTTATTGAGAATTCTACACAATATCTGTCAGAAATAGTGAACTCTTGCAACTTTGTCGCAGCACAAACACGAAGTGAAGGTCAAACGAAAACAATTCGCGACAGTCAACATGCCTTGACTTGAAGCACGAACAATTTGCGAATCATTTGTGAATCGTAAACACACCTCCATGATCGCAAACTGCAAAAGGGTGCAAAACGAAAAACTACGAAAGAGACGAAAAGAATGAAAGCAAACAGTAGAAGCTATAGCTTTGCATGAAAGTCTGCAACGAGCAGAACACAATGAAAGCGCAGAATGTCATTCCGCCAACGAGCGAGACACTGACGATCTCGCTCTAAAAACTAAACTGATAATACAATAGCTCTATTTTTGTGCATCTCCCTATCTTGTGCTGTCAATTTGTCTTGATTGTAAGAATAGAATGTGTTCTGTGATGTGTAGTCGCATGTTTGGGATCCTGTAAACAACTTCCGCACAAAAATAAAATTCAAAGACACAAAATTGTTCACAAATAGAAAGACGAAGACGAAAAAAAAAACAGCCTCGCTTCCGCGACATGGTATTAGAGCGCACATGTTATCACTAATGATATCCCAGCAGTGATTCTTCCAGACAACACAATATGGCTACAACAATCCAGACAAGAATAGCAATCAATCTCGATGGCGCAAATTACAGAATCTGAAAATTCAAAATCAAAACGCTTCTGAAGGGCGAAGGCATCTGGTCGGTGATCGAGCTTTCAGAGGTGCAGCCTCCAAAAAGAGACCCGAGGAGAGCTGAATAAATTAGAAAAGATGAGCGCGCAATGGCGATCATCATTTCATCCATAAATGAAAATCTACTCATGCAGATTGAAGACTGCGAAAGCAGCCATGCAGCGTGGGAAAGATTGAAGCAGAAGTATGAAGTGAGGACTGCAGCTTCAGTCATGCACCTTCACAATCAGCTGCAATCCATACGGTGGGATGACAACTAGTTGGATTAACACGTTGAGAAGATCAGAATGATCTTCGCTCAACTCGTTGCATCAGGACAGGAGCACCAGGTCCCAGCACCACAACAGCTGATGTACTTCATGAAATCTCTACCGACGTCCTATCAGCCGTTGAGAATGCTCATACTGAGTCTACCAGATATGACATTCGACAAAGCAGTCAGTCTTGTCGCTGATGAGAGACAAAGAAGAGGGAACCAGTGATCAAGAGAAAGCTCTTTTCATGAAAAGAAAAAAGAAAAACAAAAACAAGCCAAGATTCGAGAAGACGAAGTCCTCGAATCAACAATCTTCTTTCTACGATCACTGCCACACACCAGACCATACGACCAACAAATGCTGGTTTAATCCAGCAATACATTACATGCACTGCAAGAAGAAAGGACATTCTGCATATGATTGTAGATTCAACCCAAAAAGAAAAAACAAAACTGAAAAGACAAACGTTGCAGAGTCATCAAAGGATGTTGAAAGAAATGACGAAGCTTTCAAAATACTCGATGAAGCTTCAACAAGCTACTCTGAACATGACTACGATGTGGTCATCGATTCAGGAGCAACATCATATGTAACCCGCAACAAGAAGATCTTGATCAACTTTCGCGAACTCAAAAACAACAGAGCAGTAATTCTAGGTGATGGGAGCAGACACGATGTCAAAGGCATCGACACTCTACAGCTGCGAACACTGTCAGGCCAAGCGGAGCTACCAGGAGCACTTTATGTGCCCTCACTCAGAAAAGATCTGCTATCTGTTTCCAAGATGGCAGATCTAGGCATTCGAGTTTTGTTCGACGGCAACACTTGTCGTATGATCGAGAAGACGACAAAAAAGTTGCTGACGGTCGGATGCAGAGAAGGAAATTTCTACCAGAAAAAAATAGTCAGCAATTCTGATAGCATATTGAATGCATCAAAAAATGAAGATCAGCTCTGGCATAAGAGAATGTATCATCTGAACATGCGGAGCCTGTACGACATGACCAGAAAAGACATTGTCACAAGTCTCAAAATTTCAAGGCCCAAAACTGAGTTCTACGAAGCTTGTCAAAAAGGCAAGCAACATCGGAATCCATTCACGCATGAGGGAAGAAGAGCCAAGGAAGTTCTTGAGCTTGTCCACTCTGATGTCTATGAACCGATGAAGATGGATTTGCTCTCAGGTTTGAGATAATTTTTGATGTTCATAGATGATTACAACCGGATGACGATGATCTACTACTTGAAGAGGAAATCCGAAGTGTTTGATTCCTTCAAGAAGTTCGTGGCATTTGTAGAGCGACACACCTCGAAAAGGATACAGATCCTTAGATCTGATAGCGGGGGTGAATACAAAAGCACAGAATTCTCAAGATTCTGCGAAGAACAGGAGATAGAACACCAGTTCACTCTTACATACACACCAGAATACAACGGTGTGGTAGAAAGAAGAAACAGAACGCTAGTCGAAGGAGCCAGATGCATGATGACACTGGCTCAATTGCCAGGTCAATTCTGGGCTGAGACAATAGCTGCAGCTGTACACTTGCAGAACAGATCTACAATGACAGCGCTGGAAAAGAAAACACCATACGAAATGTGGACAGGCAGAAAGTCTGATTTGTCATACATATGTGTGTTTGGATGTGCAGCATACAAGCACATTCCCAAAGAAAAAATAAACAAGCTCGATGACAAATCTGAGCAAACAATCATGGTTGGCTATTCGAACGGAACACATGTGTACAGGCTCTACAATCCAACCACGAAGAAGGTTGTTTCGAACAGAGATGTGAAGTTCGATGAGTCTACATTCCCTGGACTGAAAGACGAAAGAGGCCATGAGATTTTCTCACTACTGCCTATTCAAGAGGGAGATCAAGGACATACATCAAATCAGAATGCAGAGCCGCAGACTCCAGAGCAACAGGAAACAGAGGTTCAACCACCCACGAACAACAAACGTCCTAGCAACGACGAAATGAACCTTGAAGGTCAACAAGACAAAGAAGACCTCCAGATCGCTACTCTGACAATCTTCAATGGAGCGAAGACATGCAATTTGAATATTGCAGCTTCACAGAAGAGCCAGCAACATACCAAGAAGCTATCCAGAGTCCAGAGGGAGGAATTCTGGAAGCAGGCAATGTTAGAGGAGATTGAGTTGATGAGGCAAAATGAGGCATGGACATTAGAGCCACTGTCAGAAAAGAAAAAAATAGTCGACTACAAGTGGGTGTATAAGAAAAAGATGAAATCAGATGGCACCATTGGCCGCTACAAAGCCAAGCTTGTCGTGCATTAGAGGAGTTCTAAATCCAAAAAAGCCCTTTTGTTAAAAATTTTTTTTATATTTTTTCTCAATTTGTTCTTACACATGGACCAATCAAAACACTCAAATTTAAAATCTACGTAACGTAACTTTTTGAGTCCACATTTTCCACACTAAAAATGGCATAACATTTTAGTGGTAAGTCCAAATTTAATGGAGTTTGGTGCATTGGAAAGCGCTCGACAAGCGCTTCCAATGATATGTTACATGACATACTTCTAAGCTACAATTAAAAAGTTATGGCAGGTTAAAAGTATTAGTGTTATAATATTTTAATAATATAAACTACATCTTGCACGAATTCTTAAAGAGTCTTTTTGGAGCTCAAAACTCCTCTAAGGAAGGGCTACACGCAGAGATATGGTGTCAATTATTTTGACACATATTCGCCCATGGTCAAGATGACAAGCATAAGACTACTCCTTGCATATGCCACACAGTACAATCTGGAAATTCACCAGATTGACGTGAAGACAACCTTTCTCCATGGAGATCTAGAGGAGGAAATCTTCATGAAGCAACCTGAAGGCTATGAAGACCCCGACAACAGACAATATGTATGTCGATTGCAGAGATGCATCTACGGTCTAAAACATGCATCACCCTAATATAAAAAGCTTGATGGTCTTTTGAAGTCTCTAGACTTCAATCCTACTCAACAGACTGCAATGTCTACATTAAGAGAGTAGGAAAGGATTTTCTGATACTAACCATTTTCGTGGATGATTTGCTGATGATAGGAAATCCCTTTATGCTGATCAAAGACACGAAAAGTCAGATTTCTGAAAGCTACGAAATCACAGATTTTGGAGAAGCAACAAAATGCCTAGGGCTGGAGATCAGAAGAGATCGAACAAAGGGCGAAATGCACTTGAGTCAGTCAGAATATGCCAGAAAGGTGCTAAAGCAGTACCACATGATGGACTTCAAAGAAAAGACCACACCAATGATAGTTGGAGCCAAGCTCAAGAAGCAGGATTGTCCAAAAACAAAAGAAGAAGAACAGAGGATGGCAAGTATACCCTACCAGAACTTAATCAGTAGTCTGATGTACTTGACAATTTGAACTAGGCCCGATCTGGCTTTCTCTGTTTATGCCTTGAGCCAATTCTCTTCCAATCCTGGCATGGCACATTGGCAAATGGCAAAATGAATCCTACATTATCTGAAAGGTACCCAGAATGTGGGATTAACCTATAGAGCTAAAAATGAAAAAAAAGGATTCAAACTGCACCACTACAGTGATGCAAGCTGGGCGAGCTGCAAAGATGACAACAAGTCCATTACTGGAGGATATACAATAGTGTGCGGAGCTACAATCAGCTGGATATGCAAAAAGCAAACTTTGGTGGCTCAATCCTCTTGCGAAGCTGAATATGTCGTAGCTTCAAAGGTCGCGAATGAGGTAGTGTGGCTACAGATGATGCTGGAGGCAATCGGGATACCACGAGAGGGGCCAAGCACGATGATGATGCACTCTCAAAGTGCCATCTATCTGTCCCAGGATCCTGTTTTCCATTCAAAGACAAAGCACATACATCTGAAGTACCATCACATTCGAGATTTGATCTCGAAAGGAGAGCTCCAGGTCCAGTATATAAAATCAAAAAATATGATTGCAGATCTGCTCACGAAACCACTCGACAAGCCACTCTTTGCCAAGCAAAGAAAGACAATTGGATTAAATGTACAAAGCTGCAAAGTTCAAGAGGGAGTGTCAGAAATGGTGAACTCTTGCAACTTTGTCATAGCACGAACATGAAGCGATGGTCAAACGAGAACAATTCGCGACAATCAACGTGCCTTGACTTGAAGCACGAACAATTCGCGAATCATTCGTGAATCGTAAATACACCTCCAGGACCGCAAACCGCAAAAGGGTGCAAAACGAAAAACTACGAAAGAGACAAAAAGAACAAAAGCAAATGGGAGATTACGAAACAAACGAAGAGGAATCTTTCGCGCAGCCAGTTGGCAGCTCAACGGGCTTGGAGTCAAAGACTTCACGCCCAGCTGAAACAAATGGCAACAACAGACACTAACTAACTAGTTGATTTGCGTTAACTAGTCTTGTGATTCTACGTTTAGCCATCTTGTAAACTCCACATTATGGAGGTATATAAGCGATCCTCTCTGAATCATAAAAATAGAATGAAAAAAAAGACCTGTAAGAGACAAAGAGAGAGAGGTAGCGAGTAGAGCAAAAAGAAGAATACTAGAAACTATAGTTGTGCATGAAAGTCTGCCAACGAGCAGAACATAGCGAAAGAGCAGAATGTCATTCTGCCAACGAGCGAGACACTGACGATCTCGCTCTAAAAACTAAACTGATAATACAGTAGCTCTATTTCGTGCATATCCCTGTCTTGTGCTATCAATTTGTCTTGATTGCTAGAATAGAATGTGTTTTGTGATGTGTAGTTGCATGTCTGGGATCCTGTAAACAACTTTCGCACAAAATTCAAAGACACAAAATTGTTCGCGAATAAGAAGATGAAGACGAAAAAGAAAACAGCCTCGCTTCCGCGACATGGTATCAGAGCGCACAGGTTATCACTGAAGTCCTCTTATCAAGCTTGTGAATCCTGACTTCCATTAGTTTGAATGCACTTCTAGGAGACTTATGAGCCTCATCTTCCACAAGATTTGACATTATGTTATCCTTCTACACCTTTTGGAAATGCTTTGCATTGCCATCTCAAGAACTAACTCCATCCTTCATCTCTCATAATCATATCCACTTCTACTTCCATTGGTAGATATCTTGGAAACCTTGGTTTATGCTTGATGGCAATTTAATATCACGTCTGGCTTCATTTTTGCCATCTTTTTATATCCATTTGTTTTCAAAAAGTGTCTATTGTGTGCATGCATACTCATTACAACTTTCCTATTAGTCATATTGGATTTGATATCCATATTGGGTGAACAATCCCACTAGGCATACATGAACTCTATTGGTCCTACTCAATCTCTTTGCCTAAGGAGTCTTGCTAGAAATATCTACGAGGGCTATCTAACCTAGAATGGCCACTTCAAACAATCCTCACTAATCTCTCAAGGGCATGTAAATATTACGTCCTAACATAAAGCATCATTGTGACATTTTACAAATCTCATGATCGCAAACTTGACCTTGAGAAACAAGATGAGATAAAACTATGTTATAAGGGCTCCTAATTGGTGTAACAAGGAGGGTCAAGTTCTAGCTACACTTAGCGATATTTGTAGAGCCCCTCTAACCAAAATCAACACACTTAACCATTTGATCACATACTCTTGCCTTTGCAAGGTAGTTGTCAAGTAGCAAAGAAACAATGTCTTTTTTTGTCTTGAAAACAATGTTATATGTATAGGCATCTCAAGCAAGTAAAGTTTAAGGTTACTAATTGCAAACTTATAAGAGCACCTAGTGTACAATGCCATACACAATGACCACAAAATGTCTTTTTTAAGCACATTGTAATTTTGTGAGAAAGAAAGGCCAGAAAGATATTTTTGTTTAAAAAATAGGGAAAAGGGATGCCTCGGTTAAACACTTACTTAGATCTTGATCGAGTTTGAAAAATGCAAGAGTTCTTATCAACATCAAGCTCCTAGAGAATTTTATGACCTTGTGTGCCAACTACAACTTCAAACGGTCATAAGCACTAATACCTAATTAGTTTCAATATTTATTTGATCCTATTTGGGGGGGTTTGTTGAGACATACATCAATGCTACTATTTATGGTTGCAAAAGGAGCTCACATAAAACAATCTTGGAAATTGTTGCAAATAATGAATACAATTTCTCAACAAGCCAAGCCACTCATATGACATAATCAAATCATAAGCAAAGCTTTGATTATGATTTTCGACACCTTTTAACGGGCATTGCAATACTTGGGATATTTTTACATGATATATTACAATATTAGGGAGACCATCTTTCCATTCCCTGTCCAACCAGTGGATCTTGGGATTGCTTCCCTACCTCTTAGACCCTTTCAATGGGATAGAAAGGAGGATCAAGATGATGCCCTTGGGAAAAGGAGGCGGTTCTGCGAGCCTTAGGCTGGCCAATGAGAACTTCACTTCTTGATGCAGGAAGAGTTGATTCACATATTTCAGAATGATGTGACGACCCATTCATAAGTTTTCTGTTCAGGTACTCCATTCTTTCTTTCATGCTTGTCCACCTGGCAAGTTCAAATTTGCTATGTAGGATTGCTATGGCTACAGAAAAAGCCTGCAATGATGATATTGATGATTGAAAATGAAGAGAAAAGTGACCTTCATGTGTTGGTGTCAAGATCAATGTAGGCATGTTTGTTTCCTTTCCCTGCAAAAGGAAAAGAGGAAACGCGTTATCAACTGTAAAACCCCATGGCATCTAACATGGAATGTAAGATTTGATAAGCTTTATGTATGTGTATATTCTATCCACTGTTAACATATGCAATAGCCTCCCATGTGAGGGTGATTCTATCCAGATTATGATCCCAAAAAGGGACTTGTTCATGGCATGCCTGGGAAAATGACTGATGAGAATAAAGATTGCAAAAATAGCTAGTGTCTTGTGTAAGCTATCCATGTAGTACCTGGGGCACATCACACGATGCACAATTAACACAATCCAGGTATTGGTTACAAAGTAAGACCATGTATGCTGTCCTTGAACATAGAGCTACTCAATATCAGAACACAACTTTATCCTCATTGATGTAGGAAAGAAGACATACCTGAACAAAAAACTCCAATGGCTTCTCTTGTGCTAGGTAATCACCAGAATCCCGATTGCCAGCCAGTTGGTTTCTCCTAGGACTATCTTTTTCAAGCCGATTATTGAGAACAACCAATCCACAGCCAAGGTCCCAGTTTCCACAATCACATTTTCCACCAGATTTCCATCTGTCTATTAGAGGCTGAGGCCCAGATTGTCCATATTCTGGACACCCATGCTCACCTGCTGGCAATATGATCGTCACACTAGAACCTGCAATTTCTGCACCAGAAAACTCCTGCTGGAGGTTGCTGTTAGATTGGCTTGTAACGCATTTGTCCCATTGAAGAGTACTCTCAACAGCTATGTCTGTGAGACTATCCTGCCTAATTCCTCCTGTATGATTGAACCTATTTAAGGTGGACTCTTTGGTACTCCCTGATCTTCTCAAAACATTGTAGCTCTCCTTTGCAATTGCAAGTGGGCTGTGTACTCTCTGATACATTAGACCCTGAATTTCCTTTGTTGCTGTATGCACTAACTTAGCAGCAAAATTTGAATGAGCTCTGCGATGTGTAGGGACGGATGCATTGCAATCCAATGTGAGACTTGAGTGCAGCTTATCCCCAGAAATAAACATTTCTTTTTTCATTTCTAAGGGTGATTTAATGACAATTGCAGCTAGCTCTGCAGAGGGTTTCAAAGGAACTTGATCTTCAATACTGCTTCTTTTGCTAAATCTGCTGATGCTGAATTTATGCAATTTGCTTTCTGTAGAATTCCAGGGATTTATACCAGTGGATGATGCATTTGACTCTGAACTCTCATGAACAGAACGATAATTGGCAAGGTCACAAGATACTGGCAAGAGTGGACTGTCACCAGTCATACTCCTGTGATAGCTGCTGGGAGATTCTCTTCCTGATTTATCCAATGAAGAGCTCAACGTGGGATCAAGATTTGCAGAGTCGACAATGTTGCCTTGTTTCTGTGCATTGTAAACCACAAATTCTGATTGTAAACAATATCTTCCATTCTCATTCACATCATTATGATGGATTGAAGTTGTAAACTTCATAGTAGTAGTAAGCGTTGAAGCTGGTTTCCTCTGCCCCCAATTTGTCCACTTATTTCTTTTTTCCTTTCCTTTCAATGAGAAAATGGTGAAAGTTTGACTATAAAAATAACCAACATTGAATGAATCCTCGTGCTGTACCTTGGAGAAAATCTGCTCTGAATCATCCATCCAGAAACTGTATTCAACGGTCCCGTCTCCAAAAATAGTGTCCAACTGGCCACACTTCATTTCAGATAAATTGGAGGTTGATTCAAATGAAGTTCTAGGAAATGAGCTGTTAGCATGTAGAGGTGGTCTTCCTGGTGCTCGGATAGACTTTTGTGTAGGAGCGTTCAATGTCACTCCCCGTGAAGACTTGCCAACAATATTGGATTCTCTAGCAAACATTTTCTGACCAAAGTATTTCAGTCTTAATCCTAACAACGAATCAGGCTTTTCCCTCTTATCTTCTCTTTTATAAAGCTGCTCATTTCCAAAAAACTTCCTATCTTCTGAACATTGTTGTGAATCATTTACAGCTACACCGCCCCTTATGATATGTTGTGAACCTTTGAGATGAACGTCCTTATGTGGATTGCTCTGGATGCTTTTTTGGCCTGTCAGATTACAAATGTTGCTATCCGAATGCTGAAGTTTTTCAACCTCGCTTTGTCCTTGTTGAGAGGATTTTTGGAATCTTAGGTAACTTCTGCTTTCACTGAAAAAAGATTGCACTCTGTTCACAATGCTTTTTGAGGGAGATCTCCCTAGCTCGCTCGCTCTCTGCCAAGATCCAAAATCTGCAGAACCTGTTGAATTTGAACGTAAGCATTTGTTGTGGGAAGATGTAAGCTTGAAAGGATTGATGGATGTCCTCAGCAATTCCTGAGATGTGCTTCCAAGAGCAGAATGCTCAAATAACAGATGTTCAAGATTCCCTCGCTCACGTAAGGCTGAATTCGAGTCAGGGACGACATCTTCAAAAGACGCTCGTTCAGATTCTATACTTGGCTTTACAAGTAAGTATCTTTTGTTCATCCTATACTTGTCGGCAATCGAAGAGGAC
This sequence comes from Diphasiastrum complanatum, assembly GCA_029204225.1. NCBI lineage: Eukaryota > Viridiplantae > Streptophyta > Lycopodiopsida > Lycopodiales > Lycopodiaceae > Diphasiastrum > Diphasiastrum complanatum. Next base: position 29,161,234 of record CM055096.1, on the reverse strand, counting down.
GATAACGTGCACCTTTGCACTCTTGTTGTCGATCCATTGTTGATATTCGGAAACGAATCAGCAAGATCATCGGATATTTTGCCTTTGGCAGAAGGTACTGAATCAAGCCTGGTATCGGTAAGTGCCTTTGACACTCCATCCGCATCACATGAATGACGTCTGCGCTGCTCAAGAACATCTATCCTGCGTTTATGGTGCAAAGCCAAGTCTCCACAGCCGTCTGCAAACGCTGCCATCAAAGAGGTAACCTCATTCGTACGCCCAAGGTTCTCTTCATCATCTCCCACTGTTTCTTGTGCTTTTCTTGAGGGAGCTTCATTTGTTCCTTTGTGTTCGTTCTCTAAAACCATCATACCTTCTTTTTTTATTTCTTTCCATTTACGGCACGCAAAATCATACTCAAAGTAATCTGCGTGCATTAAATTCTCACACAGGCTTTCGTCATGTTCATGCAAATTTTCGGATGGCTCGGTTTTGGAAGCGACCTCTGTATGACCTGAACACGGAAAAGGTTGATGCCATACAGGTGATGAATGAGGTGCTTTTGTAGGCGGTGGACTACGGAAAGACGATGAAGGATGTATTCCTCCAATTGTGGCCATCGCTTTAGATGACAATTCCTCCTTTTCGCAGGTGTTAGTCACCCTTATCGAGGGAAATGAATATTCGCTAAAGGAAGTCATATTGGATGAGTAGACAGATCGTCTTTTAGCCTTTTTTATATTATCTGATGAGAGGACAGAATCTTTGGTCGATCTAGAACTCATCTCCAAATTAGGCAATATCACGTCATAATCCTGTTTCAGATTTCGAATAGGAAAGGCTCCAATGTCAACTTTTTGCCTCGAGCCTAACTGCTGGCACTCGCTTAGCACTTTGACATCAATTGAGGGAACTTCGACTTTCAAACGTTCCTTCCTGTGCGCTTTCATGGGCGGAGGGAAATCGCAACCAGGAACGCGCTATCTTTGTACCCACCCTATCAATTCTTTTCACTACTAGAACATTTAACCTCTTTGAAGCCTTACTAGCATCAAGCTTGGGCTCTGCTCCATATCATCTGACTTTAATGTCGTCTCATGTGCGCCATACCACTGCCCGAGCGTACCAAAGAGATTTCGGTTGCACTGGTAAAGTATCACAAAAGGATTACAGATGTAGCTGGCTAAATTTCCCAAAAGAAAGGACTCGCACCGAAACATTATCTTCAAATACCAATACAACACAAAGTAGAGACTAAATTTCTTGATTGATGCATATGTACAAATATTACAAATTTAGAGACAAATTTCACTGAATACAGCCTGACAAAGTTCAGCCAGAATAAACTGGAATTTCAGATAAAGTTTCAACTGCGTATGAGAAACTTACAGGAATTATGGAGATGCTTGCGTTTCAGTATCGGGATATTCCGTCGAAAATGATGGTTTTCATAAAAACTCAAGTTCTTTCATGATTTTTGTCAATGAGAACCGCTGTTAACCAGATTCTTCACTTCCAAAGGTTGCTAGTGGAATGTATCGCTGAGAGAGCAACAACGACCGAATCTATTTGAGGAACTTAACTGAAAACTGCTAGACCACACAAGATCTGCGTGTAGAATAAAATACGCTTTATCTTTATCCACATGTATGTATTGACCGATAGTTCCACAAAGGGAAGGTTTGTTTTTCGATTGTCTTCAATCAAGCTTTTAGATTACGTGTCTTTCGTTAAAGTGAATCTGCGCAGGCAGGCTTGTGTCCTAAAGATCATCCGAAAAATATTAAAGAATTGTATTTTACCCAAGAAAATTGTAAGAAGCTCCCGAATTACTACCATTTAACAGGAACCAAAGGAGACCTGTCCAACGATGATTCAAAGATGCGCTTAGAAGGATTAGCGGATCCTGTCGCGAAATGTGATCAGAAATTTTCACTGTAGTGTCCTCTGCATCAAACTTAACACGAACGTTGTTTCTAAAACTCAGTATGTCAACGCGCATGCCTGGAGGGGTGATGAAGCGTGCTCGGGTTGGATTTGACCAAAAAAATCAGTACTATACCAACAGAAAAGACCATCCCTCAGGTCAGAAATTTCCGCAAAGCCGAAAAGCAAAATAAGATGAGTCCTATCCAGATTTTCCTTCCACATTTCACACATCATAGTGGTAACATCACTACGCCGCAGGCAGAAATACGCATCAATAAAAGTTATAAAACAAGGCAGTAAAGTCCATGGTGTCGTTTCGATTGAATTGACAATGACAGAGAATCTACAGTGCAATCAACATCAAGCAACTATTCCTCCCAGCTGACATCTCGCTCATCAATTTAATAATAGCAATAAACACGAGATCCAACTACAATAAATCGCCATCGCCATCCTGACAGGCTCAGTCAATGCACTTGTGATTCTGCTGCAAGCCGCAACATAAATGAATAGAGAACTCTAGGATCCGGAAATAGCAAGGAAACAATAATAAGCCAAATCTGTACGCTACAAGCTTCTGAGTTCTGACCAATCCATTTTCTGAGGACTTTGAACAATTCCTTGTGCGAAAAATTCAGCAGCAATCGCAATTTGCGACCAAAAACAACCAAATTCCACGATTTCCATCCTCCATCTCATCACAGCATCAGCGCTGGCTGCCAATTTTCGACGACCATCGTTCCATGCTCGCCATTCCGGATCCAGATTCCCTGATTCCCCTAACTTCTCTGTCAGTCAACCAGAAGATAGAACGATCAGGATTCTCCCTCCTCCGCCATAGCCAGATTACAAAGCCAAAAAAGTGCCTAGACAGATTACCAAGCAGTAAGGGTCTGTGGGGCCAGGCAGCAAGGACAGCACGCTTTTTCCTTACCGCCACCAGGAGACTGTGTTTTTTTTTTTTTTTTTTTTCTGTATTGTTGTATTGTGTGTGTGTCGTCGATTGGACTCCTCGAGTATTACGTGCTTAATATTCATGATTGTTATTATTTGACGGCGCCCCATTTTCGCGCGAAAATGTAAATGAATAATTTACGTGCTCCATAACTTTACATGCCTAGAAACAAAATTATTGAGTTTTTTTTTTTATGGAACCCATTCTCAATATTGAACATGAGTCACTATGAAGTTATCAAACACATAACCTGGAGGCACATTGTAGGGAAATAATGTGGCAGGGGAACTTGGAATTGGAAGTCGGAAGGCTCTCCGGGCCTTCTGCCTTGGGAGGTGGGTGCTCGAGGGTAGAAGGCCGCAGTGTAGGGGCTTTTCTTTCAGTAATGACATGCGTGACAAAAAAAATTTGGGTTTTTTTCTTCAACATTTGTTTTTGGATTCCTTTTCATGTTTTTTTGTATTTTCGGAATTTTTTTTCCGTATTTTGTTTTCTGCAAAAACAAAAATCCGAAATTAAATAGTTTTTTTTTTTCCACGTCCGAACTTTTATGTTTAGTTTCTTTTTCTAGAAATTTCTTTTTGCAATTTTTTCTCATCTTCCCATTTTCACCAACAAAAATTTACAATTTTTTTTTACGGAATGTTCATGTGAAGGATGGGCTACCACACATTCCGAGCGAAATGTCATGCGTTATGTGGCAACCCATCCACATGCATGCACATTCCATTTTAACTTTCATGTGAATGATGGGCTGCCACATCGCAAAATGTCATGTGCTATGTGGCAGCCCATCGATGTCCACATGCACATTCCATTTTAAATTTCATGTGCTATTTGTTATCTTTTTATTGGTTGTCCACTTCAAAATTATGATAAACTAGTTGCTCACAAAAAATCTTGATTCTAAATTTAGAAAAACATTGTGCTTTTGGAGGTGCCTCCCGAATACAAAGAAAATTTGAGCACGTGGCATTAAGGTGAGTACTCATGTATCTCGCATCAATAATAACTAGTCCATTTGTCTTGTCGCGTGACAGTGTAATTATAAAGGGACGTATGTCTAATCATGCATAAAACCTTGTCAGGCTTAGCAGTGTCAGGCTCATCGTTCTGATCACTTTTCGTTTTTACACCACTGAAATTTGAGCTTAAACCATGTGCTTCTAAAGACATTATCCTGAGGTGAGATGAGAGGACTCACTTGACAATGTTCCTTGAGATACTCATTATCGAGCATAATGGTGTCGCGAAAATCTTATTCTGAAAATGACATGGGCCCACAAACACCTTTAGATAACAAGAGAATTAGATATTATAGAAAGAGCTCATTTTTCTGGATTCCATCCATAACGGCTTCCATATTTTCAAGATTTCATCTACATGGGATCTATATTTTCTGGATTCCATCCATAAGGGATGCTAACTATGTTCAGGGCTGAAAAATACAACATATCAAATTTATATAAAAAAAATCGAGGAAACGTACTTTGAACCACCATTGCAACGAGAGTGGTGGGTTCTCAAAGCTCTAACAGTTTGGAGACACGATAGTAGATATGATCCTAGAAACATAGTGGTATCACCTACCACCCTCACCACACCATGAGTGACTTGGTTATCTTGCATAATACACTCATTTGAGGATGAAAAAAAGCCTCATTTATTTCCTAGCCTCTAGGTAATGGTGGACCCCCAATCAATTTAGACCCTCCATTCATGTAACACTATAAATTAGGCACATTATAATGAAATACCAATAGTGATAGATGCTACTAGTCTAGTAATTGTCTTTTGATGAAAATGTCTTGTTAACTGAAAACAAATTTATTTTGATTCTAATTTTAATCTTTGGTCAAACAAAGTGTAATGTTTATTGGGCATTTGCTTTTTAGTGACCCTTGCAAACTGCATGGAGCTAGTGAATACAATTATTTTATTTTGAAACTTCTCTCTTAAAAAATGAAATTGAACTCTGATATGTTTAGTTCTAGAGTGATTTTGTGAAAGTGCTATGCAGCTTTGATTGTCGCAATGAAGTGTTGTTGTTGGCATGATCTGTTGAAATTTTAGATCTTGGAGTAATCTTTTGAGCCAAATAATTTCATTTACTATAAAGGTGGGTGCGACATATTTGGACTCGGTAGAGGACAAAGAGATGCATTTCTGCTTTTGATTGTTCCATGAAATGGGTCCTCTTGCAAGAAAACATAAGTAGCCAAAGATGGATTTCCTAGTATCCACATCTCCAGCCCAATCTGAGTCTGAATAAGCTTTCAAGATTAGTGCTTCCATCGATTTCCATCATAACATAAAGCATAATGCTTTGAACACGGAATCAATTAATTTTGGACTTTTCCAAAAGATTTGGACTATTTTAAGAATCCTCCCCTCCCCCTCCCCCTTCCCTTCCCTTCTCCCCCTTCTTCTCTAACTTGAAACTCACTAAGCTTTTAATCAATGTCTAAAGTCAATAACTACGATTACCAACTGTAAATTCAAAATAAAATCACAATGTCATGTACATTCTTAAAGTGATGAAGTTATCATCCCAACTTATAATAGTTATTCATGTCACTTGAACGAAATTTACAGTTAATAGCACCATCATGGACGAACATTTTAGAAATCTGAGATCCATAAAAAACTCAAAAATAAAAATATGATCATCATTGAAAAGATGTAAACAAGTATACTTAGTAATCCAAAAATCATAGCTCTTTATTGATATATTCAAATTGAACATACATTTGTACAAGAAGGATTGCTTTTGAATCAAAAGCATATGTCATCATCATGACTATAACTACAAAATTTTTGATTACTCACTAGTATATTATAGGTCCTGTGAATATAGTTAAAACAATCGTAACCAGGACTCTTGAAAAATACCTTTTATAATAACTATAGTTACAATGTCTACTCATCAATATCAGCTGCACATTCATTAGATAGTTTGGACAGGTACTCCTTGATGTGTGCCGTAGAGATATCTAAAATAGATATTGATTTCTCCACAACATAGCCATGTATTTTAACTATCTTTTTTGCTTTTGATTTCCACGCAAAAATAACTGCATCCACTTCTATATCTTGTGGTCTGTCATAGTTTGGAACCCATTCTTTCAATATGCAATTTATTTATAGCTCATTGTTGTTGATCGGTCTACTGTTTCCACACCTTCGGTTTGATTTAGTTTCATACCACAATGCTTTGAGAGTTGTGACCACACCTTCGGCGTCATTCTTTACTTCAACAACCTTTGCCATCCAAATAGGAGGTCCCTCTACAACATCCTCATCTGGAGGCCGAATTGCAACAACTTTGTCCAGGGCAACCTCTTTTCTAGGTGTGAATTCAGATAGAGGAGCATCACCTTTTCGCCCGCAAAATTTTCAGAGTAACAACTCTGCATCCATTTGGACGTCATTGTTGAAAGCTTATTCACTTGGCTCAAAAGTGCTTGGCAAAGATTGCGGCCAAAAAGTTTCTTGGCTATGCAGTGACGTTGACAAGTTCTTTTGTTTGGTAAGATACTCAAGAATTTTTGTGTTTTCAACCATGCATGCAGCTTGTGGTCTCTATATTTCGAAAACTCTAGACTCATATGCCGCAAGTAATCAATGAAGGACCTTATTCCTTTAACTTCATCCAGATCCAAGTCCTTTGTGGGTGCTAAGAAGATTGGTTCATCTTTTGATGGTCCACATTGCAAGAGTTTGAAAGGTTCACTCCACGAGTTTTCTCTATAATTAGAATAGTACTTCCATTGCATGGTTGGCTCACCATTCAGCCTTTAGAAACAAAAGTAATGAGGATTGGTACGACCTTCCAAGCCATCATTTCCACGAATAATATGTGGATCTATAAATCCTCTCCAATCTACCATTCGTTCCAATAATTCTACTTGAGTTGTTTCGGTACGACCGCCACCTATCTTTTGACCAATTCGTGCTAGCATATCTGGCATTGTAAGAACTGAATTGGACTTCAATGTTCTGGAGATGACACTGAAAACCTAGTCAATGTCTTCGTGTGTGTGGCCAACCATTAAAAATCCCATTTTCACTTATATAAATTTATTCTTATTCTCTCTCCAACAATTGTCGGCTTGGATACACAAGATCGGAGGCAAGTTACCACGTGATGCATGCACATTTCTTATTGTGCATTATTGATGTGGCAACTTGGTTGCTATCATGAGCATGCAAGGTATCATCCAAACATCATAGAGCAATTTGAATCCATGGACTAGCACCCCACAAACATACGTTTTTAAAAAATGACTACCCTCCAATCTAGGAGGAGTCCTCTTGAAACGGGGTAATGTTGTTGTATTTTGATTCATTCCGTCAATGACGAGGCACAAAGATTGCTCGGGATGTGATCTTGATTCTTCTTTTCCATACGTATATCACTTTCTTGAATAAAAAACGTGTTGCAGATGACGACGTCGCATTGCAATATAACGATCACGCCACCTTGGTGTTAGGAGTTGTCTCCATCGCATTTTTTAGGTCATCACATGTTTTGCATTTCTACATTCTTTGCTTTGTCGAAGTTTTCACATGTTCAAACTCTCGTCTCCACATTCGATAGAGTGTTGTTTTGGAAACTGTAGATGTACAAGATTTCGTAAGTCGTGTGTTTATGGTTTTGAATATATCATATTTACGCATACTGAGGGGAAGATGGTATTCGCATAGAATAACGTCATCTTTTGATACATGTTGTAGATGCGGTTGAGGAAATGCATGCTTTTCTAAAATCCCACGCATTACGACCAACCCAAGTGATGAATGTTCACATTGTTTGAAAGTTCCAGTATTTCCATGAAATTTGTATGTAATGTTGTAACGTGCCTCCGCAATTATTTGCCAGAACATTTCGTGAGAGATTCCAAGCAAATCTTGATATGTTTTTGAGCATACAACTTCACCAGCTACTGTAGGTTTGAAGCACAATTTGGGTTCCTCCAAAATATTAGACATTGTAGTGGTCGACTTTTTTTGTCTATTAGTAAAACATGCAAACATCTACAACAAGTGATTATGCTTTTTTCGCATTCTTTGTAGGTGATTTGTCGAATGCAAAAGCAACATGGTTGCATCAAAGTTTCGCGTATGAGTAAAGTGCAATGTGTGGTTGTGTTTGTGTGAGCAGAGCGCACGACACGTGTATGTGTATACGTGATCAAAAGCGAAGATACACAATGACATTAACACAAAAAGAGTTTCAAGGTTTGTTATAGTGTCTAAGATTATAAGTATTTACTTAGAGTTTAATATTTTAATAATGTGTGCGGAGCAATTTTTCTTAAATTTTATGTCCTATTTTTAAATTTTTTTTTTATTAAGGTTAAATTTTTTTTAGGATTTTCAGAAAAAAAAAATTAAGGTTTTTTAAGTTTCTTAGAAGTTTAAAGTTTTTTTTTAAGATTTTGCCCCATTTTTTAATAGTACTCCTTTTTTTTTCCCAATTTTAAATTTTTTAGTTTTTTACGATTTTTTAAAATTATGGCCCTTTTGTAATAATACTAATTTTTTTTAATTTTAAGGTTTTTCTATATATTTTTAATAGTTTTTAGATTTTTTTTGCTTGTTACATTTTTGAGTTTTTCCGTTTTTTGGTACAATTTTAAGTTCTTAATATGGGACAAAAGAGAAGTATTATTTGCCCCACTTTTGCCCCCATTTTCTTTTAGCATTTCAATATTTAGTTTTGTTAGATTTTATTTTTAGAATTTTTAACTTTTTTTTTCAGGTTTTTTTTGGGTTCATTTACACTGTTTTGATTTTTTTAGATATTTTTTTTTAGCTTATTTTTGGTTTTTTTGGGAGATTTTTCAAACTATTTTTTATTTTTTTAGATTTTTGTTTTTTTTAAGCTTATTTTTGGCTTTTCTTGGAGATTTTTTATATAAAATTATTGTTTTAATTGTTTTAGATTTTTTTTGGAAATTTTTTATACTAATTTGCTTTTTTTAGATTTTTTGTTTTTCTAAGTTTACTTTAGACTTTTTTTGGGGGATTTTTTACATAAAATAATTGTTTTGATTTTTTTAAGATTTTTTTTACAATATTTTGATTTTCTTGGATTTTTTTTTAAAGCCTATTTTTTGGTTTTTTTGGGTAATTTCTACATAAAATCATTGTTTTGTTTTTTTGGAATTTTTTACACTATTTTGATTTTTTTTTGGTTTTTTTTGGGATTTTTTACATAAAATTATTGTTTTGATTTTTTTGGGATTTCTTACACTATTTTGAATTTTTTTCATTTTTGCTAAGCTTATTTTTGGTTTTTTTTTGGGATTTTTTACATAAAGTTATTATTTTGATTGTTTTGGGATTTTTTATAGTATTTTTTTTTTTTTAACATTTTAATGTTTTTTATAAGGTTTTTACACTATTTTAGCTATCTTTGTTTTTTTAAATCTTTTTTTTTTTTTTCAAGTTTTTTTCTTACTTTTGTATTCTCAAGTTTATGGAAGGGATGAGGAGAAAGGGGAACACAGTTGAGAAGCACCAAATAATCCCATAAGTATTTGGTGCAGCATCAACACTTTTCAAGCTATATATATAGACTCTAAAACTAGTTCATTTTTGAAAAATTGGGGGGCATGAATTTCCATTTTACTAAAATGGACCCCAAAAGATACTTTTCATTCTCTTTTAATTTTTATTATGGAGATCTTATATGGTCTTGACACGTGGCACAACATTTATCCCATAAGCATATGTGGAGTTTGACTATAGGAAGAAAAAACATAAATATACCCACCCCCCCCCCCCCCCCCCCCCCAATGATTCTTGACGTTGTTTTCTGAAATTTCAAAGCTTTCAAATTTTTAAGCTTTCTTACCTCAAATCTAAAAAAATTTCAAATTTTCTAGCTCATAAAATTTGGTATATTTTCTTAATCTCATCATCAAACTTTTCTTTCAAGTTTTTCTAGATATTTATTTTTCAAGTAAAATGGGAGAGCCCACCCGCCGTGGGTGGGCTCTCTCCTCTTTCTTTTTTTTATTTGAATATATATATATATATATATATATATATATATATATATATATGTTATTTATTTATGATAGACATATTATAATAGGAGAGCCCACGCGCCGCGACGGGTGGGCTCACCCCTCTTTCATTATTAAATTTGAAAAAAGTATATATATATATATATATATATATATATATATATATATATATATATGATACAAATTATATGATGGGAGAGCCCACCTGCTGAGGCGGGTGGGCTTTCCCTCTGTTTTTTTTATTTGATCCCGTCGTTGACGGGCGGCGGGCGGCCGACAATTTGGATTACGGCCGATGGTTTGAGTCGAAGGTCAATGGTTTGGGTCAAAAGTGGTCAGTGACAATTAGCCGAAATTTTGGGTGGTGGCCGATGGTTTGGGTGGACGGCCAATGATCGTGCAACTATGGTGCGGATTTAGGATTAGAGATGTGTGTGTGTGTGTGTGTGTGTGTGTGTAACCACCACTTTTCACATGCGTGGCATGCACGTTTCTTACCAAAGCTTATATATCAAATATCACGACTTTTCACATGCATGGCATGCACGTTTCTTACCAAAGCTTATATCAACTACCACCACTTTTCACATGCGTGGCGTGCATGTTTCTTATTTGTTAAAATTAAAATCTAATAGATATATATACTAAATATAAACATTGACCAAAGGATAATATAAATTAAATATATCATTTACTAATGTAGGTATTCTGTGTAAATCCCAATCAACCAAATAAGAGTAAGCATCAATTTAGGAAATAAAAGATTTACACAAAATTCAAACTCAGATTTATATAAAATTCAAAATACAAGTCATTCTTAAGTACCATTGTGTACACCATCAAATCCAACATTGTCTGTACTTTACTCAGTCTCACAATTGACATATCCTTCAAATATAACTTCATAATACTAACAACTTCATCTTCATTTATTAATAAAAATCTCTTTCGAGGAAGAAATTTTTTGCAAAGTTGCTGATAGTACAAAAATTGGGTGAATTGCTCTATCACCCAGATAATACTGCATGGATAAACATCATTTTCAAAACAGAATAGCTCCATTATCTCTCGCACAAATATCCTATAGTTTACCACAACCTGCACCATCTGCACAGACATACATACACACACATTTTTGCTGCGAGTTTGTCTCAGCGTGCAACACTGGACGAAACAGACGACATGCAAGACGCTCCCCGTTCGATGATACTGGACCACTTATTGGGAATGCCGAAAAGTGGTCCATTTGTTGTGCCCTAAATGGTGCTCCTTCCAGCATGAAGGACATTTTCAAGCAAACGACATCCGAATTGAGTTGCAACTGGTCCAGTGGGTTCGTGCCAAGTCCACAAACTTGTGGCCACTTTCCATCTAAGGTTCTGACATCTCTAGCACGAATCCGACCAATTTTCGGTACGACAGTACTAGGTTTCCTATATTGCTTTTAGGGTTTATGGCTCGAGGACGCACGTTTCTTTGTGAGTACGGAACCATTTGGAGCCCGGTTTGTTGTTGCAGGTTTGTCTCGGCGTGCGGCACTGAACATAACATACAACATGCAAAATGGAGCCCGTTCGGCAATATCGGACCACTTCTTGGGAATGCCGAAAAGTAGTGCATTCTTGTGCCCTAATGGCACTCCATCCAGCACGAAGGACATTTTCAAAAAAACGATGTCCAAGTTGAGCTACACCTAGTCCAGTGGGTTCGTGCCCACAAACCTACGGCCACTTTTCGTCCGAGGTTCTGACATCTCCAGCACGAATCCGACCAATTTCCGGTTCGACAAGCCGAGGTTTCCTATATTGCTTTTAGGGTTTATGGCTCGGACGCACGTTTCTCTATGAGTATTTGTTTTCTGGGTTTGAATCGGCATGCAAGACTGGATAGAACAGACAACATGCAAAACAGAGCCCGTTTGGCAATATCGGACCACTTTTTGGGAATGCCGAAAAGTAGTCCATTCTTGTGCCCTAATGGCGCTCCATCAAGCACGAAGGACATTTTCAGAAAAACGATGTCCAAATTGAGTTGCACCTGGTCTAGCGGGTTCGTGCCAAGCTCACGAACCTGTGGCCACCTTCCATCCGAGGTTCTGACATCTCTAGCACGAATCCGACCAATTTTTGGTACGACAGGCCTAGGTTTCCTATACTGCTTTTAGGGTTTATGGCTCGGGGACGCACGTTTCTTTGTGAGTACGGAACCATTTGGAGCCCGGTTTGTTATTGCAGGTTTGTCTTGGCATGCGGCACTGAACACAACATACAACATGCAAAATGGAGCCCGTTCGGCAATATCGGACCACTTCTTGGGAATGCCGAAAAGTAGTCCATTCTTGTGCCCTAATAGAACTCCATCTAGCACGAAGGACGTTAGAAGCAGAGTACATCGCAGCATGCCAAGCTTCAAAAGAAACTGTATGGATTAGGTTATTACTTCACAACTTACATCACACTCAGTTTAATGCTACCACCATTCTGTGTGACAACTTGAGCTGTATTTCACTGTCACTGAATCCCAGATTTCATGGCAAATCCAAACACATAAAAATCCAGTATCATTTCATTCGGGAGAAAGTTTTCTTAGGGCAAGTGATCCTTCAATATTGCTCCACAATAGAAATGGTCGCAGACATCTTTACCAAAGCGCTTCCCAAGATCAAGCACCAAAAATTCTCCAACAAGCTGAACTTGACGAAGACACCAAGGCACCAACCGTGATCTTAAGAGGGACTTGGAAATTAAGCCCACAGTTATCTCCTTGGTGAATGACTAATTTCTATTTCATGATTCTTCTTGCATATTTATTGATCATTGATCTAGGGTAAGGTGAAACCAACTTTGGTTCTACGTCTGCTCATCTGATACCTGCAGGAATCACAAACTTAGACATCCAATTTATTTGAAGAACATGTACAGCGGGCTTCCGACTGATCTCCAGCAAAGGGTAACCAATCCTGTCATAATTTCAAAGTTCAGATGTCAAGTTTAACAACTTGAAGTCATTGAAGACTTGGCCATCTTCAAGGACTTCCACAAAACTTGCATTTAGAACAAGTCTGCAGAAATATATTATTTTTTCAATAGTCTGCAGAAATACACTATGTTTTCAACAGTTTCGGCTTTTTCGCATTTCCCCGAAATGCAACACTTGCATGTTCAAAAGTTTAACTATTTTTAACGCACCTTCGGCTCTTTGCAAAAAATGCGAAGAGAGAGAAAAATCCCGAAGGTCATCTATTTTCATACGTTAAACTATTTTAAAGACATCACCATCTTATTAAGGGCACCTTCAACTTCTTGCGAAAGATGCGAAGAGAGAAAAAAATCTCGAAGGTCGTCTAAAATAAATGAGGAACATTCTGGAAACATTCTCGTCCACGTCAAATTTATTGACCGTATATACAATGTACAACTGTCACAAAAGCCATATACTTCCAAATACAACGGCTTTTCTAATTAGGTGACAAGCATTCAATGTAATTAACACACGGATGAAGTCTATAAATAGATCATCCAAGCACAGATTGTGGGTTGCTCCGTCCATGAGACACATTATTTGAGTCTCGCAATTACGCCATCATTTTTTATTGTAATTGCTATTTGTATTGTACTTCAGTGTAATATAACAGCAGCTTGCTTTTATTTCTGTACAACGTAGATGAATGCTTGTTGTGATTGAATGCACTTTCATTGCTGTTTGATCGCGTGTGTTTACTCACTTTGATCAAAACACGGACGTCTACAACTCCTCAATTTCTGATCAGACGATGGTTGTCTTTGACGCCTCAGGAACTCGCGTTATCATACTGCTCTTCCATTTATTTCAGACTTATACTTCACGTTGAATCTGATTTCAGTAGTACTACATACAAACCATCTCTAATCTCTTCGGCAGACTGTACTCTTATTTCAGAGTATGAATTAGCTTTTAAGATCTTGTTGGACAATTAGAATAATTAAAGCTGTGATTACATTTAGCATAAGCTGTCTATTAGACTGTTTTTTAGCAGTTGATTAGAACGGGAGCGTCGTTCCACAATGTTCATGCTCTCTTCTCCGTTCGCGTTCTTCTATCTCCTTTGCCCCCATCAGATTGGTATCAGAGCATAGTTCAAATAAACCGAGAGATTAAGTTTATTTTATTTGTATACTATTATCATGTCTCATATAGGTAGCTCTCCATCTTCATCACTAAGTGAAGGAATAGTCCACATACCATCGCAACTTAGAGTTAAATTGTAGCGCAGTCAAATACGAAGTTTATCAACAAAAATTCGAAATTCGTGCGCAAGTACCTCGTCCGTCTTCTTCGACTAGGTTGCACAGGTTTGTTTGGCTTTGTGTGTATCTGTAGGATCTGCCTTTGTTTTAAGCTCATATATGACATCTTTATCCGGGTTTGCAGTGATTCAAGCTCTCTCTTCATTCGGTCATTCTCAGCTACTGCGTTGCGAAACTCCTCATGGACTTCCACACTTGAGGAGCTAAAAACTTTGGAACTGTCAGGATTACCTGTATCGGCTTGCTTTCCCTTACGATATGTTGACACCTCAGCTATAAGGCTGTCAATATTGCTTAGTGCCTGGATGTGTTCCTCATGAGAGCTCACACCAGGACAGGCACTCTCTTCTCTAAGGTCGATCAACTCCTCTTCAAACCTGTACTTTTTTTCATACAAGGGCTGAAGGAGTTCGGTTCTGAAGGTCTCTTGCAGTATTGCATGGGCTTGCCTCCATTTAGCTGCATCAACTTTGATGGTGCCCACGTTAGAACAACACTGTAGAGTATTCTCTACACTTATTTGAGCCAGCTTCTCTGAGTCCAGCTGCTGTTGTAGATCTTCGGCCTTCTTTTGGTAGAAATCCACCTTATTGTTAAGAGCAGTTCGATCTAAATCAAAAGTAACAATCTGTTTCTTTACAGCAGATTCCCGGTCTTGTCCAATTCGGACTGAAGAATCAAGTTATAATCATTAACTTTTCTTAAGGTGACCTCAAACTTCTTGTTACTCTGCTCGATGATATTGAGCTGAGAGAAGAGTTTGGTCATCTTTTCTTTATATGTTCATTTTGTCCCTGCATTTTGACAATCTTCTGTTTGTAACCCTATTTTACAACATCAGTGTTTCGAAGATATAAGATTATCTGGCGGGTCTCAGGCATCATTGTTGCTAACTAGTTCGGTGTGTCTGGCTCTGGTGTCTCATCTCGTTGTGCTGTATCGGTCCGTATATCAGATGTATCGTCCTCAGCAACATCAGCAGCAGTAGTGTCATCCATAGCAACATCCACAGTGGTGTCTTCAACTTGGGCTCGTTCAAACCGAAGGTTTTCAGTGTCCTGGTTGTCATCGTTCACCATTTCAGCATCTGCCATAGTTGTATCAACAACTACATCAGAAACATCAAGCACCGAGTCTTGTACAACATCACCCAGCCCTGTATCAGCTTGTTGATCATCTACAGAGACATCATTGATCTCTATTTTAGTGACGTCCACTTGTTGTGGAGCTGCAAGTGTCGTCTTCTTCTTCTCAAGCAACGCCAACTCTCCCATCGTTAGGACACAGTAATAGAGGCAGAGGTGACTGATATGTGTTGTATAAGCCACAAACTTACCATGCTTCATAGACCTATGAAAGGCTTTGAAAGCAGTGGCAGCAAAATTGATCTGCTCGCCCTTAATGGTTGACAGCAGATATCCTATATTGGTGACCGAGATTGTAGCATCCGCATTTGTAGCAAAAAGAACGTGATTGCAATACTTACAAAAATTGCGAAAAGCCACTTCTTTGATATGAAAAAGATTGGCCTTGTCAATATTCTCCCTTGATGCCGTCAGCAGACAAATGGAGCACAACAACAAGTTTTGCCTCGGAGATGTCCATCCTAATGCCACAGACCTGCATTGAGACTACTAAGTCCGTTACCTCGATTATACCCTGAACAAATTCATTACCAACATCGATCAAAACTGATGAAGGATTAACCTGTAAGGTATCACCCGATCTGCATCGATCAGCTAGCATCTGAAACTCCTCCAGGTTCATCTTACTACGCACTTTCCAATTCATGTTAGCTGGTACAACTGAGGAAGTAGTAGCCATTGCTTGTGATAGTAAGATTCAATATGCTTTCGCATAGCTTGATAGCAAAGAATTGATCGCGATGGTAGCATTCAAAGAGCAAGGAAGCATGACAAAAGCTAGTGAGGTAAAGTTAAAATGACAAGTAATTTTGAGTAAATAGCAAAAAGGTCAGAAAATGAGTAATAAAGGTGGCACAAAGGTTTATGTGTACACATGTCAAGAGACAAGACGTCTGCCGTCATGCAATAACTAAAAATGATACGTCTATTCAGAGAAATAAATAGAGAATCAATAGACTTGATCCCTTGGAATATTCCTCTATGATACCAGATGTTCGGGCTAAAGAAAATAAAACAAAAAATTGGAATTTTAAAATAACTCACCCGATGCGTCGTTCAAGTTAAAAATGAACAATCGGGTAAGGCATTGTATGTGGCTCGTCTGTCGGTCAAAAAGCCAACGAACAATCGGGGTTAAGTGAACAACACACAAAAATAAAATAGATAAATAAAATCAAAATATTTACGGATAATACTTCCTTACACAAGAACCATTAACTCTCGTCGGTTGTATATTTCCCTAAAGATCAGCAAGTTGAAGGGACCCATTATCGAAGATTTTAATAACTTAATACGGACCAATCCAACGAGTGTGTAACTTTCCTGGAAACTTGATATGTCGGTTATCGTATAAAAGAGCATAATTTTCTTTGCGTAAGCCAACTTTCTTAATCGAGTTATCAAAGCTTTTCTTTCATTGCAACTGAATCTTTGTTGTGTCAATCAATGCTTGGTTACGGTTCTCCTCTAGCTTTCCGATCGATAAGAATCTCTCTTCTGAACTTGTGCAATCGTCAGACCTGTACACGATATGTCAGTACTTCAAATTCACTTGGAAGTATTAGGTGCATGCCATAGACCAGATAGAACGGAGTCTGTTTGGTGGTCATCTTCTCGGCATTTCGGTATGCCCATAGGACATAGGGTAATTTCTGATCCCAATCAGATGCATGCGTTGTGGTGATCTTATTTAAGGTCTTACACAAAATGTCATTGAATCTTTTAGTCAGACCATTGGCCTTTGGGTTATACGGAGTTGTCTTGCGATGTTTAATCATGAAGTATTTAGTAAGCAGACATATCGTATCATCTAAAAAATGTGTACCTCTGTCACTTACTAACTCCAACGGACAACCGTAGCGAGTTATAATATTCTGAAAGAGAAACTTCTGCAACATTTTTTGCATCATTCCTCTTTGTCGCTTCTGCTTCAACCATCTTAGTCGCATAGACAGTCGCCATCAGGATGTAACTTCTTTTTGTATAGCGAGTAACCGGCTTAATTGGCCCGACAAAGTCAATGCCCCATTTCTCAAATGTTGCTAGTGGAAGTATCGACATAAGTGGCCAATACATTGAAGGAGTTGGTTTTCCAACTCGTTGACAAGGGTCACAGGTTTTTACAAACGTTGCAACGTCTTTGTACATCATTGGCCACCAGTATTTGGCATTTAAGATCTTCTTTACAGTATTAATAACTGGAAAGTGTCCGCCTGCATCTTTTGAATGCAAAGCTCGAATGACCTTCTGGATATCAATCAATTCAAGGCATCTGCGAAGCTCTTCATCATGTCCCATTTTATATAGTACGTTATTTCTTATTGTTTACGGTGCAACCTTGTGTTGGAAGACCGTATTCTGTTCAAGATAAAAAAAAAAAAAAAAAAAAAAAAAGATAATTTTGATTTTGAAGGTAATCTATTATTTTTGGATATGAAGAATCTTCGACAGATAAAAACATAATATTATCATCAAATTATTCATCACTTAAGTTCTTAGTAACGGATCCTATATTTAAGTGCGATAAATAGTCTACATTAGTTTGATACTTCCCTTGGCGTATCTCCACTTGATAATCAAATTCCTGCAGCAACAGCACCCATCTAGTTATTCGGCTTGAAAGATTTGGTTTATTTACTAGATGTTTTAGTGCATAGTGGTCGACATGGAAGACAAAGAAATATCCTAGCAAATAATGTCAAAACTTCTTCACTGAAAAAATCATTCCAAGTCCTTCATGCTCCGTCGCCGAATAGTCTTTTCTGAGATGCTCAACTGATACGCTGCATAGTAGACATGATAGTCCCGTTTGGAGGTCTCAAAATTGGGGCGTCCAAAAGTTTCAGCTTCAGTGTCTCAAATGCTTGTTGGTAGTCAGCAGACCATTCATAATATACATCTTTCTTTAGGAAGTGTGTCAAAGGTGCAGCAATTGAAGCATGGCCTTGAATGAATCAGCAGTAATAACCCACATGACCCAGAAATCCTCTGAGTTCTCTAAGGTTTGTTGGCTCCTTCAAAAATTTTATAATCTCAACCTTGTCTTTATCCACTTCAATGCCTCTTTTCGATATTCGATGTCCAAGGAGTATTCCTTCTGGCATGCTAAAGTAACACTTCTCTGGATGGAGACAAAGTGAAGTGTCTCTGCATCTCTTCAATGTCTTCCTCAGCCTCGAAAGATGTGTGGCTCTTGAGCTATAAACATAGAAGTCATCCATAAAAATTTCCAAGAATACATGTAAGTATTCTTGAAAAAGAGGAGTCATCATTCTTTGGAATGTGGCTAGCGCGTTATACAGTCCGAACGACATCTCTTGATGGGCGTGAGTACCCCAATCAGTTGTGAAAGTTGTCTTGGACTGGTCTTCTTCACGGATAGATGCCTGGTTATAGCCAGAGAATCCATCAAGGAAGCTGTATCTTTCGTTGCCTGCAACATGATCAAGAATCATATCTGTAACCCGAAGAGAGAGAAAAAGTGAAGGTCGTCTATTTTAAATGAGGAGCGTTCCCAACCACTTTCCAGAATTTGCAAAGTGAGAGAAAGCCACTTCCCCTAAAATGCGAAGTGAGAGAATTTGTGATGTCCTCGTCCGAGTCAGCCATGCCGAGTCGTTTGACGATGTATACAATGTATAGTTGCCATCTCAAGCTAGATACTTCCAAATACAACGACTTACCTAATTAGATGACAAATATTTATTGTAATAGATACAAAGATGCGGTGTATAAATACATCGTCAACTTAGCACATTTTAACTTGATGCTCCATCCATGAAACGTATGATTTGAGCCTCCCAGTTACAACGCTATTTGGTTGTAATTGCTATTCGTTGTGCTTCAGTGTAATATAGCAGCAACACGTTTTCTATCTGTGTATAACGTAGATGAATGCTTGTTGTGATTGAATGCACTTTGTTGTTGTTTGATTGCGCTTATTTACTCATTCTGATCAGAACATGACGTCTACGACTCCTTTGCTTCTAATCAGACGATGGCTATCTTTGACGCCTGAGAAACCTGCACTATTATACTGCTCTTTCTATCTATTTTAAAACTAAACTTCTCATTGAAATCTAGTTTCTAGTAATACCACGCACACAAACCATTTCTTATCTCTTCGACTGTACTCATGTTTTTATGAGTATGAATTAATGTTTAAGATCTTGTTGGGCAACTAGAATACTTAAGATGTGATTATACTTGGCACGAACTTTCTATTAGACTATTTTTGCATTTAGAAGCTGATTGCAATGGGAGAGCTGTTCCACAATATTCCTGCTCTCTTCTCCGTTCGTGTTTTTTGCATTCTTCGCACTCCCTTTTCCCATTAGATTGGTGTTAGAGCGCAGCTCAATAAACCGAGAGATTAAGTTTGTTCTATTTGTATTATTGTTAACATGTCTCATATTGGTAGCTCTTCGTCTCCATCATCCAACGAAGCTAGAGTCATTTACAAGCTCAATGGATCTACCTTCTACATCTGGAAGTTAAAACTCTGGATGATGTTGATAGATAGAGATCTTTGGAATGTAGTAGAAGGTGCTGACTTGAAACCAGAAGATGGTGATCAAGCGAAGGCATGGAAGATCAAAGATCAAAAGGCCTTAGCATGTATCACACTCAATCTGGCTGACTCCCAGATATCCCATGTTACCACATGCAAACCTCTAAGGATGCATTAGATTTGTTATCAAATCTCTATGAGACTCATGATGTAACCACTAGATTACATCTGAGAAGGAAGTACTTTACTCTTAGCATGTCTGATTCTACTGCCATCACTTCTCACATCAACAGGTTCAAATCTTTATTGGATCAGTTATCAGCTGTAGGATGTTCTATTCAAGATAATGATGCTGTTATGACCTTGTTTTCTTCTCTTCTAGCACTTTGTGGTGATGATCTCCACACAACCCGACCTCACTCTTCAAAACGTAATTGGTCACCTACTTCAAGAAGAAATGCAGAGAAAGACCAGCAGCCTGTCTATCAAAGACAAATCCATGGCTCTATAAACCAAGAAGAAAGACTACTCCAAGGGCAATGGATCTACAATGAGGTGAAGAAACAACAACAGTAGCAGCCAGACTCCTCCAACACGGTAGAATTCAAGGAGTCAGATACACACTTGTTAATGGCTTACAACAGTGGAAACAAAGACAACGATAGTTGGTATCTAGACAGTGAAGCTACCCAACACATGATCTCTCGCAAGAAATGGTTTACCGAGTATATAGATTAATTACAACAGAGATCAATTCATCTACCTCGGAGATTCTAGCACCATACGTGTGGAAGGCAAAGGAACAGTGAAGATCGCTTTCAACAACGATCTATCTATTTGTGTTCCCAACGTCTTCCATGTTCCTCAGCTATCAAAGAACTTGTTATCAGTCTCTAAGATAACTGAAGAGGGCTACTCTGTTACTTTCTCATATGAGCAGTGTACAATCTTTGATGAAGATACTACTTTGACTACATGCACTAGAGTCAGAAATCTTTATGTACTCTCTAATACAGTTGCATTAGCTAGTATTTTACTGATGAAAATGTAAACGACAGTGTTGTTCTATGGCATAGTCGATTTGGACACGTGAATACAAGATCACCTTCCTATATGTATTGTAATAATCTAGTTGATGGATTGAGTTTCTCTTCTTCATTAGATAGGAAATCTTTCTTTTGTGAATCATGCATCTATGAGAAGCACTCTAGAAGCACGTTTCCTAAATCACATTCCATCAAAACAAAGCATGTATTGGATCTTCTACATAGCGATTTGTGTGGTCCAATACCAACTCCGTCCTTAGGAGATGCGATCTATTTTATCACTGTCATAGATGATTATTCTAGGTGATCTATAGCCATGTTCATTAAGCACAAATATGAAGCCTTTGAATGCTTCAAGAGATTCAAGGTGAGACACAAACGTCTATAAAAGTGAAGGCACTCCGAACTGATGGTGGCAGCAAATATGGTTTCAATAAGATCAAGAATGATGTGTTCATTCATAATGTTGAAAATTGTAAATTTTCAATCTTAGAGGCAAGTTGTAAACTTCTTATGAGAATAAGTGAAGCATCCAAAGTGGACACTTATATCCATAAGCAAGTAGTTAGCCTTATTGAGATGGAAAACATGGTATCAAAGTTGTAATATATAATATTAGAGCATACCTTCATGATATCAGAGCGATCTGTTATACAAGGGCTCTAATACTATCTAAAAGGCATTTTAGAAAATTTTCATATGTCTGATTGCAAACCAATTGATACACCAATGGATCCAAGTATTGTATTGACTAAACCTTCTCGTGTTGATATCGATAGTGAAGTACCCTTATCATTCACTAATCGGATCTTTGATGTATGCGATGCTATGTACTAGACTAGATTTAGCATACATTGTTAGCACATTAAGTCAATTCATGTCTAATCCTAGGATCTCTCATTGAAAAGCATTAAAGAGAGTGATGAGATATATTCATGGAAGTTTAGATCACATTCTATGTTATGATGGAAATGCCATCGACCCACTCGTTCTGTGAGGCTAGTCCAACTCAGATTGGAAAGGAACAATCTCTACTAGAAAACGTACCTCCGGGTTCTGTTTCTATCTGGCAGGGGGACCGATTCCGTGGAATTCAAGGAAACAGAAATTAGTTGTACTTTCATCGACCAAGGCAGAGTACATCGTAGGTTGTCAAGCTTCAAAAGAAAGTATATGGATTAGGTTGTTACTTCACGACTTACATCACACTCAGTTCAATGCTACCACCATTTTGTGTGACAACTTGAGCTGTATTTTACTGTCGCTGAATCCCAGATTTCATGGCAAATCCAAGCACGTAGAAATCCAATATCATTTCATTCGGGAGAAAGTTTTCTCAGGGCAAGTGATCCTTCAATATTGCTCCACAACAAAAATGGTCTTAGAATCTTCACCAAAGCACTTCCCAAGATCAAGCATTATAAGTTCTTCAACATGCTGAACCTGACGAAGATACCAAGGCACCAACCCTGACCTTAAGGGGGACTGTGGGAAATTAAGCCCACAGTTGTCTCCTTGGACAACCAAACCATTTAAAGAACGTCTACAACGGGCTTTAGGCTGATCTCCATCAAAGGGTAACCAATCCTATCATAATTTCAAGTTCAAATGACATAAAGACAACATTCCTAAATGGTGATCTCAATGAGGAAGTGTACCTTCAACAACCTACTGGTTTTTTGTTTGAAGGCCAAGAAGATAAAGTTTGTCTTCTCAAGAAGGCACTTTATGGACTGAAGCAAGCTCCAAGGATGTGGTATCAAAAGATACATGCCTACTTTTGTGATCGAGAGTTTACTAATTGTCCTAGCGAATCTACTCTTTATGTCAAATATAGTTCAGATTATATCATCATTATTTTGTTTTATGTTGATGATATTATTATTACGGGAAGTAATGAACAGCAGATTGATGCCGTAATACTTGATCTTGGTATGATTTTTGAAACCTCAGATTTAGGCCTATTGTATTTTTATCTTGGTGTTGAATTTGTACAAGAAGGGACTGGAATTTTCATCTCTCAAAAACGGTACATTGGGCAAATTTTGAAGCGGTGCAAGATGGAAGATTGCAAGCCGATTGCTACGCCTATGGAGACTGTAGAACACCTGATCAGATAGATCTTGATTCTACTAACAAAGTGCGCAGTTTGACAAAGGATGAGAAAGAAACGAACGCGAACTCGAAACATTTCTATTCGTGACCAACTTGAAAGATTCTCGAAAGATTCACGAAATTTATCTTGTCTATCTTGTAGCCAACTCAGAATATTCCTGAAAGATTCACAAAAGATTCTCAAAAATGGTTTCTTGTTGAAGCTCGAAAGATTTCGAAAGATTTTTGAAAAGATTTTTGTCACGAAATATCTTGATTCATGTTCATACCTCAGATGTCGCGAACAATTCACGAAATCAAGCTCAGAGACTGTCATCTGTTGCGAACAATTCGCAAAACAGGAAAATGTCATGAAGAGACAATTGTCGCGAATAATTCGCGATACACAAAGCTTAGACGAAGAGACAAATTGTCGCAAAATATTCGTGAACAAAATTTATTCGACCCTGAAAACAAAGCGTCTACTAGAATATCAACCGTTGTAAATAGTTAGATTTACTGTTACAGAATCAAAGGCCAAAAGACTTGTAAATAAAAGGCCATAAGTCATGTCCTGTAACAATATAAATACATGTGCACTACTCGTTGTAACCAACTCATTCAATCAGAGACACAAGAGCAAGAGATGTATACTGATTTAAGTTCAGAGTTATAAAAATTTGTTTTTGATCAATAGTTTCTTATTGTCTAAAATTGTCTTAAGTTGTCTCTTAATTCCGCATAAATTCAATAACAAAAAAAACGATTGAAGACATTGATATTAGTTTGATTTATTCGAACATTCATCATGTTCTATGAGGAAGAATTTTTACCATTTTTCCTACAGAGATAGGCCTGAAATTAAGTAGTCAAGGTGATGGTGAACCATTTGATACTACTTTATATTGTCAAGCTATTGGCTGTCTCATTTACCTATGTATTTCAAGACCAGACATTTTCTATAGTGTCTCACTCATGAGTCAATTCATGCATGTCTCGATGACATCACGGTTGGCTGATTTTGACGAATCTCCAAGACACTCAGACAGAGCAACTCAAGAGCACCTCTCACCTTAGAACGAGGAGGTCTCTGAGAAGATGAGATGAACAAAGACTGAGAGCCGAGTATGAAAGCTGAGGAATACTAGTAGTAATGACAAGCAAGAACTGTGTAAGCCTCATGGTGAATCCCGAAAGATGGAATGACCATGTAGGAACTAGTATTTCAAGGCAAAGTAATAAATGCAAGTAGACCCCTCCTAAAGAAAGTAGAGTGGGCCACCTTCTGATGGTGACCTCTAGTGGAGAGCATTATTCCACTTGTAATTTGTGAAATGTAGAAATTCCGCTAGGATGCCACCTAAGGAGCTCTCTTGCTTAGACTCCCTCTTTGTGAAGAGGAGGTTTTTGCATTGTATCTACTCCATGCTTAATAAGAAGATTTTCCATGAGTTTGATGCCACACTAAGCTCCTTGATCACGATGGTTTTCTTGAGTGATGCCCCTATGATCATGCCCTTTCATTCATATTGTGTGTGTGTGAACTTGAAGTGAAGGTCTACTATTTCTAAAGTCCTGACTTTAGAAGTTGTGACTTAAAAAAAAAAACAAGTCAACATAACATTGTTAAATAGAACTTGAAAAAGAACTCAAAAACTTAGGGACCAACTTTAACATTCAATCACAAAAATCATTCATTCAAGAGACTTGCTGAGGGGTCAAGATGGGGACCCCCCCCCGCAGGATTTTTCTTTTCAAATTATGCAAGATCAATTGGCCCAAGGCCAATTACATATACAGTGGTTTTGGGAAGATGGATTCTTAGATCTTTTACATCAACCAGAAGTTTACATATTCTGGACCTTAAAGAATCTTATACCAAGAAAAGGGGTTCCTTATGACATGCAAGGACTTACTGATCAAGAAAAGAACATGCATAGGCATTTGACATCGGTAGGTATGGCATGCATGAATCCAATTTGACATGCAAGCTTCAATTTCAACATGCAAGTTCTCAAATCAGACATGCAACTCTATATCTATCATGCATGACCAAAAAGTTATGGATGATGTGACATGCAAAGTCATCAAGTCATGATGGTGTGACATGCAAAGCCATCAAGTCATGGATGGTGTGACATGCATGGCCATTAGTCTTATGGATGGTGTGAAAGTTTTAGAGAGAGAGAGAGAGAGATAAAAGAGGTAGGAGAAAGTGAGTGTGTGTGAAAGTGGTTCCAAAAGTGATTCCAATCCAAGCTTGATAAATCCTCCTCAAGCCATAGCTCCAAGCTTTCTTCCAAGCACCTACACACACACAAGCAAGAGCAAGAGGCAAAGCAAAAATGAATGGGAGATGAATAATGAGAGAGAGGGGTGAGTTAGTCCTTTTATAGGGAATGTGTAGTCTTAAGGAAGTGGCTGAGGTGTCCAAAATAAGTGTGAGAGGTGTAAGGGAGACTCTAGGATAAGTAAAGTGAGAGGGTGAGGTGTATAGGTATGAGGGAGTGTTTATCACTTAGTTAGAGCAAATGGGGAGGAGTAGGAGGGCGCATTTTCCTAGGTGTCCTATTGCTTTCAAGCCATGTGGAAAAGTAGGTAAGTTACATATTGATAAGGATAGAAGGTAGGTAGCCTAACATTCAATGTTAGTCACTTTCAAGTTGAATATTTCTTTGTGTACAACATTGGGATCCACCCAAGTGTTTTTCATGTCATGGGAAAGGCTTTGTATATGTCCATCTTAACTTGCATAATTTTCATCAATTCCAAGGCTCTTTTTTCTAGGGGTTGCCCATCCCCAATCATAGTGGAGTGTGACACAAAGGGTGATCAGTCCTTTGGTTTCTTCACCCAGTCTTTATAGACTCGAGTGAGCCTTCCTTATAGACTCGATTGAGCCTTCTTCAGGTACCATCTTTAAGCTTTAAGAAGCTTCTTTGGATTCCTTCTTCAAGTACTCTTCTTAGTACCTACACATACCCTTAGGAAAAGGTTAGAAGCCATACCATCAAATGGTTCATCATTAGATTCTATTTCTAGAACCTACATATCAAACTATTAGCATTGCTCTACAATTTCATTTCTTGTCTTCAGGTAGTGATACCTGCACTCATAATTCATCAATTAGAGTAATAAGCTCTAATATTCAAAATACGTTTCATATCAAAAGAATGGAAGACTGGGTAGCCTTTATTTCTTGGTCAATTATACAATTTTACAGTGTGGTTGTGGATTTAGAGTGGATTAGTTTTCTTGCTTTCCTAGTTGTGGATTAGATTTCCTTTCTGTTTTGGTGGATTAGTGTAGGTTGCAGGCATCCAAGAGATTTGTAACCAATAATGTGGTATAGATTTTGCAAATTCATTTACGTTTTGGTTTCTTGAGTCTTTTGGAAACTTCAAGAATCAAGAAGATGGAGTTTCTTGGTTCTTGAATGCTTGTAGAAATTAGTTTTCTTGTTTTTTATGTGGAATGTGGCATACTAGTCTAAGTTTTTTTGGTCTTGCAAGTAGTTTAGTTTTCTTTTTGCAATGATCTGTTGTAGCATTCCGTTTGTATGTGCCATAGTAATGCCCAACTCTATTTTAAGAAGAGATATTTTTGGGCATTCTTGGTGTGCTTGCATGGTAGAATGATTGCAAGTGATTTCAAGAGTTCAAGGGTGTTCCAAATCTGAGTATCCATGACAGTTTGAACCATACTACAACCCCAACAATCTGCTGATTTGGGCATTGAACTAAACCCAAACAAACAAGAACACGCCCAGCTAACAACCAGAACAGAGGTAGCATAAGGTGTATGCAGAGAAGAAGAGAAAACCCAGTAGCAAAACAGAGAATCTGCCTACAATCACATTGGAAAGCATTGAAGAGGATCTTTCGATATCTTCAAGATACAAGAAGTCATGGAATGGTTTTTCCTGCTTGTGATGATGCATGTTTGGTTGGTTTTGGTGACTCGGATATGTAAAGATCATGACAATAGACGCTCTACAAGTGGACAGTGCTTTTTCTATGGAAATTCTGCAATGTGGTGGTCAAGTAAAAAGTAGCCCACTGTTGTTACTTGTTCTAGTGAGGCTAAATATAGAGCGATATTTTCAGCCACAACAGAGTGTTTATGGCTGAGAAGACTGCTTGTTGACATGAAGTTTGGTGAGCCCTCAACCACTCTTATCTTGAGTGATAGTCAAAGTGCTATTTCCATTGCACGGAGTTCTGTTTTTCAGAGGACGAAGCACATCGAGATCCATTATCACTTTGTTCGGGAGAGACTTCATGATGGCAACATTTTACTTGAATGTTGTCCTATGAAGGGTAATATTCTGAACCTCTTCACTAAGGCGTTGCCTAGAGTCAGATTTGAAGCTTTATGCAAAGCTTTAAATCTGATACCACGTGTTGGTTTTGTTACATAGTGAAGAATTTAGTTTTTGCATTGTCATTTAAGGAGGGTATTAGAAATAAATGACTATGCTAAAGTTAATCCATAGGTTACTTTGACCCAAAATGTCAAGATTTGTGTAACCATGGGTATTTAGTTATTCAGGCCATCTTAAGTTTGTCTTAAGTTCAGTTGGACCCAATTTTGGTCATGTACTGACTCGTGGGTCCTTAGAGGTCTAATTTGGTTTAGGGGCCCTATCTTGACTTTTGGGGGTGCCCTACATTTAGTAAGTGGTTAACCTTAGGGTTTGGTGGCATTTGGCCACATCCAGGTAGAGTACTTAGATGCTCATTATGTATTCTATTTTGGATAGTTTGGCTAAGCATTGCTCTCCATTGCTCTTGTTGATTTCTCTCTCTCTCTCTCTCTCTCTCTCTCTCTCTCTCTCTCTCTCTCTCTCTCTCTCTCTCTCTCTCTCTCTCTCTCTCTCTCTCTCTCTCTCTCTCTCTCTCTCTCTCTCTCTCTCTCTCTCTCTCTTAGATTTGGGTGCCCAGCCTCTTCTCTCTTGTTTTCTGTGGAGACTGATTGATAACTAGATCTTGGTGACTTGACTCTTGCTTTCCTACAACCAAATGGTAGTGGATCAGGATCCAACGCCTTCCTTATGTTATAGTTTAAGATCAACCAACAATCTACACAAGCTTTTCTTCCTTATGTTATCAAGCTATCATCATATATGAAAAGAAATAGAGTAAGAAATCTTATCGGTCCGTGTGATAGTGCTGAACGAAAAATCATAGATGGGCGCTACCGTGCATAAGCAAGCATGAGGAAGAGGAAGAGGAAAAGGAGGAAGAGTGTTGAAGGCATTGATAGTGGCGCCCTCTTTTATAACCTTTTGATAGCATGATAATGGAGGGAAAGTCCATTAATGGAGGCAAAGTCCATTACTGTGTTTTTTGAATTTTGAACCCAACCAATTTTTAGGTGCACAAATCATATGGTTTAAGATGACTTACAAAACCACCCGGCATAGCACAAATATATTGACAAGGCAAGATTACATAATATTGAGTATCATGAGAGAGAGAGAGAGAGAGAGAGAGAGAGAGAGAGAGAGAGAGAGAGAGAGAGAGAGAGAGAGAGAGAGAGAGAGAGAGAGAGAGAGAGAGAGAGAGAGAGAGAGAGAGAGAGAGAGAGAGAAGCGGCAGCGGAAGCTCAAGGATTGCGCGTGACATGTAGGAACGGAAATGCAACAAGTAGTAGCAGAAATATTCAAGTAGAAGAATTCATACAGATTGCGCAAATGAACAATGCAGTAGTGAGACAAAAATTGCACAATGATTAATATCAACAATGAGTACAATGGCTTGAAGTAATAACTTCAGCTTGCTGAGCATGATAACGTTGGCTACATAAAACTTTGATTGAAAGAGAAATTCAATTAACACTTACATAGCTTGATTCAGTAGTATATATATTTACAAGTGTCGAGATTTGTTTCGAAATCTAAGCAAAGAGGAGGAGGCGTAGCCGCCGCGCCGAAGTAGAGAATCTAAAATATTCTCTCTGAAAGTTCCTATATTCTCTCTTTTTATATCTGTACCAATATCGGATCCAAGCGCGCTAGCTGGAGAGAAACCCGAATAGTTGTACATCCGCGCTCCAGTCCAATATTGTCCGTACCGATATCGGATCCAAGCGCACGAGCTAAAGAAAATTTCGAGTAGTTGTACATCCGCGCTCCAGTCCGATATCGCATGCTCCAATATCGGATCCACGCGCACAAGTTAAGGAGGATCCTGAGCAGCCGTACTTCCGCACTCCATTCCGATATCAGGTGTATAACCAAAAAAATATACAGTTTTGTGGTGTGATAAATTACTTGATCTGGACTCATCTGTTCAGTAATGGCAACTCTAAGCGAGAGTGTCCTCAGTGAGTCAAGCAAATGGAAGGAGCCGGCAACTATGCAGTTTGGAAATTCAAACTGAAAAACATTTTGAAGACAAGGCCAATGATTGAAGAAGATCAGCGGACATTTGACAAGAGAAAACAGAAAGCACAAAATGTCATCAACGAGGCAAAAAATACGAAAAAGATGACACTGTTGTCAAACTTCGTGTACTTCTACAGATTGTGTAAAAACACTTGTAAATCTGTAGATTGTATAAACAATGGATGAAGATTAAAACCAATTAGTCGATTAGTAAGAAGGAGAATAATCCAACACTCTCCCTTAATCTGAATCCTTGAATGTCTTGACCTTCAAACTTAGTTCTGCAAAGAATATTTTGTGTGCTTCCAAACTTATTGCTTTGGTAAAAATATATGCTGTCATATCTTGCGTTCTACAGTACTGGAATTTGACCTCTTCATTGAGAACATTGCTTCTGACGAAATGATACTTCAGTTCAATGTGCTTACTCCTAAAATGAAATCTAGGGTTGGCTGATAAAGCAATGGCACTTTGATTATCACAAAATAATGTCGTCGGAGCATATTGATTCAGACTGATATCTGAGAGTAAGTTCCTCAACCAAATTGCTTCCTTTGTATCTTGAGAGGCTGCAATATACTCTAATTCAGTGGAAGATAGAGCTATTGAAGATTGTTTGCGACTGTTCCAGGAAATTGGACCATTGTTGAGGAAGAATGTAAATCCGGAAGTGGATTTACGAGTGTCTACATCTCCTGTCCAACTTGCATATGTGTAACCACTAAGTAAATTGATTTTGTCGTTGCCGACTGCTCCATAACATATACAAAAGTCCATAGTAGCTCGAAGGTATCTCATGAGTCTGATAAGAGCCTTCCAATGTGTTACACCAGGATTAGTCATAAATTGATTGAGAGAGCTGGCTGCAAAAGCTATGTCTGGCCTGGTACAGATCATGGCGTACATAAGAGATCCTATAATATAATGGTAAGGATAATCATGCATCTGTTGTTTCTCATGAATTGTTTGGAGACAGTGGTCCTTTGACATTTTGAGACTTGGTTCCATTGGTGAGAGAGCTAACTTGCAATTAATCAAATTATATGTGACTAACATGTTGTAGATGTACCTCTGTTTTGTAATGTAGACCAACTTCTGTTTTCTGTCTCTGTGGATTTGTATACCAAGGCAGAAATGAGCTTCACCCAGATTGCACATGTCGAATTCGGAAGATAGCATTGTCTTGGCCTCTTTTATCAGATCGGTACTATTTCTGAAAAGTAATGCATCATCCACATATAAAATGATAATGATAAAAGACTACTACACTGCTTTGAAGTAAATATTAGAATCTGAAGAGCTAGGTGTGTAGCTGTGATCAATAAGAAAAGTATTGATCCTTTAAAACCATGCTTCAAGCCATAAAGTGCCTTATGGGGTTTACACACATGATTGTGTGTGCCCTCGATAATACAACCTTTTTGTTGCACCATGTAAATGTCTTCTTCGATAACTCCATTGAGATATGTTGTCTGTACATCCATTTGATATATTTCCAAGTCTGTTGCAACGACAAATGATAGCAAAAGTCGAATAGAAAAATGCTTGACTACTAAAGTGAAGGTTTCAGTGTAATCGACGTTGTATACTTGAGAAAATCCTCTGGCGACAAGTCGTGCCTTTCTCCTGTTGATGCTTCCATCTGCATTGTACTTGACTTTGAAAATCCATTTGCAGTCAACTACATTTCTGCTAGCAAGTAATTCGACAATTGTCCATGTCTAGTTCTTGATAAGAGACGAATACTCTTTATCCATAGCTTCTTTCTAGAGATCTGAATCAGGCTGACTGAGTGCCTCTTGGACAGACGTCGGTTCCTGAACAAGATAGGCTGCAGAGTCATTGATATACCTGATCGGTGGTCTACTAGTTCTTGAAGATCTTCTGGATAAGAGAGGGAGTTGATCATTCCATCATATTGTAGTTGCTGATCTGCAATATCATCATCTTCTGACTTGTCGTTGATTTGTTGTTCATCAAAATTAGAAGAGCTTAGACCTTCAATGAGAATAGTCGACTGAGGAACTGGAAAGTTCAATGTGTCAGGAGAATCTGACAGATCGACTACATGGGGCTACCTTTTCCTTTGAGGTCTTGAAACTAATCTTCAATGAAGATGACATCCCGACTAGTGAATATCTTTGACTCGATGGGATCAAACAGTTAGAATTAAAGTAGAATCAATGTGCTACTATATCGTGGGTCCTATCGGTTGATAAGGATCAGTTGGCCTCGCCACGAGGAAAGTCGACGGGACACGCGTCCCGCCAACGACAACCTGGGTCATGCATGGGTTGCCTGAGTGAACAACTTTATGTGCAGTGTAATTTCATTTTGAGAAATACAGTTGCTATGTGAGCTTGTTGCAAAGAGTGTTTTCTATCTGTGTTACTGTGTAGCATGATCTGTGTTCCTGTGCAAAGCAAATTCTAAGTTGGTATCAGAGCCATACAGGGAGTGTACACAGTACAACATCACCGTTAAAGAGAGCTTCGGGAGAACTGTCTTCTGAGAGTTCGGGGTTTACAGCGGGTTGAAGACGGAAGGAGAAACACGGGTGTAGAGAGTTTGGCACACAGAAGCTTGGTGAGCTTGAGACTCTGTGAGGATTCAGAGACAAGGGTTGTCGGCTGAATCAAAACCTCAGCAAACGGAATTTTGAGATTCCGAAGCAAGCTATTTGGTGTTTGCAGTTAGTGTGCATTCAATCGGACACCGTTTGATAAACAGATTGAAGCATCAACTTTCCAGTAGTAGGGTGACCTCATAGCAGGGCCAGCCAGAGAATTGTGAATTGGAAGCCAAGAAGAGATTTGTGTGAAAAACCCTAGTCTGGGGTTTGGGAGCACAAAATCAGAGATTTCACTCTATTCTGAACCGTTTTGCAAGCTGTGAAAACCCATAGGAGGGCGCCCTAGCAGTATGAATCAGGTCTGAAGTGGCCGTGGATAGCCACGCTTCAGTTGTGAAGCGATCAGAACCTTGAGGGCAGCCATAGCTAGAAAAGCTTGGAAGAGAAGGAAATGGAGGTCGCGGACAGGTCGTGCGCAAGGAACCATGCTGACCTTGTAGTGTTTGCAAGAGGATAGCGGCTGCTGGAGGTAGCTTCAGCGCGCAGGAGGAGGAAAAATCGTCCGTTCATAAAGATCGCGGATCAACGGCCGTGATTGATTTCTCAGGGAGTGATCTAGACCGTGGATGTGGGGCCCATGAAAGATTGAAGGGTCTTGAAGTGTATTTTGGCCTTCAACTTCAATAAAAATTCTCAAAGTGAAAGTTGAGTTGGGTCCCTTCACAAGTGAAGTGTGAAGTTTCTTCAAGGTGAAGAAACAGTTAAAAAACACGAAAGGCCCTTAATTTTGCCTCCTTTATCCATTTTGACCCAAACGAAAGGCTATAACTCCAAACGAAGGGCACCCGGACTGTACTTGCAAGTACGATATAGCAAAACAGAGTGATTGCAGTGAAGAAAGCATTCAGAGTGCGCCAAAAGTGATTTCACCATTCCATTGGGCACGTAGTTGGGAGTTGACGACTGAGTGCATTTCGGAAGGCGACGCCGATTTGGCTTTCAAATTGTTGGAAAAGCGACGAGTGGCCTGGTAAGCAAAAAAGTGTAGGTCATTATTTTCAACTTCTGACATCACAGTTGGCCTCGACATACTACTTTTAGCCTACGACAGAAGTTTCAAGTAGTTTTACGATGAGAAACATGGGAGAGTCCATTTTGAGTGAAAATAGCAAATTGGATGAGATTTTCAACTGTGCAGTGTGGAAATTCAAAATGAAAAACATACTGATGGAGAAAGATGCGTGGGAAGTCATCACAGGTGATGAGAGAAGGCCGCCAAATGAAGCGGATATCAAAGTGTTCGACAAAAAGATGAGGAAAGCTTTGACCTTCATTAACTTATCAGTACCCACATTTGTGATGTTGTTACACCCAGACAGGCATGGGATGTGCTAGGAGCGGTTCGAGATGTCAAATCCGTCAAGAATCATGTTTCTGAAGTCAAAGCTGAATAGTGCCTGAATGGAACAAGGAGAACACATTCAGACGTACATCACCAGAATCAAGACAATGAGGGATGAACTGCATTCTATTGGTGAGCGCATATGTGATGTGGAGCTGGTGCACAATGCATTGTGCGGCATTGCAAAACCCTATCAGATGTTTGTGAGCGGAATAGCATCAAGAGAAAAATTGCCAACCTTTGATGAGCTCATAGGAATCTTGATGCAGGAAGAGCAACAACGAGAAATGGTGAAAGCTAGACGTCAAAATACTAACGATCGGGCACTTGCGACACGCCAAAAACAAGGCAAGGGCAAGGGCAAGAAAAAGTCTAAGCAACAATTTGCCAAGACTCAAGAGGATGAGGGATCTTCCAATAAGACCAAGAAGAAAGACAAGTGCTTCCATTGTGGTAAAAAGGGCCATTGGAAGAGTGAATGTCGTAAATTCTTGGCGGAACAAGGCAAGGGGAAACCAAAGCAATCAGGTAACCTTGTCGATGAGGGTGAGATTGACGACTCTAGCATTTTCATATCTGCATTGTCATCTAATCAAGATGATCAAGCGTGGTATATTGACTCGGGAGCCACAAGACACATGATAAATAACAAGAATTGGTTCAGTAGCTTGAAAGTGTTGGATAAGGGAACGTCCGTTTCACAAGCAAATGGTGAGGTGTGCAAGATTAAGGGGATAATCCAACTACCTGATGGCAAAAGCAGGATGATCAGGGAGGTACGAGGTTTAAAGAAAAATCTACTTTCTGTTGGAGTCATTACTGATCAAAAGTTGAAAGTAGAATTTGCCCATGATCGTTGCTTTGTGAAGGATGTGAACCAAAAGTTCAAAGTTATTGCGGATGGAATAAGGGAGCCCAATACAAAATTGTACAAGTTGAATGCTACAATCAAGGGGCAACATGGACTTGTATCGTCCATTCCATCGCAAACTGAGTTGTGGCATAAGAGGCTTGGTCACTTGAACTTGGGAAGCCACAGTTTGATGAGGAAATTGGAGATGGTAACAGGATTGCCTACTATAGAAGACCACTTGAAATCGATGTGCGAATCATGTGTATATGGGAGACAACATCGAGAGAAGTTCAATAAAGGTGGTGTTGCAAGAGCAAAGAACATCCTGGATTTAATCCACACAGATTTATGCGGGCCTATGAGGACCATGTCCTTAGGTAAAGCCTTCTATTTCATGACCTTTATTGATGATATGCCACGTAAGACGTGGATCTACTTCTTGAAGAAGAAATCAGATGCATTTGACAATTTCAAGAACTTCAAAGCATTGGTCGAAAATCAGACAGGTAGGAAGATCAAAGTCCTAAGATCAGTGTTAGGGCCATTTTTGACGGGGGGTTGGTCCAGCCAAAATGTCCTAAAAGGGTCAAGGGGCCCCACCTCTAATGGCAGTTCGGCCCTACATGAGCAATAGAAGATTTGCCACTTCCAACCCTGTTGGCCTCTCTATTGCCCCGTGCTCCCCAACCGATGAGAGTTTTCTAGGCTCTCAGAGATACGGTTGCAAGGAGGGGGTGCTAACACTTTTGGTGCAATGATTCACTAGCTTTCTAGAATTATTGTTCCGTAAAAACTTCTGATCGCTAATTCGCTAATGTCTCTTTCCCCATTGAATTCGGCTTACAGTTAGAAAAAATCTTACATGGGCTTGAAAGCAATTTACTGTCTATGATGTGCAAGTTATACACACCGCTTTGTTTGCTAAGCGGCGATATTTTCGCCGACCGTCGAGTCTAGGTATTTCGCTAGACAATACCAATGATGGGTGTGACTAGTGTGATGCTTTAACCAAGGTGGTGTATTTCAACCACGGATGGTGGATGGCCCGCTCTGGTGTTTCATAGAGGTCGGGTCCAGCTGACTTCATAATTGACAAAATAGAAGAAACACTTCAAACCTTGACAATTCCGTATAGTCGGTTAATTCACAAGTCTGATCTAGCAAACTGTAAAATAACCAACCTACGATTCTTTTTGTAAACGCATTTACTTCAATACAATTCCTGGCTACAATTTTCGGTTAATACATCGAGGAACGAAAAAGCAATCCACACCACAGTTACTAAGCATTACAATAATTCCAACCTGAACTCCAATGATTCGCTACCATACTTCAAATACTTTACTTGGTTTAAGAAATTCAACCATAGCCTACGCTATAAGGCAAAAACAACATTTAACCATCCATCAAACCAAACTTACAAGGAATCAAACCTACTCATCAACAAAGATCTCTCAAGCAAGCACCCCGGACCCATGCATAGAGGGATATGCAAATGCAAATCTCAGGTTTGGAGATAGGATGATATGGATGCAAGTCGACAGTATTGTGTCTAAGAACTGATTCAACAGGGAATAACCATCTAGTCTTCTCTCTGTACTGACTCTTATCTCAAGCCCTATATTCTGACAGTAGTCCATGTAGGACAACTTACTGTCCTAAGATCCAATACACAAGATGATAGGAAGTACTGGTTTTCCGCTAGTCTATGGAATCAATTAGGAAAATCATCCTCACCTCTTATGGATGTGCGAGGCGTCACTCGTCCTTACAAATTGGTTCGAGATCTGATAGAGACGATTGAAGTCTTTTTTTCTTTTTTTTTTCTCTTACTTTTTTCTCAGTCTTTCTTTCTCTCTCTTTTTCTATTTTTCTTTTTCTTTTTTTTATATATATTTTTCTTCTGTGCCTTACCCATTGGGCGATGGAGTCACTCCCCACCCCACTGCACTGTTTTTTGTTCCCACTTTTTCCTCTCTCAACCCCCCCTCAACTATGCGTCTATACAGTCATTTATGCCCATAGAAATTAGCAAATGTCCAAATGCAGCTCAGAGTTTTTATAGAGATGCAATAAAGATGTATGTACAGAAAACTGAGACTTGCAACAGATGCTCACCATACCGTGTCTAGTGTATGATGCATAATAGTGAGGTGGGTGGTTACATTGCATTCCTGCACATTTCCGTCCGTTGGTTCTTTAAGTCCCCAGTGTAATTGGGGTCCACTTCTGCCACATCCACAAGGGCTGGATCGGCACCTTCCAGGAACTTAAAATAAACATCTCATTTAGGGTTTTGCATTTCCTGGAAGTTCTGTCACGCATTCGCAGGTACAATGCTAGGTCCGCTCCTGACTCCATGGACTTATTGGGGTTGTACCACCATTTGGTAAGGTGAATCCTGGTGGGTTTAGTCTTAGCGCCCCAAGGTTGTAGTAACCATTCTGCAGGCAGTAGGCCTAGTGGTCGGCCAATCTAATGATATCATCTTTCTGGTGCGCGACAACAACTGAGAACCTACATAAGCTCTCGCAGAAATCTTTTTGGTTTTCAAAACTACCTGGGATGAGTGGCCATGTGAATCTGAGGGCGGAACTCGTGGATGGTCGTAGTTCAAAAACCTGGACATCTAGCTGAAACTCCATTGGCGGTAGATATAAACTGTAAGCATCGAAGTTTTTGTAGAATAGACTGTTTGACAAAATTTCCTTGCAGTGCACAAGGTAACCGGGTAAAGGGTTGCGGGAACTCTGAGGCCTGATTGGTCCTCTTGTAGTTTCTTTTCTCTGATACTCATGTAACTGCCTAGCTAGCATGGCTACAGTAGTTTCGGTTGCAGCTAGTTCCACCTTGGTGTTGGCTAGGATCTTTTTCTGCCCTTTATACCTCTCCCTATGGCTTATCTGTCGTCTGTCATTAGCCTCCTTGAGGTCATTGTACTTCTGCTTCCAGGTATCCCACTGCTTATTGGTGCTAACCAGCTCGTTAGTGGCTCTGATTCGTAGATTCTTTTGTTTCTTCAATTCTTCTTTCAGACATTGAATTTCTATGTCGGTCCTCTGTCCTTCCTTCAGTACGAACCTCATCAGTTTTCTATGGCATTGGTCAGGCTGATTACTGCTCTGTGGGTCTTCCATACTCTTTTTAGCAGTAAATTCCATCACCTGTGTTTTAGCATTTATGTACATGAATAAGTTGAATGTACAAAAAATCTTTAAACCTTTACACCCCTCTCCCCCTCCGTGTGTATCTGTCAGGTTCGTGCTAGGGCATGGGTTTTTACTATGTACTTAGGCCGTGTGCATTAACCATGAGTTATGCTACTATGGTGTGACCTAAAACAAGTTCTAGAGTTCATGGCTCATGAGCTGATGTGATTGTGCTAGGAGTTGGGGATTCTCTAGACCTACTTGGTTTATCAGACTTCTGATCCACCGAACTCCATACCATGCTTGGGCTTTTAGGATTGTCCATAGCTCCGCAACAATGGTTATGGGCGAAATGACTACCCTACCTAGCTCACATTGCCAGTAATGATCATGGTCGTAGGCTATCGCAGCTAGACTATCAGCATGTTGGTTCTGTGCTCGTGGAATATGCATCCATTTGATGTGGGAAAACTCTCTAGTGTATTCGTTGATGGCAATTGCATAGGCTTGTAAGGTCCTACTTTTGAGTCGGTATACGCCAGTCATACCTCAGATTAGGAGTTGTGAATCCCCCATAATTTGGAGGTTGCCTATAGTTTGTGCAACTCACATGGTCATTTGTAGACCGATTAGAAGGGCTTTGTATTCGGCAGTGTTGTTCATGAATCCTTTTCCTAATAAGACTCCTATACTGGCTAGTTCAGTCCCATTGGGATTCTACAATACTGCTCCTATGACACCTTCTCTATTCAAATGTTTACAGGCTCCGTCTACCTTCAACGTATATGTCCCAAGTTCCTGGGTGAGTTCCATATCACAATAATAATCTTTTTGTATTTTTCTCGATTTTATGAATTTTTGTATGGGTTTTTGGCACCCTTCCATTCAGCGTATATGTACATGGTCACTAGGGCTACTTCTGATCCTTTGAGTGTTTCCCGTATTCGTGATGCTTCTAGGTTGTTCACTCTGATACCTGAAAAGGTGAACATGAAAAGATGTTACATACTGTACAGGCGACTTTGGCTTCTCTTTAACTACGGTAAGCTTTTATCTTGTTTATGTTGGTTCGGTGCTTAAAAATCTCACTGTTTAACTCAGCTAGCTTAACCGTGTTATTTTCATACAGCTTCACTATTACATACGGACCGTTCCAGCGTGGCCCCAACTTTTGAGGCATCAGCTCGTGTCTAGCGTCGTAGAACAACACTAACTGCTCCTGCCTAAACTGGTAATCGCGCATATTCCTATCATGAATCTCCTTCATGCATCTTTTGTGGGTGTCTTGGTGATTTAAAGAAGCTATCCGGTGCTCGTCCAGGTCTTGTAAAGTGTCCAGTCGGTGCTATATTGATTCTTTCTCTCCTAGGTCGTGCTTCATGGCAAACCGCAAGGATCATAGCTCTATTTCTATTGGCAGTACACATTCTTGGCCATACACTAGAAAAAAGGGCGTCTGGTTGGTACTGGCCTTATAGGTGGCATTATATGCCCACAATGCATTAGAGGAGTTCTAAATCCAAAAAAGACCCTTTGCAAAGATTCTTTTTATATTTTTTTCTCAATTTTTTCTTACACATGGACCAATTATAACACTCAAATTTGAAATCTACGTAACGTAACTTTTTGAGTCCTCATTTTGATTCCACACTAAAAATGGCATAACTTTTTAGTGGTGAGTTCGAATTTAGCGGAGTTTGGTGCATTGAAGAGCGCTCGACAAGGGCTTTCTAACGATATGTTACATGACATACTTCTGAGCTACGATTAAAAAGTTATGGCAAGTCAAAAGTATTAGTGCTATAATATTCTAATAATATAAACTACATCTTGCATGAATTTTTAAAGGGTCTTTTTGGAGCTCAAAACTCCTCTAATGTCGAGTATAATTTTTTGTTCCAATCCCTTTGTCGATCTGATACAGTTTTCCTTAGGATTCCTACCAGTTGTTTGTTTGTGCTTTCAGCATGACCGTTGGCTTGCGGGTGGTAGGGTGTGCTTTTCCGGTGCTTGATCGTCAACTGATCGGTCAAAGCCTTGATAGTTTTGTTTAGGAAATGGGTACCCCTGTCAGAGATGAGTTCTATGGGTGTATCGAATCGGCCTATCACCTATTCTAATAAGAACCAGACGGTTTCTTTTGCATTGTCTTTGGCCACAGCCTGTGCCTCGGCCCACTTTGTGAAATAGTCAGTGGCCACTATGATATCATGTTTTCGGCTAGATGAAAACAATACCCCGTAAGGAACTCTGAATAGGCACTTGTTAGCATTCAAGGCTATACATGTTACTGCGCACTTCTGAAAACACTTCTCTAGCATGGTGAGATGTTCTGTGACAGTGGTTGCCCCAAAGAGGTCATCTATAAAAAATTTGAGGTTTTCGTCTAAGATATCCTCGAAGTGCTTGTTCATAAAAATAGGTTCCAGGGGCATTAGTCAACCCAAAGGGCATGACGTGGTAAGCAAAAACCCCAAACGTGGTTGTGAAGGTGGTCTTCAATTTATTTAGCTATGGCTATCTGATTATAGCCTGCAAAACAGTCCATGAAAGAGTACTGGTCTCTTTTCGCCATTTCTTCTAGGACTTGGTCTATGAACGAAAATGGGTAGTAGTCCTTCTTAGTCTGTTTGTTCAACCTCTTATAATCCACACACACGCGAATGCGTGTAGAGTTCTTCTTGGTGCGAGGTACTATTGGGGAGCACCACTCGGTGTTCTCTATCGGAAATATCAGTCCAACATTTCGAAGTCCCTCGAGTTCAGTGTATACTCCCCTTCAAATCTGAGTAGTCCCAGGCAAAAATATGCTGGTACTTTCTACACAGCCGTTCGTATTCTTCTTTTTCTCCAATGCCTAGGGAAGCACCTATTTTGATGTTCTTGGGCTCTTCTAGAGTTCCTAGGTTTATCAAGCAAATAGGCGTTTCGAACTTTGGGAGGCCGCTCTTCTGGAGTGTTTCACTCTATGTCCAGTACTGATCTCACGTCTGGTTCATCTGACACTTGGATTCGCTCACAATTGTATCAGAAAAGTCTAGTTCTATTCTCATTCATATGACTATCTCCCTATCATTCGATTGATTTTGCATCCCTACGATACCCATGACCTTCATCGAGTCATAATCGTAAAGTGTAACAAAGTCAAGGTTATGATTAAGAAATGTTATTACAAAGCGATTAATACTCGGATCGAGATACCTACTGTTTATGACTCGATCGATTAATAACTGATGCAAATCTAGAGTTTGATTGATCATAGGGTCAATCACCTGATATAATACTCAATTATTTGAATAATTGATAGATTATCAAGTAGGACGATTATATGTATGATCGAGTGATTGCTCGATAAAATGATCAACAACCAGGCACATTCTCGACAACCATTAATCAACATCTTTATTACAATTGTAAATGATATTGCAATGAATCATTTGTATGACTTTATATAAGGTTATATAGGTCACACACCAACAACTAGAAAAAATATCATATAGGTCACATATCACTAAGTTCTTCAATAAAGGCAATTGATGAGCAGAGCTTTGAGAAATCCTAGGAATCCCTCAAATCCTAGATGATGCTCCAAACGAGATTAGAGGAAGGTGAAAGGAGAGTTGTTGCAAAACAATCCTGAGAAATATGAGCAACAACGCAAAGCCGCCGTTGAAAAGATTGCAAAACATGGACAAAGCCATTTGGGATCGGGAGGAAGGGGCAATCTAGAGGCCCAATTTATAAGTACAATCTTTTTTACTATAGTTCTAATTGTGTATTTTTATTGCTTTCTATTGCTAACATATTTTATTGCTAACTATATTTTTTGTTTTATGTAGCTTGGTGATTTTGGAAGGCACATGACCGGTGAAGAGTACAAGCAAGGCTATGAATCTGGATATGTCGGTCATAAAACTTATATGGCATCCCGTGGGATGCATTCAATTGTAAAATCCTAATCTTTATTTCTTTTGTAATTTTTACTTTTGTGATGTAAATTAGTTTAATCTCAATTCTAATGAAATGTATTTCTCTATTTTGTAGAGAGGCTCTACATCCACAAGTGTTCAGGATGTGGAAGAAAATGTACCTGAAAATCTCGAGGAAGATGTGAATGAAAGTGAAAGGGGACTTTGAAGACGTGGACGTCGATGTGAACCTACAAGACGAAGCTGGAAGCGATGATAACGATACATAGAATATCTTCTCTTTTTTTATTATAAATTAGATATTAGTATGGAATGTAAGGCCTTGAAAGAGGCAATGGGTGAAGGGGGAATTGATTTCCTCCTCGATGCTTATGAAAATGTACCTTTTTTGATAACTAATATAAATGTTTTGCTACAAAATTGAGATAAAAAAATGTAGAGTGCATATTTTTTCATTCTATGCAAATGCAATGTATAGTCTGTTTATGAATCAAATGCAAATGCAACGAGTAGTATATTCATAAATAAAATGCCAAATATAGTCTATTTATGAATTGAATGCAATGTAATCTGTTTTTTCAAGCACATGATTTTCATGATGGAATGCAATGCATAGTCTATGTAAAATAGAGATGATGCAATTTATAATGTGTAGAATAGAAATACGATCTATGATGTAATGCAATGTAGAATAGAAATGTATGTCACTTTGAATTTACCTCTTAAGTGAATGCTTTCCCAATACTCATTTTCTTGTAGATCCTTTCTCTCTTTCAATAACTTTAAAATTTTGCTCTTCCAATCTTTTGCAATGAAATCTTTTTTCTTATTTCCAATGCATCTCTTCTCATATTTCACATACCCAAATCTACATCACAAAAACAAAAGATATCAAAACTAACACTAATAATCACAAGGAAAACAATAACAATCACAAGCAAAACACAAACAAGCAAAAAAATCTCTTTCATTTTCTCACACATTTCACTCTCATCTCATCCTCACTCTTCTCCCTTCTCTTTTCTCTTCCCTCTCACACAACTCTCTTCTCTTCCCTCTCACAAAATAGAAAATATTTTCTTGCCTCTCAAAAACTAAAACCGATGCGAGGAACCATTTTATTTATTTATTGTCTAAAAAATATTCGTGAGGATAATCCATGAGTGGAAAACTTTCCATGTGCTATCCACGGACCCAACTCTCTGGATTTTTCGTGGATAGCGCGTGGATTATCCACGCAAAAGCCATGCGGTATCCATGCAAAAATTGACCTCTTTTTATTTGTGAGTTTAATATGGTGTGGATTATCCACGCGTGGATAATCCACGCGAAACCACTATACCTATGCCGGTATCCGATATCGGACTGTGGTGTCTCGAAAAAGTTTGCGTGGAACATCCACTCAGTTTAAATTTTTCGGCTTCCGATCCCCCGGTGTACTGCTGTTGCCAGAAGTGATGTTTGCATGGATATCCACGCATATCCACGGGAAATTTGTTTTTGCCTCGTGACTTTCTTTGGATGCTGCGTGGATATTTTGATGTTGTGTTCTTGTGTGCTACGTTGCCTGTATGAGGGTCACTCACAGAGAGATAACCATGCCACTTTTTTTTAGTGCTTGTTACTGCTACTGCTACATTGTTTGTATGAGGGTCACTCACAAAGAGATAACCAAACAACTTTTTGTTAGTGCTTGTTACTGTTACTGCTACGTTGTCTGTATGAGGTTCACTAGCGAGAGATAATCATGCCACTTTTTGTTAGTGCTTGTTAATGCTAGTGCTACGTCGTCTGTATGAGGGTCACTCGCGAAGAGATAATTATGCCACTTTTTGTTAGTGCTTGTTATTGCTACATCTTCTGTATGAGGGTCACTCGGAGAGAGATAATCATGCCACTTTTTGTTAATGCTTGTTACTGGTAATGCTACATTGTCTCTATGAGGGTCACTCTGAGTGAGAGAGAGAGAGA
Source organism: Diphasiastrum complanatum (assembly GCA_029204225.1). Taxonomy (NCBI): domain Eukaryota; kingdom Viridiplantae; phylum Streptophyta; class Lycopodiopsida; order Lycopodiales; family Lycopodiaceae; genus Diphasiastrum; species Diphasiastrum complanatum. The sequence continues at coordinate 29,117,986 of CM055096.1, read as the reverse complement.
GAGAGAGAGAGAGAGAGAGATAATCATGCCATTTTTTTTAGTGCTAGTGCTACATTTTGTACAAGGGTGCGTTATCAATAAGCTCATCCCAAAACAAATCATTTAGGCAAAACAATATGCAAGAGTTGGGCTCCTCCTTTCTTGTGCACACAAGGGTCTTATCTTCTCCTCCTCCTCCTCCTCCTCCTCCTCTCTCTCTCTCTCGCTCGCTCGCTCGCTCTCTCTTTGTATAATAATATATCGTGTATATTTTTTCTGCTCATCGGCGCTGCAGGATGACAACCTCCTCAGCGTCGATGCTGCGGCTAGATCTCGCCTCTTCTTCCCTCTCCTCCCTCTCGCACAACCCATCTCCTTCTCCCTCCCCCTCCACCACACTCTCCTTTTCCTCCTTCAATGGCCTCAGAATTTCTGGCTATGTTCCCAAGCTCTGTCATTCCAACAAACAGAAACAACATAGCTCCTGGCATCATCATGGCTTGCAAAACGGCCTTGTGTGCAGAGCCAGAATTGTGGCAGTGTCACAGGTTTTCACTGATCTGTTCACCGATGAGGAACAGGAGAAAACGGCAGCCGAGGAGTTGCAGGAAGAGCAGGTTCCAACAGCTCCAGTTAAGAAAACTAAGACTGGCAAGGCAGCGCTACCTTTGAAGAGTGACAGAGTAAGTTCTTATTTTCATTGTCTTGGAAAACTTGGAATGTCTCTTGACATATCGAAAGGGCACATTACACAAGTTATGTGTTTAGAACTTAATAAACGGAGCAGAAATTCTAATACGGTTTCCTCTGCGGAGGTAGGATTCCTCTTATATGCCATAGACATCCCATCCGAGCTCGTATTACTGATAGTTGCGAAAGAATGATTCAGTAAGCTGGAATAATCTGAGCTTACTATAATAAGACTTGCTACACACGACACTTCTTCGATCCGATTGATTGAAAATAACCAGACATATAGTTTCTGCTCTGCCAGCAGAAGCATGACACCTCTCTTCCACATGTAGGTATGTAAGGTAGTCATCCATAGACATTTTTGTATCTTTCAGTTTGGTTCTTTTCCGCAAAGCATCTTTACGGCAAATGGATGATGTAAAGCGGATAATCAAGGTGATGTTATCTCTTTTTGTACGCCCATGCCTTAGGAAAATTCTCATTGTTATGACCTACTGAATGTGTGTGTGCGTGTGTGTGTGTGTGTGTGAGAGAGAGAGAGAGAGAGAGAGAGAGAGAGAGAGAGAGAGAGAGAGAGAGAGAAGCTTCAAGCAATGTGCAAGACTCAAGCTTGACACCATCACTATCACTCGGAAAGATGGAACACCAGGAAGAAATCTAGTCAAGAATAAGAATAAATAAAGAATAGCAAACTTGCATCTTTGTGATGCTTGGACATCACTATAGCCTTCTTGAAAGTCTCCTACAGAGTCATAGTTTTTACTTACAATATTAACATCCAATGAGCAAAATAATTCTTTCGTTTGGTACGCCAAGAAGGAATAAACTTTTTATGTGTGGTCTAGTTTGCAAGGATATCTTGGCCTCTGAGGGATTTCATTTCCTCATATTTAGAGGAGTTGGCGTCATTACTTCTGATAGATTCCATCACAAGTTTCTAGTGTTATGAACTTTATCACAATTATTGGTGTCAAATGAAGCATAAGACAACACAAAGCATTCACACAAGCAATTTCCAACTAAGAAAACTTGTTGGTCTAGAACGGTTTCAAATAGCTCAGGCACATAATTAATGAAGATCTCCAAAAACATAGAACTCCTCTACAAATGCTCAACTCATAATTTGAAAAATTATAGATCCCTGGCCCACAATATTGACATGGCAAATGTTTAGAAGGTTCTAAATGCGACCTTCCTATGGGGTTCCCAAATTAGGGTTTTTAGCCTTATCCATTGACAATAGTCTTATCTAATCAAAGGGTTTTAAAAGTAGTAATATAGGCCTGTGAAGACAAGTATGAGACCCCAATAGATTGTGTTGGCTGATTCTGACGAATCCCCAAGATACTCGGCCAGAGCTACCCAAGAGCACCTCTCACCTTAGACCGAGGAGGTCCATGAGAAGACGAGATCAACGAAGTCTGAGAGCCGAGGATTACTACTTAATACTGTCAAGTAGAAACTGTGTAAGCCTCGTGGTGAATCCCGAAAGATGGAATGACCACGTAGGAACTAGTATTTCTAGGCAAAAGTAATAAATGCAAGTAGACCTTTTAGAAAAGTAGAGTGAGCTGCCTTTTGATGGTGACCTCTAGTGGATAGCTTAATTCCACTTGTAATTTGTGTAATGTGGAAATGCCACTAGGATGCCACCTAAGGAGCTCTTTTCTTTATTTAAGAGACTCTTGTAGAAGGGAAGCTTTGTGTATTGTATCTACTCCATGCTTCAATGAGAAATAGCATCCATGAGTTTGATGCATTCTTGAGCTCCTTGATCATTGTTGTTTCTTGAGTGATGCATTAATGATCTTGTCCCTTGCATTTCCTTTGTGTGTGGTTGTGGATCTTAGGGAGGACTAGTTTTATTCCTTGTTTGTGGATTTAGAGTGGATTAGTGTTACGAGCACATAACCAGTGCCGAACCCTAGAGAACACAAGAGGTCAGACAGTCAGGGTCGTGTCCAGCGTACACGACCAACAGGGCAAGACAGTGTGAGTAGTGTGCCCCGGCACGGTCCATAGTCATGGCAGGCCTAACACAACCTAGGGACCCTGTCAGCAAGATAGGGCCCCACGTTGGGCCCCGACGTGCAGTCGGCCACGTCAGTGCCACGTGGCCGACACTTGGCAGTATGCATGCTACTAGTCCTCACATTGGGCTAGGAGGGGCTTGCTCTATATCAGGGAGTAGGCAAGGTTGGGTGGATTAGTTAGTGTTTGCCCTACTGTGGTGTTTAGATCTCTAACACTGGTATCCCCAACAGCCCTATGGTCTGCAGTTCAGAGCTCTGTTAGCTAATCGGAGACGACGACCATCAGGTATTCTTATGTGACTTTCAATTTATTCTAGAAGTTTCTATTTCCAGTTCTTTACAGTAGAAAATGAGTAAATTAGAAACTTTGTTGTCGAAATTTAAAGATGTTTTTCCTGAAGATTTACGACATGGTTTACCACCTAGCAGAGAGGTAAATCATGTAATAAACCTAGTACCGGGTACAGCACCTGTTTCTAAACCTCCATATTGGGTCAGCCGAACAGAGGATGCAGAAATAACTAGGCAATTAACAGATTATCTTGGGAAAGGCCAATTTCAGACCAGTAGTTCACCTAGGTCTCACCAGTCCTTTTGGTGAAAAAGAAAGAGGGGTCTATGCGTCTTTGCGTAGATTACAGAGCCCTCAATAAAGTCACAATTAAGAATAAGTACCCAATGCCTCGGGCAGATGAGTTGTTTGATCAACTCGACGGGGCTAAGTTTTTCAGTAATATAGACCTAAGATCGCCGTATAAAGTCGGAAGATGTCCTGAAAACAACTTTTAGGACTTGTCATGGTCATTATGAGTTTAAGGTGATGCCTTTTGAGCTCACAAATGCTCCAGCTACCTTTATGACCTTGATGAACAGTGTCCTCAGACCATACTTGGGTAAGTTTGTAGCGTATTTTTAGATGACATCCTCGTGTACAGTAAGACGAGGAAGGAGCATCTTAAACACCTCAGAAAGGTGTTTCGACTCCTTAGAAAGCATAAGCTTTATGCTAAGAAACCTAAGTGTGAATTCTTTGTTGAAGAAGTAGCTTATTTGGGTCACATTATCTCGGCAGATGGGATTAAGATGGACCCCAGTAAGGTTAAAGCCATACTCAGTTGGCTGAGACCTCAGAATATTTTAGAGTTTCAGATCTTTCTTGGTTTGGCGGGATATTACAGACGATTTGTCAAGGAATATGCTCAGATAGCAGTTCCCGTGACAAATCTTCTTAAGGGGAAGGGAAAGGAGTTCATATGCTCTCAAAACAGCCTTAGCTACAGCACCAGTTCTAAAAGTCGCCGACCCCAATCAGCCATTTGTGGTCGAAACGGATGCTAGCGACTTTGCAGTTGGTGCTGTACTAACTCAGAATGGACGACCAGTTGCGTTCGAGAGTAAAAAACTCGAGCCAGCATAGACTAGGTACAATGCCTATGAAAAGGAACTCTTTTCCACAGTTCGTGCCCTTAAGACTTGGAGGCATTATTTGTATGGTGCCAACTTTGAGGTATTGACAGACCATGAAAGTCTCAGATACCTTTGCAATCAGCCTGAGCTCAGAGGTCGGAAAGCTTGTTGGGCTGAGTTAATGCAAGAGTTTGATATGTCTATCATATGTCTATCAGATATAGACAAGGGAAATTCAACATAGTAGCAGATGCACTTAGTAGAATGCCTATGATAAACGAGCTGAGTTTACTCAGATTCGTAGTGAGTTACTCGAGTCCTTGAGAGGGAAATGCCAGCATGATGCATTCTTCTCTATTATCTGGAACTCAGACAGTTACAGACTCCAGAACCAGTTCCCGGGGCTGGTGCCAGTTCATCCAAGAATACGGCAACTTCCGTTGAGGATGATGATGAGTCCGAGTATACGTCAGATGACATTGAGGATTTTGAGCCTGTATTACCCAAGCAAAGCCCAGTGGTTGAGGGTCAGTTGACTCAAGGATTCAAATAGAAACAATATTCCATTCAGGATGATATAGAGATAGAGTATGTGTCTCCAATTCAGAGGATTATAGGCAGTAGGTCCTATATGAGTGTCATGACAGTCCTAGTGTGGGGCACCTAGGCATTCAAAAGACCTATGAGCTTCTTCGTAGGCAATTTTTCTAGCCCAGTAAAAAAGGACGTCCAGCAATATGTAACTAGTTGCCAGAAATGTCAAGTAAATAAAGCAGAGCGTTTAAAGGCAGGAGGGTTGTTACAGCCCTTAGATATACCAGTTGGTAAATGGGAGAGCATCTCCATGAATTTTAAGTAGGCCTGCCTAAAACCCAAAAGGGTAATGACGCTATATGGGTCACAGTTGATCGTCTGACCAAAATGGCTCATTTTATTCCGACCAAAACAATTGTTAGAGCTCCAGAGTTAGCAAGGTTGTTTGTAGATGGGCTATTTAAATTGTACGGTCTACCTTCCGGCATAGTCAACGACCGGGACAGTAAGTTTAATGGAAATTTTTGGAGGTTAGTATTCCATCATCTCCACACTAAACTTAACATGAGTACCACCGACCATCCACAGACGGACGGTCAAACAGAAAGAGTAAATCAGGTGCTGGAGGATATGCTTCGAGCATACGTCAGCAAAAAGCAGACTAATTGGGAGTATCTAGTCAAGTGGAATGATCAGCCTGTTGAGAATGCCACCTGGGAAAGAGGTTGCGTCCTTCGCAAGATTTTTCCAGACTTTGTCTTAGAGGACCAAGACGGTTCTTAAGGGGGAGGGAGTGTTACGAGCACGTAACCAGTGCCGAACCCTAGAGAACACAGGAGGTCAGATACCATAGTCAGGTTCGTGTCCAGCGTACACAACCAACAGGGCAAGACAGTGTGAGTAGTGTGCCCCGGCACGGTCCATAGTCATGGCGGGCCTAACACAACCTAGGGACCCTGTCAAGAATCTGTTCACAGACAGAGAATCTGTGAACAGATTGAATGATAGGCAATGCCCATAAGAGCTCAACTTCCAAAATACTCATAAGTTCCTTTCAAAATCCAGAATAGAACGAGGAAGGCCGTGTACACAAAAAATCTCAGATAAGAAAATTTGAGCACATTGCTTAGACGTAAGGGTAGTCTTCAAAAGAATAAAATGTGCTTGTTTGGAAAATCAATCAATCACAATTATCATGCCTATGCTATGTGCGAGGAAGACTTAAAGTAAAATTCATGGATATATCAATTTATTGGCAATGTGGAATCAACAAATGATGTAAAAGATTGGGAGACTTACCACAATGAGGCTCAAGTTCGGCAAAGTACTTCTGGAAACCATATTGACCAACTACACGAGAACAATGGGCGCCGGATAAAAGTTTCAGACAAAGATTTACCTTAGGAATGAAGAGAGCTTAGAGATGACGGTTGATGAGAGAGTAAACTCAATGGTGAATAGAAGGTGGTTGAGTAGTGAAGGGTACAAAGAAGAGCAGGCAAACGAGATAAAGCATCAAACACCAATGTTGCTCTTACTAGGTTGAGAATGTAGTTGGAAATGAAATTGCTGAAGAAACTACATGCAACAAAATTGGTGATCGCTAAGATGTTGAGTCTCAAGATATTGTGATGATCAATGTGTAAGGTAGGATGGGCATTGGGAATAAGGTGAATACGATGGTTGATTGAACGTAAGGAGGTGATGTGTACAACTTATAAACTACGGACTGATAAGATTGAAGAAGATCAGAAAAAGTAGGTGGAAGGAAGTATAGGGAATAGGTGGATAGAGAAAAGATGAACACAAAGGAGGGCCACACAATGAGCTTTAAGACTATTGCATGAATTGTTTGGCAGTGATAAGGTTACAAGCAGAGGTACAATCAATGTTGAGAAAGGTGAAAGGAAGACCATCAACCATGACAAATATACGTTGTTGGGCAAGATTGATAATAGCATGTCCCAGGGAGGCAAACCATGTAGCACCAAGAATAATGTCATAATGCTTAATAGGAATAATGTAGAAATTAGCTTGGCCAAAAAAGGTACCAATGTGGTAAGGAAGACCTTGAAACATCTGAGTACTCTGAACTAAATGGGAGCCAGTGATTTCGACACTCAAAGCATGTAAATAGGAAGAGTTGTGGCATAAATATGAGAGCCAACATTCTGAGTACTACCAGAGTCAACCAAGGCAATAAAGTCACGACTAGTAATACGAACACGTGAACAAATATAATAGGGACCGAGCATGCCAGACCAAGTAGCTGTTAGAAAACGACTTGTTCATACAATCAACCAAGGTAAGAATTTTATTGTGGTGAAACGATAGCCAAGCACATATGGAAGAGAATACAAGTGATGAGATGAACTCCAACTATGTCCCATACCTTGTGGCGGGGCTTGCTCCATTATGTGCAATCGTGTGTACAATGAAATTAGATGCATCTACTCAAAATAGGTCATTTAAGAATAGTTACCACCTACCTAGATTAGGCTAACCCTATGCATGACTATGCTTGTTACTTGCTTTTCCGTGTATGTACACTTGTCACTCATCAGTGTGACCACAAGATTAGTATGGCTACTATGTGTTTGTGAGGAAAAGCATTTACGTGGTGGCAAGATCTTTGAGGGAAGTTGGAAGTCCCCAAGGCCCAGGACGGATTTTGCAAGGCCTTCAAGGCGGCCTACTTACCTATCCGGGATAACTTTGAATTCTATCACCAACATGCGGCGATTCACATGGGGAACTGGCCCCTGGATGCATACTTACAAGACTTTTAGGAGGTATATTCTTGTTTTGCCACTAGAATGGACCCTTTTATAGTCAAGTTGCACTTCATCTTGGCCTTGCCCAAGGATTATCGGCTTGAGGTTAGGAGGAACCATCTTCTCACCCTCGACGATGCAGTTTGCTATGCCAAGTTAGACGATGATACTTGTATGGTGGCTAGGTCTGAGCCTAGTGGACAGCCCAAGGCAAAGGGTAAATCCGCTTTCTTTTCAAAGAAAGGAAAAGAAAAGGCAAAAGAACTCCTGTTGGAACCAGTGGATCAAAGAAACGATCCACCATGGACTAGGAGACCTTTGCTAGGGCAAGGAGTGACAATCTATGCTTTAATTGCATGGAGCCAGGACATGCCACAAAGGAATGTCCGAAGAAAAGGAAGAATGTTAAAGGGGCTTCATTTAAGATGCCAAGTAACCCTAACATTTCTAGCATTGATTTGTCCTTTGCTAATAGTTTAGTTTGTGATCATTACTGTTTTAATTCGGTATTTTTTGGCCCCCACGACCTAATTCGGATGAATGGGATTGTAGGTGGCCAAAGTCGTGATAGTTTTGTTTGATAATAGTCCTACAAACAATACTCTTGATCTAATAACGATGAACTTTTATTGGCCAAAGAGCAGGTGGAGGCATATGTTTGCAAGTGCGGGCAATGCCAGGTTAATAGAGCTAACAGACTTAAGGCAGTTGGCTAACTGCCTTGTTGCTTCCATTGGAAATTCCCGAAAGAAAGTGGGAAAGTATGTTCATGGATTTTGTAGTTCCTCGGATGGGGAAGCAAATTGATGCCACATGGGTAGTAGTTGACAGACTGACCAAGATGGCGCAATTCATTCCAAGCTTCAGAACTTGCTTAAACTTTTCGTGGAGAAGTTGTTCAAGTTGTTTGGTTTGCCGAATGACATTGTTAGTGATCGGGATTCAAAGTTCACTAGCAAATTCTGGCAAGCGGTCTCCGAGAAATTGGAGATCACCTTCAATCTAGGGTCATCAGATAATCCAGAATTAGATGGTTAGACTGAATAGACGAACCAGCTATGGAAGATATGCTTCATGCATACGTTTTTAGGAGATAGTCAAATTGGGAAAGTACCTTCTAATGATTGAGTTTGCGTATAACAGCACAATGCACTTAGCGACGGGTTATAGCCCATTCATGTTAATGTATGGTTTCTAGCAAAGTGCCCCCATTTTTGTTGGCCTCAAAGGTCTCAAGGTTAACGCAGTGGTGGATTTCTTGTAGGATATGCAGGAAATGTTGTTTGTCGTTGGAGATAACGTAAAAACGACTCAAGATAAGAGCCCAATTTTATGCCAATCAATGTCACGGACTTAGTTAAATTGCTTCTCCTGGATGTTCATCTGAATACTACCAATAACACTTCATGTTTGCATTCCTGCGGGGACTAACATAGCAACAATGATACAAATAGAATGTCATCCATGAACCAAACAAAATTTGCAAGTAATAGAAAATAGATCATCCCCAATAGAAAGATATAAAGTATGCAATACTTCCTCACACAAAGTATTTGCAGTTTATGTGGTAGAAACTTGCTTTGTCTATTTGAACTAATATCACTTGAGATTTATGAAGAATCAAAGTGATTGTTTGTTGCGATTGTCAAGTAATTCCTAGATATCATCCGAGCCATTGTTGCTTGTTCATGTCGTGGTTTCAATAGTCTTGGAATTATAGGTGTTTCACAGATCAGATCTACTAGCGGCGTCGAAAATATTTAATGTTTTTTTTAACTCAAGTTGTTGATTAGCCTTTGAAAATCAACTAGCAAGGTTGTAATGTCATAAAACAATGGGATTAATTTGTTGAATCAATAGGTTATTGATTAGCCTCAAAAAATCAATATTAAATCTTCTTAAGTGAAGCAAGTTTCCTTCAAGGTGAGGAGGTATCAAGAATCTTTTATCTCCACTACTATGACTTGGATAGAAACCAAACAATTCAAAACAACAAGACGCCCTGGATCTTTTGTACTTGGACTGATACCATTACAGAGCTTTAGATTTCTCCCTTGTAACTGTCTTTCTCAAATTGACATGGAGTATGATAACTTGGTTGTTGTGTCCCAATACAAAAAATACATGTTAATAAACCAAACTCTCTCTTGGAGTTGAACTTGCTTCTTGAATTGAACTTCCCACATAGCTTGTAACAACTGCTACCTATAACAATGAACTTATCATTTGCCACCATGACAAGAAACTATGCAAACAAAATTTAGAACCATCCCTTGTAGAGTTTCAAGGAATAATTTCAAAACAAGTTAGTTTACCGGGGTTTTTATTCATCATAGATAAAACCTTGTGCACCATGCACCATGTACCAAACAATAGTATTCTTAATAACACCACATAGTTTTTTGCTTGCACTCTTGGTATTCCAATATAATCGATACTCTCTTGAAAGTTCCGTAACTTTCATCTTTTGAAGTAGCTTGAGGTGGTCAACCCTAGTAGTACTCGTATCATTCACTTGCATATGCTTCAGATTTCTTGTAGAAATCTGCACCAACCACAGCCAATAACATGCTTTCCTGCATGCAACCCTAACTAGGTCTACCTTTGGCGTTTAGGTCTTCTTAGAAATATTTATCAATAATTACAGCCAACAATATGCACATTTGCATGCAACCCCAACCAAGTTTACTTGACATTTTAGTTTGTCTCCACGCCTTTGATGGAAAATAACAGGAGGAAGTTAGAGGTAGGGGCAACAAGAGAATGAGAGGAAAAGGGAGAAGTGGGCAACAAGGAAGGGGGATGATAGAGGAGGGTGATGAAGGGCTAGTGGGACGGCTAGAGAACAAAGAATTTTTGGAGAGAGCAAAGCAACTAAAGAAGGCAGGAACGTGTTCTAATTCCATGTTATGAACTCAATCACAGATTTTTGGTATCAAATGAAGCATAAGACAACAAAAAACATTCACACAAGCAATTTCCAACTAAGATGATTACCAATGGTTGCTGATAGCTCAGGCATATTTCCAAGTAAGATCTCCAAATACATAGAACTCCCCTACAAAAACCTCAGGACTCCAAACTCATAATCTTAGAAATGGTAGATCCTTGGCCCCTATTTATATTGATATGGCAAATGCCTAGAAGGTTCCAAATGCATCCTTCCTTAAGGGTTCCCAAATTTGGATTTTTAGCCTCATCCACTGAAAATAGTCTTATCTATTGAAAAACAGTGAAATAGGCCTGTAAAAACAATTATGAGATTTCAGTAGATTGCGGGTACTTATGATGTGGCCAATTATAGAGTATGGCTATGTAATGTATGTCCATAACACCCACTATCTATTGTGAGTAATTCAGTCTTTGAGACCATGCCTATTTCTTGATCCATTGTAGATCAAGGAATGATCACTTTATCAATTAGTGGGAAATGCAAGACGAGGAAATTTTAAGTCTAGGCTCTAATAACACGTAACAAACAGATTTGGAATTGTTCATGAAATGATACCTCAAAAGTTTCGAAGTATGTTGAGTTTGGAGGAGTTCATGGTAAATCAATGTGGATTGGATGCAAGTCTTTTGTGTGGAACATATTGGTTAAAATTGCACTAGTACTGGGCTTTCAACACAAGTATATATTTCAATCAGCAATACAACCAACTTCTCACTTGGACACATGCATTTTCAAAGATTTTGCAATGTGGAATTTGATTTCTGCGACTATTGCATCTTCATGTTATATTGCTTGTGTAGTTTGCAAGTGTGTTTAATCTCTCATTTGAACCTTACACATGGGGTTTCTCATCTTGAATCAAATTTTTATCACAAAAAACTCTCAAATTAGTGGCAACGAGATGTCATAGAGATGACATTGGCCTTTGGAAGTTACTATACTTGTTTAAACCTCAATACATCATGATGTTCATGCTTGGGAGCAGTGAAGTCCCAAGTTCATTTGGTTTTTGCTTGTATGTTTCAACATATCACAATCTATACTACAACTAAGTCAGAGTGTAGTGGCAACAATATGCCGTAGAGAAAACGATGATCTTTTGGGAGTTCCTAGTGCTTGATTGAGTATGATATTTGTTTTAACCTCAATACATCATGTTGTTCATGCATGGGAGTCACTTTGCCTAATCTTGACAAAATTAGTTTGAGCTCTATTCTTAGAGAGCTTGAGGCTATGAATGCTCTTCCTCGTTGTGTGAAGAAAATCTAGAATCATCCATTGTTTGCTTGGAAAGAGGTTAAAACAATGGACAAAGGGCCTTTAATTATGCTAATATTGGTTGGAATCTTTTCGGAAAAGAAAAAGTTGTCTATCCTTAATAGCGCTTTAGTATGTGGATAAATGCCAAACAATTTTGCTTTTGTTTGCAAAAATTCTATCTGGAATCGTTATTGAATGCAGTTCAGTTTTATGTGGGAACTTATAACACTTGTTCTCTTTCTAGTGTGTGCCATATAAATTCATCAAGTTTTTTGTCATTCTTATAACCTTGTTACCCAAATCTTCCATTTTTGTGTGCTGCATGGAAATTTCATAAAATTCCCAAAAGACCTAGGTTTATTGTAGTAGCTTGTAATACTATGCTGGCTGACCTTTCTAAGTGGCTAAATAATTGCTTTAAAACCTTGCTTCCTTCTACTGATTAACTTGGGATAAGCTTACTCAAGGATTCAGATTTTATTTGTAAATTGTAGTTGGACTATAGATGATTTCATTGGTATTATACAGGTAGTAAAGTTTTTCAATGCTTCTCGTCTAATAGAAGAAAAAACTCAACCTTGAAACCTTTGACTGCATACCACTATAAACCAATTAACTTAATTATCTTGTTACTTTATAAAGGTTACTCACTGAAGAAAATCATGAAAAAAGTTCGAACTAGTTTAGACTCTTATGGTTGTCGTTGGTATTTTAGCTTTTGTGATGTTCAAGATGATTAATAATAGAATAAAAAAAAGTGTGCAATTAAGGAGCCGCTATGTTCTTAGTATTTTGTATCTCGTGTATGTCTTGGTAACTCTTGTTGATGCAATATGGTTCCTGTTTTTTATTTTATTTAATTTATTTCATTTCTTGTTGATTGTCATTTGCTGCTTAGTTGGAACTTGGCACTAGTTCTACCCAAGAGAATCCAAATCCTTTTTAAACCCAGATTGCAAGTTATGCTTGCGTGCTAATGACACATAATTAGTCTTGGTGGGTTAAGATCTTTTGTCTTTTGAATTCTGTATATTGTTTTGATATGGATCCTTTGACTTATTTTGTTGCATGTTTTCTTTTCTAAGCTTCACCTTCTGACATCACTAGCTCATGAAAATAAATTTGGGAATTTGCAAATATTCCAATCTCACAAATAGTCATATATGATATTTGTTCTATGATAATGTTCATGCTTGGGAGCAGTAAAATTCCAAATTCATATGGTTTGTGCTTCTACTTTTCAACATATCACTATGTAAATGAAAACAACATGAATTTAATGATACAATCTATTGTCTTAACCAATGATTTTTTCCATTTTCATGGATTTATGTACCTAGGTAGTAGGCACTAGCTTGAGTGTTTCTTTGGATTCTTTAAGAGCAAGGTGTTTTCCTGTTTACAGAGAAGATCAAAGAGATTTTTAGAACTTCAAAAGCTACGTGTAAAGGAGCAGGAATATGAGCCCTTAACTGCAATTCAACTTCTTAAGGGGACAGCTTCTGCGAAATTTGTGGAAAGTGCTGAAGCTCATTTTCGTCTCAATCTCGATCCTAAATACACAGACCAACAACTACGAGCTACGGTGCGAATGCAATTTGGCTCCGTAGTGATTTGAAGCTTTCATATGCAATGCAAGTTTTTTGTGGGAGTAAATAAGCTTTAGCATTGCTCCCTATCGTCTTTGCAAGGTTGTGCACATTTTAGGTATGATATTGTCTTGGCAAAGATAGTCTTAAAATGGGATTTCATTTTAATGTAAGATTTCACAATATCGTTCAATAGTCAACTACGACTTCAAGTTTGATTGCCCTTTTATGATGATTTATCGAACGTTTCTTTGTTATTTATTCATTTTGGGAGTTATGTCCTTCTGAGATTCTCTTATATCTTGTTATTTAGTTTTCTTCGATAAAAACAGGTGGTGTCAATTTTGCTTGTGCAACTATAACATCGAAATGATTCACCCAAGTGTTAGCATGTGCTACCCACTAACTTGACATTGAAATATGCATTCGTTGTTTTGGATAAGCAAACAATTCGCTCATCATGGTAAACTAAAATGTTTGGGCTTTGGTTGCAGGTTTCATTGCCAAAGGGTACTGGTCAGGTGGTGAAAGTGGCTGTTCTGACCCAAGGTTCTTATACTTACCAAAAGTAAATGGAAATTGCAAATAGACATATATTTGCTTTTGGAGAGACTTTAAAATTGATACATAGAAACTTAAAGCATGCATACGAAGTATTTTCTATCGCGTGGGAGCCCTTTGCAAGAGAAAGAGCTATACTAAAAGCAAGTTTTCTAGGGCTAGTTCAAATTGATAGTTCAAATCGGCCGATTCATTGATTTGAATAAAAAAGAAATGGCTCGAACTTTATAGCCTTACATTATAGCGAAAACAAGTGCTAGTTTATTGTTTAGAGTGCAATTATAGCTCTTTAAAATCAATCAAGTCTTCTCTCCTAATTGTGGATTTCTTGATCATACAGAGATGTCTATTCAGTGGCTTCAATGCTCAATGCTACCAGTTATAAAGAGATGAAATTTGTAAAGCTCTCGAAAACTGTTTTGAAACACAGTATTAGGCAGCAGGTACTTGTGACTTGACCAATGGTAGCAAGACACCTAGTAATCGATTGAAGATCTCTTGAAATATAGCTAGAAACATTATTGTAGGTAGACATGTCATTGGCCACACTTATACACGTGGCTCTAATTTGGGCCCTCTTAACACTACAAATAGGCCATCAAATATAGGCCCTTAGACACTAGGATAATCCACATGGATCAAATGTAGGAGACCTTTGCCACCTGCGCATTGATTCAATGAAGGTTGTATTTGAATCAAATCATTTTTTTTTGCATGGGCCTGATCAGATATAGGAGGGTTTGTGCATTGATTTTGTGAAGATTATATCCGAAACAAGTCAAATTTTGAACTAATTTTTTGCCTTGATCTTTTTTTCTATTCTGAACTAGACCGGTTTGTATGTGATTGCATAGGGTTCTTGATGAATGAGTTTCTACCAATGGTAACTCGTCAATTAACACATCCCTTGTATTGTCAAGGGAACACATCTTTGATCCTTGTAAGAGATTAATGATTAAGTTGTAAGTGGCCAAGCTTTGAATAGGCAAGGATATGTTTCCTTGATCTCATAATACATAGGGCTTTGATATAATAATCAGCCTGTCTAGTAAAATCAACTATATAATAAGGAAGAGCAGAAAACATAAGTGTGCTTTGGAAAGTGTGAGAATTGGCAACTTCAACGCGCAAAGGAACATGAGCTGGAATAGGAGTGGCATGAATATGATACACCGTGTGCCAAGTAAAGAATCTGTATTGCCAGTGTCAACAAGAACGGTAAATCCTGTACCAGTAGAAGATGAAGTTGACCGTGTTTTCCAATCCAAGTAAGATATGCACAGTGAGCGAGACATCTGGCGATATCAGGAAAATCAAGAAGAATGGGAGCTTCTTTAATATAAATCTTAGACTTGGGATCCTCAAAATCATCAGCTGAATGAAAGTGAACAACAGTTGGATGAGAAGATGGTTGTGTGCAATTTATGGAAAAAGTGTTTTTACACTCAAACTAGACATTTCTGGTTCGGATTTCATGCATCTCTTCATTAGACCAATGACGAAAAACAATAGGACAAGGTGAAGAGAATAACGAGGAGTATACTGGGTAATAATAGAAGAAAGCTGTAGTAGGAAATGAATGAGATGGAGTAAGAGACAAACGTGGGCGGGGTGGCAACTGGCAAAATACTGCCGAGTAGCATGATTATCCAAACGGGCATCCAAATAGGCAGTGACGTCCTTAGTGTTAGATGAGGCCCATGTGGTCGGCATGATAGCAAAAAGAACAAGCACGTGCAGCAAACAATGAAATCGTAAAAACAAATTCAGAAAGTAGGTGCTGTAAAAACCAGTAATGTTGAAATGAATGCAAAAAATACCTGGAAAGTTGTTGCCAAAAGTTGCGGTGGAACAGCCAATGATAGGCGTTGGAAATCATAGAAAAAATACCTCAAAAAGTGGCGTTGGGACAGCCACAAATTCACAAATGGGCACTGAAAACAGCCATGGGAACTCTGGAAACTCCTCAGAAAATGGGCTTTTTTGGGCAGGTACAGCATTAAAGAATATTAGGAAAAAAAAATAGTGGTACCGCCCTGGTACCGCGTTCTACAGGGCGGCACCATAATGGCGGTACCACCATTATGGTACCGGCGGTACCACAGGGTACTATGCCTTGTTTGTACCATCAGTATATTAAATATATTTCCTTATTTTTGTTTCATAAGCATATGGGATTCTTTTCTTGAAAAAGCTTCATAATGCTCGTGGGATTACACAAGAATGGAGTTGGAACTCATCAAAAGGTAAAGTATGCATAAAGATCGCAGAGAGTGCCTGCCTAATTTTTATGGTTGAATTTGTATTGCTCACATGCATAATATAGTAAGTGCTTGTTTCTAAGCCTTTATGTTTTTTTGATTGAGTGTAGGAGAGAAACAGGCAGAGGCCAAATCGGCTGGTGCAGACGTGGTTGGTGCCGAGGATTTAATTGAACAAATTGCTGGAGGATTTATGGAATTTGACAAGCTTATTGCCACCCCAGACATGATGCCAAAGGTGAGGATGTTTCTCTCCTTTTAATTCTAAATGATGAATTTTAAGCTTGTACAGCCCTAACATAAACTTTCAACAAAGTTTCATTAACTTTTCTTTCAATTTTTTGAAATATAGGTTTTGGTCTGGAAAGAAAAGGCTTGTCACAATTTTTAGAAGGTTGGGGCCCTTTTCGGCAATTTGGTTTCACATTTAGACTTGTGCAATCATAGTCAATTATGGTAGTAAATCTCAATTCGACATTTCATACTACAAAGCATATAGCAAGCATGCTGTGTCATTCTCTAAGATAGTTGCCAAGAATTTGGGGTGGGGTATCAACAGAAATTGTAAGTACCATGAATTACCACTTTTGTTTATACACTTTAGAAATCACTCGTGAGACTCTTTGAACTTTGAAAAGCTACTCATTTTGTCCTCTTGAACTAAACATTGAGAAATGAGATGTATAAAACTTCTTGTAAGAAATATTTACGTGTAGTATGGGACAAAGCATGAGTACTTGTTAGGAACAACGTAACCACCAGGAAGGCTGTTCACGTTGCGTGCATGGGTTACTGATGCACGAGGAGTCCTAGTCCACTACTGAAGGACTGCATGGCCCCCTACTGTCATGCATGTCTGCATGGGCATTATTGGCCCTCATACCTACTGCATGGTGTGCATGCATGCCACTGACTGACACTGTCCTCTACCTCTGGCGGTTAGGTGCACCTAGAAGTACTGTTAGGTTGGTACTGTTATGGTCTCGTAACACTCCCTTCTCCTTAAGAGTTGTCTTGGTCCTCTAAGACAAAATCTGGATATGACTGTCGAATTATATTGCTCTTCTCCCAAGTGGCATTCTCAACTGGCTGATCCTTTTACTTAATTAAATATTCTTGATATAGGGTATGACGTGTCTGCGTCTCCCTAGAATTAAGAATGCTTTTTGGCTCATGTGGAAGCTGCTGAGAATCCACAGGGGGAACTAGAATGCTGTCCCTTACTAGATTATCTGATCTAGTTAAAGCCCTTTGTAACTGACTAACATGAAATACTAGATGGACTTTAGTACTGTTCGGGAGTTCTAGCTCATAGGAAACTTTGCCTATTCTCCTAATAATGGTAAACGGACCACAATACCTAGGAGACAACTTAGCACAAACTCCTATTTTAAGGGTTCTGACTCGAAGAAAGACTTTTTCACCAAGGAAGAACTGAATATCCCGTCTATGTGGATCTGCATAATGCTACGCTTATCCACCAGAATTCCTAAGGGTTGTAGTGACCCCCGTCTGCCCTAAGACGGTTTGCTTTACTATCTTCACACTTCTGGCAACTAGTCACACACTGGTGGACGTCCTCTCTAATACTAGGCTAGAAGAAATGCCTCCAAAGAAGCTCATAAATTTTTTGAATGCCTGCGTACCCTGAACTAGGATTGGCACTTGAAATCGTCTAAATTAGGGACATATACTCTGTTTTTGTAGAGTATATACTGATGAAATACTATTTCCATTTGAATCCTTGTGAACATTGTCTCTTAATTACTGTTGGTATACTTGGGTAGTTTTACAGACTTCGAATCCTCAACGTTATCAGACGTATGCTTGGACTCTTCATCCTCAACAAAAGTTGTCGTATACTTGGATGAATTGGCTTAGAAATCTATAAATCTCTGCTCTAGACTTTATTTTAGATTGTGGAGAAATGAGGATCCTATTGACATTTCTCCTTCAAGTATTCTAATAACTGCTGCTGGAAACTGATTTCTAGGTATTGTATTTTTGGTTTATATTTGATAAAACATGTCGGTCTATCAACCCTAGTCTTTAATTGAAAACTGAGTTAAGCGCTAAATGGGTATTGTATTTTTGGCCAACCACCAAGCTCGGCTACTACTGTGACTCTCACAATTAGCGCTAATCTTACACTAAAAACTGAGTAAAGCGCTAAATGCTTTTCCATCTCAAGGGTATAAACAGATGGAAAAGGAGTTTCTACTGACTAATCTCCTTTCCCTTCCCCTTAAAAAGATTTGTCATCCCTAGCAAATCTTTAGACTGGCAGCTCTAACCATGAGAGTCTAAACTATATCTGATATTTGAAAAGATTCACATGAACAAGAATATTCAATCTTTTGTGCCCATTGGTACTTCAAATAAATCGGCATCCCATACCACCGACTTACCTTTCAGAACTAATAAACATGCAACGATACCATCGATCTATCCGATAGCGTTATCATAGTAATGACTAGTCTTATCATTTGAGTGCATGTTAATCCCATCTAGAGAGGTGACATGACTCTGTTGGAATGTTAGTTTGACCAAAAGGTCGAGAGTTGTGTAACCATGGTCATTTATTATATTAGGCCTACTAGACTTAGAGTTGGCTCTTTGTGTGAATGAATAGTTAAGATCCTGGATCCTTAGGCTTCTATTTCTCACATGGTATCAGAGCCTTTAGGTGATCAGATTGCTTGCAGGAGGGCACCCAATAGGAAGCTATCTTCTTCCCCTTTTGGTAGCAGAAAATCATCAAGCTGCTGATTTTTGCAGGAGAAGAATCTGTTCATCTTCTTATAACTTTTTTGCAGGAAATTGTAGGGCACCTTCACCTATTTGAGAGCTAGCAGTAGGGCATGCTCAAACCAATTGCATGTGATTTTGACCCAATTACATGCTGAAAATTTCAGATTTGCTTCTTTGTAGGAGGGCGCCCATCTACAAATGAAGATACATGTGTTATGGACACATTTCTTGCTGAAATTTCTCTGTTGGTGAGCTTGGAGTAGGGCGCTACCATCAGCTCTATATGCACATAGTGTGCACTCCACAAATTTCTGGTTTTGGTTTTGGCTTCATTTGAAGTCTACCTATTTGTGAGCATTCTGTTTTTTGTGCAGAAATTGGCCACCTATTTCATTACTTGTTGAGCAAATTGCATGTGGAGTATTGCAATCTATTGTGCTCATGATTTCAGCTTAAAGGTTGCTACCCTCTAAGTAAATTTTGTCTTGGAAAGTCTATTTCCTATTTACTACAAGCTGATTTTTATGTTATGGTTAAAGAATCGGAGTCTATTGGTTCTTTATTTAATGAAGATAGGCTGGATGGCACAAACTATTCCTTGTGGTGCTACATGATAAAGAACCTTCTAATTGCTAAAGGTTTGTGAGAAGTAGTTAATGGTGACGAAGAGAGGCCGCCTACCTTGGCACCTATTACACCATCTAGAACAACTACTCCATCATCTACGGAGGTGTCTTCCGATGAGCTAAAGAAGTGGGATCGATGACATGCACAAGCACATTTTGTCATTGCATTATTAGTGAAGAGATCTATCCTTCCTCATATTAGATCATGCAAGACTTCCAAAAGTGCTCGGGAGACTCTTGCCAAGATGTTTCAAGTAAAGAATACGACAAAAGTGGTATATCTTCGAAATCAACTTTCTATCTTGAAGATGCAAGAAGGTGATTTGCTTACTATGAAGATCAAGGATCTTCGAGAGGAGCTTCTTAGTATCGATGACGTGATGGAGGACTCACAATTTGTATCTATTACTCTCAACTCTTTTCCTAATTCTTACCTTCCATTTGTGTCATCATTGAGCATTTCTCTTAGGGGACAACAAATCTCCTTCGACGAACTTGGTGGCTTACTTCTTCAAGAAGAGCAAACAAGGATCAACTTTGGTGAACAAGAAGATCAAGCTTTCTTTGCAAAAGGCAAAGGCAAAGGCAAGTGGAAAGGGAAGCCTTCTTTCAACATTTCCAAAGGTGATAAAAAATCTAAGAAAGCTTAAGAGAAGAAGGGTAAGTGCCACTATTGCAAGAAGTTTGGGCATCACATCAAAGAATGTAGGAAGAGGCTTGCAAAGGAAAAAGAGAAAGGTAACGATACAAGTACCGCAATCATTACTTTGGAACAACAATTTGAAAAGGAGGATAATCTTTTCAATAATGATTATGCTTTTGTCAATAATAATGTCATCTCTCCTCAAGATGAGATTTCTACCACTTCAAATCTTGCTGGTTTTTCAGCAAAAAACAGCTCATCTTCAGCTTCAAAAGTTGATGTTTTTTCATCTATTGATTGGGTGATGGATAGCGGTGCCACAGGCCATATGGCTTATCACAAAGAAGTCTTCACAAAGCTTGTAAAAGTGCATGATGGAAGCAAAGTTCAAGGTGTTGATAACACCTCTTATCCTATTGAAGGTATTGGAGTGATCCCCATTATCTTATCCAATGGTGAGGAAAAGTACATTCGTAATGTACTTTATGTTCCAAAAATAAAAAAGAATCTCATTTCGGTCTCTACAATTATGAACCAAGGATTGGTTGTGGAATTCAAAGAAGACAAATGTCTTATCAAAGACCCAAAGAGATCTCTTATGATCATTGCTTCGGGAACATTACGTGGTGGATTGTTTCTTATGGATACCTATGAGCGAAGAGATCCATAAATCATAATATGGATGGATAGACTAGGATTTGAACCAGGATCTCCCTCATACTGAATGGGATGCTCTACCACTGAGTTATTCGCCCTGTTTGATAGTTCTCTCTAGAGTGTGGATTGATATTCCAACACCCCCCCTCAAGCCACACTTGGTTGGGGTCCTAGCTGTCACCTGCCCCACAACTTGGGCCACCTAACCATGGCTTCGACACCATGAACTGTTAGGTCTAACTTGGCTCTGATATCATGTTAGAAATCCATAAATCATAATATGGATGGACAGACTAGGATTCGAACCCAGGACCTCCCTCATAGTTCTCTCTAGAGCAAGGTTACACCCTGATTCGAACCGGCCGATTCGAATTGATTCTTTCCGGTTCGAACTGGCAGGCCAGGTTTGAATCGGCAAACGGTTCGAACCGAATTTTTTATTTTCAAAACATTTTTTTTGAGTTTTTGTGATTTTATTTTTATTTTTTAAATCCGGTTCGAACCGGGTCCGAATGGTTTGAACGGTTCGAACCTCGGTTCGATGCAATCTTGCTCAAGAGTGTGGATTGATATTCCAACAATGCTAGGTTTGGACATCTCAACTTTGCTAGCTTGAAGATGTTTATGGTTGAAGACATTCCTAATATTGAGCATCCTGAAGGACATATATACGAAGGGTGCATACTTGGAAAATTTCAAAGGCAAGCTTTTCCAATTGATGGAACTATTCGAGTTGATGGCAAATTTGATTTGGTTCATAGTGATGTACGTGGTCCAATGAGGCCGAATCCATTGGAAGGTGTAAATACTTTGTTACTTTTATTGATGACCGTTCAAGATTTACATGGATTTATCCTATGAAGGCAAAATATGAAGTTTTTCAACGATTTAAGGATTTTCTAGCAATGATAGATAATCAATTTGGGCACTCTTTGAAGATCTTACGTACCGACCAAGGAGGGGAATATGTAAAGAATACGTTTGGTACTTATCTTCAAAGCAAAGGTATCCATCATCAAATGAGAACTCCTTACACACCTCAACAAAATGGTGTTGCCGAAAGAAAGAATCGCACTATTATGGAGATGGCTCGATGCATGCTCAAGGCAAAGGGCCTACCTCACAAGTTTTGGGCTGAAGCGGTTATAATGGCGGCATACATTAGTAATCGGTGTCCTACTAAAGCCTTGAAGGTATTAACTCCTTATGAAGTTTGGTATGGTAAGAAGCTTACCGTTTGTCACTTTCGCATCTTTGGTTGCACGACTTATGCTTTCATTTCCGATAAGCTAAGAACCAAGCTTGATGATAAAGGAGTCAAATGCATATTTGTTGGCTATAGTAGTGAAAGCAAGGGCTAGAGGTTGTTCAATATGGATACTAATAAAATCATAGTGAGTTGTGATGTTCATTTTGATGAAAAGACCTCCTATGATGTTGTGCTCACTCATTCATGAAAGGAGACTTCTCCCATGATGCATATGTTAAAATATTTCCAGATTTGGTTTTGCCATCTAATCATGAAGAAGAGGGACTGCCATCTACTTCTAGTGGACAGCCCACTACTTTTTCCATTTTGCGGCTCATAGTTCATCAAAAAGAACCTATTTATGGTGAAGAGCAACCTGTTGAAGACATTGGACAGCAAGGTCCAAGTTTGGAAAACATTGGACAACAAGGTCCAAGTTCAGAACATTTTGGAAAGCAAAGTGTTGACAAAGGTAAGGCTGTTGGACAGCCCAAACCAGTCCCTAAATGGTTGTTGCAGACTTTGCAGGACAACAAAGTGGATCATTTCTATGAAGGGAAGACTCGTGCCTCTACTAAATTAGTAGAATTTGTTGATTTTTCTGATTTCGCTCTTATTTCTATCGAGGATGGTGCAGTAGAACCTGTTTTTTATGAGCAGGCCAAAGGAGTAAAATGTTGGGAGGATGCGATGCAAGAGTACAACACTCACTCATGAAGAACCACACTTGGGTTCTTGTTGATCTTCCACATGGGGCTGGAATCTTCATCTCTCAACAACGATACATTGAGTAGATGTTGAAACAATCTTCTTTTTTCAAGTCGTCGCAAGTTGATGCATATGATGGATGCATTAGTGAAAAGTTTCATACGAAACCTTTTCAATTTAGCAAAAGCTGAAAAATTTGAGCACTCTTTGGAACCTTTTTGTACTAATCGAGGAGGGAGTCAACATGTGTCAATTAGTACTTTTGTTCAAAGTGTTAAGAGGGAGCATTTGTTTGGAGAGAATTTTTCATTACTTGAAGAATCTTCTATGTCATCCCATGCCTCTTCAAGGGACAGCTTTGATGACGCCATCGTTGATGCATCTCTTGATAGTCTACCAAATTCTTATGATGAAGACGTTGGACAGCAAGTTCAGTCATCTTCTTTTGGTCATTTTCAGCCCATTTTACATCGTGAGCAGTCCATTATGCTTCGGGAACGGCCTGCGGAAGATTATGGACAACATAGTCCATGTTGGGAACACTTTGGGCAGCAAAGTGTTGAACAACCCATAACAGTTCCTTGTCGGCTATTGGAGACTTTGCAAGACAACAAAGAAATGTCTTACTACGAAGGAAAGGCACATGCCTCTTTAAAATCAGTACCTCTTGCTGATTTTTTTGGTTTTACACTTACTCTTCATCATGATGTTGGTACATTGCCTATTCTATGTGAGCAAGTCATTGATGGTAAGGTTTGGGAGGATGTGATGCCAAAAGAGTTTGGTACTCTTTTTTATTGTCCTTATGGTAAGAAGTTTTTTCGAATGATGTGGGAGCCTATGATGGATTACAAGTCCATGTTTTGACTTATTGCTGAGTTTATGTTGGTCCCCTACTTCGGATGAAGCATGCAAATCCTCACCCTTCGACTTGATGCTTCATTATTACGCATTCTTTTCCTTTTATACGTTGGACATGATTGGGGATGAGATTTTGACTACTTCGGTGCGAAGTTTATTTGGCGACATTAAGTTCCGACAGCAAGTTGCATTTTTCTCTTTCGAGAAGTTACTTCATGTTCTGTTATGCATTTCCATTTAAGGAGGGTGTTGGAATGTAAATGGAATTTGCTTACGTTACCATAGGTTACTTTGACCCAAAAGGTCGAGAGTTGTGTAACCCTGGTCATTTATTATATTAGGCCTACTAAACCTAGAGCTAGCTAAGTTAGTATGAAATTAACTTGGTAGGAACTCGTGGGTCCACTAGGCCTGATGGTGACATTAAGTACCCCAACTTGACGTATTGGAGGCACCTTATTCTTTCTATGTGACTTATAGAAAGTTAGATAGTCAATAGTCAAGTAGTTGGATAGCCAATAGTAATGAAGTTAGATAGTCATCTTGGACTATCTATATGTGTGCATTCCATTTGTATGAGATACTTCTGTAAGCAACACATTCTCCTTGGCTGTCCACGAGTTTCTACAAGAGGGTTTCTAGCCATCTCTCTCTTTCTTTTGAGAATGCTTTGTGTGATTGAATAGAAGCCTAAGGATCCAGGATCTTAACTATTCAATCACACAATCCAGGCCTCTTCCTACATTCTTTGATGTGATGCCCATTTTCTTGCAATAGTGGCACTTACCCTTTTTCTCGGAGCCTTGATCTTGAGCTTTCTTAGATTTTTGATCATCTTTGGAAGTGTTGAAAGAAGGCTTCCCTTTCCACTTGCCTTTGCCTTTGCCTTTTGCAAAGAAAGCTTGATCTTCTTGTTCACCAAAGTTGATCCTTGTGTGCTCTTCTTGAAGAAGTAAGTCAACAAGTTCGTCGAAGGAGATTTGCTATCCCCTAAGAGAAATGCTCAATGATGACACAAATGGAAGGTAAGAACTAGGAAGAGAGTTGAGAGTAATAGATACAAATTGTGAGTTCTCAACATGCCATTTTTAGGGTATAACTCGAGCGGAGAGGTTTGCCAGTTTTGTATCTTAGGGAGGTCGAGACCGATGTAGTCTTAGGGAGGTCGAGACCGATACATCGACTGTCAAATGGTACCACTCGAAAGAGAGCTCTTCCTCTGCCGAATCTTCTCCAGACTACGTCACCGTTCGAACTTGAAACTATGTACAGTTACTGCTCATTGTCGTGTCGGTTAACTGTACATTTCTTACTAAACTAGCTAGCCTTTTCTTGTAACGATACATTGTGCCTAACTTAATTAACCACGATCTATCTTGTGTATATATACAGCACTTGTGCTGTCACTATAGAAGCTGACAACAAGTTTATTGTAGGAACAAGTAACAAGGAAGAGCTTATCTTCATGGAATATGAAGACAGTCGCCCTCTATTCGAACAAGCAACAGTCCTAGAAGAAGAAAACTTCGAAGGACAAGAAGACAAAATGTTATGTACTTATAATCCTGCCTCAGTATGAACACGTCAGACTTGTAAATTGTAAATTTGTAAATATTAAATGGATCACATTGGCTTGTGGTGTTTTGTAAAAATGTAAATAGCAGGTATTTGGTAACTTGTCCTCCTACTTATATATGGTATAGGGTACTAGGTATGTTCTAGTGATACTACACATGATTCTCAGAGGATCGATGCAATTTCTGCCAAAGTTGCCGGCATGGAGCAGATGTTAAAGCAGATCTTAGAACAATTGAAGCCTGGCCATGCACCTGAAAGAGTTAGTGCAACAGGGAATTTGGGTGGTGAGCTTGGTTCAACTGAAAGAGATATCGATCTTGGCAGGAAGTGCAAGTTGATGTCCATTAAGGACTTGAAACCTCCAAGGTTTACAAGTGCAGCAGCGGTAAGAACCATAGATGCGGTGGAAAACTGGCTACAGAAATGGAAAAAGGCCTTTGGAATGTATAAAATTACCGATGAGTCAGAGATGATTGCTGAAGCTACCTATCGGTTACAGAAATTGGCACAACGATGGTGGAGAAAGGGTTGACCTTTTATTGGATTCCTGGGAGGCATTTCGACAGATGTTTGTGCAAATTTGGGTGCCTCTAGATGAAAAAAATCGGGCCATGCAACAGTGGACAACTCTCAAGCAAGGCAATTGGTCGGTTTAAGAATATGCTGATCGGTATAGAGAGGCATTGCTGAGAATTCCTGAGGATGTGCCTATGTATTTATAGGTGTTTTATTTCATCGAAAGACTCAGGGAGAGTTTGCGGCCTTTTGTGCGAAAGGAGCAAACACACACTGTATAGAATGCCATTCAGATGGCTCTTATTATGAAGATGCGAAGAAGTCCCATGAACCTGCTGCAAGAACCTCAAATGGTCAAGGCCAAGGGGGCCAAATGCCTTGGGATAAGCGCAAATTCGAGAAGTTCAAAGGCCAATGGCAAGGGCAAGGACAAGGGCAAGCTCCAGGTGGCCAAAAGGGTAAAGGGGTTGGTGCTCCAAAAGGCAAAGGGTTGTATGGGCGGCCTAATGCCTAAGGGGTTCAACGCTCTATGTTGTCGCCACGGACCAAGAGAGAGCAAAAAGAGAGAATTTATGCTTTGGATGCTTGGGACAACATCGGTGTAAGGAATGTCCACGAAACCAGATGAGAACCACCTATAGTCTTCAAGTAGAGCAACAACAGCAACCAATGGAAGTGGAAGAGATCTTGCAAGAGGCTAATCTTGATGTTCCTCGTTTGATGAATGTTTATGTGGTGCGGAAGGTGGACACGACTCCTCCAGTGACGCTATCGAAAGTAGCGCAACATGGGTATCAATTTCCTGACACGTCATTGATAGTCATGCGTGGACAACTTTGTGGTAGAAGTATTTTAGTTCTATTTGACACTGGGTCCTCGCATAATGTCATAAACTCAACTCTTGTTAAGAAGTTAAAAGTGAGCACACAACCGTCCAAGTACCAGTACACAGTCGAGATGGCTGATGGATGCCCATCCAGAGGGAAGATGGGAGAGTGTATCTATGGACTTTATTACACACTTGCCTCGTACGCAGCTTCAACATGATGCCATAATGGTTGTGGTTGACAGACTCACAAAAATGGCTCATTTCATTCCAACCCATCATAAGATAGGTGCACCTGGATAGCTGATCTATTCATACAACATGTATTTATACTTCATGGGTTATCATCATCCATAGTGTTTGATAGAGATCTGCGCTTTACGGGTCATTTTTGGACTGCTGTAAGATAAGCTGGTGGTGTGGTTGACAATGAGTAGTACTAATCACCCCGAAACGGATGGTTAAACAGAGAGAGTTAACCAAACCATGGAGGACATGCTTAGGGCGTATGTAAGTGTTAAGCAAACGCAATGGGAGAAATATTGCCATTGTTGGAGTTTGCTTACAATGATAAAACGAATGCTTCAACTAAAATGAGTCCTTTCGAGTTGAATTATGGTTTTAGGCCAGCTAGTCCAATTACGGTCGAGATACCTCATAGAGTGCCTAGTGCTATTGACTTTCTAACTCACATGGTACAGATGCTTGGGTTAGCCAAGAAAAATGTGAAATAGGTGATGGATCCTGCAAAGACATTTGCTGATCGGGATTGCACACCAAGAGAGTTCGAGGAAGGAGACATGGTGTTTCTCCTGATTCCGAAGGACTCAACTTCTCTTAGGACAGGGAAGTGTTACAGGTTATCTCTGCGTTATTGTGGACCCTGGAAAATAGTTAAAAAGCTTAATGATGTTGCTTATAAACTAGCATTGCCTCAGGATTGTAAAGTTCATCCTGTTTTTCATGTTTCACGCTTAAAGAGGGTTTTACATGAGTTGTATTGTTTCAGCATGGAGAGGTGATGCGCGGACCAGACATAGTATTGCACTGGAGAGAGACGGCTTAGAAACCGTCTGATCCGTGAGTACTTGGTTGCGTGGCACGGTAGACCTCTCACTGATGCTACCTGGGAGCCCGCGCACGCTTTGCATGCACAATACCCTTCTTTTACCATCGCGGACGATGTTCCTTGAGGAGGGAAGGAATGTTATGTACTTATATTCCTGCCGCAGTGTGAACACGTCAGACTTGTAAATTGTAAATTTGTAAATATTAAATGGCTCAAACCGGCCTGTGATGTTTTGTAAAAATGTAAATAGCAAGTTTTTGGTAACTTGTTGTCCTACTTATATTTGGTATAGGGTACTGGGTCTTAATTTAGAGGCTGCTGGACTGACCTCCTAAAAAGTAGGGGAGTTGACCGGTCAACGGGACATGTGTCATATGCTCATTGGGACACTTGGTCCAGTGCAGCGTTGTCTACTGTTTCATGGGTTCACCGTTTCTCCTTCACTCCATTTCATCCTCTGTACACCGCACCACTCTTTCTGATTGTTCATATCTCTCACTCTCTGTCGGTCATCTCCCCATCACACATATTTTCTCTTCGACCCCTACAGTGAAACCCACCTACCGCTACACTTCACATAACACACCACTGTACAGAGAAGCCCTCTCTGATCTCCTCACCTATTTCCCACATGAGCATACTTTAGAGGAGCAGTCCCTCTTTCTTGTCCACACCATCCACACTACAGCTTTCCTTGCCTTTCCATCCCCACGACCTAAACACCAGCGACGTCATAGACCCCATAACCTCTGGTATGATCAGGAATGCATCCACCTCCATCAGATACTCATATATGCTTGCTCCCATCTTCCTCATATGACCAAAGCCATATCTCGTGTCTACCGTAGAACCACCAGGAAAAAGAAAATTGCATACGAGATTGGCCAGGGTAAGAAAATGATGGATCTCCTCTTCAGTTCCTCCTCAGGTTCATTCTGGAAGAAGTTACTTCCACAGTCACCTCCACCACGGATCACAGACCTCAGCATTTGGGTCGCATATGCCACATCATTGTACACCATCTCAGATAACCCTCCTCTTCCCCTTCTCCTCCCACCTCTTGTCCCACGGATACTTCTGCCATATTCATTAACGACCTTATAGAGAAGGCCATCACACGACTCCATTCCCATAAAGCCAAAGACATTGATGAGCTAGAGGCTGAACTTCTAAAGTATGCTATGCCATTCTCTCACCCTTCCTCTCCATTCTATTCAATCGAGCTGTCACCTCTGATTTTCCCTCTCCATGGTCCACAAACCTCATTCACCCTATCCATCGGGGCGGGGACCCCATGACAGTTGACAACTACCGCACCATTATGATCTGCCACCTCTTCGCCAAAGTCTATGGTTCTATCTTACAGTCAGAAATTAGTACAGAGATGGATGCTAGATCACTCCCTGCCATTGGACAGGCGGGTTTTAGATCGGTATATCCTACATCAGATCATATCTTTATTTTGAGGTCCATCATTGAGGAGGCTAAGGCCAAGAGGGAGCGTGTATACTGCTGCTTTGTGGATTTCCGCAAGGCCTTTGATTTTGTGCCTAGGCATCTATTGATACAGAGACTTCACGATTGGGGCTTTCAAGAGGATAATATACATGCAGAAGTAGCATTGTACAGGCGAGTTATCGGCAGGGTCCGACTATCAGGAGTTATTTCACCGGAGGTGGTTAGTACTTTTGGGGTCAAACAAGGCTGTCCACTCTCCCCTACACTTTTTGGTCTTTACTTTGATGAGCTGGAGCATGTTATACGGAGTGATGGAGGGGAGGGTTGTACATTGGGCGATCTCATTATTGCTATCCTCCTGTATGTCGATGATGTGGTTTTGCTTTCATGGACGAGAGAGGGTTTGCAACGACACTTAGACGCTCTTCTTTCTTTCTGCACACGTTGGGGTTTGTCAGTGAATGTGGCCAAGACGAAGGTTATGGTGGTCAACACCTCTAGGTCTTTCATGATGTGGCAGGAGCTTCTGTGGGATGGTCATCCACTGGAGGTTATTGATTCCTATACATACCTAGGGGTACTATTCTCGGGGCCCACGTTCAGCATGAGGCATTCAACTATTTCCCGGGTACGGAAAGGCTATGCCTCACTGGTAGATTTGGAGAGACTATGCTTCAGCCCACACATCATAGATGCGACCAATAAGTGCCGACTCTTTGACACTATGGTTGTGCCCTCAGCTATGTATGCTTCTGAGACATGGAGTACTGGTCTGACAACTACTGATTGGACATATATCTCCCGGCTCCGGATTTGTTTGCTCTCCCGGATGATACGGGCTAAGCCCTCAGTACCACACCAGATTATATTGGTGGAGTTCGCGCCCCCCCCCCCCCCCCCCCCCCCCCTTCTTCAGATTGAGGCCTTATTCCATATTGTGACATTTATTCAGAGGTTGGATTATCTTCAGGACGGGGGTACACACTATTGCTGTTGCGGCTCTATCTTCATCTCGACGCCTACACTCAGAGGGACACCTCTTCTCATGGTATTCCCAGGCTTGTCGTCTCCTCTCCACATTGGGTATCCAGATCACTGACCTACCTGCGGGCACCCACCAGTACATCTTTTCACTTGGCAGGGTCCATTGGGGACCAAGAGTGAGTTTTATCGTACACACATCATAGTATCTGGTTACTTGCTGAGGAGTATATCACACAGATTGCGGATAGCGATGGGTTAGTTTCGGGCTGGCCATCGAAACCGGCAGATACAGTGGCACCCCACGAGAGGACCGGCTTTGTAGCATGTGTGCGGAAGTCTTCGGTCGAGATCTAAACAAATTCCCTCGGTCGAGATCTGAACGAATGCCTTTGGTTGAGATCGTGATGGAAGTCTTCGGTCAAGGTTGGACTGAAGACACTCGGTTGAGATTTGATAGAAAACACTCGGTTGAGATCATGACAAAAGGGTTCGGTCGAGATCTAAAGGAATGCCCTCGATTGAGATCGTGACGGAAGTCTTCGGTCGAAATTTGACAGAATTCTTCGGGGGGTCTGAAATTCTTCGGTTGAGATGTCAACTAAGTGGCTCGTCGAGATGCTCATGGAAATACTCGGTTGAGATATTCACGAAAAGGCTTGGTCGAGATGTCAGTGAAAGCACTCGGTTGAGATATTCACGGAAAGGCTCGGTCCAGATGTCAATGAAAGCACTCGGTTGAGATCTGATCGAGAAGTGTCGGTTGAGATTGAAACTCAGGACTTGGTCGAGATATTTCTGGTAGTGACTCGGTCGAGAGTGGTCGTGTGGTTTCAATGGGCAATGAAACAAGGCTCGGTCCAGTCTAGACGTGAGTCGTGGAACTCGGCCAGGTAAGGAGCGTGAAGACTTGGTGGAAAATGGAGCTGTATCTCGATCGAGTCCAGAGTGACGAGCTCTGTGAAGATGTCATGTGTGATACTTCAGAGAGATGGTTTGACAGCACAGATGGGAATAGTTTGATGATTATAAGTGTCTGTGTAGTGGTAGAAATGGCGCCAAATGTTCACAGATTCTAGCAAGAATGTATGAACACGGTTCTTTTTTTATTTTTGGTGTTTACTACTTCTTCTTAGGAGGTTTTCGCTCAAGAAACCGGCTGTTTCTGCTTGTTCCAAAGACTAGTTCTATCTAGTTAGATCCTCTTACTTATAATTGTTTCCAGGCAAGCCATTTTTCAGTTTACCACTTGTATCCCCAACCTGTCAGTGGGATGAAACAGTTTCGTTCACTCCAGCTACATGCATTTACAATCCATGTAACCAATCCTTGCTCAAATTTAGATTAGCGTTCTGAACAAGAGAGCAATCTGCAATTCTGTCTAGTAAATTACTCTAAAAAATCAGGGAACGGTATGGCATCAAGATTAATCTACAGATCAAGCATCAAGAAACAAGAAAAGTAACTACCTAACAGCATACTAGCATCCCAAGAATCAAGAAATACCCATCTCCTGATTCTTGGAATACCCAAGAACAATCAAAGACAGGATTGTTAGTTGATATACAAGGATTGAACCACAATCTCAGCCTATTTAGTTTACCTGGATGTTGAAAATTACATAAACAAGAAGCAAGAAAACTATTCCACATCTACATTCCACATTGCAAAGAAAAAAGACAGGAAATCTACTTAAATCCACAACCACATTAAAAGAAATCAAAGCATGCTCATAGGAATTTCACTCAAGACAATAGCCATGAACAAGGAGCTTCCCAATTGCCAATAAATCGTGGAGGATCTTCCTGATTCATGCAATAGAAATGACAATATAATAAAAGCTCCCTCACAAGAGAGGGGGCCCCTTAAATAAGCAAGAGGGCTGCCCATGTGGAGCCTAAGTGGCAATTCCACTAGTTTAGAAATTACAAGTGAAAATAGCTCTTTCACTAGAGGTCACCATCAAAAGGTAGTTCACTCTAATTTATTTAAGAGGGGCCTACATTTATCTACATTGCCTAGGAACATCACTAGCTCCTACATGGTCGTTCCTTCTCTGGGATTCACCATGGAGGCTCACATAGGAATAACCTATTATCCTAGCTAGTAATCCTCGGCTCTCATGCTTGGCTCTCAGCTTCTCCTACTCTCCTCCTTCTGAGGCCTCCTCGGTCTTGAGTGAGAGATGCTCTGTGTTTTCAGCTTGGCTCGGCATCTGGGAAATTCTCTGGAATCTGCTAACAAATAGCAATGGAGAACTTTCGCCAAGTCTATCTTTGCCCAGGAAACTTTTGCCAGCACTATTTTTAGGTCCTGATTCACCAGATCTAGCCTCTGTCAAGTTTTTGAGATATTTAGTTATATTTTGATAGTGATTATGAAAAATTCTTATCTAGAAGTGTCGATCGCTTGATCCAAGATCTTCCAAAAAATCCGAAATCTAATTATTGTCAAGTGATATAAATTTTACATATCTAACCTGAGTTAGGATTTGTTTGAAAAATCTAGGAGAGGCCGAGATTCCAGATCCCTTAATACATCGGCAGCAGAGACAATCAGCTATTAGGCCATAGCCCAGAGCGCCACGGCAGCAGAGATGACACCGACAGCCTACCCGACGACAGAGGTCCATGGCACATCTAGTGACACCTTCACAGCATACCATCCACCATTTCTTCCATGCTGATGGGCATTATGATATACTATCCCAGGCTGTTGGGACCCTGACTGGGCCAGCCATCTTTATGCAATGTATTTGCAGTTATTGTTTTATAGATGATTGAGCTTTAAGCTCCTATGTGCACACTTGACATGTATCTTTTCTTAGTCCTACGTACCTTAGGGTATTCAAGGACATTAATAAAATCTTTCTTTCTTTCTTTCTTTCTCTCTCTCTCTCTCTCTCTCCCCCCCAAGCCTTCGATAAAGTTTTATTTCTCTAGAAGCCAAAGCATATTTGGCGTATTTCTGTAGGAAATGACCTTTCAAGGAGTTAGTATGCCAATTCATGCTTTTAGTACTTGGAAGTGTGCAGCAAATCGTGTCTAATAGTAATTTCATTTTTTTAACCAGCTCATACTTTTATCCTATTCTTGTAAATTTCTGAAATAACTCTAGGAAGGTAAGGCTCGAATAATGGTTTCAAGAGATTATAAATCAAATTTATGAATTTCTTATTCACATCTGCAAGCGATTTTAGATCTTGAAAAATAAGGATGACATTTGATACAAGAAAGCAAAGTTGAAATGAATATTTTGTTTCCTATCATTTGTATGTGCTGTGAGTTCTTCACATTTAGGCTTCAACTTAACTGGGACATAAAAGTTTGCCCATGCGATCTTGAAAGTTTTATTTTCTGTTTGCAGGTTGCAAAGCTTGGGAGACTATTGGGTCCACGAGGGCTTATGCCGAACCCAAAAGCAGGGACTGTTACGACAAATTTGTCAACTGTATGTTTGCCTCTACCAGATGTACTTTTAAGGTTCTTTGAAGCTTTTTTCGAAAGAATTTGTTTCTGAGAATATAATGAGAAATGGACCAGAAATCAGAAAGTTCTTAGTTGTAAAACATGTCAAGCACTTGTCTTCTGGTCCATCTCTGAGCGTCATTAGCAGGACAAATGGTTGATGCTAATCAATATTCATAGTAATCACGCAGACCAAAATGGAATGCTTGTCATCACACAGCTCAGATTTCATGTTCAATTCTTTATGCTTGATAGTGCATGTCATATGTGCACACTTTTTGTATTTTAGAATCCTACACACATTTGCCACAAAATACTGAATTTCACACACAATTGCCACAAAATATTCCCAGTTCTTTTTCCCAGGCCTGCGATTCTTATGTTGGTCTCTCAACCCCAGTGCCACAATCCGAACAACCCGCCCCCCCCCAAAACAAAAATAAAAAAACAAAGGAAGCAAACGTGTCGCGGATTTTGTTTCCTGGATTGAGACTCCTGTCCCTGGGTTCTATCTGCTGCCTTCATCGGCCCCTGCTCACTCCCTTGTTGCCTTTCTCCTGTCCTCAGTGTGCTATGCTGGCACTCGCCCTGAACATCCGAGACCCTTTTCACATGTCTCTATTGTGCACCAGCTCCTTTGAGTCTTCCATTCTAGCCGTAGGCATCTGAATTCTTCCAGCAACCTTCCCTTTCTCTAATCCCGCATCCACCTGCATCCATCTGCTACATCGACAATTGTAAAAGACATTCCAACAGTAAGTTCACAGGTTCAATGCAACGGTCCTCTGTTAAAGTATTTTGCCCTTATGGCCATTTCGCTCTGAATTAACTTTGGCATTAAAAGGTTTCTGTTTTATTTTAATATTTTTGGCGAAGACGCAATATGTCTTGTCAAATGGCAAATTAATAAAGTGATGCAAAAGTGTAGTTTGTTTTAGATATCTAAACAGAAAGGGAAGTAAAAATTGGGTTCATAAACAGCTCTATGATATTCACTAAGCCGTTCTTGCTAGTAGGGCCAAAGGATGAACAAAATAACGAAAAGAGATTGATTGTTCACAGCCTGTTTGTATTCCTGAATATGCAATGGCAGGAGATTATGCCTTTGAAGCCTCCAGAATTTTTAATGGCAGGGGAATTTTGCCTATGAATAAATGTCTGTAATTTGTGGTTTATGTTTTGCAATCATTTTGGCAAACGGTAGTAATTTGCAGGTATGCTTAAATTTCTGTAGTTTACATATGTTTGGATTTCTCGTCCTTTTTGATAGATGTCAGTTCAGAACCCTTCTCCAGAACATTTGTTTGCCCGAAATGCTAGATATCATTTGAGGCAAAACACCCCTTCCCTCCTCCAAGATGGTAGTTTATCTTTACTGAAATATATCCAGAGGACTTGTGACTGATTTAGAATTGGTCTCTGCAAGCTGTTTATGGTTCAAAATTTGGCAGATCCTTACAGGTTTTGACTATTTTCAAATTATGTCTATCTTTTCTATCCTTTGTTTGTGTTATTCTCAGAAACTTGCTTGCAAGTATTTTTTGGAATGACTTGTTCTTAGTCTGTTTAATGCTGGAAATCTGGGCACCGTTACCCTAGTTTTAACTGCATTTACTAAGGAGCTTCTCTTACAAGAGGGAATATAGATTGATATAGCATGATGATCACTCTTACGCTGTTACTATGTTCCTTTCCTGGCTATGTAGACCATTTTTGCTTTGCAAGAATTTTGGTGTGATTTCTTACATCTTTCACTGTTTAAAAGGTTTGCTCTATAACAGGCAATTGCAGAGTTCAAAGCAGGGAAGGTAGAATATCGTGCAGACAAGAGTGGTATTGTACATGTGCCATTTGGAAAGACCAACTTTTCTGAAGAAGACCTCCTAACAAATCTTGCAGCTATTGCAGTAAGCCTCTTCCAAATGGACATCTTCTTTGTTCAGTTTCCTTCTAAAATGTTGGCAAAGCATTTTTGAAGTGTGATTTCTTTCTTGATTTGTAATACATTTTTTTCCTAGAACTTCATCCTTTTTCAATCACCACAAATTCGGTTACAAAGTTAGTCAAAGGTATCAAGGCATTGTTCTTCTGGCATCTGCTCAGAGTATGTCAATAAGAATTTGAGTACAATACCAAGTTTTTGTATGTGATTACAAGTGGCTATTGTTTGTGATACTGAAAAGAATGAAAATTAGGTACATGCTTCTTGTTCCCTCGTGATGTCATGTTGTCGCATTAAGATATGGTTGGGATCAAAATAGATTGGTTATTATGGTTGTCAAAAGGACGAAGCTGACAGACTAGGGTTTTCCTTCTTGCATGAAGTTATGTTTTTACCTTGAGAAATTTGAGAGACTCATAGCAAGGTGTATCTGCAGTCTCATACATTTTTATTCCAGAACTCTTTCTGTGTGCAACTTGGATTTTTGAGACATAACTCAGCATTCTGGATGTGTACATGTGTAGACCAGTGATGCCGATTTTTCTTTGTATATTGTTTAGTTTTGGTTAAAGCTTTTTGCATTGAAATATCCTAGTTAACACATTTGCCTATAAGTAGATATTGCATGCCAAAGGTTGGGTTAGGAGAATAAAACCCCTGGTCAACCAAGGGACTCCAGGAGATCAGCATTTGAAACAACCCGCGTGGCATTTTTCTAGAGCATAATTGTGGTTAAACATTTGTGTCTATGAGTGATGCAAGAAATATAGAACATTGTGAGCAAGTGGGAATTCAGTAAGTGTGCCTAGCAAATCTCACATTATACCTCTTAGTTGACAACTTGATAGTTGTTACTTGGCAGTGTTTTTGGTTGTTATGTACTGAATGTGCTTGACGATTTGTGCACTCATTTACCTATCTGGACACTACAATCTGCCTGTTTATTATTGCAAAACAAGACTATATTATCAGGGTAGTAAAATACATGGTTCTTGGCTTCTGATGATGTTTTGCCAAGCGAGAAACATAAGGGCTTAGGCAAAACAGGAAGATAGAAAAGGGTTGATCAAGAACATGGATGGACCAAAAGCGTGTAGAAACACTTTTCCACCGTTTGTACATGTTCTAAAGAGCTAGGTGCTAATAATTCATCTGACAAAGTGCAAATCGCAAATTATCACTATAAGAAATATTGATGGGAAAGTCAAGGTTTGAGAAGTGATGTATTAAAGGTTTTGAGCTAAATATGTTGTGCTCATATCATAATGATGTACAGAAAGATCATCTGAGAGTCTGCTTTAGATGGATATGATTGAAATGGTTGCTTGCCTCCTTATGAGGTGAGCAGGCTAGGAAGTATATATTGACGCTCCTTGCTCCGCGATTTTTGGAGTGTTTTCAGTTTTGGTTCATTATATTGCACAAAACTCATAGGACCTGCAAATCTGAATTTCCATTCGCAATCGGGTATCTGTGTGCAGATTCAATCTACATTTTTGATAAGAAGTTTGAAATCTAGAAGACGACTTTTTATAGTGTTAAGCGTCAACAATATCTCTTATGGTTCGTGGGTGACTGTTCAGAGTCAGTGAATGTTGTCTTCCATTCATGTGCTGCTCTTAGCATCATGCGAAGTGTCATGAAGAATGGGTTTCTGGTGACTACAAAGTTCTTGGTAGCAATTCATATTCCTATCAAGTGACACTTCAAGAGCAAATATCAAGTGTATCAAACCTGGCACTTGAGGCAGTGTGAGTTTTATTTTTGGTGGCCTCCAGAGTGGCCTGGTACTATGAACTCGGTCATAAATTTCGTATCACATTAATACAAGAACTTGGAGTAATCCAAATCAGAAGCTACTGAGTAAATGAAATTACTCCTCTTTATATATCTATCAGTGACTTGTTGGGCAAGTTCGGTCAAGTCCAATCTGCACACCTTCTAGAAGGGCCTATAGCAAAAAGGGCCCTTAAATAATAAAGGGTTCCTAGAGTAAGCAAGTGGATCATGTGCCCTTGGTATGCCCTAATGTATTGTATGTCCATTACACCTGCCTGAATAGTCCATAAGTAGTAAATAGCTTGTTTAACATACTATCTACCATAACTGTTCACTTCTGTTATTTGGTCATCTAGCTCTGTTTCTATCGGTGAGGTTTGTGTTGCAGATGTTTCTGTGTGAGGTGCCAGTGATGGGTTTTTAGTCTCTCAAAAGCCTCTGCTTTGGCTGTATAGTTGGTTGAATCAATTGTTACAGCAAACAGTCCATCATGAGTGTGTCAACGTGAATCTGCGAATACATCTTATTCATAATTCAAGAATTGCATTCTCGTAAAGAATGGTGTCACTGTAAGTTTGATTTGAAGGTTGGCAGGTTGATTCAACTTCACAAGCCACTCTGGAAGGCAAAAGCTCTGACTAGTTTGAAGCATAATGCTGCATAAGTTAGGAGAGTATTCACCCAAACTTCAGGAATCAAGTCAGTCTTTGCCAGTCCGTTGGGAAAGGTTTTGCCTGTTAGTATGTTGATTCATGAGCTGATAAGATGCTATTCTTACAAACATAGGGTCAGCAGTCTTACAATTCAAATATGACAGAAAAACAAGGACTTCATTCTTACCAAGTTTCTTTGTGCATACAGAACTCTGTGGATGCTAACAAGCCTTCTGGAGCAAAGGGGGCGTACTGGAAGACCGCCTACGTATGCACTACCATGGGGCCATCAGTAAAGATTGTCGTCAACCAGCTTCGAGAAATGAAATTGTCATAGCAACCTTCTGTGAGCTGTTGTTTTTAGAGAGCTGTGCTAAGTAGCTGTAGTTATTGGGACAACGGTTTAGGTACTTTTGGTTATAGCTCTTTGAAGAAAAGTTTGAGTAGAACATTTCTAGAATGTGGTGTATTCGATACATCCCATGTACGAAATAATAGAGGTACCAATGAGAATTATCTTACTTTCTTAAACAGAGGGAGATTTAGTATAGGTTACAGCAGCTATCAATGATTCCTTGGAGTCGATATAGAAATGAGAAAGTGCGCCTGTCTCATGAATGTATGTCAATTTCTTGCCAAAACATGTAGCTACATGAAAAGTAGCCATTTAGAATCTCAGCGTTAACATGGGTATCACTTGGAGATGCTGGAGTACAGAATGAGTGGCTCTCTCCTGTAAAGTTAATGTGTTGCGCTAATTACGAAGCTATTTTTCCTCGGAAGGAAATTTGCATTTATGTAAATTATTTACCTCTACCATCTTATTCAAGTATTAAGGTCCAAGTTGCAATTCTCTTGTGCACTTGTGTACAAACGTATGCATATGGATATGCTTTGAAAAACTTCTGAACTGGTAGGTGGCTGGGTCCCTTTAAACATGGCCTGTTAGTTGACAACTCACTACAACTTCTACAGTTCAATTCTTCTCAAGGGCACATGGACGTGCAAGATAAAAAACTAGCGGTGAGTGATAGGACAAGCACTTCAAAGCTTATAGACATCTCTTACCTCAAGGTCTACAGTTTAATTCCTCTCGAGGGCACATGGACACAAGATAAAAAACGTGTAGCTGAGTGACACGAGCACTTCAAAGCTTACAGCTTGTACCAGTTTGAATGTTGCTGATACAATGAATTGAATTGCTGTTTCAGTACCATAGTACCCCATGGTACCGCCATTATGGTACCGCCGGTACCATAATGGTGGTACCGCCCAAAAATCCGCGGTACCAGGGCGGCACCATTTTTTATTTTTATTTATTTATTTTTTTTAAAAAAAAATTAAATTTAAAAAAAAAAAATTAGTGGGCAATATGGGTATTATCAGCTTGAAGCTCTTGACGAGAGCAGTGCATTTATGCAGGTTGCCGGTGCTTTCAGCTACAAAATGTGTTAGAAAACTAAATAATGCACCTCTCAGTTTAGTAGTCACTAGTTAACTGTGAGCTCATATCTGTAAGGCCCCCGTTATAAGGAGAAGCCATTACTGAGCACGGTTGTTAGTATAGGGTCTACTGTGAGACCATGATGGTTATGAGATGGCTAGATTACAGTTTCTATATAGCAGCAAGTCTTGGGGGGTTCGGGGGGCGGTAGCCCCCCGGCGGGGGGTTTGGGGGGCAAAGCGAAAACACACTTTTTGGTGTTTTGCATCCCCTTGGTCCTTTGGCTGTTTGCTCTCGTCAGAACCGACAACCTGCATAAATGCACTGCTCTCGTCAACAGCTTCAAGCTGATACCCATATTGCCCACTTAATTTTATTTTTTTGTAAAAAAAAATATCATATATTATGGTACCACGGATCAGTATGGATCTGCGGTACCGGGATCTGCGGATCCTGGTACCGCTGGATCTATGTTCAGTACACACGCCTTTGAAAACACAATTGTTGAATTTCACACGTGTGGGACAGCCCAAAAGTGTGTTTGATCTCCTAAGATGTGGGTGATTGCACAATAGATCAAGCATAGATTGAATTCCAAGATCTATCTCACAAATCTAAGGCAAGAGCACAATGAAACATGCATATATCACTCTCCAAAGTACATTCACATGTGCTTGAGATGGAAAAAAACGAAGTGCAAAACAGTCTTGCTCTCGGGTAGAGAGAGAATCCAAGTACCAATACTCGAAGAGGAAGCCAGAAATGCTCAAAATGTAAAAACTCTCATTAACTTTAAAAAACTTACATAGAATTGATCTAAGACACATATAAGTAGTAACTAGAGGTCAAGGGGAGTGAAACAAGATTGAACCCCTTCTGATCCTCCTCTAAATATGATTGACTTACTGACATATTGACCCTCAAACTTGATTGGACCAATTTGATGGATTTCTAGCTTTTGATTGGTCACTAGCTCTTATGCCAACACATAGGAAAGTGTCACACATCCAACCTCATCATGACAAATGTAACACGCCTAACCTAGCTCGAGTCACATCACACTCTACTTTTGGCCTAATCATGACTTTACATGTGTACTTGTCCATTTTGCCTCTACAATCAATATCGGCCCTATCTCCTACTAACATGTGGATAGATGTCCACAAAATTTCAAGTACCCCTAGCTCAACATAGATCTTACATGATTATGACTACTTTCCACACGTGGTAACATGCTCCAAACGTGTGAGATTTCCATATGTACAAGGATATGCAAAATACTCAAGCTAGATTTTGCCAATTTTTCACAATCAGTCAAATGGCCAGTGTGATAATCCAGAAAATGACTATGGCAATAGGATAAACTTTAAGGACTACGCTAGTGCATACTTCAAGCAACAGTTGCCGGAAATGGTGATATGAGTGAAAGACCACCTATGCCTACAATTGAGACCTGCTTTTTGTATTCTCGAACCTAGGCTACTATATAGTATTTCCAAGATTTATGTTGTATAGCTTCTCTTTAGAGTATCTGTTAACATATGCTAGATAGTGTCTGACGATGGGTATTTGAACATGAGTCTTTTTGGACCTGCAAATGTTCTACCCAACTGAGCTACAATGTAAGGACGAGCTGTGCTTTAAGTCTAAAGAAATCAATCACTAAGTATTGCTATAAAGACGAACTGTGTACATGAGCTAAGTGTATGTTGGTAAGGGGTCCGATCTACTTGCATATTTCAGATTGTTGAAGGTGTCCTCTATAAGTTTTATTTCTTCTGTGGACAGTTGCAGCTTTGAACTCCTGGTTCCTAGTGCAAAAGTGTTTCCCAGAGTCTGATGTTGTAGTATTGCATCTTACTTTCCATGGCTTGAACCCTTTAAAAATATTCAGCTAAAACTTTGAGCTGCAAAACAAGATACCATCGTTGGAAAACTCCACAACAAGCTGAAGTATTTGCTTCGGCTACTGCACTATTTGAAATAATTGCACAAGAAGCAGCAATGCGGACACATATCATGTTAACAGGACTCGGGTGGGTAATTCTAAGTTTACAAGAAAACAGGGGGCTGACACAAAACAGTCAAGATCTTGGTTGCAGACAAAAGCGAAAGATGGTGTGAAAGCGGTATCATTGTCATGCATGCTTGAAGACAGATGAGTCTTCAAGTTATGAAGATTGCCAACACTTTCACAACCCGAAACTAGAGTTGTTGTCTCAACTGATGGAAGGAAGCTAGGAAATAATCTACAAATGAAAGTGACTATGGAGCTGGAGTTAATTTTCAAATCTCTGTGCGATGAAGTATATAGTTGGTGTCAATGTGATTTTGAGGAAAGTTCCAATGATACTGTCGTTGAGCAAAAGGTCAACATAGTTGTTGAAGCTGGAGATATCACAAAAGACTGTTATTGCTATGATGTCAAGATCACTGAGTAAAGGTTAACTTGTGGTGGTTAAGAGTTTATTGGAAGTGAAGGAGATTATTGTGAACTGAGTCTAATTAATAGCAACAAATACAGACTGAAGAAACTTCAATAAAAAGACAAAAGTTTACAATATTTTATTAACATTGATCATCAGTGGACTAGAGATGGATTTACTCCTAAGAAATGCATATGATGTCTAATAGGAAGGCATATAGGCCATTGTAAGATAGATGTTTTGAGGCCACATCTTTCGGTACCTTTACCCCAAGCATAGATATAGTAGTTTATGAGGGGACTTATTATTTGGCTGCTAAAATAGGAGTTTCCTAAGTTTGATTGTAAAGAAAATCCTATTAGGTTCACAAGGAGCAAAGAAGCATGTAGATTGTATAGAGAAGATAATTGTGATGACCCATCAACATATAGCCAAAGATTGGTACTTCAACTTGGAAAGACATGAATTAAATTTAAGACCACTAGATTCTTGTCCTGACTAAAATAAATTGTCTTGTAGGGACTATCAATCATATTAAAAAACTCAAAGGTGATGAGTGTTCACCGAAGATTTCTAACACTAATGTGATATTTTGGTTCACAACAAGTCTACCTAAAGTGATTTCTAAGGTGATGAAGTGGAGAGAATAGTATGGTAGTTGCCAAGAAGCATGTGTTGATGCAGTTAAGCTTTGAAGAAGCATGTGTTGAGCCAATCAAACTTTGAAGACAAATACAGATGCAATATTCATCTTTGAGGAACTACATCTCCAACGTCAAGAAAGTAATTACATGATGACTGAACTCACCCATGTGGTGGTAGATCAAAAGTCGACGAACATTTCACGACGACTTGCATCGAATTGAGCACTACCATACTATGTGATTTATGATGATTGATGGGGATATGGTGTTAGCATCATATTTATACTGGAAATCGAGAAATGGGGACTTACAATTATGTTGCTAGGAACATTAACTATATAGCTAGGTTGACCAATTTTTTGATTATTTTCCAATTAGTTGGTAGTGCACAACCTCACCTTATTGCTATCATCATTCAAAGCACCATTAAATGCATGTATCTTGGAGGTTGGAACTTCCAATCCAATAGGCAAAATTGGATAGATACCATGAAATACATAGTATGGAGCTCTCTTAGAAGTGATCTCCTCCGATTTAGAATATACCATAGTATAGAGAGAAGCTTTTGGTCTCAATTTGTAGAATGCGCAATTGTATTATTATTTAATAAAGTATACCATTAGTTCTCCCCATTAATCGATTGGCTTTTGGATTATATAGTGTTATTTTTCAATGCTTGATAAGAATATAATACAATTGTTGAATAGACTCATCAAGAAAATAGTCACCTTTGTCACTAATCACTTTCAAAGGGCAACTATATCGGGAATAGTGATCTGAAAAAAATAAATTCTACTACTACCTTAAGAACATTCTTCTGTGTGGAAATTGCTTCCACCATTTTAGCAGCATAATCAATAGCCACAAGACTGTATCTCTTTCTTGTATATTGAGTAGTTGGCTAAATTGGTTTGGCAAAATCAATACCCCATTTCTCAAATGGTACAAATGTTGAAATGGGAGTTAAAAGCCAATGAGTTGTTTGAGTATGCTGCTCTCTCACATGAACTTAGAAACCTTCAAGGTCTTTCCTCCTCCCACCTTGATATCGTGAGCATTTTTTGATTCAATTAGACCTTCAGTATGATTGGCTTAAACCCTTCCCAGAACTTCTCTAGTCGTGGAGAATGGAGTATTTGAATTGGATTCTTAAATCTTGTAGCATTCTAGATAATACAAGTAAAAAAATTGTCCAATTCAACATGTGAACAATTCAATGAAACTCTTTGATCAAAGAAATCAAATGTATAACCTGAATTAGATGACGATGTTTTTCCTTGGTACTTATCCTTTGACTGAGCCAAGAGAACATACTTGTTTATTTCTCAAATGAGTAGTCAGATTAGCACCATATAACAATGGCCTTCCAATAAGAAGTAGGTAATTAGATGTAGCTAAAGGTTTAATCACAATAAATCCCAT
The DNA here is from genome assembly GCA_029204225.1 of Diphasiastrum complanatum. Lineage (NCBI taxonomy): Eukaryota > Viridiplantae > Streptophyta > Lycopodiopsida > Lycopodiales > Lycopodiaceae > Diphasiastrum > Diphasiastrum complanatum. Next base: position 29,074,242 of record CM055096.1, on the reverse strand, counting down.
CACAAAAGTTACATCACCAATATAGAAAATAAATTTCTTCGACACACCTATTGGTTTTCTCCTTGTTTGGTTACTCAATCAAATAGAACATGTAGAAGGCTTAATGTGTGCCAATTCCAAGCTATAACTTAAATCCTTTCTCCTTATGTGAACTCTTGACAAACTAGAGTTGACATGAACATTGAAGAGAACATATACTTCACTTTGACCTCAATTTAGTTTGGTGCTCTCGTTTATTGACTCGAATTTGTAAATTGATACCTTAAGTAGCTTTATCTTTCTTTTCTGCTTCAGGTGAATTGGCGACTTTAACATTTTTTTATTATAATGAGTGTTTTTTTCCAATAATTGTCAAAAAGTGATTTAAGGATGTCGATCCTTTACATCAACTATAAAATATGATTGTCAATGGACTGCATCATAGTTGTTTCAATTTTGGCTATATATAATTGACTATTAGAAAGAAGAGTGTCTTTCTCAAAGGTAGCTCTCTTGAATTTATCTTTAAATAATTTTCTAACAAATAATATCTTGAGCAGCATACTTCTCATAATCCAGGTCATAATTTGAATTATCTCTTAGATTGATCTTTGGCTATTGCTTTGATTTTTTCTTCTTCTTAAATTTCAGCTTCTTCTTAGTAATAGGAACCTTGGTTTCTAAAATCTAGTATTTACGGAAGAGATGCTTATACTTAGCATGACTTCTAGTTATAATCTTATCAATCTCTCAGTCTCATTGGGCATTTAGTATCTTGAGAATCACTAGAATCCAATTTTCCAAATACATAGTTGGTTGTACATGCGATGTTATTTGCAAGTGTTTGAACCTATGTGATGAACATCTTTGTTTTCTGTGACTTAGTACGTTCTATAGAATATTTTTCCTTTCCAAAACAAGGCAATACATAGTCGTCTACCTTTTCAATTTAGGACATCCATGTAAATAGCCCGAGACACCATAATTGTAACAGGTCCTTGGCAATTGACCCCTTGGAGCTCAATAAGCACATATAATGTCTCAAGCTATACAACTACCATCAATGCTGGAATACAAATCTTTGACATAAATATGAACTTAGTTGAGGTGCTAGGTTTCAAAATAGAGAGAACTAGTTGGACTATATATAATGAGTCTTCAAATAAGGAACATACAGAACATTTGGTTCATTTATAGAGGCATATTTACCAATTAGATACCTTAATAGTTGATTTTTCTTTTTTGTGAGATTTCTCCTTCCTTGATTTGGACTATTTAGATGAAGCAATAGAGTCTATAGAGTCAACATCTACCTCTTCACTTAGCAGGCTAGAATTTGATTCTATCTCATATTAGCCATCCAAGTTTGAGGAAGAACTTGATTTTCTATATTTATGTTTAACATCCTTTGTCAATCTGCTTAGTCTAGAAATTTTGGAATTCTTGCAGTTTTTTGCCTTGACTATAGCATCTTCTACAAAGTCTACTACCCTTGGGCAACAATATCAATATGTCTTCTCGATATATAGATATCATTGTGAATGTAGGCAAAGTGTAGTGGGTTTATTTTGTGAAAAATTGCCTACATTGGCAAATCTAGCCATGTAGAATATTGTACATTTCTGTCAATATTGTTTGTTGGTTACTTGAATGGCCAAAGTGCCACTTGTACATACACACCTAAAGTAGGTTACCACGAGTCAAGAGGAGTGGTTGTGTCTATTTGGTAGTGATTCCTACTTTGTAGGATCTAGACCATGATTTATGATGAGATTTGTACCTACCATGCACCTACCAAGCATGACTCTTGGATCTAGGCTAGGGTTTTCACATAAGGGCAAGAAAGTGGAGTCTACTTCCTTATTACATGCTGGATTTTCACCTAACTTTGCAAAGGAAGTGTGTTTTACTATGTATTTCCATTCTCCATAGTGAGTAGATAGAAACTTTTTTGAGCCTCAAGGAGAAACTCGAGTTTCCTCTCATTGTATGGTGATTACTCTATTTTTCAATGAAACCCAGCTTTGGCACTTTGTAAACACTGTCTACAGGCCGTACTACAGCCTTATTTCCACACGTGTGGAGTTGGATTAGACTATTTGATCAATGCTTTGATTGTCTCTACTTGTTTCCTATCAAGCTGCTAAACTAGATCTTGTTTTCTGATGACTAGTTTCTGATAGATTGTTTAACAAGCATACAATCACCTTGTGGATCATTCAAAGATCCATTTATGGTCCTTAGTACTTTACTTTTCACATGGTATCAGAGCCAAGTACAAGGCCATTGATCTGTGTTTGAATCTAATCCAGTTTTAGCAGGTTTTGGTGCAAAAAGCTAGTATTGGAAGGGCGAGCTGGTATCCAGGTTTTGGTGAGGGGATTTGATCCCAAACTTTTTCAGGATCAAAATCCGTACTGTTCACACGTGTGGGCATCTCTGAACCAGCATTTAATAACCCATATTCATTGGATCATAGAAAATTCATATGGTGTCAGTTTGATGTAATTTTTGGTGCAAATCCTAGGATAAGCTACCAAGATCACTTGCCATTGATTAGTTTTGAATTTGTTTCATGAAAACTAATTAATCTAGGCTGATTTCAGACCTTCTTAAAGTGGAAACCAGGTCTTGAAAGTACATTAAAGTGAATGAGAGAGATAGAGTCAGTTTTTGTCCAAGAATAGCCAAGATTGGCAAGATTTGCTTGAGTGTAGTTTTCATCTCATCTTATCTTAGCTTGTGAGGGAGTGATAGAACTGTGATTACAAATCCATCTGTTGGATTAGAAGTCAACATTTGAGTGAAACACTGCAAGTTAGAAACCTTTGTGAGTTTCAGGTCCAAACAAATCTATATCTTGTGTGTAGAATCTTGCTAGTAAGATGGGATCAGTGGGAGCCTACCTTCTAGAAGCTAGTGAGAGGTTAAATTCTACTAATTATGCTATTTGGAAAGTGAGGATGGAGTCACTAATGTGCTCCAGGATCTTTATGAGTTTCTAATAGATGATGAAGATGAACCTCTAGGTGCACAGGAATTAGTGGGATACAAGAAGAGGTCTAGGCTTGCACTTCACTGTATTAAGATGAATGTAAGCAATGATCTTTTAAGGAAAGTATCATCATGTAAGAGTGCTAAAGAGGCTTGGGAATCTTTAAAATCTATCTATGAGTCTAGTAACACTTCGAGGGTTCTCATGCTTAGGAACCAGATTCTACAAAGCATGAAGAGGAGTGATGAGAATGCACAAGATTATGTGCTAAGAATCAAGTCTCTTAATAGGGAGTTAGCTTCCATTGGAGAGAAGATTCAAGATAGTGAGCTTGTTCAGATTGTCCTAAATGGTCTAGGGAGTGGCTTTACAAATTTGGTCCAAAGCTTTGCAATCCAAGACACTTTGCCTACTATAGAAAAGCTACACAGTGTATTAGTAGCTGAAGAGTGTAGGATGTTGCATACCAATGCAAGAATGAATGCTATTTCTCTGCAGGATGGTGATGAGAAAGCTAATTTCTCATTCAAAAGCAAGAAGAAGACCAATGGCAAGAAGAAGCACTTCAAGGAGACCAAGGAGGAGGATGAGGCTTCAAGCTCAAAGGGCAAGATCAAAGACAAGTCCAAGTACAAATGTTTTTTCTGTGGAAAGAAAGGACATTTTGCATCAGAATGTCTCAAGAAGAAGAAGGCACAAGAGAGCAAACAAAGCAACATTGCACATCAGGAGGAAGAGGAGGATGAAGAGTCATCCTTGATGGTTTCCAACAAACCACCATCATCCAAGAGCAACACCAATGATTCTTGGTGGATTGATAGTGGGGCAAGTTCCCACATGACATATCAAAAGGACATATTCTCCACCTTACTTTCTTACAATGACTTACATAGATCAATCTATACTGCAAGTAGTCAAGAATGTAAGATAAGTGGAATAGGAACAATTCCCTTGTATGTGGGATCATCCAAAAGGATGAATCTAGATAATGTTCTTTATGTTCCTAAGTTAACCAAGAATTTGCTTAGTGTTGGCCAGTTAATGGATAATGGCCTAGATGTACAATTTAAGCATGGAGTTTGTTCCATCCTTAGAAATGATAAATGTATAGCCAAAGGCTTTAAGCAAGGTAGATTGTTTAAGCTTGATGCTAATATTGCAGTGGAGAGTGTTAACTTGGCAAAGGTGGAGCTATCAAAGGTGGAACTGTGGCACAAAAGGTTGGGCCACCCCAACGACAAAGCCATGGAATCTATGGCTACAAAGGAGCTTGCAGTTGGACTCCCCAAATATTTGTCAAAGTGTGGGAAGAGATGTGAAGCATGCAGCCTCTCAAAGGCTCACAAGCTACCTTTCTCAAGATCTACATCAAGATCAAACTCTCCTCTTGAACTCATCCATTCGGATGTTCATAGTTTTTCACATGAGTCTAATGGTGGTGCCAAGTACTATGTAATCTTCATTGATGACTATTCTAGATTTTGTTGGATGTACCTCTTGTCTAGCAAATCAATGGTGTTTGATTCTTTTGTAAAGTTCAAGACTTTGGTAGAAAATCAACTTAGTACCAAGATTAAGGTATTAAGGAGTGATAATGGAGGTGAATATGTCTCCAATAAGTTGATTGACTTTTGTATTTCTAATGGCATAAAGAGGGAGTTGTCATGTCCATACACCCCTCAACAAAATGGAGTGAGTGAGAGAAGAAATAGATCTCTTTGTGAGTGTGCTAAGGCCTTAAGGCTAGATGCTTCTCTATCCAAACCATTTTGGGGTGAAGCAATAACTTGTGCTAACTGTTTGTGCAATAGATTGCCAAACCAAGCCATTGGAGGAATTACACCATTTGAAGCTCTATTTGGAGAGAAGCCCAATCTCAAAAATCTCAAAGTTTTTGGATCCACTTGCTATGTACACCAATCCTTGGATAAGAGAAGGAAGGATGACGCAACATCCATCAAAGGCATCTTTGTGGGATATGGTGAGAATAGCAAAGGTTATAGAGTCTTCAATCCCATCACTAGCAAGGTGATAGTGAGTAGGGATGTTATTTTTTATGAAGGACATGCTTGTGATTTGGATGATAATGCTACTAATCATCTTGATACCAAGGATCATGCTAGGATGGAGGAGGAGCTTCCAAGTGAAGAAGAACTTGAGGATCCACCTCAAGATGCAAGAACTCCAAGAACTCCAAGAAGATCTACAAGGGCAAGATCCGAGCCATTGAGGCTCACCTATGATGGTCAAGGTGATCAAAGGGAAGGCTCATCATCTTTCACATCTTACACCTTTCTTACTTCAATGTTAGATGAGCCAACATGCTATGAAGATGCTTGTAAGTCTAAAAGTTGGATGGATGCTATGCAAGTAGAGTATGATGCTCTTATAGAGAATCATACTTGGGATCTTGTGGATCTTCCTCAAGGGAAGAAACCTCTTGATTGCAAGTGGGTGTTTAGATTGAAGTATAATCAAGATGGATCAATAAGCAAGCATAAAGCTAGGCTTGTTGCCAAAGGTTTTTTACAAACCAAAGGCATTGACTATGATGAGACTTTTGCTCCTGTGGCTAAGCTTGTTACTATCAGGTTGATCATTAGTCTTGCTACAACCTTCAATTGGGAGCTATTCCAACTTGACTTCACAAATGCATTCCTCAATGGTTATTTGGAAGAAGAGATCTACATGAGGCAACCCGAGGGCTTCATCAAGGCAAAGCATGAAGGAAAGGTGTGTTTTTTGAAGAAGAGCCTTTATGGGCTCAAGCAAGCACCTAGAGCATGGTACTCTAGGCTAAACTCTTTTCTCATTTCCATCAATTTTGTAATGAGTGCCTATGATCCATCATTGTATATAAGTTTTCATGATGGCATGATCATTATTCTTGTTTTGTATGTAGATGACATTATCTTGAGTGGTAATGATCTAGATGGAATTAGAGATGTAAAAATTGCTTTAGCAAAAGAGTTTAAGATGGTAGATCTCGGCCTATTGAGCTTCATTCTTGGAATAGAGGTTATTAGAGGATGTGATTTTAACTTCATTTGTCAATCTAAATATGCTACATCCATCCTAGATAGATTTGGAATGAAGAATTGTAAAGGCATTGAGACACCAATGGAGCAACATGTAAAAGCATCTATTGGTTGTGATGAAGCATCCTTTGAGGACATCACATTATATAGAAGGCTTATTGGCTCCTTGATCTATTTAACTATAACTAGACCTGATCTTAGTTATAGTGTTGGAAAGTTAAGCCAATTCATGCAAAGTCCTCTAGTTTCACATTGGAAGATGGCCAAAAGAGTTCTTAGATACATTTCATTCACTAAGAATTTTGGTATTTTGTATAGAGGAACTAATCTTGGCTTAAGAGCCTACAGTGACTCGGATTTTGCAGTTGACAAAGTGGATAGAAGATCAACAAGTGTCTTTGCCACCTTTCTATGTGATGGAGTAGTATCATGGCTTTCCAAAAAGCAAGATACCATCTCCCTATCTTCCACAGAATCCGAATACAAGGCCTTGACATCAACATGCAAGGAGGTCTTGTGGCTCAAAAGGCTATTGGTGGAGCTTCATGTCATGGAGGAGGAGATCCCTATCATCTATTGTGACAACCAATCAGCCCAATCACTTGCAACTAATCCTACATTCCATGCAAGGAGCAAACACATCGAAATTGCTCATCATTTCGTGAGAAAAAAAGTGCAAGCTAAAGAGATCAAGCTCCAACACGTGCCATCATCAAGTTGCTTGGCTGATTTGTTTACTAAAACTTTATCTAAAGATTCATTTGTCAAGCTTAGATCTTCAATTGGAGTTATTGATAAAAGCATTGTGATCTCCAAGGCTAGATTTGAGGAGGAGTGTGAAAAATTGCCTACATTGGCAAATCTAGCCATGTAGAATATTGTACATTTTGTCAATATTGTTTGTTGGTTACTTGAATGGCCAAAGTGCCACTTGTACATACACACCTAAAGTAGGTTACCACGAGTCAAGAGGAGTGGTTGTGTCTATTTGGTAGTGATTCCTACTTTGTAGGATCTAGACCATGATTTATGATGAGATTTGTACCTACCATGCACCTACCAAGCATGACTCTTGGATCTAGGCTAGGGTTTTCACATTAGGGCAAGAAAGTGGAGTCTACCTCCTTATTACATGCTGGATTTTCACCTAACTTTGCAAAGGAAGTGTGTTTTACTATGTATTTCCATTCTCCATAGTGAGTAGATAGAAACTTTTTTGAGCCTCAAGGAGAAACTCGAGTTTCCTCTCATTGTATGGTGATTACTCTATTTTTCAATAAAACCCAGCTTTGGCACTTTGTAAACACTGTCTACATGCCGTACTACAGCCTTACTTCCACACGTGTGGAGTTGGATTAGACTATTTGATCAATGCTTTGATTGTCTCTACTTGTTTCCTATCAAGCTGCTAAACTAGATCTTGTTTTCTGATGACTAGTTTCTGATAGATTGTTTAACAAGCATACAATCACCTTGTGGATCATTCAAAGATCCATTTATGGTCCTTAGTACTGTACTTTTCACATATTTCCTAGCCTATCCTCAACCCAAGATTCAAGCAATCTAGCATCAAGGAGATGAAGTTAGTTGTCACGCGTAGGTTTGTTCCCATGAGTCAGAATTCAGCATGTATGGAGGATCCACATGTAACTCTAACATCCATTAACCCTACGATCCACAATGAGATAAATGCTTGCTTCACTCTCTCTCTCTCTCTCTCTCTCTCACACACACACACACACACACACACACACACACACACACACACACACACACACAACACACACACACACACACACACACACACACAAAAGCATAAGAAATAACAATTCCAACAACATTCAGATCCAACAATTAGCAAATACAACAAAAGCATGAGAGATGGAGGGAAAAAGATAGAGAGCAAGGACATTCACAAGTCCATTTCATAAGAGAGCCAATATGCTTATATTGAAATGAAGATTTGAACATGAGGAGCAACTTGAGTTTTGCCCCTATGTATAGTGGAGAGGAGGGCCTTGGCCTCAAAATCCTATTGGCCCATTTCTACCTCCCTAACTATTCAAACTTAAAAAAGAGTTCAAAATTGGAGGGAACCAATTTGAAATTGAATTTGAAGCAATTTTTGCTCCGGCAAGCCAATTAGAAGTGGTACATGCCGTAAATCTTGATTCTCAAGAACCACCCAACATTGCAGCACGATAATATGATTTGGCAATTGGTTGATATAGCTGCCAAAACTTGCGTAGTCGGCTGTCATTCATCGGAGTGTCAAATCTTTTTCCACTCAAATGTTCTAAAATGACCGTTCCATAGTTCAATATTTCTTTCACTCTATATGGTCCTTCACTTGTGAACTTCAATTTGTCTTTAATCAATTTCGTCTTGTACACTAGTGCTAGATCTCCTTCCTTCAGATCTTTTTTGTGTAATCGGCGATTGTGCCATGCCTTGCGACGAGCTTTCTCTGCTGCTAATGCATGAACTGCCATCAATTTGGTGTCACAAAGTTTTTGTAAAGCCTCATGACGCGATTGATAAGGTTGTATCTTATGAACTAATTGTCTCTTCTGTACTTTTGTCAATGAGTCATTGAGTTGGCCAAGCATAAGATATTCAACAATATATGCTGCCCACTCAGGTATTGCTTCTACGTAAAATAATACAGCATCTAGTAGTTCATCATCCACTTCAGTATTAATAGGCGCTGATTCAATCTTTAAAACATGGCCGACTAGATAATGTTGTTTACCCTTTCGAACCACAACACAAAAATCAAATTCTGTCAATAAAATGCCCTGTGTTGCATGTCTTGTTCACCAAATAAAGTAATGGTTAATGATTGATATAAAATGCAAAATGCATTGCCAATAGATAATGTCGAAACTTTTTAACAGAAAAAATCATGGCCAACGCTTCGTGTTCAGTTGTCGAATAATTCTTCTTAGGATCGGTAAGTTGTCTGCTTGCAAACCTGATCGGGTAATCTTTTTTGTATTTACATGGCTGCGTCAAAACTAATCCAATGGCATATTTCGATGCATAAGTGTGAACTTAAAACTCAATTGTCCAGATTGGAGCTCGTAGTATCGGTGCAGAAGCTAAAGTTTTCTTCAATCTCTCAAATGTTTCCAATGCCTCTACTGTCCAAATTGGTACAATAGTCAATTTATATATAGGTCTTGCTAAATCCGCAAAGAATAGTATAAATATCCGATAGTAATTTGCATGACCCATAAAAACATAGACTCCTTGAATTGTTCCTGGCGGTGATAACTCGACAATGACTTTGATTTTGGAATAATCCGTAGCAATGTCATGTCTTGATATCACATGTCCAAAGACAACTCCATGAGTAATCCAAATTTGACATTTTTTTGGATTTAAGGAGATTTGGTATTTGCGACAACGTTAAAATACTTTTTTCAAACGATCCAAGTGGTTTGTATCTGCACTATGGACTCCAAGATCATCCAAGTAGATTTCAAGGAATTTCTGCAAGTAGTCCTTAAAGACAAACTGCATCACTCGTTGAAATGAGCTAGGTGCATTACAAAGTCCAAACGACATAACTTTATAAGCATAAGTTTTCCATTCTGTTGCAAAAGCTGTTTTGTGACGATCCGCAGGTGCTATCTTAACTTCGTTGTAACCACTAAATCCATCCAGAAAACTATACGTTTCTGCTCCAGCAAGACGGTCCAATATGCTTTCTAAAAAGGGTAATAGAAAGTAATCCTTTCATGTCACTTTATTCAAAACTTTGAGATTCACGCAAATCATCATCTTTCCATTCTTCTTAGGAACGAAAACAATTGGAGAAACCCATTCGGTATGTTCGATTTCATAAATGAAGTCGGCTTCAAGTAGTCTTTGCAGCTGTTTCTTTATCAGATCCGTAACGTTTGGATTACAACGATAAAATCTTGTGACCTTTGGAACTGCATCAGGCATTAGGGGTATCGTATGCTCAATAATCGAGGTAGGAATCCCTTTGAGATCCTTGTACGTCCAAGCAAAACAATCTTGATATTTGATCAATAACTTTCTTAACGCTTGAAATTGTTCAGGATAAGTTGTGTTCCAACTTGAACAATCTTTTCCGGCTCTCTTGGTTCAACAAGATTCATTGGTTGAGTCCTGGCTGGTCCATCATAAACCTCCTTTATTTCTAGTTCTTTCTCTTCAGGTTCATGATGAGCTTTGGGTAACATAATCACCACATCGTCCAAAGTATAGCGTTTGAAATGTTCTGGCATATTATGCTGGACTTCTTATGATTGTTCCTTCTCATAAGGGTTGATCTTTGATCTTCGTTTAGCTTTCTTGGCAGGAATCGATCTTGGAGTTGTAGTAATGGACTTACCTGACGCACCAAATGTATATCGAGTTTTATTGGGACGTCCATGGTTACGAGTTGCTCAAGTAATTCATAACTGGGGCACCGACAAAATTACTTTTGAGAATCGTGAGCGTGCGGTCAAAGTAGATCCAATCACTTGGACTATCAAGCCCAATAGTCGAAAGAGGGGATGTTGATTCATCAACAACGAATCATACATGTGACCGACAAGTGAAGACTCTGGGAGTTCATTATGACTCTCAAACTAGCATCGTCATTAGGAATCAAGCTCTTGCAACAGTGGATTGTACAACAGACTATATGTTTCAACAAGATAATCAATCCTAATTGAGCGAAATTTTCTTACTTGATCGAACTTTGGACACACCGATCACTTTTCCATTGAATATAATGAACCTAGCTTGGATATCAACTGAACCGATTCCAGATCCGATTGAAGATGATCTAATACATGTTAGTCATGCTTTGACTTACGATGGAGAGGCAGCACTTACGGATGAACAAATTCTCAATCATATGGATCCTACAAGATATGGAGTTCGAGATATTCCGGATGAGCCAACAATAAAACCGCCAAAAACAGTTATATTGAAGGAGGATAAGATGACAGGACCTATGACAAAGAAACAAGCTAAGCAACATTACAATACAGTCCTGAAATGGGAAAAATCATCTCAGAAAGTTGATTCTAAGAATGTACCACCTTTATTGGATAAAGAAAAAGGAAAGGTCACAGATGATAATTCAAGTAAAAGTTATCGTAGGAAATCACCATCAAGGAAGTCGTCACTTTTAGGGAAGAGCACATCTTCTAGAGTGTGCACTCCAACTATTTTGACAGGTATGTCTTCAACCATTCCTCTCGTACGGAGACTGTTGTTTGATCAGCTAGCTTAATGGAAAAAGTGACAAGCTTCAGTTTGGTAAGTCCCCATTTTGCACATAGCTTGGTTGAAATCAAATTAACTCCTGAACCTCCATCAATCACGGCTGCTTGTTTGCTAAACTGTCTATGTTGTATTGGTAGGGTAATGTTTTTCTGCTCACTTTCCCATGTTGCTCCCACATTGAGTACTTCGTTCGATTCTTCAAATCCGACACAAAAAAGTGACTTCTGACAGTGGATTGGTGGTTCCATCTGAGTCAATCTTTCTGCTAATACTTCTTTTGCTTTCGGCACTAGCTTAAGAAATTCTCCTAGTGTAATATCCATCTTACTAGACAACATATTCATAATCATTTCCGTTTGTGGTGCTTCTGGTTCTATGGCAATAGTTCCATTGTTCATTAGCACGATGAGGTTCTGGTTCCATTAGATTAGCAGGAAGAGCACTCTGTTCCGTTGGATCTGGCAGAGCTAGTCAATCTGGAAATCTAAGGCCAAAGTTAAAAGGCTTTCCGTCAGGCCCTTTTGAATATGTAGGTTCTCGATACTGAAGCTTAGCATACCTTTGCTGGATAATCCAAGGATTAAACGAGCAAAAAGCTGTTTCATGACCCATAGAATTGCACAAATGAGAACTAGTATTTGTCATTCGTTGTTTCAACGTTGGACATTCATTCAAAGTATGAATGCCCGCACAAATTGAACACCAGACATTTTCCCGGCTAGGAAAAGTCTTTGCAATCTTTTCAGGTTCTTTGTTCGCTTACCATGGAAATCTTCCAAGGTTTTGATCTTTTCATCAAGTTGAGATTGCATCTTCTCTAGCTGCATCTGTTGCTTTTGACCCAGTTTCTGGAACTCGTCGATCATTTTCTCTGTAGTAGCATTGATATTCGTTGATGCAATGGTGGTGGATGTCATCGTGGTTTGCCATGTTGTATAAGGCAACATTCCAATATTTGGTTCATCGTCAGAATCTTCATCCTCCTCATGAATTGCATAAGCCATAGCGCTTTGTATTGTAGCGTATTCAGTATGGCATTTCAGCTCGCGTCTAATCCGTTTGGGTAGATCTGCTAAAAACCACATAATCAAAGCATCTTCAATGATCAAATCGGGATCACACTCAGATCTGAGGTGTTTGACCCGTTCAATATAATCTCTTACTGCCTCTCTTTTTTCCATTTTGATTTTACTTAAAAAGAGAAAGGGGTCTTCCATAAATTTTCTGGGCTTAAATCTCGTAATGAGAACGGTTTAACCACTTCCCAATCTTGTCGTTTTGCTTCATCTTGGTTATAAAACTAATCTTGAGTAGCTCCAGTTAAGGCCATAGGGAATAACTGAAGTTTATCTTGTGGGAAAACTTCGCCATAAATCCTACACGATTCAGAAAAGATCTAGAGAAATCTGATGGGATTAGATAACCCATTGTATTTTGGTATATCTAGACGAGGAGGCCTTCTAACAATAATTGGTGGTGGGTTCAGCGGTCCTCCTTCAGCCATAATTCCAAATTAAGATAATCAGACAATGAGATTGGATCTAGATTTTTCAAACAAAATCCTATCTCAAATCAGATCAGATCAAGTCTGTAAAATTTTATCACTTGGAAATAATCAGATTTCTGATTTTCAGGAAATAGATCTTGATTAAGTGATTGACACTAAAAATGAAGATTTTTCAAAATTTCTATCAAAATATATCAGAATGGATCCAAAATTTGAAAGTGGCTAGATCTGGTCAATCAGAACCTAAAAATAGTATTGGCGAAGGTTTCTTGGGCGAAGGTAGACTTGGCGAAGGTTCTTCACTACTATTTTTGGTTAAAAAAATCACTGATCTGGCTATTTACTGACAAATATGGTAAAATTAACCTTCGCCAACTTAACAATGGATAAATCTGACACAAATAAATATGTGGTAGAATTGGCGAAGGTTCTTTCTGACAAAAAATTGGGTTTTTGCAGCTTGGCGAGAGTAAAAATAGACTTCTTGGAAGATCCTGATAGATCTAATCTTCACCAAACTCACAAATGGTAAATTACTATATTTAGAATCCTCAGAAAACTCGACAAAGGATCTGGCCAAGAATCAAGAGTAATACTAGTATTTTTGCAAAAAAGAGACTTCTTTGACAAAAATATGACAATATGACAACTGATCTTTTGAGAAACATTTGCCCAGTTTACTGATTATCAAAAAATAGTAAGTGGGACTGACAAAGACTCTGGCAAAGGTTTAGACGAAGATTCTTCTCAGAGAATTGATATTTTTACAAAAAGTTGTAAATTTTTCACAAAAGGTTACTAGCAACTAGATGAACAGTCACTTTGGCCTTCTATTTTTGGTATTATTCTTCGCCGACCTGGCTGTAGATAGATCTGAATCACACCTATGCACAATGAATCAGACGAAGGTTCTATTTCTGTATTTTAGAGTTTTTGGTGGTTTTTGATGGTTTTTCTAATGTTTTTGCAAGTCTGTTGGAAATTAATCTTTGGTATTCAAGGATAGAGAGCAAGGACATTCACAAGTCCATTCCATAAGAGAGCCAATCTGCTCATATTGAAATGAAAATTTGAACATGAGGAGCAACTCGAATTTTGCCTTGGCCTCAAAATCCTATTGGCCCATTTCTACCTCTCTAACTATTCAAACTTAAAAAAGAGTGAGAACCCATTCAAAATTGGAGGGAACCAATTTGAAATTGAATTTGAACCAATTTTAGTGGGAGAACCAACTTTATTCACTAACTTGACATTTAGGCCTGCGACATTAAAAGTCTCGCAAAAAGGCCTAAAGTCCTTTTATCAACTTTCTAATTATCAAATAACTATGTGATCATCGAGTTGGACTTACACACGTAGGGTGCCAAATCCCTCTAACTTATTAACTAGGGCTAGGGTTGCCTCGGGATCCGCAAACCCTCCAACACAAATACATCAACAATCGTTCTCAAAAACAAAGATGAAGACATGAGCTTGAAATCACATAATGAGCGTAAAGATGCAAAAACAACAAAGTAGATTATGACTCATCTACCCTATTTGTAGCGATCGAGCATGGATTCTGACATGTGGATATACAAAAATCAATTTCGACCACAAGCTTGGATTAGTACATGAACACAAAGACAAATATTAGCGTTTGGTCTTCACTTCTTAAATATGTAAAATACTTGACTCTCCACATCCAATTTTTTTTAGAACAAACTGAGTTTAAAGACAATTCCAGCATCGAATTTACGGTTGAACACTTTCGACAGTATCAAAACTAAAAGTACTATCTGACCAGAGTTACCAAACACATACACTTTCGACAAAGCGAGACTATCGACTATTAAGACAGAAACACTCAGCATTCAGATAGCAAGTAAAAGCGAAGAGCAGGGAATAACTCAAAGACTCAAGACTTCTCTCTCTTCTCCTAAAAACTCGGTGGTGACAAAAAAATGTTTATGGAGTACAAATAGAGGTTCGAGTATGAATGTACACATCTCTTAACAACGTCCAATGTGTCGGTTCTTATTTATATTTACTTAACTAATTCTAACCAATAAGAAAATTACATGTGTACAACTTATGATGTGGCATCCTAGTCACATGACATTGCTTCAATAGAAAACAAGCACGTGGAAGGTTGCACGTTTTCATGAGGTGCGAACAATCTGAATCATCCAAAATATTCTCTTTTAGGATTGTCCTTCTCTTTAACGTATGTCTCGTTTCATAACCGACCTTCTGTTTAAAGGTCCTTCCTTTAGATTCATTTGGTTCAGTGTCATTCCTTTGATATATCATTGAATTATGTTCTCGTTGCTACATCCATTAGTTATTTCTTCTTATTCGGATGTTGTCTTCATCATTTGAATAGGTTAACTGGGATTTTGCATCATAATAATAATATTTCACGAAAAAAAATGCATGTAATAGGATATTACAATCGGCTAACCCTAGATTTCCATAGTAAGCACAACTATCACTATGTCAAAAGCAAAGTTCTCAACAAAGAGGTAAGCTTGGAGGATTGTCGAAATCAAGACATGATGGCATGTGCCGAGCTTGAATGCACACAAAAGATTTTGTACAATGCTATGTTTAAAGGTCAAGACATTCATGGATTTATATTAAAGGGGAGTCTTGGATTATTAAGGCTTATAATCCAATTATTAACTTATATCCATTCATTTATCCAGTTTCTGAATTCTCACTCAGGTTATCACACAATTTGCACAAATACATGAGAATCGCCAACAGGTGGGTCGAGAACGACAACAACAACTATTTGTTGAAGGGTCTGACAAATATTTGTCGAAGCTAACAAATCATGTTGTCACTTATCATGAAGCTAATGACTTGCTCTAACCAATGTTAGCATGTAATTACTGAATCATCATTTGGATAAGCCCATGCAACATTCCTAACTAGTATAAATAGTTGATCATTTTCTTAAGTTACTAGCTTGGATTCAATTTTAATCAGTCAATTGATCATGGAATATTACTAATTAATGGAAGTGTATCAAATGGAGACAACCGATGATTCAGAGTTAGTTATCAAGTATGCAGTTGCATCCACTATTGTCTTGTGCTTGTTATTCATCTAATTTATACATGCTACTTACTGAATCAATCATACAATTTTAATACATTCAATATAATGCCAGACTGAATGTATGTCTCATTGTTTTATTGTAATCTGATTACGTTCTCTTTCAGTTTTGTATGAACTATCAAATACTTCTACATAGCAATATCATTTTTGTTTATGTTTGTCTACAAAATCAATCTCACAGATCCTAATGATCTCAAAGTTAGAATTAAGTAGAATCAAACATGGCAATTGTCACGATAGTATTATTCAAATTGATAGACATAGTCATACATTGAAGAAATGATTATTATGTAGAGCCTGATAGTATGCAGTTTTATTATATCTGACATTCTTTCCTTTCTCCAACAATGACAACATCCGACAACTCCTTGGCAATTAGCATGACCTTCATCTTAAATTTTCATAGATGGTAATTTGATCTATCTAGTTTGTCGACTATAAAGCCAACTTTGCTTTCTCAATCCACATGGAAGTCGGTCTATTGATAGTCTGATCTGTGAATGACCTAAGATCTTTGTTTAACACCACTTACTTGAGTCAAAGTAATTTAGATTCAACAATTGAATCTAAAAGAGTTGGTCAAAATTCTTGGCCATTCTTACATCTTTGAAAAGGGTAAAGACCTATGTACAATGTTTTGTGGTTCAACAAGAGATCAAATTGTGACATCCATGAAGGAGGATGGATGGAAAAGTTGGTCTCCTCCATCATTTGCTAATAGTCTCATTAATGTTTCATGAAAATGTAAAAGATACATATTTGTTAATGTTGTTATTGCTCACTCTCTTGCTTTCACCTTGTCCCCATTCTCGCTCTTGATAGATAACATTCCATCAACGTTCTCCTCTATCGATTCACAAAACACATCCCTTATGTATTTGTTTGTTGAAGAATCATAACAAACTACTCCCATCTAAAACTATATCATAAACAGACCAATAAAAGGTTTTAACAAGAGATTCACTATGGAAGAAGATAAAATTGTTCTAAGGTATGGATTCATGTAGAAGCAAATGACTCCATACACATGTTGAGGTAAAGTCGGCTTGGTTTATTTCCAATTTATATTCTCTATAATTTTATGGATTGTGCTCATAAGGAAGATCATAAGTTTAAAAAGCCACCACATATTTTTCTTGGCATATTTTGAATCCAAGATTCCATAAGAAAAATTTTAAGAACTAAGTGTGTCTCGTTAAAATAATGCAAATAAATCTTAAAAGAAGATTACATCTCACAATAAGTGAGAAAACGTGGCTCATATTAAATTCTCAACCATAAAAAAGCCTCCCTTCTCATCTTCGAGGCTTGGGAAGGGTCTTTCAATAACCTTTCTACCTAGTAAAATGGTCATAAAATTATGGCAAGGTCTTTTCACTAAGTGCAAAGGTCACTAAAAAGACTATTTTCCCAATACATAAAAAGGTTAAGTAACAAGTTGGAGTACGAATTTGATGATATCAAAATATACATTGTAAAAAATTCACAAGGAGTATGAATACGATGAAACCAAACTATGAAATATGTTAATATCTCATTTTCTTTAAAATTTAGGCCCATTCTAAACATGGATCAGAATAGTTGTCAATCAATCAAAGAATACAAGAACCATTGATAAAGAAATGATAAATTCCTTGCAATAGCTAAGTTGGATAAGGATATTGCTTGATGCAAAGTCGAACCCTAACTATTGAGAAATGAGTATATCTCGAAGCTGCTTTTGTATCCTACTTGATGCATGCACTAGTCATGACTGTTGCGATATGGGGATATCTCAAAGTTGCATTTGAGTTTGTATTATGCATGCTCTTATTTCAACTGGTGCAAAATGGGATTACCTTAGAGCCTCAAAATTTGGATTACTTGCTTTTTGTGTTGTACTTATGTAAAGTATAATCATGATTATTGTGCTTCTTAGTTTCCAAGGAGAGGCTCTAACTTGGGACCAAAGAAACTTTAGATGCCAAGCTAAAATCTTGGTGGAATGAGAATACCTTAAAGCCTTGTGGTTCAAATTTAGCTTAATCTTAGGTCTTGATGTACAATTTGTGCATATATTGAGATGATGCTAGTACAAAAAAGAAAACTACGTACCTTGGTGTGATGTGGTGTGGTGTGGTGGTAGAGGGTTTTTGGTGTGGGATTGGCCACCCAACTTCAAACCTTGGCCAAACATGGACGATGTTCTAGGATATTTTCTTTTTAAAGTGTATAGGAAATTAGTAGGATACAAGAATTAAACAAGTTGACTAATATACATCACCAAGAAGCTTTGTCTTACATGGGGCAATCAAATTGTTGAGAAAAAAAAATCATGTCAATGTTCATGTTCATGTAAGAGTGATGCTTCACCTTTTAACAAATCATCACAATAGCTTACCATATAGTAAAGCTAAAAAAGAACGAAAAGGAGCAATTGAAGTGTTTAGAGCACGTACCCATGGAGCGAAGATTGAGATCGGATCACGTTCTCTATTTTGATGAGTAGTGGTTTCAGAGGATGAGTAGAAAGGCTCTCTTGAGCCACTACTCATCGGAAGAAGGATTTGAAGTTTCCATGGAAATGGATGGAGGAAAAAACTCGTGCTTCGTGTCCATGGGAAAGTGCTATCTCGTATTTTTTTTCATTTCAATTTTGTTGCTTTGTAATGCTTCTTTTTGTTTGCTTCTTGTTCCCATGTTGCATGCTCTATATATTTAGGTGAACAGTGATGTAAATGCCGGCCCTCTCGTTCGATGTTTGCCACGTTTACACAGAGCCACGCGTCTGCTACTTAATGACTGATTTTGCTCAACGACTGACACGTGTTTGAATCTGGACGGATCATACAATGACTCTTCAAAAAGGAAGTGATTATAGGGCAGTCTCGTGGGTCCTGGAAAACTGAGAGCGCTGTTGTCTTAGGGCCCCTTCACCGTTGGATTTTATCACAAAGATTGAGATGTTGCCACGTGTTTCAATAAACCATTGACAAGTCTCCAAGTCACCGATTCTACACGTGGCTAACGTCGAAGTGAGCGGGCTTAAGAAAGTGCGTGCCATTAATGCCATCTAAGAGAGAAAGAGAGAACGAGAGAAAACTGGATCATCGAGTTCCGGAGAGATATTGCGAGATTGATCGTTTTGATTTGTGGGTTTGAGAGAGAAGGCAGGAAAGATTGAGATTCCATTGAGAGATTGAGGGAGATGGGTGTAAAGGATCTGCAGTTGCAAGAGGATTCTTTCATTTCTTTGCTTTCCAAGCTCATAGGTGAGGCCAAATACCTGCAGAACAATCCCCCCGACCTCGTGCCCAAAGAGGATCGTGCCGCTCGCCATGTTTTGGAAGTGCTGGAGCCTCTGAGCAGCGATCAGGGAGGCCCCCTGCTGGTGGATCACGTGAGCTATCACGAGGGCAGGGGCAACATCATTGTAGAGTATCCTGGCACAAAAGAAGGCAAAGTTGTGTCCTTTGTGGGCTGTCATATGGATGTTGTCACTGCCAACCCCGAAGATTGGGTAAGTATTCATTCTATTCTTATAGCTGAATTGATTCATCTTTTTTTAAATTTTTTTTATAGCTGAGTCGATCCATCCTTTTTCTTATAGCTGAATTGATCCATCCTTTTCTTATAGCTGAATTGATGTTTATGCAAATGCCGCCATATGAGCAGAGTGAATCGAAGAAATACGAGCCTGACAAATAACCAATATATTTTACTTGCATGTTTACGGATCCTTAGCTTGCTCAATATTTAAGAATCCTAGTAAACAAGCCGTTAAGTATAACCTTTTGCCTATTGCATCTTGGTTCAAAGAAGCATAAATTAGGTTGATAATGGCTATTGTGTGAAGGTTCTAATTTTTTGAGCAATTGGATATCTTTGAGCTCTTCCCTTTTATGTCTAGACTTACTGCTTTCTTTCTTTACAAATGGGACACTCCATGACATGGGGAATATAATATGCATCTCTATGAGTGTGCCTTTATGAATGGCCTATTGAAGCCAATGAGTGAGGTGTCTCCAGCCACAAATGCTAAATTCCTTATGATGCTTGTTCATTTGGCAATGTTGTACTATATTGGACATGCTAACCACCAATCTCTTGTCAGAGATCTAGATATTCTCCCTTTGTGTCATAGTTGCAATGCACAAAATTCAAACGAAATTTGGGAATTGGTGCAAGTGGTTGATTTGTGATTGTTTTCTCCAATAGTGATCATGTATATGAGGAAGTAATTTTTGCACCTCATACATTAGGATTTCACTTGCTACCTTGACTTTATTATACGAGGCTCCATGTGAAATTTAATGTCAAGGTTTACATGATCTTGTGAAGGAATGTTTGTAGTCCTTTATTTTGCAATTCATTGTAAAGTCATACATTATGGCAGGCAAAGATGAATGCTCCTTATTTTATTATTTATAGTGAAAAACTATTGGGGAGGCAAGAATTAGCTTCTTTCTTTGTGATTGACCTCTTTCTAGCATAGTGAAAGAACTAGACGAGTCACCTAGTACAAGCCATTTTGTTAAATATTTTCTTCCTTATGCTAGTTTTGATTAGGAATTGTTGTTCAAATTTTGAATATAGATAGTCCACTATCAATCTTATGTTAGGTTCTTGAGACTTCTTGCGCATAATTTCAAGATCTTTTGTAATTTTTGTTTCTAATGGTGGTGGATAATGTCGCCGTTGAGGATGGCTATGTGAACTTGTCAAGTGTGCTACAAGATGCTGCCGTTTGCTATTAGAAAAGCCTGCTAACTCCCAAAGGCCTAGAGGGGTGTGTTTGTCTTTCTTAATGGAGGGGCATTTCCCTACTTGAATGGCATTTAGGGCCCTACTACTATCCATTTGTGATTGATAATGAGGTCTAGAAGCTTTTGTCGCATGTACGTTAGGCCCTCTCGTCCTCATGGATGACGATGCCATGCTACCTTCGTTGTATGCAGTCATGAGACAAGCCCTAATCTTGTCCGCAATTTGAATGCATGCATAAATGCCCATTGATAGACGATTAGTTCTAGTGGCGTTGTACAAATAACTCTCCAGGAACTATAGACTGTTGGATGCAAAGTGGTTGTTAAGGAATTATGTGCTACAAAAAATGTAATAGCAGTATGAAAAGGTTGATGACAAACAGACATGCAAGTAGATGAAAGTAGTGTTTGGTAGCACGTATGAAATGCAATGCAACCTAAACAGAGCATCTATCAGCTACTTCAAAAGAGGTAAACAAGACAAGATTTTGGGATATCAAGTAAGTACATTGCTAACTAGAGGATCAATCATAGAAAGATCTCAAAAATTTGTTGAAAACAAAAAAGACTCCAAAAATGTCAAATATTTACTAATGGCCTTGGAATTATTGCTCAGACTTGCTAATAGATGGAAATCTGTTTTGCTACCAAAGAGACATCAATAAAATTTTGTCTTTCTTGCTAAGTTGTGTAGTATGGCTGAGAAACTTGCAAAATAGATCGGGTCCTAGTGTAGAGATTTTCGCATCTAGAAGAAAGATTTTGGAAGATTGGGGGATATACTTGATTTAAAACATAGAACCCACGGTTCTCAGAATCGTGGGTCCTGGGAACCGTGGGATGAACCGTACCACGGTTCATGAACCGTGGTACGGTTCCTCTAGTTATTAATCAATTACCCCCCCTCTACAAGAATCCCAAGACTCAAAAGCTACTAAATGACCAGCCTTAGTGGCTATTTATAGTGGACATAACCTATCTCGCTTCATATAGAAATGGATGGAAGTTGAAATTCAAAAATTAGGGCCAAAATTAGAAAATCATGTAAATGGTGTTTCTAGGCCTGTCACATGTAATATAACTGCGTGTCCAAAAATGCTGTCAAAAATAAAGGATGGACTATAATGTATGTCCATAACACTCCTTCCATCTAAAACATTGCCCTCAATGTGGGCTAAAAAATATCTTAACTACCAAAGCTGCTTTAGTACCAGTGTATTGTCATTTTCTTTCCTGGGTTATACATTTCGTGCTAGTGGTGTTAGTCCAATAGCCGAATCCCCTACAGCGGCGGGAAACCGCTTTTAGTACAATGAAGCTAAGAGATTTTATCTCAATTCCAGTAGTTGCTAAGGCTAGATCAATATGTAAGCAACGGCAGTCGTCGGACAACTGAGCTATGATCATCAACAAGTGATGGAGAATCAATAGCTGGAGCAGCAAGAGCATCAGAGCCATCAATATCAGGCAAATCAGTAGGAGGTACAACAGCAACATGTGAATCAAGAACTGCATCAATAGCATCAGGAACATCAGCAAGATGTGAATTAGCAACTGCAACAGCAGGGGCATAAAGTGGTGCATCATCAGGTGCAGAAGCCGTAGTGTCACATACTAAGGCATGAAGAGAGCGAGCCTGTTCCTGCAATAAAGGTGAGTGGGCAAAAACATCGAAAGACTCCCATGTAACTTCATCAATTGGACGACCGTCCCATTGGACCGAAAACTGGACAAGACGATGACGACAACGTAAAACGACCCGAACGTGTAAATTAGCAGCAGGTGAAACTGGAAAAAGTTCAGGATTAGTAGGAAAGAAAGGATCACAAGGTTCACCAAGAAAAAGAGACAAACGAAGTAGACTAACATGAAAAATGTCACAAGCACGAGTAGCAGCAGGTAACTGTAAATGGTAAGTAATAGGCCTTAGTTTTTTCACAATCTGAAAGGGACCATAGTAATGTGCAGACAAGTCCTCAATAAGAGAACGACCCGGTACAAACTTATGACGTGCAAAAGATAAACGAACATAAACGGATTGGCCCTCAGCAAATTCTGAAAAAGACCTATGACCATCAGTCAAGGACTTATAACGATGTTGAGCACTGTTGCCAAATGTTGTTGTGCCTGCACAATAGAATCACGAGAGTTAGTAAGAAAAGAAGATAAAGTAACATGAACATCATTAGGGAGGGTGGAATACTTGGTAGCAGCAGAGAATATCTAGTAGCCAGCAAAAATGGAGACACACATGTGTTGGACTGTTAAAACTGTACTCTACAAAACCCAAATCACAAACGGAACCATCAACCATATGTGCAAACTCAACGATATAGGTGCCTCAAGAAAGGATAGCAACATCAGAAGACCAGCACCAAGGAGTAGGAACATAAGCAGAACAACGGTCAGAACAATAGTCACGCTGCAATATCATGGAAGACCAAGCGATATGCTAGGAAACATGAAGCATAAAGACATCGTCCTGACAAAGGATAGCTAGGATGGAGAAATGTGCACCAACATAGTCAAAAGCCCAAGGTATCCAGAAGGCCCATGAATGAGAAGTAGCAATGGCACACAATACCTTGAAGGCGGGTATTGTGAGAAGATCATCATGCCAAGAGATCCATAAGGTCCAGGAAAGCAACGCATCATCTAAAAAGACATGATGCATGAAAGCATTAGCAGCAAATATAGAATTAGAAGAGGCCCCAACGGAGAAACTGTAGCCGAAATACTCATCTAAAAGGACCTCATATGTGTTAGGAATTAATGTTTATTTGATACCCCTTAATGATAGTTTGGTCATGCCTGCCTGCTATTATAGGGGACATTCTATTTATAGTAAAATCATATTTTTATTGCTTATGTAGGTGGGCACTACTAATAGATTAGGATCTATTAGTACTTAGTTCATTTTTTGTCTTTACCAAATATAGGTAGTATTATTAGCAATTAGCTTTTGCTATTTTGCTATTTGCTTTAGGCTCTTAGCTTTTCTCATTCATTAGAGAAACTATTTAAGTAGGCTGGCACCCCACCCAATTATTCCAATATGCTAGATCATTGCTCAATTCTCCTATGATCTAAATTCTCTCTATGCTTGGTTTTGTGTGAGTGCTAGTAGGACTAGTAACTTCATCTAGAATTTGTATCACAAATTCTAACATGGTATCAGAGCAGGCTCTTTGGTGAGAGAGCGAGTTTGTGTTTGCAGGTGTGCAATCAGATTGGAGGAGCTGAAGTTGCATGTGGAGTCAACGTTGTTAGGAAGACAACGGGAATCTTCTAGGAGAAGATTGAAGGGAAGTTATTGGCTGTTTACAGACCTGAATCAGAATTTTTCAGGTTGATTGCTGGTTTTCTGGTGCAGGTCACAACTGGTGCAGGTGCATCTGAGGGCGGCAGATCTGGTGCAAGATACATCTGGTGCAGGTTCTTCAGAGGGCGGCAATACCTGAGCAGGTGTACCTGAGGGCGGCAGTATCTTAGCAGGAGTTTCTGAGGAAGGCAGCAGCTAGGAACGGCAGTATCTGAGGCAGTAGGACAGGTCTGATCTGAGGCAGCAAGACAGCAACCAAATAAACAGGATCTGGACAGGCTGTTTCTAGATAGGTCTATATTGGACAGGTCACTGCTGGACAGGCTGTTTCTGGACAGGTCTCTATTGGACAGGTCACTGCTGGATAGGTTGATTGCTGGACAAATTGCGGTAGAAGAAGTTCTGATCAGATCTGATCGTTAAGCTAAAATCAGGTTGCTGGGAGTTGTTGCAGATCAGTACAATGGCAGGGTTGAACGATGTTGTGTTGCCGGAGTCTAGCAAGCTAGATGGAATGACCTATATATGGAAGTTCGAGATGCAGAATATTCTCCAAGATAAAGAATATTGGGAGATTGTCACAGGTGTCGAGATACCTCCTACCAGTGATAGAGAGTTGCGGGAGTATCAGAGACGTAGAAGAAAAGCTCATCATATCATCAACTTACCAATTAGAGATATGATCATACCTCATATCAGAGATGCTGCTAGACCCAAGGAGGCTTGGGATATACTGAAGAGTTTGTATGAGACGGTAAATTAGTCACGGATCTTGTTCTTGACTAATAAGCTTCACACATTGAAGATGGGTACAGGTGAAACAGTAACAGACTACTTTACTCGGGTGAAAGATCTAAGAGCCGAACTTATTGCGGTTGGAGAAAATGTTCAAGATTCAGTGTTGGTATCCATTGTACTTAATAGTCTACCTTTGGCCTATCAGAACTTTGTAATGATGCTATCGTTAATAGAAACGAGACCTTTCGATGAGCTAAATTCCATCTTACTATAGGAAGAAATGAGACGACAAAATATTGTCAACAGGGACGATTTCAAGGAACAAGCATTTTTGGCAAAGAAGCAAGAGCAAAGTTCCAAGAAGGGTGGCAAAGAGAAGAAGAAGAAGAAGAAGCAACAAGATATGGAGGAGAATCAATCAAATCGATCAGAAGATGGAAAGAAAGTGGTTCGAAAAGGAAACTACTTTATTTGCGGAAAATCAGGACATTATGCAAATGAGTGCTGGCACAACAAGTTCAAGAAAAAGCAGGACGGGAATTTTGCTGAAGAAGAAGAAACATCTAATGCAAAATTGAGTGGTTCGAAAAGGAAACTGCTTTATTTGCGGAAAATCAGGACATTATGCAAATGAGTGCTGGCACAACAAGTTCAAGAAAAAGCAGGATGGGAATTTTGCTGAAGAAGAAGAAATATCTAATGCAAAATTGAGTGCTTTGGACCTTGAAGACTATGAGTTGTTTTCGGCATCGACATCTTCTGGTGGTGGCTTCTCGAAGGAAGAAGACTATTGGTTTATTGATTCAGGAGCTTCGAAGCATATGACACCTAGGCGAGAGTGGCTATCTAATTTTCAAAAATTAGATGATGGGTCAAATGTGAAGTTGGGAGACAACTACACATATGATATAAAAGGAGTTGGAAAAATACAAGTACACCTACCTTAAAGGAAGATTGGAAACATAAAGGATGTGCTTTATGTACCAGGAATCAAGAAAAACTTACTCTTAGTATCAGCTATTGCAAAGCAACACATGGTGGTGCAGTTTGATGAAGAGCGGTGTCTCATCAAGAAGAAAGATAATGAAGTAGTAGCTGAGGGCATACTTGCAGGGCGGTTGTACAAACTTCAGGCTCAGGTGGTGGATCATCATGCAAGTGTTGCGGATATTGGATCACTGAGTAAGTTATGGCACGAAAGGTTTGGACATACAACATGGTTACAGGTTTACCTCAAGTTGTTATTAATCACAAGGTTTGTGAAGGCTGTGTCTTAGGCAAGCATCATATGAAGAAATTTTCGCCTAGTACGTTCAGGGCGAAAAATGTTCTAGAACTTGTTCATACAGATTTATGTGGTCCTATGAGGACTCAATCTTGTGGGGGAGCAAGTTACTTCATGCTGTTTGTGGATGACTATTCCAGGAAAACATGGATCTATCTTCTGAAGAATAAGGGTGAAGCTTTCAAGTATTTCACATGGTTTAAGACACAGGTGGAGAAAGAAACAGATAGACAAATCAAGATACTCCGCTCCAACAAAGGGGGAGAGTATCTTTCTACGGAATTTTAGGTGTTTTGCAAGGATCATGGTATAAAGAGAATTTGCAAACACGGACACGCCTCAACAAAATGGAGTTGCGGAAAGAAAGAACTGGTCTATAGTGGAAATTGCGAGGAGTATGCTCAAGAGTAAAAATCTTCCAAATATGTTTTGGTGAAGCTGTTAAGACGACGGTTTATCTTTTGAATCGAAGTCCCACAAAGGCCATCATGATTTTATAACATCTGAACATGAATGAGTGAAAAAATAATCCTCAAAATTATTCACCTAGTCGGTGAATTCGACAATGCCACAAGATGTAGAGGAAAGACCGAAATACTTAGGAAAAGAGAAATGTGTCATCATTTTGTCATTATTTATTTTTTGACAAAACGGAAAACGAATAAAGAAAATGGAATCAAAATGGGAAATTGTAAAGTGTTAAGGAAAACGAATAGGAAATGTGACGAATGATCCAATGGTAGTAGAAAGCCAACGAACAATTGGTGGTGAAGGGGCTGTTGAAAAGTGAGTGAAGTAAGGCGTTGGATAGCCAATAACTAGATGTGCAAAAGCTGGAAAAATGGCCGCTCAATGTGGGGCAAAAGGGCGTTGGACAACCACAAAGAAAATTCGCAAATGGGCTGAAGGTGGTGAAGTAGGGCACGACTTCAAGTGTAATATCTTGAGAATGAGACAATCGTTTGGCAAACCGTAAAGTGCAATGAACTTCTTGAAAAACAAAGTATGTAAAGATCCAAAAGCAGAATCTTTTAAAACAGAAAACAAAATATTCCAATTTGACCAAGGTTTGACTTTTTAAAGCCTTCACTTTCAAAAGGTTAAAAAAATGGATACAAAATGGATTTTAATAATCAAGGAACGATATGAAAGAACAAGATCCAACAAGATATGCAAAAAGAACAACTAAACAAAATGAAAAGTAAAAAGAATACCCCTTTGAAAAACTTTGCGAGATCTTTGGATGTAGTCCTCTGTTTGACATGAAACCTGGATCAGTCTTGTCTTAGCCCAACACCCTCATCCATATGATTATTTTGAACCTTTTTTGTGAAAAAGGATGAAAAAGATGAATTTTTCGAAAAAACTAAAAATTAGGGTTTTCGAAAAACAGCCAGCAAAAAAAATTATATTATCACAGGTGCTGACTTCATACGACACCAATGCAACTTACAAAACTGAAGTCCGATGACAAAGACAGAAGTCACATCATTACAATTTCAAAAACCAGTTCGTAATGGCTGAGGGGATATCGGGTGGTTGTGCCTGGGATCCCCGATTTCCTATTCGCTTGCCATTTTGTGTGTGTTAGATCTTCATCCATAAAAATAAAAGATCCTTTGAGCTTAGCTCGAAGGCGTAAAGCAGCATTGCGTTGTTCAATGGAGCGAAACTTTATGAATAAAACCTTATCATCAAATTTGCTCTGCCAAGCAGTGTCAAATCCCTCCATATTATGTGCAAGTTTAGATACGAGAAGGTCTTTCGCCTCATCAAGTGCCATTAGGGATACCCCTAACTCGTATATAAAAGCCTTCTTGGCTCTTCTCTCTTGTTCTGTAAAAACATTCTCTAAGGTAGAATTCACTAACGAAGGCTGAACTTGGTTAGAGGAATTACCAGCTTGCTTAAGAACTGAAGCCCAAGTACGAGTGTCTTCCACTTCCTTTGCCAAAGATGAGATTTTACTTTCCACATCTTGCTGTGAATGAGTATCCTGTATCCCTTTCTCTTTCATCATGTCGATAGTGCTTTGCAAATCCTTATTTTGAAGACTGACCCTGGTAAGTTCTCCATGAAGTGTCTGATTTTGTAGCTGCAATTTTCTGATAAATTGAAACACTTCTTTCAACTGGTGTTGTAAGTAGCTGTTGAGAGATTCAAAGTCGGATAAGTTGCTAGGTTGTAATTGTTCAACAGGGATATGATAAGCAAGACAGGAATCTGTATGAGATAATATTCGAACCGGCGTATTGGCAATGCCCCACAATGGAGAATGAGGTGATGAGAAAGACAGACCGGCAAACGAAGGGGAAGAGCCAGCGATGCCTGACTGGCCTTCAGAAGCCTGGTCAAGAAAAGCATGGGAAGAGGGGGGTGAAGGGGCCCCATCACGTTTGGTAGAGGCCATATGCAGACAGGACAGGGTGTGGACAGGGGTCAGACCTGGGTGTGGACAGGAATGGACAGGGGTCGGATCTGGGATAGGGGGAGCGCTGGAAGGTCAGCACCAAGGGGTCAGGGTTTGAGCACTTCTATGAGAACGAGGACCTTCAGAAATGTTCTGCCCTCCTATTTCCAGATTCGGTCACTTCCAATGTTTTCAAGGTCACCAAAGTTCTGATCTGAAAACTGGAAATGCGCTGGAGCTAGAACTTCCTTCCTGAAAATCTTGCTGTCTGTGAAGCGCATTTCTGCCATATGCACTTTTGCTCAAAGAATGAAGATCCAGCGCAATTTCTGGCTGTAGAAGGGCGCTTTTCCATCAGAGAACTCAACACACATCTGCCTACAGAGGGGCACATTCCTAGCTGCAGGATCAACACATTTTCAGTTGTCAAACCAGCGCATTTCTAGAAGAGAATCCAACGCATTTCCAGCAGAGGATCTAACACATTTCCAGCAGAGGATCTAACACATTTTCAATTGTCAATCCAGCGAGGGAGAGGGCGGACCAGGGTAGGGCGAGCTAGGACAGGGCAGCAGCCATCACCATCAAGAGAGAGAGAGAGAGAGAGAGAGAGAGAGAGAGAGAGAGAGAGAGAGAAAGAAAGAAATTTATTAATGTCCTTGAAATACCCTAAGGTGTATAGGACTAAGAAAAGGTACATGCCAAGTGTGCACATAGGAGCTTAAAGCTCAATCATCTATAAAGAAACTATAACTACAAATACAATGCATAAAAATGTCTGGTCCAATTAGGATCCAACAGCCTGGAATAGTATATCATGATGTCCATCAACATGGAAGAAATGGTGGATGGTATGTTGTGAAGGTGTCACTGGACGTGCTGTGGACCTTTGCTGTCGGATAGGCTGCCGGTGTCGTCTTTGCTGCCGTGGCGCTCTGGGCTGTGACCTAATAGCTGTCTGTCTCTCTGGCCGTCAACACTGTCTCTGCTGCCTATGTATGAAGGAGTCTGGAATCTCGGCCTCTCCATCTAAATCATAGCCTATGGGTACCTCAGATCTCTGTCGTCGACGGGATATGCACTCACTGATGCTCAACTGTGGGATGTGTATCAATATCTAATCTCCTCCTCAACTCAGCCATCTCCCGGATCATGAGTGTGACATATCTAGAATCCTCATAAGATATTAACATAGATAATGTGGCTGCATGCTCCCTGAACAAGCAGTAGTACCTCCCCCTAATCTCATAGTAGGCTGGACATCTGAAGATGAAATGTGATTCGTCCTCAATCTCGTGCATAGCACACATGGTTCAAAGCCGGTCCTCTCGTGGGTGCCACTATATCTGCCGGTCTCAATAGCCAACTAATTTGAGGAGACACGAAACTGACCCATCTCTATCTGCAGTATGTGTGATATACTCCTCAACAAGTAACCAGGTACTATGGGGCAACCAGCTAAATCAAGGGATAGAAAGTGTGTGCGGGAAAACTCACTCTTGGTCCCCAATGGACCCTGCCAGGTACTACGGAGATATGATTTGTAGAGGAGGCCTCTGATGTACTGATGGGTGCCTGTAGGTAGGTCAGTAATCTGGATACCCAAAGTGGAGAGGAGACGACAAGCCTGGGAATACCTTGAGAAGAGGTGTCCCTCTGAGTGTAGGCGCTAGGATGAAGATAGAGCTGCAACAGCATAGTGTGTTCCCCGATCTGAAGATCATCCAGCCTCTGTATAAATGTCACAATATGGAATAAGGCCTCAATTTGTATGGGGTGACCGCGAACTCTGCCAATATAATCTGATGTGGTATTGAGGGCTTAGAAGGTATCATCCGAGAGAGCAAACGAATATGGAAATGAGAGATGTATGTCCAATCTGTAGCTATCAGACCAGTACTCCATGTCTCGGAAGCATACCTAGCTGAGGGCACCACCATACTGGCAAAGAGCCGGCACTTACGAGTCTCATCCCTGATGTGTGAGCTGAAGCATAGTCTCTCCAAATCTGAGAGAGAGAGAGAGAGAGAGAGAGAGAGAGAGAGAGAGAGAGAGAGAGAGAGAGAGAGAGAGAGAGAGAGAGAGAGAGAGAGAGTGAGTATGTAGGCTGTTGTAGACAAAAAGCGATTCTCGAATTTTGATTGGGCCACGTATGCCCTAAAACTTCATCCTTGAGGACCTGACGAGCAGCTGAAATGTAGCTTCGAGAACAAAGAATGTTCTAGAAAGAGAACGATCTAGAATCAGAGTGCAATCTCGGAAGTTCGAGAGACAGGTTCTACGAGAGAGGGAGAGGTTTTGCAATCTTCATCTAGAGGGAGTGCTAGAATAGAGAGATAGAGAGAGAGGTTCTCTAGATGCTGAGAGAGAGAGATAGAGAGAATGCGTGATTTGAGAGAGAGAGAGAGAGGCGCTGATGCACTTAAAGGATTTGTTATTTTCTGAAATGTAGAATCTTGAAATTGAACTGTTCAATGTGTGATTCATTCATTCATGAAAGAGAGAGAGTTGTCACAAAGATGGGAAGGAGTGGCGGATCGTGAGGATGACGATGAGGAGCAGAGGTTTTTGATGAGGGATAGCGTGAGAGGAGAGAGAGGAGCGAGATAAGGTGCGTATAGAGATAGAGAGAAAGTGGATGGGTGAGCGAGGGAGAGAGGAGCTCGAGAGGAGACTCGAGAGGGAGAAGGTTATAGAGAGAGGGGGGATGGGTGAGCGAGGGGAGAGCGGAGAGAGTGTTGATTTTCAGGTTTTTTTGGGGTTTTTATTTAGGGTTAGGGTTTTTTAGGGTTGTGGGTTAAAAAATAGCCATAAAGTGAGGTGTTGGAGAGAGAGAGAGAGAGAGAGAGAGAGAGAGAGAGAGAGAGAGAGAGAGAGCTAGCTTTATTAACGTCCATGATGCCAAAAGGCATATAAGACAAAATGGTACATCTCAAGTGTGTAGTAGCCAGGGAGCATAGTAACTCTATAACAATGAAAAGACAAAGGAGCATAATCCGGAATACATGTGAAATACATAAAACATGTGAAATACATAATAACTATCCCTGAGTGAGCTACATCAGGGGAAATAAGTCTACAAAGTGTGTTTATGCTATCCACCGAGACTACTAAAGTAGTCCGTGATCCGAGGTCCACGGCAGGAAATGCAGCAATGGAAGGCGAAGGATGCTGATGTCGTCGAGGACGGTGGAGTGTGCTCTGATGCTGAATACGGTGAGATTTGAGGGCGTATTCTCCAGATATGTGTGGGCATATGAACGATGGTAGTGTCCAGGGCTAGACTTGGGTCCATTTCATGTGCTTGTATGAATTAGTAGTTCAAGATTTTGGTTTGGAAACAAGTTGCAACAACAACTAGCCTTTGAATGATTAATTATCGAAATAGTTTGCTATAAATCTTTTTAAGATTTCACCAAATTTAGTTAACATTTGTTTTCAAAATGCAGAATCTCTAATATAGGCCAATGGGGGTGGAAGCTTATCAATGGTTCTATCCCAACATTTTTAGATTATAGAGCTTTTGCTACTCCAAAAAAAAAAACAAACTTTATAAAGGATCAATGCTTTTTCATGAGCTTATTTTGCAAGTATCACGAGTCTTTGAGCAAGATTTGATTTGAGACTTTTTATATCAAATCAACCCCATTTTGATGCCTTGTTTGTTATTGCTTCTAGTAAGGCAGTAGCTGACCTTATGTTTTTTTTTTAATTATTGAATCTTAAGAGTAGTTGACAATAATCGTGTGGTAAAGTCATTCAATCAAAGAAGCCCTTTCTAGGTGAGGTTTTGGAAATAAGTGAGCCCATTTTGCACTTTGGCTAGGCAAAATCAACTCTCTATGTATTTGACTAGAAGTTTTAGTGAAAATCATTGACTTTGATATCTTAATATCTCTACATGGTTGATATCAATCTTTGTATTGCAGCTTGTGGTCACTACTTGATTGTTGTCGAGATTGTTTCACATAATAGACCTTGTTTGCATGCAGGAGTTTGACCCATTTTCACTTAGCATTGATGGTGATAAACTTCGTGGTCGTGGAACAACTGATTGTTTAGGACATGTGGCTCTTGTAACGGAACTTATGCGACTATTGGGAACTACAAAACCAAAGCTAAAAACGACTGTTGTAGCAGTATTTATTGCAAATGAAGAGAACTCTTCTGTGCGTGGGGTTGGTGTTGATGCTTTAGTTGAAGAAGGCCGATTGGACAAGCTAAAAAGTGGTCCGTTGTAAGTCATTTCCTTCCTCATTTTTGTTAAGCTCATGGTTCCTTGAAATGGTCAAGTTTCTTTTTTTACCAAGCTATGAACATATCCACAAGATCTCATGCACAATGGAATAATTGAACCATATACTATCAAATGATATTGGTTCTTGAAAAGGTATCGAGAATAGTTGAGAATAGGCATAAACTATGATTATCAACCAAATTGGTGCTAGACATCAAACAAACCGCCCATCCATATGAGTATGGAATCAATCACACATTCACTCCGTGCGATGGGATTACACCTCAACACCATCTACCAGAGACTCGCAATGGTGTCACATACTACCATAGTCCATCCAACAAAGATGCAAGCCTACTACGGGTAGATCCAAGACTCACCATCCACATGACATGAATCAACGGTTCACAAATGAATGTAGTACAAGGGCGTCCCCTAGGCTAGATATACTCAAAGCCCACAACTCCCTAACTTTAGTGATCCTACTCCTTGATGTCTAAACTCAAGGTATTTCCTTCAAAAACTAACCATTCATTGGGGTATCCCTGGTACCATGGTCAAGGCCTAGTCCTCTGGGGTAACCATTGACATACTGCCCCCCTTACAACATGTTGGTAATCAAAAATGGAAATTAGGGAACTAGGAAGATATCTAAGCTCTCCCAAGATTCAACATCTTATCTTTACCTTCAATCAATCTATCAAGTGCTCAAAATGGATGTGATTTGTCAATCACTATTACAATAGGTCGTAAAGGATCCTAGGACGATTTATCCTCAACTCATCAAACAACTCAGTCACCTAGTTTTCTTATTAATGGCATACAAAACATTGTTTTGCAATGCCCTAATTACCGCCAGCCTCCAAGCATTAAAAGGTCTTGGATGTCATGTCCACTCACGTTCAATCAAGAGGAGGAGACTCTGCTTATTTGCGATCAAGAACATCACGCGTAATTCTATAGTCCCATAATGTGCTTCTAGAATGTCCCTCGTCCATACATATATGCGAAGTTTGAGATTGTGTCCCACGTTACTTCTTGCTATGCGTTTTGTTCTCTTAAATTGCTTTTTTGCTTATTTAGATATTTGTATGAGTTGTGATGTTATTGTTTTTAAAAAAGAAAAAGAGTGAGGAAGAAGCAAGTAGTCTCCCTTGCATAGCCTACGAGAATGCTTTGTGTAGTTAGTATTACGGTTAAATTGGATTAGTGAAATAGGAACCATATAGTCTTGCTAACCAATCACAAGGAGGGGTAACAATGTCCCTTGGGATCACCCCCCCTCCCCGCGTGATAGGTAGAAAGACGTAACCTTCTAATCTTTGTCTTCCTACGAGTCACACAGGGGTTTGATCCCAAGGTCTTCCTCACTCTTTTTCTTTTTCAGAAACATAACAAGTCTTACAATTACATACAAACAACATTTGAACAAGGCTCAAGGCAAAAAGCATAGAGATTAAGAGATCAAAAGGTAGCTTACTCAAGTGCACACACCACATAGCAATGGAGTTACGGGTGAAGCCACAATTGATCTAGATCTAAGCTATGAAAGCAGCACATAAGCAAGACTTAGCCCTAGAAAGCAGGAAAGGCTAAAGAGAGAGATCAATATCATCAGTTGAATAACAAATGACATAGTTTCCCTACTTATAGCATAGAGGAAGCCCTAAAAGGAAGCTTCCGGTGGCTAGGGCCCAACTGGGAGGGATAATAGTGCGCCCTCCAAGAAGGCCCCCACTCTCCAGTAATATGTCCAAATGGCCCAATAATGAATAATAAGGCCAAAGGCCAACCATGTAGCCTAAGTGTCACTAATGAATAAAAAGGGCCCAAGGCCTGCTTATGCATAAAGTAAAGTAAATGTAAATGGACGCGGAGAATGTAATGAGCCGAGTCCATAACTCTCCTCGACACAAAAAAAAGACCCAACTGCCAAAAAGAAATTGGATCAAACAACAACAAGCCCTGGTGCATCAACAACTAGAACATCATCTGATGTAGAGAAATCAACAAGTGCAGCAAGAGCACAAGCCTGATCTGCAAGTGATGGTGTATGATAAAAGACATCAATAGGCTCCCATGTGGCCTCCTCAATAGGACGACCATCCCACTGGACCAAAAATTGAATCTGCCGGCGGCGTCGACTATGGTATAGACGAACCTGTAATATAGCAGCAGGTAAAAATGGAAACAACTCGGGAGCAGTAGGAAACTCAGCATCACAAGGGGCATCATCCTCAATAGCAGCACGTAATAAACTGACATGGAATACATCACAGGCTCGTGTGGAAGCAGGAAGCTGTAAGCGATATGTAATTGGACTAAGAACCTCCAAAATGCGATAAGGCCCATAATAACGTGGTGCAAGCTTCTCAGTAGAAGCATGGCCTTGGACAAAATGATGACGTGCAAACCGTAGGCGTAGATAAACCATGTCTCCAAGCTAAAACTCAACATGGCAGCGGTGACGATCAATTGAGGTCTGATAATGCTGCTGAACATGCTGTAAATGAGAACTAGCCCGGGTAATAAGCTCTTGGGCACCTGATAGAAAGGATGCAAGTGTGACGGGTGTATCCTCAGGAGGGAGAGGAATGCCAGGTGAAAGAGGTGCATAGCCATGAGATAATAAAAATGGTGAGACACTTGTGCTGGTACTAACAGAGCTATTATAGCTATACTCTGCTAAACATAAATGCTGATCCCAATCCTTCCCTGAAGGAGTAACAAAATGGCGTAAATAATCCTCAAGGATCCTGTTAAGGACCTCAGACTGCCCATCAGAAGTAGAGTGATAAGTAGAACCCATAAAAAGCTGTACATCTATCCCAATCAGAAAGGATAGACGAGGAAATCCATGCAAGCGGAAAATCTCTGATGGGAACAAACGTGCACACTGCTTTGCTGTGATGGTACTGCGAACTGGTATAAAATGTGCCTGTTTCGAGAACTTGTCAACTACCACCATACATGAATTGTGACCAAGTTGGGTACGGGGAAGGCCAAGGATAAAGTCCATAGATATATCAGTCCACTGGCGATGAGGAATAGGCCAACTCTGGAGCAAACCAGCAGACTTAGCACGGGAGTACTTATTACAAAGACAGAAAGGGCAAGTACGAATAAGTACAGCAAGCTCAGATCAAAGAGAGGGCCAATAGAAATGGTCTTTGAGACGAGCATAAGACTTCTGAAAACTAAAGTGACCCCCAACAGGGGAGGAATGAGCATCCGACAACAATTGGGAACGGATACCCAAGGAACTAGGAATACAAAGAGAATCATAACGATAAAGACGGTTGTCAACAATGGAGTTTGTAAAGATCTGATGTCCAGAAAAATTTCCAATGCGGTATGTTAAACGCTGAAACGTCTGAGAACTAGGAAAAGAATGTGAACTGGCAACCTCAACTGTGAGAGGCTGTGGAGCAGGAACAGGTGAAGCATGGATCCGACTAGTGATATAACTGCTGATAAAAGAATGAGTGCTGCCAGTATCAACTAAAGCAATATACTCACGACTTGTAATGCGTACACATAACCGAATGGAGCGAGGACCAGGACGCCCTGTCCAAGTAGCATAGGCAAGCTGAGCATGGCAAGTAGCAGGAAGTAAATCAGTGGAAGGCTCAGAGGATAGGTCAGCGGCGCCATCTAAGTGTAAAGCAGCCAACTGGATCTTTTGATGATCAGTCTTAGGGTAGATCTGAAAATATGTGTCAAGCTTAGCAAACCAATTCTCTAATAAGTTCCTGTCAGAGGAACCGGAATAGGTAGCAAGCTATACCGTATCACGAATGTCTCGAGCAAAGTGTGGCTCCGGAATTGGGGGACGTGGAAAGAAACCAGGAGGTGGGTTAGGTGGAATAAACGGTCCACCAGCAGGCTGACTAGCAGAGGAAGATGGAAATCCAAATGGAGGGGGGGTCCCGAATGAAGGAAAAAGAGGAGCTTTACCAGGATGGGCGCTGGAAAGCCTTTTGGTAAACTATGAAATATGGCTGCAAACGGATAAAAGAATAGCGAAAGTGACAAGTTGGAAGGTCTGGGGCAGCGATGAACAGCCTGAAGGAATTTGGCAATTCGGAATAGCAAATGGATACTGAATTGCGTGATTTTTGGATGAGGATGGGCGCTGGACAACCTTTTGATAAGCTGTGAAATATTGCAGCAAACGGAGAAAAGCACGGGTGAAAGTGACAAGTAGAAGGCTGGGGCAGCGATGGATAGGGAATAGTATAAGGCAGGGGCAGCAAGGGGGTCAAATCAGGGGCAGGGATAGCGATAGGCAGCGAGGAGAGGAATGGTGAAGCAGCGCTGGGCAGCAGGAAGGAGAATAGGGCAGCGATGTAGCAGGGCTGACAGGAGAAGAACAAAGCAGGGGCAGCGATGGAGCAGGGCTGACAGGACAGCTATGGAGGAAAAAAAAAATTCATTGATAAAGTGGTGCACAAGAAAGTGCTCTGATACCAAGTTACGGATGAAGCCACAATTGATCTAGAGCTAAGCTATGAAAGCAGCACATAAGCAAGACTTAGCCCTAGAAAGCAGGAAAGGCTAAAGAGAGAGATCAATATCATCAGTTGAATAACAAATGACACAGTTTCTCTACTTATAGCCTAGAGAAAGCCCTAAACGGAAGCTTTCGGTGGCTAGGGCCCAACTGGGAGGGATAATAGTGCGCCCTCCAAGAAGGCCCCCACTCTCCAGTAATATGTCCAAATGGCCCAATTATGAATAATAAGGCCAAAGGCCAACCATATAGTCTAAGTGTCACTAATGAATAAAAAGGGCCCAAGGCCTGCTTATGCATAAAGTAAAGTAAATGTAAATGAACGCGGCGAATGTAATGAGCCGAGTCCATAACTAATGGAGGGGCGGAAAAGAAGAATCGCACCATTGTGGAAAGTGCTCGATCAATGATGAAGCAAATGAATTTGGCGAATTTCTATTTGTTAGAGGCTTGCAACACCGTTGCCTTCTTGCAAAATAGAAGTCCCACTATTGCGGTTCCCAATGTGATTCCCAAAGAGACTTTCACAAGTATCAAGCTCAAGGTAAAAAAATTTCCCTTCTTTGGATGTAAAGTTTATACAAGTTCATGTGCCAAAGGAGGAGAGCAATAAGCTTGATACAAATGCTAGAA
Organism: Diphasiastrum complanatum; assembly: GCA_029204225.1. NCBI lineage: Eukaryota > Viridiplantae > Streptophyta > Lycopodiopsida > Lycopodiales > Lycopodiaceae > Diphasiastrum > Diphasiastrum complanatum. Next base: position 29,036,482 of record CM055096.1, on the reverse strand, counting down.
GTCAATGTTCATTTTATTCCTAATGTTACTAGGCATGCCTGCGAGCTATTTTAGGGGCCTATGCTATTCTTAGATTTGTAATAGTTCATGCATGTAGAAGGGCGCTAGTGGACTATAATAGTGTCAAAAATTGTGATACAAATTCTAGATGAAGTTACTAGTCCTACTAGCACTCACACAAAACCAAGCATAGAGAGAATTCAGATCATAGGAGAATTGAGCAATGCTCTAGCATATTGGAATGATTCTGGTGGGGTGCCAGCCTACTTAAATAGTTTTCCTAATGAATGAGAAAAGGTAAGAGCCTAAAGCAAATAGCAAAATAGCAAAAGCTAATTGCTAATAATACTACCTATATTTGGTAAAGATCAACAATGAACTTCTAAGTACTAAATAGATCCTAATCTATTAGTAGTGCACCCACCTACATGCATAAGCAATAAAAAACGATTTCACTATGAATAGAATGGCCCCTATAATAGCACGCAGACATGGCCAAACTATCATTAAGGGGTATCATATAAACATTAATTCCTAACACTCCCCCTTAATGTTTACTTTGTTATCTATTAGTCCTACAAGTTCTCTAAACTTCTGAAATTTTTCTTTGCCAAGTCCTTTGGTAAAGATATTTGCAACTTGTTCTTCGTAGGGCAATAGATAAGCTCCACTTCATCACTTTGAATTTTCTCTCTGATGAAGCGTTGTTGTACTTCAATGTGCTTTGTCCTGTTGTGAAAAAACTGGATTTTTTGCCAATTTAATACAACTCTGATTGTCGCACCGAAGTACCGTAGGTGAATCTTGTACCATACGTAGATCATGTAGAATCATTCGCAACCATTTTGCTTCACATGTTGCACTCGTAGTAGCTCGATATCCTGTCTCTGTAGATGATAAAGCAGTAGTATGCTGCTTCTTTGAACTCCAAGAGATAGCATCATAACCAAAACTAAAAACATAGCCTGTAGGAGGTCTTTGGTCTTCTGCATCTCCAGCCCAATCAGCATCCACATATCCCTATAGCTTCAAGTCATCCTGTCTACCATAGAGAATACCAAATCTCAAAGTGCCCTGGATATATCTGAGTATTCGCTTAGCAGCTTTCCAATGAATCTGCTTAGGCTTAGCCATAAACTGACTAACCATACTCACAACATAAGCAATATCTGGTCTTGTAGTAGTTAGATAGATTAAGCTTCCAACAAGCTTTCTATATAACGTCTCATCTACATCCTGATCTTCCTCAGTTTTAGTAAGCCTACATCCACTATCATATGGTGTAGAAATAGGCTTGCACTCTGACATATTGGACTTTTCAAGAAGTTCATGAGTATACTTAGATTGAGAAATAAATAGCCCCTGTGCTACGCTCCATACCTCAATCCCAAGAAAATATTGTAGTGCTCCAAGATCTTTCATGTCAAACTCTGATGAAAGATCTTTCTTGATCCCCTGAATCAACCTATGATCAGATCCTGAATAACAAGGTCATCCACATACATCACTACAATCACAATATGACCATCTCTGATCAAAACATAAAGTGTATGCTTCGAACTACTTCTCTGAAAGCCAAGCTCAAAGTATGTGTCAATCCTCGTGTACCACGCCCTGGGTGCCTGCTTAAGTCCATATAGTGCCTTGTCCAACCTGCAAACCTTGTCTTCATGTCCTGCTACTATGTATCCCTCTGGCTGCCCATGTAGACTTCTTCCTCTAGAAATCCATTCAAGAATGCACTCTTTACATCCATTTGTTGAATATCCCATCCAAACTGAGCTGCCAATGATAAAACAGTCCTCATAGTAGTAGACTTAGCAACTGGTGCAAAAGTTACCTCATAGTCAATCCCGTCCTGTTGAGCATAACCCTTTGCCACCAATCTTGCCTTATGTTTATCTATAGAACCATCTGATTTGTACTTAGTTCTATAGACCCACTTGCATCCAATGGCCTTTTTAAATGTAGGTAACTGAACAAGTCTCCAAGTCTTGTTCTTCATGATTGAGTCGTACTCCTCATCCATAGCTTTCCTCGAAATATCCTCTTTTTCAGCCTCTCTTAAAGTAGATGGATCCTTGGTTTCTAATACTAGGGCCATATATGCAAAATGTACATCCCCATCTTCATGATGATCCTCTTGTCGAACCTCCTGTCGATCTTGATCTTCATGTTGCTTTTCAAGTCTAGCCAATCTCCTAGTTCCATGCGTACTGGACTCTCCCTGTTCCATAATGACACTATCCTTGATAGTTTCATAGTACCATCTAGGCAATCTTCTAGCTTCTGATGTAGGATGCTTCCTGCCTGGTGAAGTAGGAGGTGAATAAGTATCCCATATACTTGATCTCTCCTTCCTCTTTCCTATCTCAACCAAAGTCACTTTAGGTTCTTGGATTGGCGTAGGCGATACATGTGTCGATTCAGGTTCTTGTAATAACTCGTCACATAATATAGGGATTTCTCCATCTCGATCCTTATCAAAATATATCTCTGTATGTTTATGAGTTGCCTCCTCATCAAAGACTACATCCCTACTTATGATTATTTTTTTACCCTCCAAGTTAGGTATGTAAGAATAAGCAATTCTCCCAAACACTCTCAAATGACTTACATCTGGCTTCCGACCCGTGTAAGCTTCCTCTGGAGTTCGATTCTCTACAACCTTTGTAGGACTTCGATTCAAAAACCGCCGTACATTGGCATCACCAGGAGCTCAGAGGATATGATGGGCCCTATCACAAGTTATGGAGAGTACCTTCTACAGATGGGTGAGGCTCACGAGTTGGCCATTTACAATGGCTTGGCTTGCTGGCCACATTCTAGCAGATTCACTTGCCATCCACACAGCGGAGGACACAGTGTTGTCGACTATCTCATGGGGTCACCAGCTTTTATCCCACTCATGTCTGATTTCCACATTCTTCCCACTACCCTTTCCAATCACTCCTTCCTATCTTTTAGTATGGGCTCCATCCCGACTTCCCAACCACCCACTATTCCATCCATCTCTCGTGCACCCAAATACACTTTTGATCGCTCTCACATCAAGACATACCAGGAGGCCGTCAGTTCATTTCTTTGTCATTTTCCCCACCACATGTCGTTGGAAACACAAGCTATCTTCCTTACCACTTCACTACATACCGCTGCATCATTTTCGTTTCCTTCCAAACCACATCGACGCCCACCCACTTCGTCAGACCCTATCCGACCTCCCTGGTTTGACGCCGAGTGTCGTATCCTCCATCTTTAAGTCACCCAAGCTAGATTGCACAATACACACCTTCTTTCTGCAGCTCGTCGATCTTTCCATTATGCCCTCCGACGGAAGAAACGGACGTATGAAACTCAAAAAAGGAAAAGCTAAGTCGATTCCCTTTGCAGTTCCTCCTCCGGTGCCTTCTGGAGAGAATTCATCCCCCGTACCCCACCTCCTTCACTGACCTTCATACCTAGACTACATATGCCACTACCTTATATACTGCACCCATGGACACACCCATCTCCATTTCTCCCCGATCGACTACTTTCACTTTCTTCACCCCGGACATGGTCCTGACTGCCATCAAAAGACTGAAAACCCGTCGCACCCGTGATATTGACGACCTTGAATCCGAACTATTAATCCATGCTGCAGATACACTTTCATCGACCCTAGCCACTTTGCTTAATTGAGCAGTTGTCTCCGACTTCCCTTCCTCCTGGTGTACCAACATCATCCACCCCATTCATAAAATTGGTGACCCCATGGACCCTGGTAATTATCGCACCATTATGATTGGACATATCATTGCTAAGTTATATGGCACCATCCTCCAGTCAGCAGTCAGTTCTGAGGCAGAGTTTAGGAGATTACATGCATTGGGCCAGGCAAGTTTCAGAGCACACTACTCCACCACAGATCATATCTTCACCCTTCGGGCCATTATTGAGGAGGCTAGACACAGAAGAGAGCGGGTCTATTGTTGTTTTGTTGACTTCAGGAAGGCCTTCGACTTTGTTCCACGATCCCTTCTCATTCAGCGTCTACGTGATCTTGGTTTTTCTACTGACACGATCTTGGCAGTGATGGCACTATATGAGAGAGTCCTTGGCTGTTTTCGGAGTGATACCGGCATCTCAGACCACATCTGGAGCACTATTGGCGTGAAACAGGGTTGTTCTCTATCCCCAACCCTGTTTGGACTATATATTGACGAGCTTGAGAGAGTTATTGAGGGATGCGGTGGCACAGGTTGCAGGCTTGGGAGCATCTTGATTGCTATACTTTTATATGCAGATGACGTGGTCCTCCTATCTTCTTCCAGAGAGGGATTACAACGACAGCTAGACAGTCTTCATGCCTTCTGCAGTAGATGGGGTGTTAACATATTGAAAACCAAAGTTATGGTTTTCAACACATCGAGAGCTTTTATGCAGCGCCAGGAACTCATCTTTGATGGGCAACCTTTGGAGGTCGTATCTTCTTACACTTACCTTGGCGTGCTTTTTACAGGCCCTATCTTTGGCATGCGACAGGCAGCCTCCGCTAGACTTGGGAAGGGTCATGCCTCCCTTGTCCAGTTAGAGCGCTTTTGTTTCAGACGGTTTATTCGGGATGCTCCGAGTAAATGTCAGCTTCTCGTTACTCCCATAGCCCTATATGCAGCAGAGGTATGGTGTGCGAGTCTTACATCATTGGATTGGGCCAGTATTTCATGACTGCAGGTTCTCATGCTATCTCGGATGATACGGGCTAAGCCATCTGTCCCACATCAGATTATCCTGACAGAGTTCGCGGTCCCTCCCATACAGCTATCCGCCATCTTCCAGCTTATTCTATATATTCAGCGTATTATGATGTTACCCACAGGTGAGTAGAGATACACACAGATGGCACTTGCCTCCTCGCGAGACCTTTATGATTAGGGACATCGACTATCATGGTTCTCTCGGGCCTCCCGGATACTGGATACACTTGGGATTTCTATCACAGACCTTCCATCGGGCACCCATGAGTATATCAGACGCTTTCTCTATAGAGCATACCTGAGTCGGACATGGCAGGGACAACGCGGGGTCAAACCTGACTATTACAGGACACTTTCTGGAGCTAGACACAGTTGGATTTCCAGTTTTGCCACACTATCTCACCTCAAGACTATCTCATGGGCTTCGGTTTATTTTGGGCCAGTTCCGAGTGTCCTCACACCAGTTGGCGATTGAGATTGGACGCTTCCAGGGTACCCCACGAGAGGAGCAGCTTTGTCAGTTATGTTCATTATCTATGGTCGAGACAGAGGAGCATTTCCTTTTCACATGTCCAGTTTACTATGAGATCAGAGGGCGATATCATTGCCTTTTTCGTCAGACAACAGTTACATTACGGTCCCGCATCTCATATGAGGACCCTAGATGTGTGGCACTTATGATACGTGAGATGTCCCTCCTGCGTTAGGACCTATGTTAGACAGATCAGCACACCTATCCAAACACACAGTCTCAGATTACATCCTTCTTCTCTCGCAGGAGATCACGTCCTGATGCAGACATGACTGACAACGATTGCGACAACATTCCCAGATCTATGATGCAGAGACGATGCACCACCCAGCCTCAGGCGGTCACGAGAGTTACACGCCACACTAGACTTCTTACACAGAGACACACTATACATGCTCCTGTTCACAGGCGACATCAGCGGCCTCCTGCGCTTCCTCATGCTACAGCTCGCATTACATCTTTCTACAGCGCCAGTACAGACCTGACATCTTGACATGGATACATTTGACTACCATGCACAGACATTCTCATTTATGTAGTTATCTTAACTTGCACTAGATGTTTTTTCTTTATTACAGTTTTGGAGTCGTTTTATACCCTCCATGGTTACCACATACTTGACATGTATTTCCTTAGTCTTATATGCCTTTTGGCATGGAAAAGACATTAATAAAGCTTTCTTCTCTCTCTCTCTCTCTCTCTAGCTTTCTAGCTTTCTAGCTGATAGGAATAAGTCCTATGTGGACAATGCTCCTTTCTGATGTACTTTTTATTTGTCGTGTGTGCCCATGGGCACTTGACAGACATTAATATAATTATAATTCATTCTCTCTCAGTAGTAGCCACCACCTCCTGGTCGTGCTCTGAGGCTTCTTTCGTTCATAGCCAGTTCATGATTCATACCTATGTAGTTTCTTTATCATTGGTAGATGTACCGAGATTTACATTATATTCCCATTTGTTCCACACACCTAATATGTCCTTATTCGTCTTATATGCCTTTTGGCATGGAAAAGACATCAATAAAGCTTTCTTTCTCAAAAATGCCAAAGTCCAACTTCATGAATCATTAGCACACCAAAAGTGATAAAATTTCAAACACAAATTACCATACTCGAAATTTAAATCATGATATAATCAATCAGCCCCCCCCCCTCGTTTTTTTTTACCCGAACCATTCGAACTGTGATTTGTGGAGACTATGTAGCTCTTTTCAACTCACAGAAGATAGTGTTTGTGTTGTCACTAGAAAAATTCTACACCAAATGAAGCCATTGCAAGATGATGCCACAAAAATGAAGATGTCAAAAGAGGGCGCCAAAAAAATCAGGCTTTTTAATGCTATAGTGACAATAAAAAAATTGAAGAAATTGGAGAATCCAACCACAAAAGATCTTCATATTCAAATTTTTTTTGTTCTTTGGAAATCTATTAACAATCATACCCAAATAGAAGTGGTTGCATGTTTTGTAATAAGTAGATAGGGGAAAGCTTAAATCACATTTGTTGGCCTTATGAAGTATTGAATCCAAAATTTTTTGGATTTTCAATTGTGTTGATATGTACAAAGGAGTAAAACCTGCAATATTGAGCTAGAAACATCATGCTTCATCTTGCCTTATGCTAGAAGTTGAATGATATTGATTTTTTGACATATGGCAGTTATGTTGCAGCTTGCTCTCCTAACCATCATTAACTTTTTTACTACTTAAAAAGGACTTAGTTGTCGTCTAATGTTCTATTTGTTGATATATGTTTTGGCAAAACAAGCACCATTTACTTGGTAATCATGTTGGTAGTACTAGGTACTAGATTGGTTTGTCCAATTTATATGAATTGCATAATCTCATAGGCCATGCATTTGCAGCTTGTATTACTTCATATTGTGCTTGCTCTAATTTGAACCTAATGCAAGAAATTATGTTGAAAAAGGGTAGGTAAATTGGGGTTGCAATTAACATGTATTTGCATTGGTGCATGCATATAGAATCGATTTTGAGATGAAAGTTTTGGAAAAGTTGGAGGCATTATGGTGGTTATGTATGAGTGAAGGCTTTTTTAAGTATCTTGCATCCCATTGTAGCTGACAAGATCTAGTTGCGCATGTGACAGATTTTGGATAGACACAGCTGACAAACAACCTTGCATAGGAACAGGTGGAATGATTGCTTGGAAACTACGTGCAACAGGAAAGCTATTTCATAGTGGCCTTCCTCACAAGGTTTTCTCTAATTTAAGTTTGTAGCTGCTTCTTCCAAAGCTTGTCCCTTCTTCTTCGTAGACGAGACTCATCACAATTTTATTCTCATGTTAGAGAAAATAGTACCTTTAAGGAAGTGCACAAACCGTCTGAAAGAACTGCTTCAACATATTATGCAAACACTAATTTTAAAAAATGGACCTATTTTGTTTTACGGCTGCACATGTGTAGTTGGCTAAAGTAACCAACCATGTATATATCATTACTATTTAACATGTTTACTATGTCATATAGAACTAAATAGCGTCACATCCACATCTATTCTTATGCACATATCAAGTACATGAACATCTGTATTTCAAAAATGGTTTTGACGTATCTACTTATTTTGGTACCTACAAGACATGAATGGATCTTTCTTTCTTCCTTCCCTAGCTCTCAAGTTTGATCTTTGTCTACAATGGTGGCAGCTTTGTGAGAAGATCTAGTGCTACAAGGAGAAGGGTTGTGCTGCAAGAGGAGATTATGCAATCTGCCTCAGATCTCAGGTTGCTGTAGGACAACAAATGTAGGACAACAAAGCATGGAGGACAACGGAAATCTTCTAGGAGAAGATCTACAGTATCTGATTGCTAGCTGAGTCTATATACTAAGCTGGATCAGAGACCTATAGTTCATTGCTGCCTATGGATCGCTGAACCTGATCGCTACATGCAGGGTATTTGATTGTTACTGCCTAACAGATCTGTTTGCTGATGGGACAGACCTGACCCTGCCTGGCTGAGCTGGAACGCTGGCTGTATTAGATCGTTGTTGCTTACAGATCACTGCATCAGAATTGTTTATTGGAGACCTGATTGCTGCTGGAAAATCAGATCAGATCGCTGCTGGAAAACTCAGTTCAGATCACGGCAGGAAAACAGGTCACTACTTGAAAAATCAAATTAGAAAATTGTTGGAGACAAGTCACTACTGATAAGAACATATTGGTAGATCGCTGCAGATTGCCAGTCACTGTTGGAAGTAATTGGTATACATGCAAGGAAGCATGCACATGCGCAGATTGCTAGGAAGCAATTGTTGTCTCTTGTAGTAGCAGATCACCAAGGTTTAGAACCTTGATGCATGCTAAAGGAGATCTCAGGAGTCAGGATCAGCATTATGACTAGGGAGTTGTTTGCAATTGCCAGGTGAAGAAAGGATTCATTTGTTTGGGTTCATGGATGACATTTTATTTGTATTATTGTTGGAGAGTGATTGAAGACAAGAATGCAAACATGAAGTGTACATCCAGGGGGAGTAGTTCAGTTAAGTCCATCAAGTCCACCACAGGTGCTAACTTATGAAAGTACCAAGAGAATTGAAATGTATTCAATTCAAGGAACCGACACAAGTGGAGCCAACTACTTATGAAGTACAAGTTTCTAACATGGGTGTTAATTTATGAGATTTGATGTTGACATTTGAAGATCTATTTCCGACTTATGACTGTCATGATGGTGCTATGATAATCAAAGAGGATTACGTTTTCTTTATGGATGTTGGTTATGTTCTTACATATTTGTGGTAGCTTAGAAGATGTTCAAAGAGACCAAGGGAGTAAAAATCTTCAAGCAAAGTTCTCAAAGTTACGGCAAAGGTTAATCATGTTCTCATAATTTGATTCAAGGGGAGTCAAAGTTCTTTGATTCACAGGAAGTCAAGGAATCGGGTGATATGTTGCACTCATGGTGGTCACACATATACACTAAAGGGACATGAAGGCTAAATCAAGATATTGGGAAGTCATATGAAGTAGGTTCATATGAAAAGGATCGACATATGAAGGAATTCTACATCGACATACAAAGGAAGTTCTACATTGAGTAATGAAGACATTGAGATCAAAGTTGATCGTGGATTCTACATCAGAATTGAGGATCTTCATTACATGGGCGTCATGGAGGATACGTATGCATACTTGTGCTATGCATAGTTCTTGATAATGTACACATTAAGAGGGAGTTAGAGTTAATGTTCACATTACTACACCTAATGTTGTCATTAGGATTAATTAGGATTATTGGGCCATGCCTGCATGCTAATTCTAGGGGCCTTTAACCAGTGAAGTCAAGTTCAAGATTCTAGTGCTTGATTTGGTTGGTATAGATAGGTGTTGGAGCTTTCACCATATATAGAGACATTAATTAGGCAATTTCGATTTCGCTTTTGGCATAGACCAAACTCTATAAGTATGTTGTGCGCCCTAGCCCATTTGCAATGGGACATAGTTGGAGTTTCCATCACTTGTGTTCTCTCTCATGTGTTTGGCTATTGTTTCATCACAATAGGAATCTTGTCTTACTTGTATGAGCAAGTCGGTTTTCTAACACCGAGCCCATGACTATCAACGTAAATACCTTCAAGTCACTTTTGAAGCAAATGGCTTCGATTGGTCTCGTGGATGATTTAGATGACGTTGCTCTCGAGCCTATTGGAAAGCTTTGAAAACTAGACTATGAGACTGTCAACACAGTCTGAATTGGCATTGCAAAGAGTCATATCCATGTTGCTTCAAGAGGAAATTAGAAAATCTTCCTCAAGTTCTAATAGGGCTGTTGCATTGTTCACAAGGAAGAGTAAACAGAAGAACAACAAGGTCGAATAGAGTTTAACCTCGCTCTCATCAAGTGAATCAATATGTGATTTCTGGCAAGGATGATCAGGCATTAGCTTTGGGAATGAGGCAAGGATATTTATAGAAGCTAAGTCATTGTAGAACTCCCAGGCAAAAGAATGCTCTTGCAGGCACTAGTTATATTGATCAGAATGTTGTAAGGCATCAAAGGCTAGGACATTTTAATTTTCAGAGTCAATGACTTGGATCTTTCAGATGGACAATCTTCTCAAATTTGTGAAAGCTATGTTGTGGGCAAACACACCAGGTTGCTATTCAGATCAGATCATATTCACAAAGCTAAGGAGCTTTTGGAGTTCGTACATTGTGACCTATGTGGTCCAATGCAAACTGTTGCTTCAAGGGGAGCAAGGTATTTCTCCACTTTTATTGATGACTGCTCCCAAAAAACAACAGCCCTACCTATAAAGTAGAAAACAGAGGCCTTCAATTGTTTCAAATAGTTTAAGGCATATATAGAGAATCAGTCTCAAGGAAGATAATGGTTCTTAGGACAGATGGTGGAGGAGAATTTATCTCAAAGGAATTCAGAGATTTTTGTTTACCAAATGGGAGTCACCATCAATTTACTACCAGCTATTCTCCTCAGTCAAATGAGGTAGCAAAATGGAAGAATAGGACACTGGTAGAAAGTGCAAGTTGCATGTTAAGAAACCCTACGAGCTATGGGCAAGGACAAAGCCTTTGAAAAATTTGAAGGTCTTTGGATCTATAACATTCATACTTATACCCTTAGGGTGAGGAAGAAGTTTGATGATACAAGTTCAAAGTTTATATTTGTTGGATATCCATTCGATTGTAAGGGCTATAAGATCTATGATTTAGTATCATCAAAGACATTTGTGAGTAGAGATGCGATCGTTGTTGAAGACCAATTTTATGACTTCAAGGAAAAAGGGAAAGAACTAGATTCACTTATTTCAATATCTATTCCAATTCCCATTATAGGAGTAGCTCCAATGTTCAGCAAGTCAAGCGGATATTGGAGGCAGACAGCTTCCTAAATCAAGTAATCAAGGAAGACATTTACATGTCTCAACTAGAGGGAAATGAGATAAAAGGAAAGGAGGACCATTTATGCACGTTATATAAAGCAATCACCAAGAGCGTGGTTCCAAAGTATCAACACATTCTTTCTGGACAAAGGGTTCACTCCATGTATAGTCACTCGAACGTATATTATAAGTCAGTTGGAAAGTCATTTATTATAATAACTTTGTATGTGGATGATACACTAGTTTATAGCAATGATACAAAGTTATTGCTTCACACCAATGAAAGACTCTCAAGTGAGTATGAAATGATTGACCTTGCGGAAGCTCACTATTGTCTAGGAGTTCAAATACAAAGGATCAGAGGCAATGTGGAAATTTGCATCAGCCAACAGAGATATATCCAAAATATCTTAACAAAGTTCGAGGTGACTAATTGTAAGATAGTTGACACTCCTATGGACCCAAAGTTAAAGCTTTCAAAGGATCAATGTCCAAGTCAGAGATGAAGAAATATCCTTATCACTCAATAGTTGGATCATTGATGTATTTGATGATTTGTACTTGACCTGATATTGCCTATGCAGTGAGTACTCTAAGTCAGTCGTGTCCAACTTTAGGATAGTGCACTGGAAAGCGTTACTCAGAGTTTTGAGATGCATTCATACCACTAGGAATACATGCATCTACTTTAGCAACAAGACAAAAGAGGCTAATATTTTTGAGAGGGTACACACTACACAGAGGCTGGAGATGTTGATACTAGAAGATCAATATCTGGGTACGTATTCTTGTTGAACAATGGACCAATCTCTTGGAATAGCAAGAAACAAACCTTAGTGGCCCTATCCTCAACCGAAGCTAAATACATAGCAGCTACACATGCAACAAAGGAAGCAGTTTGGCAGAGGCAATTATTATCGAATGTCCATCTGCCACAGAGGTGTTCAATAGTCCTGTTGTGTGACAACTTGAGTTGCATAGCCCTGACCTTGAATCGAGAAGCAAGCACATAGGATCAAAAATCCTTATGCCAAGGACAAAGTGCTGAGCAAAGAGATTGAGCTAAAGCATTGTAGGACAGAGTATATGACGACTGAAATTTTCATGAAGGCACTTGCAAAGGACAAGCATACAAGATTCAACACAAAGTTAAATCTAAAGGTACAAGAATTTCTAGATCCTCATTAAGGGGGAAAATGTTTAATTAAAATCTAGAAACTCAATGTATAGGCCAAAAGTTAAAATTAGACCCATATTAATTTTACAAAAATTAGTATGGCGTACATTGACCTATTTTTAGGGCCTACATCGAGCTACAACACCTACATCGACCTAGTCCATCATTGTGTCTATGTCGATTAGTAGGTGTTGACTAGTAGTTAGGTAGGTGTAGGGTTGATTTATGTGGTAGGTGAGAGTAGGTGAGGAAATAGAAATGCTATAAATACTAAGGCTTGTAGCGAGTTTCAATAGTCATAAATTTTGTACTCTTATGCTACCTAATTGTACTACTTGTTACCATTAATAGAGTGCTATTTTGTGCTTGCACCTACAGGACATTATGAAGGATGATAATTGTGTACTTTCTACATTTAATGATTGTGTACATTTTTAAATGTTAGTACAATGTAATTATCTAGTACCTTGTAGACATAAATGATTCTATAAATAGCATTTTTGGTTAGACTGGCTTATTCTTAGTACAAATCCTGATAGGTCAAATAATGATAGATTTTATCATCATTGTGGCCAAGGAAGAAGTGTTCTTGTAGAGAAAAGATGATTGGAATTGCGTCATCATCATATGACAGTAGGCAAAAGCATTATGTGAATAGCAAAATTAGGAGTGCACATAATAACTAGTATCAAAAAAGGTTGGGAAACTGAGCGATGCATATAAAATTAGGAGTGCGCATAATAACTAGTATTAAAAAAGGTTGGGAAACTCAGCGTTGCATACATAGGTAATATCAACCCGTAACTTGATGTTTTGAGCTTCTTTTCAAACTATACTTGGTCCATATGGGCTACGATTCATTGATAGGTCTATCACCCCCTATTTTGAGCTGCTCTTGTCTGATATGAAAGCCCTTTTGACCATATTTTGTGAATAGTGACCGATGTTGGTATAGCCTTTCATTGTGCAATTTTCATCACGATATATGCACAAACAACTTAGTAAGAACTAGATGTTCTTGACTTTATTGTTCATTGTCATTGTTGGATTTTAATGCTAAGGTCCAAATCCATTCGGTAATGAGCATCTTGAAATCTGTATATGCTTATATTACAAAACAACAAAAAGAAACTCTAAGTTTTAAGCAGAAGATCGAAACCCAGAATCAGATTTTTTCAATATCGGATCGTCTCGACTCGACTTGTTATTTTTCGATACCTTCGAATTATTTGATACAGAGGAAAAATCGCGTCGGACCTATAAAATTCGATACATGGCAAAATTTGATACATGCAATATTTCGATACTGTCAGCTGATCCGACTCACGTCGCGATCAGAAGGACGACGTTGACATCCTGCCTACTTTGTACATAGATTTTACTAATACAAACGACGACTATCTACTATAGGACGACTCTAGTAAATTAAGTAGATTCAATCCTATACTTCCAAGTACTGATCACTGATCTGCAATCATCAACAGATCGATCAAGTGAATCTATAATAAAGTATGGTGGAAGGTAGAACTAAACAAGCAACAATTAAGCGACTGAAGCTCTGCCATTTTTGTGCCTCACAGACTCGCGCACTCACGCTTATGTACTCTATTTTCATTAATCAAAGATTGCAATTTTTTCCACACTATTGATTTGTTCATTTGCGCATTATTACAGACTACATTATTACATCTTGATTCTTGCTCCTACGTTGACACACTTCCGATCCATTGTATTTTGCCGCTGCTAGTATCTCGTTCCAGATTTTGATTCTGGACCTCTATCTAGGAACCGATAACCGATTCCTATTGAGATACTAAGTTCCAATCTTGTGTCAGAACTTGTTTTCGCTACACCCACTGATTTCCGACATGGTATCAGAGCAGATGGTTCAGTAATCTGCATTTTTCACGCAGGTCGTCAGTCTTGTTTTTACCAAGACATCGTTTTGAAAGTGCGCAGCTAGCAGTATTTCGATATCGTTGTTTCTACCAGTGATCTCGCTCTCTTCACCAGAATGGATCCGTCTTCTAGTTCATCTCTGATTGACAAACTCGATGGAGAGAACTACCATCTTTGGTTCAAGATGAAAGTCGTATTACTTGCCGAAGAATTGTGGGACATCGTTGATGGCACAGAAGTCAAGCTTGAGGTCGATGCAAACAACATCACCAAATGGAGATAGAGACGACAAGACATTTGCCTTGATCACTCTGAATATTAAAGACTCTCAATTCAGCCACATTCGAGCTGCTCAGACCGCTAAAGATGCTTGGGACATCCTAGTGACCCTCTATGATATCAAGGATGTTACATCCAAGTTACATTTGAGGAAGAAATTCTTTCCATTAAGAATGCCTGATGCAGATAGTATTTCGAGCCATCTCAACACATTCAAAAATCTCATGGAGCAAATGACTTCAACTGGCTCAGTCATTGAAGATTCCGATGGGGTAATGACTCTATTATCGAGTCTACCTGAAGCCTATGAAAATTGGGTCATGGCAATTTCGACCCAGCAGCATCTCACTCTATCAAGAGTAATTTCGATGCTACTTCAAGAGGAGATAAGACAAAATGGATCCTCCTCCAGCTTAGGATCGGATCCTCAAGCTCTATTCAGCCTGAATCGAATTCAAGATCGAATTCAGAGACTTCATCATTCCAGCCAAGGTAGAAACTATTCTGTAAATAAGAGGGCTGGTCACCTTATTAAGGACTATAGGAGTCAGGACATTAAAATACAACAATGAAAAGAAGCAGTTCCAACAACAAGCAAATGCTGCAACTACCAGTCACTCAATCCAGCCACAAGAGGAAGATGAAGTAGCCCTCATGACCAAAGTTGGAGAACTGCACGATATCGCTTCTTGGTATTTGGACTTGGGAGCAACACAACATATGACTCACCACCGTGATTGGTTCCAAGATTACAATTATTCACTCATTCTAGAGTTGTGCAATTAGGAGATAACTCATCTCATACTATTGACGGGAATTGTCAGGATCGAATTTCAGAAAGGTGATGTAATATTTCTATCCAATGTTCTTCACCTTTTGAATCTTACCAAAAATCTACTTTCAATCAGTAGAATCACTGATTCTAGTCATAGGGTAGAATTCGATACAGAAGGCTACACTATTCTTGACAGATCTAGGAAAGTTTTAGCTTTCAGTAGAAGGTGTGGCTACCTTTACAAACTAAGCCATTGCTATTCAACAAGTGTCGAATTTGAATTTAGTGCAAGATCTACCATCTACTAGCAAATCGACTTCTCTTTGTGAAAGCTCTATTATCAGCAAACATGCTAGAAGTCTATTCAATTCTGATTCAGTTCATTCATCTAGAGGTTTGCTAGATCTTGTACATAGTGACATTTGTGGCCCTATGCAAACCGCTTCCATAGGGGGAGCCATTTACTTTCTAACTTTTATTGGCGATTTCTCTCGAAGAACCGTCACCTATTTTCTAAAGAACAAATCTGAAGCATTCAAGTTCTTCAAACAACTCAAAGCATCTGCTGAAAATCAGACACAGAGAAAAATCAAGGCTCTACGCACTGATGGAGGACATGCCACAACCAGAGGGATACGAGCTCAATGGTAAGGAGCATCTAGTTTGCAAAATCCACAAGGCTCTATATGGTCTGAAATAGTCACCAAGAGCTGGTTTCAGAAGATAAATGCATTTTTAATCGAGAATGGTTTTATTCAAAACTTGGCAGACTCGAATGTTTATTTCAAGTCTGTTTCGACTTCCTTCATAATCATCACTTTATATGACACGTTACTGTTTAGTAACAATCTAAATCTTTTGAAGGAAGTAAAGTGCATGTTAGCACAAGAATACAAGATGACTGCCCATTACTGTCTCGGAATTCAAATTTATCGAAATCGATCCAACAGACAGATCTACATCAGTCAACAACGATATCTCACTAACGTGCTGGGAAAATATGGAATGACCAACTGCAAATTGAGTTTCTTTCCACTCGACCCCGGTCTGAAACTATAAAAGGAACAATGTCCTCAAATCGAGGCAGAAAAGGAGGAGATGAAGCAGTACCCATTTCACTCCATTATCGGTTCATTGATGTATGCAATGCTCTGCACTTGACCAAATCTTGCATACTGGATCAGTTCACTTAGGCAGTTTCTATCAAATCCAGGGCCAACCCATTGGAAAGCACTCCTGAAGGTCATGAAATATATCCAAGCAACAACATCTATGCATCTGATATGGAGGCAGCCAACCTGCCAACATTCTTGACGGTTATACAGATGCAGATTGGGCAAGAGATATCGACACCAGAAGATCGACTTCTGGATTCTTATTCTTATCTAATCAAGGCCCAATCTCATGGAAGAGCCAAAAACAGACCTCAGTAGCATTATCATCAACTTAATCGGAATACATAGTTGCCACAAATGCTACCAAAGAGGTGATTTGGCTGAGGAATCTACTAGCAGATATCGTCCTTGCCCAACTATAGCCAACAATCATATATTGTGATAGTCAAAGCACAATCGCACTATCTCTAAATCCAAGATTTCCTCTCAAAGTAAGCATATCAAAATCAGATATCACTACCTCAGAGAATAAGTGCAGAGCAAGGAAGTTTCATTTGTTTACTGTGCTCAAGTCCAAATCTATTCGGTAATGAGCATCCTGAAATCTGTATATACTTATACTACAAAACAACAAAAAGAAACTCGAAGTTTTAAGCAGAACAACGAAATCCAAAAACGGATTTTTTCGACATCGGATCGACTCGACTAGACTCGGGCTCGACTCATTATTTTTCGATACCTATGAATTATTCGATACAGAGGAAAAATCGAGTTGGACCTATAAAATTCGATACATGGCAAAATTCAATACTGTCAGTCGATTCCAACTCACGTCGTGATCAGATTGACGACGTTGACAGTCTGACTAATACAAACGACGGCTATCTACTATAGGACGGCTCTAGTAAATTAGGTAGATTCAATCCTATACTTCCAAGTACTGATCACTGATTTGCAATCATCAATAGATCGATCAAGTGAATCTATAATAAAGTATGGTGGAAAGTAGAATTAATCAAGCAACGATTAAGCGACTGAAGCTCTGCCATTTTTGCGCCTCACAGACTCGCGCATTGTGATCTTAGGATAAGACTAAGTCTCTAGGATATTCACTCTACAAAAGAGAAGATCTCTTTCAATGTTTTGTTGCTGATTTTGCGGGAACAAGTGGTTGAAGTAGGGTGCCAGCCTTCATTGAGGACCTAGTCTCCTTCTATTGCCATGCTTTCCATCTAGGAAGCAAGCCTTATGGTGGTCCTACCTATTGGTAGAGGACAACATTCTATTTCAGTTGAAGATGGGTGATAGACAAGATGCATGTTTCTTGAGTGGTGTAAGTCAAGTTAAATAATTCTAGCTATCAATTATTGTGAACTCGAGGGTGAAGGCCTGACCTAAGATCTTAAAGGCCAAAAGAACTAATTGGCTTATCATTCACATGAAGCTAGTCTCGAATCAACTTAATGAAAATCAACTAAGATTTTAAATCAAACTGGAAAAACATTACATCACATAGATTCATTCACACAATAGTGGAAGCACTGAGGGGTCAAGATGGGGAACCCCCCCCCCCGAAGGATTCTTTTCTTATCATTATGCAAATGCAATTGGCCAATGCCAATTACATATACAATGGATTCCAATAGGGTCTCAGATGTAGGAACATCAACTTACATAAACTTAGTTCATATTCCTTGTTCTTAATTCCATATCTAGCTTAACAAAAGCATAGAACTTTCCTCATCAGTCTTAATCTTTCCGACATGCCATAATGTTGGATCTTAGATTCTTGTCATGCGATCCCAATGGATCTTAGATTCTTTATATGCAATCATAAAGGTTCATAGATTCTTTGCATGCAATCATAAGGGTTCATAGATTCTTTACATGCAACTGTCTGAAGTGACATGCATGGCCTTTCAGGAATGCATGGAGTGACATGCAAGCTTCAAAACTGACATGCAAGCTTTAGATCTGACATGCAAAGACAATAGGCCACTGATGCTATGACATGCAAGCTCTACATTTGACATGCATAGACAATAGGCCACTGATGCTATGACATGCAAGATCTACATCTGACATGCATAGACAATTGGCCACAGATACTATGACATGCAAGCTCTACATCTGACATGCATAGACAATTGGCCACAGATACTATGACATGCAAGAGTCCTGATCAGCCATTCTGACATATGGGTAACAGTTTCAAGAGCATACCATAGTTTTGAGAGAAGGTGAAAGTGAGAGAGGGAGAGAGAGAGTGTGTGTGTTTGTGTGGTGATCTGGGAGTGAGATAGAAATCCGAGGGTTTGAGCTCCAATTAATCCTGCAATCACAAAAATGACATAGTCTCCTTGAGGTATTCCCTCAATCCTCGTCTCCAGAGCACCTGTACACAACAAACAATAAAATGGCAGAGTCTGGATGCATTATCCCTTTATCCTCCTGGTAGAGGGGCGCATTTCCACTTATATAGAGAGTGGAGAGGCCTTCAAAAGTGAGTGAGGTGTCAAGTTCAAGTGTATGAGGTGTGAGGGAGACTCCAATTGGACTTAGGGAGAAGTGGAGTGCATGGATGAGGTGTTTTAGTTAGGGAGGGTGAATGGGTGATGTGTACTAGCTTGGGAGAGTTATTATGGTGAGTTGGCATATGAAGTGAGAGTGTAGGAGGGTGCCCCATTCTAGGTGTCAAATTGCCTAGAATGCATGAGGAAAAGTAGGTGGGAGGTAGGTGGTACAAGGTTTCAACTTGACTTTTAATTACATACAATTTTACATGGTTACAACTTGGGAATTCACCCAAGTGCAATCTTCCTAAGGAAGAGCCAAGGTATATGTCCATCTTGTTTTTGCATAATGTCCATCAATTCCTAGGCACTTATTTTGTAGAGGTTGCCCATCCTCAATCATGTTCATTGGCACTTATTTTCTAGAGGTTGCCCATCCTCAATCATGGTGGAAAAAGTCACTAGGGTGATCAGACCCTAGGCCTTGTCCGGTTCTTTATAGACTCCATTGAGCCTTCATTATAAACTTATAAATAAGCCTTCTTTATAGACTCTACTGAGCCTTCATTATAGACTTTGTCAAAAGCCTTCTTGTATACTGTCTTTAAGCTTAGAAAGCTTCTTGATTCGATTCTTGTTCTTCTGGCACTTTCTCGAGTACCTGCACATACCCTCAAAGAGAGATCAGTCCTTAAGCCCATAGGGCTTCTTATTCTTGTTCAGATTCTTCAGATACGTTCATGTGTACCTGCACATCCCTTGAAAGAAAGGTCAGTGTTCATAATACCATCAAACATGGTTCATAGAAGATTCTTAGTTTTACAGGTATCAATGCATGTTACTCAATTCATTAAAGTATTCAAATTCATACAATATCCTAACAGAATATTGATCAATGATAATTCTAAATCATCAAAGTCTATCTGTGCTGAAGCTGGGAAAGTCTTAATTACTTTGGGGCAATTTGTCCTACAAATTACAATTATGGAGGTTCTTGTCCTAGCTGATCTATGGGAGAGTGTGATATGTATGGAGTCGAGACTCACAACGACGGCAAGTGAAATGCTCAAATATGACAGGAGGGAGAGAAAACCCTTTGCATGATCAACATGAGCACACCAACAAGCTGATCCCTCACATTACTATGGCCAATACTCCCAAAAAATGTTGGGAGATCCTGAAGAACATGTTTGATAAGCTCTCCATGTAGTCACTTCTCTAATGGCTTGAGGGATTCCTACAAGTCAAGCAAGAGGTCACTGGTTGAAGATGCATTGATGGTGAAGTCCTCTTCAAAAGGAAGGGGGAGAGGCCAAAATGTATCGAAGGAAGCAAAGATTGCATGTTCCTATTATGGTAAGCCTAATGATCTAGAATTCTATTGTTGAAAGAGACAAAAGAAACTAGATAATGGAGATAATGATTCCACCATTGATGAACTAATTACATGACTTGTAATAGGCAGTGGTTTTCCAAGTTTGAAAGATTGGGTAATCAAAAGCATGTTCTTCTAGTCGATGGAAGCAAGTTAAAGAGAGAAGACCGTGGTGAAATCCTCATACACTTTGCTGCTAGTTTTGGATCCACTTCGAAGAATGTTTTATATTGTCCTAACCTTGCTAGGAATCTCTTATTGGTGGGAAGCATCACTAATCATGGAATGATGGTGGAATTCGACAATAACCTCGTCCTGCTCAAGAGCTGGGTTGCCAAGAAGATCATTGCGAAAGGAGTGAACAAAGGGAGTGGCTTGTACAAGATGGAGACAATGGCAGGGCAAAGGCAAGGTCGATTATGACTGACAAATTAGTCAAGAGCATGTCAAATGGCATGGAGGACAAGGGTAAGGTCATGTTGATGTTTCATCAAGTACTAATCAAACTTACATTTAGGAAAGTTGTTTTTGGCAATCTTGAAATTGCTGATTTTTTGCTGCAGCCTGTAGACAGAAAACAAAAAGAACACATTAATGATAGGATATCATTGAATAATGAGCTTCAATTGTGTCCAAGACCATATTATACTTATTTTGCAGAAGTTGAACCTTCAGTGCTTACTAAGAAGCTTCCTCAAGTGTGTTCTGCAAACTGTAGAAGGAAACAAAAGTTGAGGCATGCGCCAAGTGTAGAAAGAGTTTATGAAGCTGAAAATGAATGTAAGGTGATGTATTCATAAGAAGACCACAAAGGCACTAAAGGAGCATCCGAAGGATAAATGTGAAGATTGGCTTCATTTCAAGTGTCTATTACAAGGCAAGTGTGGAGCAATCAAGGAACAAATCAAGGGCAGATTAAGTAAACTTATCATTAAGGGAGAGCGCTGGAAATTGCAGGTCCAATTTATTGCTAATGCCTAAGTTTGGCTAAATTTGGCCCAGTTTCAAGTTTGATGGGTCTTTGAGGAAGTGCAGTTCCCCACAAAGGGAGAAAGGGTCCATGTGAGTGTTTGACAGATGTCCCATGACTTTTGGCTATTCAATTTATGACTCTTGAGTTCCATGATGGTTGGCTGTCCAAATACTTGGCCATTGGTGGTTCATTATCTAGAATCGTAACGTCAGATGTTCTCTAAATTATGAGGCTTCTGCAAGACGGATTAAGCGATCTTTTGTACTATCATTCATTGATTATTGATTATACTTCAGCTTATATTCTCTTCTCCTTTGTGCATGTTTTCTTCTTCTTCCTAAAGTAGGTGCAGGTAGATCATAAGATTCTATAAATCTCAACACTTCTTCCTGGAGGGATGGACTAGAAGAGATAATTATGCAATATAATGTCAAACTTCATCATAGAGGAGGGTGCCAGAGTCTCTTTGTCCTAGCCATGCAGTTGTTTTTAGAAAACATGCCCTAGCGGCTAGCCCCAGTTTGTGAGGGTTACATGCTCATATGGCCTTTCAGCTGTATCTTCATATCTAGTCACTGCATGTGGCGTGTAAAGACACCAATAGAAAACTTTCCAGCTCCTCTTTCCAACGAGCTACGGGTCACTTTGATTCAATAACAATTGGTGCCTACTTTATGCCGGAGCAAGGCTTTTCTTCATACTTGATGGAACAGAACCTTACTGTAAAAGTGCCAACTATGGTCCCCGGATGTCTTAAACCCTAATTACACTGAATCGTGAGTACATTTGATGATATAGTGCCATGAACGCAGAGCAATACACTTTTCTGCATGAACTATGAGTCCTTAATAGCAAGTGGTTAGTACATGTCACCTCCTAGAGGCTGTCAATGATGAACAATGCATTCGTTCATCTATGTAGTCAGTCCTTCGACAAGACCAAGTAATACAATACATTCAATCACTTACATACCCAATAGACGAGCTGGTTGGCCACAGCTAAGGCCTACATTTGATAACATAGAGAAAATGACATGCCGTGGTTCCATACTACCAAATATAAGCAAGGTTTTTATAAACTGCCAATACTAAAATATAGACAACTAATATTGTGAAAATGATCCAGGGTGTAACATTAATTGCAAGTGCAATATAGTCAATGTCCACACATTGCACAACATTTGATTTATTGGGATAGTAAGCCTATTGCTGAGGTCTCATGGGAGTCTATTTACATCTTTGCACATGTACCTCTGCAATTTCTATAAGCATTTGGTCACAGGTTGTGGGCACTATTCAAGATACAATCGATAGCCCTACTGAATCAGTCATCTAGATTTTCTTCTGATATTGCTTGCAGAACCGTTATCAACTTTCTTTTTTTAAACAAGATGCTTATTTTTTCCCATATTGACATGTATATCAGGATTAAGAGTCATTGCTCCACTGATTGATTTGGAGACTTGAGCTCTTTTTAGGAGACTCGGACTGTAACTCTTCTGTAGGACGATCTGCGATTAATTTACTTGCTCAGTTCATTGATGTTCATAAAATGATCCTAGTTAAAGGTTGGTATATTATTCATCAGTTGTTGTCTGTTTATGTTATATTTGGTGTTGAGCTTAGAATTCCAGCCATTTTTTTTATGGAGTGTGAGGACTTAGTAATGTTGACTTGTGTGCAAGCATTAGATATCAATGTGAGCCATACTTGCTGTGGTATTCATAGTGATTTTCGGAACATAAAGTAGAAACTGATTTTTTTTTTTGAACAATTATTTCGAGAAAATTCCACTCAGAATGATGTTATTAATTTGTTCCAAAGCAGGTGGACAAGCGTTTGTGTCCTTAAAGTTTGCAAGGATCTGTTCATCCCAGAATTGTAATCCATGAATTTGCTCCTGACCGTGCCATGACATGTTCTTTGCAATTCATACATGTTATTTGTGTTATAGGCGATAAATCCTCTTGAGCTATGCATGGAAGCTTTGAAGGAGATTCAGTCACGCTTTTATAAAGACTTTCCTCCTCATGTTATGGAGGCTCGTTATGGGTTTGCAACCCCTTCAACAATGAAACCCACTCAATGGACATGTGAGTCGATTGTTTGGTTTGTTTGAACTTTAAACTGTTCTTCATTCCCAAAGTAAGCTCAATCATCTCTATTTCGTTATTTCTCTTAGATTCTTGAAAGAGACTTGGAATGACATTTAGCAGTATTTGTAATCAGGGGTACTTCACAAAGAAATCTTCTTGTGTGCTCTTAGTATTGTTAGAAAACTGACTTGCTCATACAAGTTACCCAAAAGACGAGATTCCTATTGTTGTTAGACAATAGTCATACACCTGAAACAAAGCACAAACCACGATGATGAAGCATAATGATGAGATGTACTCCAACTGTATCCCATTGCAAATGGACTAGGGTGCACTACATACTTATAGACAATAGTCTATGCCAAAAAGCAAAAGCAATCTAAAAGCAACCCTAAAGCAATTGCCTAATCGATGTCTCTGTATAAGATAAAAGCACCCAACACCTATCTATAGAAAAACTGGTGCTCCAAATCTAGCACTAGAATCTTGAACTTGAGTCTAGCTAAACTCTAAATTGACTTTACTAAATATAGACACGTAGGCATGGCCCAATAATCCTAATTAACCTGATGACAACATTAGAGGTAAAAATGAGCATTAACGCTAACACTCCCCCTTAATGTCTACATTGTTGATAACAAGAACTATGCATAGCACAGGTATGCACGTATATCCTCCATGATGTCCATGTGATGAAGATTCTCAATTTTGATGTAGAATCCATGATCAACTCTTTCGTCAATGTCTTCATTACTTGTGGCTACGAAACCCTACATTGCTTGGGATACTCATGTGTACGAGTTCCAACACGATGGTAGGACTCATTGCCGCGTGGAGAGCCTAATATGCCTCCAGGACCTTTGATCACGGTGACGCAACTGCGTAAGGTTCACCTTAAGTGCATGTATGTTTGCTTCTTGTATGATATGTTTGTTTCTGCTTGTGAGCACTGAGTCTGATGTATGTCAAGAACAACCTAACCTTACTAAGAACCTAGATCGCCATGTTAGGGAGGAGTTTACGGATGTGTTCACGAATGAACTCCCATCTGTTTTTCCCCCTAAGAGAAATGTGGAACATAGAATTGAGTTAAGTCCTGGATCATCTCCTGTTAATAGACCACCTTAGAGAATGTGTCTGAAAGAGGAGGAAGAGGTCAGAAGCATGATTGAGGACTATCTTGCCAAAGGGCAAGTAAGACCTAGCTTCTCCCCCTATGCCTCTCCGATCATTTTGGTGAAAAAGAAGATCTTTTAGCAGCTCAAATACGTACATACGGCTTTTTCGCTTCGCTTCGCTTCGCGCCATCAATCATCATGATTGATCGCGGCGCAAAGCTTAACTTTGCTGTTGTTTGCTTTTGGATGCCCTCCATGGTGCTATAGTGTGTAGCAAAATTGACTTGAAGAGTGGTGATCACCAGGTGAGAGTTCGAGAAGAGGATGTACATAAGACTGCCGTCTGGACTCGTTTGGGGCACTATGAATTTTTAGTTATGCCCTTTGGATTGACCCCTGCAATATGTATGATGGTGATGAACGATGTGCTTAGACCGTTTATGGGCAAGTTTGTGGTTGATTTTGTTGATGCCGTACTTGTTTACACTTCTGGTGATGTTGTGCATGTTAATCACCTTAGGACTGTGTTATCAACCTTGAAGAAAAACACATTATTTGCTAATGATGAATTGTTTAACAAAGAAATAACATATTTGGGTTTTATAGTGTCAGCAGATGGGATAAAATTGGATCCTTAGAAGGTTGTTCTTGTTCTTGCCTAGCCTGTTCCTATAGACTTGACGACACTAAGAGACTTTTTCTAGGATTGGCTATGTTTTATCATAAGGGTGGGAAGAATTATTCACACGTAGCTGCACCATTGACCGATATAAAAATAAATGGAAAGAATGGACGAAAGTTCAGCAACGAAGTTGCGATGCTTTACGATTGACGTTGTCACTTTAAAAATTGTTGACCCTCAAAAACCATTTATCGTAGAAACGGATGCAAGTGACATTGTCGTTGGGGCAGTTCTGATGCAAGAGGGTAGGCTTGTGGGCTTTGAGAGCAAGAAGCTCAACCCTGCACAGAAGAATTATCCAACTCATGAGGAGTTGTATGCCATTATCCACGCTTTGAAGGAGGCATTATTTGTGTGGTGCGGAATTCTATGTGTACACCGACCATAACACTGCAGAAACCGAAACCCATGAGATAGTTCTGAACTGAGATAGTGTGGCAAAATTGGAAATCCCACTGTGTCTAGCTCCGGAAAGTGTCTAGTAATAGTCGGGTTTGACCCCGAGCTGTCCCTGCCATGTCCAGCTCAAATATGCTCTACAGAGAAAATGTCTGATATACTCATGGGTGCCCGATGGAAGGTCTGTGATAGAGATGCCAAGTGTATCTAGTATCTGGGAGGCTTGAGAAAACCATGATAGTCGATCTCCCTGGTCATAAAGGTGTCATGATGAGGCAAATGCCGTCTGTATGTATCTTTGCTCATCTGTGGGTACTAGGTAGCATCATGATACGTTGAATCTATAGGATAAGCTAGAAGATGGCAGATAGCTGTATGGGTGGAACCACAAACTTTGTCAGGATAATCTGATGTGAGACAGACGGCTTAGCCCGTATCATCCGAGATAGCATGAGAACCTGCAGTCGTGAAATATTGTCCCAATCAGATGATGTAAGACCCGTGCACCATACCTCTGTTGCATATAGGGTTGTGGGGGTAACGAGAGTATCAAAAAGCTAACATTCACTTGGGGCATCCCGAATAAATCGTCTGAAATAGAAATGCTCTAATTGGACAAGGGAGGCGTGACCCTTCCCAAGTCTAGGGGAAGCTGCCTGTCGTATGCCAAAAATAGGGCCCTGTAAAAAGCACGCCAAGGTAAGTGTAAGAAGATGCAACCTCCAAGGGCTGCCTATCAAAGATGAGTTCCTGGCGCTGCATAAAAGCTCTCGATGTGTTGAAAACCATAACTTTGGTTTTCAATATGTTAACCCCCAATGCCCATCTACTGCAGAAGGCATGAACATTGTCTAGTTGTCGTGTAATCCCTCTCTGGTAGAAGATAAGAGAACCACGCCATTTGCGTATAAAAGTATAGCAATCAAGATACTCCCAAGCCTACAACCTGTGCCACCACATCCCTCAATGACTCTCTCAAGCTCGTCGATATATAGCCCCAACAGGGTTGGAGATAGAGAACAACCCTATAAAGTCCTCACAACAGGATTCTAGCCTAAGCATACCATACAAAGCAACAACACATGGGAACCGGTGGAGGTTAAACCAACCCAACCAAACCTAGATTGTACGGATCTAGCCCCCAAGCTATGGATCAATCAGAGTCATGGAAAGAGGAGTTACACCCTGTTCCTAGGAATCGTCATCGTCTGTACATCCCCTCCATCGAACCAGATGCTCAGTAACTATACGATTTCTCAATCGTTTATTTCCTGTATCCAAGATCTTTTCAGGTTCAAGACGAGATACACCCGATGATTCATCCAACAGGTCCAACTGATCTCTAGATCCAAGATGCTCTCCTTCACGTAGACTCTTTTTGAGACGACTAACGTGAAATACGGGATGCACTTGCGATCCATCCGAGAGTTCCAATTGGTAAGCTAAGGATCCGATCTTTTTCAAGATCTTAAACGGTCCTCTATATCTAGGGGACAACTTATAATGCTTGCCGGTACGCATTACACTTGAATCCTTCGGGATTCTCAAATATACCCAATCTCCCACTTGGAAGTCTCTCGGTGATCTTTTCAGATTTGCATAATGTCTGTCCCTATCTTGGGCACTCTGGTCATTTTCACGTGCAATCCGTAGCATTTCCTGCATATCATGTAGGAAATCCGCTACTTTCTGAAACTTGAACGACCGAGTCTCAACCGCGATGGGTGATCTAGGCTCAAAACCGTACATAAGCATAAACGGGCTATAACCGGTAGCCGAATGCTTACTACTATCATAGGCAAACTCAGATTGCCGTCTGGAAACATATGCTCGAAGCATTTGTTCCACCGTCTGATTTGTTCCTTCCGTCTGTCCATCCGTCTCAGGATGATCAGAAGAACCCAAGCTCAGTGTCGTCTCTAGTTTAGCGAATACGGCCGACCAAAAGTGGCCGGTGAACTTCGGATCGCGATCGCTCACAATATCACTTGGTAATCCGTAAAGCCTAAACAAACGCTCTACAAATATCTGAGCTAAATCAGAAGCCTTCGCGGTGGTCTTTACCGGAATAAACGTAGCCAATTTGGTAAGACGGTTGACCACAACCCAAATTGCATCATGCTGTTTATTCGTCCGCGGTAACCCAACCATGAAATCCATGGAAATACTATCCCATCTCTTATTAGGGATATCCAGTGGATGCAACAAACCGCCCGCCTTATGGCGTTCAGCTAATCACACTTGACCACATAAGATTCTACAAAGGGCTTGAGTTTTGGCCAATAAAAATCCCTTCGTACCAAATCCAATGTACGATGTATGCCGGGATGTCCTGCGCATGGTGAGTCATGACATTCATAAAGAATTTTATTCTTAACAACATCCACATCAGGCACACAAACCTTCCCCTTCCTGAACAAAAGTCCATTACGGATAGAGAAGTCATCAGTACCCTTTATATCCTTCCCTCCAGACTGATCACCATGATTATCAGTCCCGCTTGATGAAACTGCTAGAACCCTATTCCAGATTGGTCCAAAATGTGGGTCTTTCTCATAAAGACCTTTTAGGGAGAGATAAAAGTCCGTACTGATCTCAGTGAAGGAAAGTTCGTTCACTTCACCAATTCGACTAAGTGCATCAGCCACCTGATTAGATGAGCCCTTGATATACCGCACTTCAAAGTCAATTTCTTGCATGAGTTCTGCCCATCTGGCCTTACGACCTCGTAAATCATTCTGATTATAGAAATACTTCAAAGGTTGATGATCCGTATTAACCACGAATTTATTACCGTACAGGTAATGTCTCCATGATTTCAAAGCATGGATCACAGCAAAAAGGTCTTTTTCCTGAGTGGTGTACCTAACCTGTGCATCGGTTAGTTTCTTACTCTCAAAGGCAACGGGCTGACCCTCCCGTAAGCAAGTGAAAGAGTTCATACTCAGAATCATGAAGTTTCTCAATTAATTCAGCCGAGGAAATCATCGGCGATGGAAGTACATCGGTCTCTCTAGAAATAGAGACAATCTGATCAAACTTATCTTTAAATACCATAGAATGAAATTTAAAATCTATCTCTAAAGAGTCTGATTTGTCAAAAAACCATTCATAGCTCAAAATTACATCAGTCCGGTCTAGATTCATGACATGGAAATCCAACGGCTCAACATTGTCCTGCATCCGAAGCTCTAAGTTCGAGACTTTGACATCCCAAATCTCGGTGTCCGACCCTGAGGCAAGACGGACCACGTAACGGTGATCACTGGCCATGGTGGGCACTCGGAACTTCTGCACAAGTCGAGCATTCAAAAAATTGTGAGTACTACCTGAATCAAATAGCACATTCACGTCTTTCCCTAAAATATTGCCTCTCACACGAAACAATTCATTAGGCTTGAAAGAGAGTGCACTAAAGTTACAAGTACAGTCACAATTATTCAACAAATTGACTTCCAATTTACCTGCCGGTAAATCCACAGTCATGAAACTTGACGACTTTGCTTTCCGTTCGGGGCACTGTTTAGCATGGTGCCCGGGTTTATTGCAGAGGAAACAGAGATTCTGCTTAAGCGCCGCCAACCGTGCTTTGTCTTTTACCATCAATTTCTTCTTATTCTTCTTTTTCTTTGACTGTTGGTACGCTTCTGCTTCTAGCTCATCAAAAACTGCTTCTTACGCTTGCTAGATTTTTCTTGCCTGGGTTTCGGGGCCATTTGGCCGTGCACGCTTTTCTGTGATGCAACAACTGTACTATCATAGGCTTTCGCCACATGGATAGCATCCTCTAGTGAGTTGAGGATATCTCGTTTGCATTCATTTTGATAGTCAGCTGGCAGTCCGGCAATAAATTGCCACTGTGCTAACTTACGATCAAAAAGCGGCACCTTAGCCAAAAAGTCCAAGAACTCTTGGACAAAATTGTCCAATTCTCGGCTGCCCATTTTGCAGTTGATTAACCGAATATACAGCTCGGAATCGTCTATCGTGACAAAAGCTTTCCGGAATTCCGTCAAGAATCCAGCCCAAGTCACCGGTTTCGTGGAAAGTTCCCTCCACCAAGAAGAGGCTTTGCCTTCCAGAAACAATAGAACCGATGATATTCGTTTATCTTCTGGGACGTTGTGCAAGCTAAAATAGCTTGTCCAACGATTTAACCAGTCTTCAACAACTTCCGGGCATTTAAGCTTTTTATTGCCGGAAAATATTTCCGGTTGGTAGCCCAAGTTGTTAGAGTTAATTGCTTGCAGTTGATTAAATAGATTTTGCACTTGTTTATCCCGTTGTTTATTGCTCTAATGAAGTTCTAAAATTGCCTTGCCTAACGTTTGCAACAGTTTTTCTGAGCACTTCCTGGTGATGCCAGGCGAATCTCGGTAGCACGCCCCTCCAAAATTTCATCAATATCCATTTGCTTGCCAAATTGATAATTAAACAATAATTTCGTTCAGTTAACACATTCATTACGGGTATAATAGTTACTGAACCAAGCAATGTCTATAAAAAACCATACAGACATACGTGCTTTTATTTATCCATTATACCAATGAATCTCCAAATGGATCATTTACCCAATAAAAATTGGAATTAACCGTCAATGCAATATAAATCCTTTAACAACTACTTTAACTTATACATTCAACTGCAAAAATTAATTAACAGTTCATAAAAACTGGGAAAACCCCAAACAATGGAAAAAAAATCCACAAGTTTTTAAAAAACTTCAAATGTAAAAACTGGCCTCATCCAACCCCCACCTACCTACCACTTGCATGCCTAACTCCAAGTTTGAAAAAAATAAACTTTGAGTTTGGGGGGCTACCTAACCCCCCCCCCCCTCTTTCCAACTCTTTTTCCTCCACGCGACCTCGGGCATCCTCACGGCCGAATCCAGAGAATTCTGGAAGCAGCGAGCGCCCACCCGAGAGAGAGAGAGAGAGAAAGAAGGAAAGCTTTATTAATGTCTTTTCCATGCCAAAAGGCATATAAGACTAATGAAGTACATGTCATGTATGTGGTAACCATGGGAGCGTATAACAAACGTCTCCAAACTGTAATAAAGAAAAACATCTAGTGCAACCTAAACTAGACACGTATGCGAGAATGTGCACAATAATAATCATATGTGTCTTGGGTAAGATGTCAAGGCTGTGCTGCATCTGCTGTGCTGCTGCTGTAAAAAGATGTAATGCGAGCCACGGTATGGGAAAGCACTGGAGTCTGCCGGCGGCGTCTGTGAGTATGAGCACGTGTATGTGTGATAGTAGTAGTAGTACGCCCCTGCGTAGAATGTCTAGTAATCCTGGTGGTATCCTGATGGTGAGAGGTACATTGTCTCTGATCTCTATGAGCATGAGAGCGGCCAACATCCTCGTCATCATCCTCATCATAATCCTCATCCTCAGGTACTAAATCATGCGATCTCCATCTAGTAAAGAACGAAGTAATCAATGGCTGTGAGGTAAAATGCTGGGCTGTCTCGTATAGATCTCTCCGTAGTCTGGACATCTCGTGTACCATGAGAGCGACACACTGTGGGTCCTCATAAGCTATGAGAGATCGTAGAGTGGTAGGCATCTCTCGGAACAGGCAGTGATATCGTCCTCTAATCTCGTAATATACAGGGCACCGAAATATAAAGTGCTCCTCAGACTCCACCTCTCCTAGGGAGCAGAACTGGCAAATCCGCTCCTCTCTGGGAATACCGTGGAACCTCCCAGTCTCAATAGCTAGCTGATGAGAGGACACCCTGAGCTGCCCCAATGCGAATCTGAGGCAATGTGACAATCCCGAGTCCAAGTAGCGTGGCATGACCGGGGTCCCTAATGCATCTAGCTCCAAGAAATGAGTCCGATAGAAAGCTGGCTTAACCCCTAACTGGTTACTCCAAGTCCGCTCTAGATATGTGCAATAAAGGA
Organism: Diphasiastrum complanatum; assembly: GCA_029204225.1. NCBI lineage: Eukaryota > Viridiplantae > Streptophyta > Lycopodiopsida > Lycopodiales > Lycopodiaceae > Diphasiastrum > Diphasiastrum complanatum. The sequence goes on along the minus strand of CM055096.1, from coordinate 29,005,024 downwards.
AGCGTCTGATATATTGATGTGTGCCGAAGGGGAGCTCTGTGATGGAGATGCCAAATGATACAAGTAGGAGGTGAGAGGCCTGAGAGAACCATGATAGCCTGTAGCCTTCATCATGAAGACGTTGTGAGGAGGATAGTGCAACCTGTATGTATCGCCTGTATCCTCTGTATATAGGTGATAAGCTGAAGAACTGCCTCGATCTGTATAGGTGGAACTGCAAACTCGGCCAGGAGAATCTCATGGGGAACAGAAGGCTTCGCTCGAATCAACCGAGCTAGCATGGTGGTCTGTAATCGTGAGAGACTGGCCCAGTGTGAAGAAGGAAGACCTACATACCATGTCTCTGCCGCATATAAAGCCGTGGGGGTAACAATGGTATCGAAGAGGTGACACTTACTGCGAGCATCCTGGATGGACTCGCGGAAACAAAATCGCTCTAGCTGAACAAGGGAGGCATGTCCTTTCCCTAGTCGAGTGGTAGCGGCTTGTCTCATGCTAGAAGTAGGACCTGAGAAAAGGACCCCCAAGTATGTGTTGGAAGGGACCTCTAGAATCTGTCTGCCCAAAGTAAGCTCCTGTCGCTGCATGAATGCCCTCGAAGTGTTGAAGACCACAACCTTGGTCTTCCCAATGTTCACCCCTAGGCCCCATTTGGTGCAAAACTCATGCAAGCAATCCAACTGTCGCTGTAGGCCCTCTCTGGTCGGTGAGACCAACACCACATCATCAGCATAAAGGAGGATAGCAATCAAGATGTCACCAAGCCTGCAGCCAGTACCGCCACCCTGTGTAATGACTCTCTCCAACTCATCAATATACAAGCCAAAGAGGACTGGTGAGAGGGAACACCCCTGCTTCACCCCAATAGTGCTCCAGATGTGCTCAGATATGCCACTGCTATGCCGGAAACAACCAAGGACACGCTCATAAAGTGCCATCACAACAAGAACAATGTCGGTGGAGAAGCCGAGGTCTCGGAGTCTCTGGATGAGCAATGAACGAGGAACAGAATCAAAGGCTTTCCTGAAGTCCACAAAACAACAGTAAACCCTCTCTCTCTTGTGCTTAGCCTCCTCAATCAAGGCTCGCAATGTGAAGATGTGATCTGCCGTGGAATAATGTGCTCTGAAACCAGCCTGACCCATGGCATGTAGTCTCCGCCTCTGAGCTCACAACAGACTGCAGTATAGTACCATATAATTTAGCCAGGACATGTCCGATCATGATGGTGCGGTAGTTACTCGGAATCATGGGGTCACCATTCTTATGGATGGGGTGGATAATGTTAGTGCACCAGGGAGACGGAAAGCCAGAGACAACTGCAGAGTTAAGAAGGGTGGCTATAATGGGGGCGAGTAAGTCAGAGGCATGGGAAAGGAGCTCAGATTCAAGGTCTTCAATATCTCTGGCCTTGTGGGACTTCAGCTTCTTAATGGCCGCAAGTACCATGTCAGATGTGAAAAAGGAGAACGCAAGTGGCCGTGGAGATATGGCGATAGGTGAATCGGTAGGAACCGTGTACAGGCTAGTAGCATAATCAGTCCATATGCGGAGGTCTTCCAAGAGAGGTGGTGGAGAGCGAGGAATGAACTCGCGCCAGAAAGCGCCCGAAGAAGAGCTGAAAAGAAGGTCAATGAGACGTTTCCCTTCAGAATCATCATGGGAGCGTTTCTTACGGCGGAGAGCACGACGGTAGGAACGTCGGGAAGATCGAAGCAGATGTGGGGCATGGATGCGTGAGTGGGTTACTGACTAATGGAGAGAGCGGCACTCAGTATCGTACCAAGGAGGGTGCAGTGTTCGAGGTGTGCGTCGGGTCTTTCTGGGGTGGGGTTTTGTGGGGAGGGTTAATGATGCGGCCGTGTGGAGAGAGGTGGTGAGGAAATCCGCCTGGGTGTCGACTGGACTATCATGAGGAAAGGAGTGTAAGAGTGCAGCTAAGGACTGTCGGTATAGCGGCATGCAAGTGGGATCAAATGTGTACGTGGGTGCTCGGGTAAGCGTGGGTGGTGTAGATGGGTGAGTGGGTGGGAGGTGGCCGATATCGAAGGAGAGAAATGAGTGATCAGAAAGGGTGGTGGGGAAGATGTGGAAGTCAGAAACTGTGGGTACAAAGGATGGTGACCCCATGAGATAGTCAACGACACTATGTCCTCCACTGTGAGGGTGGCATGTGTAACTGTCTGAATGTGGCCAACAGGGTAAGCCATTATAAATGGCTAGCTCATGTGCCTCTCCAAACTGCAATAACTGCTCACCATATGAAGTAGTAGGTCCAAAACTATCCGCGAAGGTCCTGGTGACTCCAAGCATATCACTGTCCAAGGCACGAACACGTAGCTGATCAGTGGTGACGAAGAACTCTGTCTGTCGTGAAGATGTCCGAGCATTAAAATCCCCTGTGAGGAGAATATGCCCCCGCTCTGAAAATCTGATAATATCTGGTGAGAGGTCCTAATATGGAGATCCAATACCCTCAGCAAAAGACAAGGACTCTGGTGGAAAGTAACATGCTGCAATAAAAAGATCTCTATCCAAGCCAATATCCTGACCCACGATGCGAGTCCATGTGTAGCGGGCCTGCTCGTCATGTCGGATGAAGTCAATACTCGAGTGAAGAGTCTCCCTGTACAAGCAGGCGACCCCACCTGAACCACGTCCACTAGCAGATCTAGTCTCCCGTTGGAATACTGAATCCCATCTGTATCCAGGAAAGGAAGGAAGTCCTCGCTCTGGGCTCTCATGTGTCTCCATGAAGAATAATATATCCCTGCCTGTAATGAAATCAACAAGGTCGCCTGCCGTAGAAGATGAGTGTATGCCAGCACAGTTCCACACTCCAATCCGAAGGTGGTGTGGATGGGGCCCCAAGGTACTCCCACCCCCGGGCACCCCAAATCCCTCGCACTGGGATCTGCTAGGTGCACTATCAAGAAAGCGCACTCGTCCATCTTGGTAAATGACTCGTCTGCCAGACTCACGGGCTGCCTGAAAGGCCTTACGCCTTTCCTCTACTTGGATATATGTGAGGTCGTCATCCATATAGATAGTGGTGCCACGAAGCTTAGCTCTGCACTGCAGAGCGTCTCGGCGACTCTCTAGAGAGGTGAAACGGATAATGAGTGTAGCGGCATCTCTGGAGGTCCTCCAAGCTGTATCTAGCCCATCTGTCATATGTCCTAGGGTGGTCTCAAGAAATCTCGTGGCCTCGGCAGTGGCATCCTGTGTGTCTGATATCCCACGAACCCTGATGTTGTGGGCCTTTTGCTCTCTCGACCTCTCTTCCGAAATGGTGGCGGAGATGACGGAAGAGATGGGGGCGCTAGGTTTGGTGCCTTTCTGCAAGGCTGCTTGTAATAGATCCTAACACCACAGTAGGGCAAACACTAACTGATCCACCCAACCTTGCCTACTCCCTGATATAGAGTAAGCCCCTCCTAGCCCAGTGTGAGGACTGGTACCATGCTACTGCCAAGTGTCGGCCACGTGGCACTGACGTGGTCGACTGCACGTCGGGACCCAACTGGGGGCCCTATCCTGCTGACAGGGTCCCTAGGCTGTGTTAGGCCCGCCATGGCTATGGACCGTGCTGGGGCACACTACTCACACTGTCTTGCCCTGTTGGTCATGTACGCTGGACACGACCCTGACTGTGGTATCTGACCTATCTGTGTTCTCTAGGGTTCGGCACTGGTTACGAGCTCGTAACACTCCCTCCCCCTTAAGAACCGTCTTGGTCCTCTAAGACAAGGTCTGGAAAAATCTTGCGAAGGACGCTGCCTCTTTCCCAAGTGGCATTCTCAACAGGCTGATCATTCCACTTAACCAGATATTCTCGGTATAGAGTATGACGAGTCTGCGTCTCTCTACTATCAAGAATTTCCTCTGGTTCATGTGGAGGTTGTTGAGGATCCAATGGGAGAACTAGAACACTGTCCCCTACCAGATTATCTGATCTGGTTAAGGCTTTTCGTAACTGACTTACATGAAAAACTGGAAAAACCTTACTGCTGTGTGGGAGTTCTAGTTCATAGGTGACCTCGCCTAGTCTCCTACTGATGGTAAAGGGACCACAATACCTTGGAGACAACTTAGCACACACTCCTGATTTGAGGGTTTTAGAGTCAACTGGAACTCTCAAGTAGACTCTCTCACCAGTGGAGAACTGCACATCCCGTCTGTGTGGATCTGCATAATGCCTGGCTCGATCCTGGGATTGTCTAATGCTACGCTTAGCATGTTCTATCATCTGGTTTAGGTCTTCTAAAAAGCTGCTTCAACTTTTTCTTGTTTAAACCCTACAGCTGTGGGTGAGCGTGGCTGAAAACCGTACATCAGCATAAATGGGCTGTATCCCGTAGCTGAATGTTTGGTACTGTTGTCGGAATAAAATGAGCCATTTTGGTCAGACGGTCAACTGTGACCCATATAGCGTCATTACCCTTTTGGGTTTTAGGCAGGCCTACTATAAAATCCATGGAGATACTCTCCCATTTACCAGCTGGTATTTCTAAGGGATGCAACAACCCTCCTGCCTTTAAACGCTCTGCTTTATTTACTTGGCATTTCTGGCAACTGGTTACATACTGGTGGACGTCCTTTTTCATACTGGGCCAGAAAAATTGCCTACGAAGGAGCTCATAGGTCTTCTGTATGCCTGGGTGTCCCGCGCTAGGATTGTCATGACATTCATATAGGACCTGCTGCCTATAATCCTCTGAATTGGGGACACATACTCTATCTCTATAGAGCAAGTACTCATCCTGAATGGAATACTGTTTCCATTTGAATCCTTGAGTCAACTGACCCTCAACCACTAGGGTTTGCTTGGGTAATACAGGCTCAGAATCCTCAACGTCATCTGACGACGTATACTCGGACTCATCATCATCCTCAACGGAAGCTGCCGTATTCTTGGATGAACTGGCACCAGCCCCGGGAACTGGTTCTGGAGTCTGTAACTGTCTGTTCTGGACTGAGTTCCAGATAATAGAGAAGAATGCATCATGCTGGCATTTCCCTCTCAAGGACTCGAGTAACTCATTACGAATCTGAGTAAAACTCAGCTCGTTTATCATAGGCATTCTGCTAAGGGCATCTGCTACTGTATTGAATTTTCCGCGCCTATATCTGATAGACATGTCAAACTCTTGCATCAACTCTGCCCAACGAGCTTTCCGACCTCTAAGCTCAGGTTGATTGCAAAGGTATCTGAGACTCTCATGGTCTGTCAGGACCTCAAAGTTGGCACCATACAAATAATGCCTCCAAGTCTTAAGGGCATGGACTATAGAAAAGAGTTCCTTTTCATAGGCACTATACCTAGTCTGTGCTGGCTCGAGTTTTTTACTCTCGAACGCAACTGGTCGTCCACCCTGAGTTAGCACAGCACCTACTGCAAAGTCGCTAGCATCTGTTTCGACCACAAATGGCTGATTGGGGTCGACGACCTTTAAAACTGGTGCTGTAGCTAAGGCTGTTTTGAGAGCATCAAAGCTCTCCTGTTGTGCGGACTCCCAAATGAACTCCTTTCCCTTCCCCTTAAGGAGATTTGTCATAGGGACTGCTGTCTGAGCATATTCCTTGACAAATCGTCTGTAATATCCCGCCAGACCAAGAAAGATTTGAAGTTCCAAAATATTCTGAGGTCTTAGCCAACTGAGTATGGCTTTAACCTTATTTGGGTCCATCTTAATCCCATCTGAAGAGATGATGTGACCCAAGTATGCTACTTCTTCAACGAAGAATTCACACTTGGATTGTTTAGCATAAAGCTTATGCTTTCTGAGCAGTCGAAACACCTTTCTGAGGTGTTTTAGATGCTCCTTCCTCGTTTTGCTGTAGACGAGGATGTCATCTAAAAATACGACTACAAACTTCCCCAAGTATGGTCTGAGGACACTGTTCATCAAGGTCATAAAGGTAGCTGGAGCATTTGTGAGCCCAAATGGCATCACCTTAAACTCATAATGACCGTGACGAGTCCTAAAAGCTGTTTTCGAGACATCTTCCGATTTTATATGGACTTGATGATATCCCGATCTGAGGTCTATTTTGCTGAAAAACTTAGCCCCGTCGAGTTGATCAAACAACTCGTCTGCTCGAGGCATAGGGTATTTATTCTTAATTGTGACTTTATTGAGGGCTCTGTAATCTACGCAAAGACGCATAGACCCCTCTTTCTTTTTCACCAATAGGACTGGTGAGGCCCATGGTGAACTACTGGTCTGAATTTGGCCTTTCCCAAGATAGTCTGTTAACTGCCTAGTTATTTCTTCATCCTCTGTTCGGCTGACCCGATACGGAGGTTTAGAAACAGGTGCTGTACCTGGTACTAGGTTTATTACATGATCTACCTCTCTGCTAGGTGGTAAACCATGTGGCAAATCTTCAGGAAAAACATCTTTAAATTTAGACAATAAAGTTTCTAATTTACTGATTTTCTGCTGAATAGAACTGGAAATAGAAACTTCAGGAATAAACTGAAAGTCACATAAGAATACCTGATGGTCTTCGTCTCCGATTAGCTGACAGAGCTCTGAACTGCAGACCATAGGGCTGTTGGGAACATCATGCTCCCCATGCAACTGGATCTCTCGGCCTTTATACTGAAAGCTGAGGGTGTTCTCCTGATAGTTTCTGTGGAGGGAAGGTCCTAAACTGTAGAGCCAATCTCTCCCGAGAACAATGTCTGTTCGATCCAGGTGCATTATCTGAAAGTTTATTTGATCTTGGTACCCCTGAATACCAAGATTTAACTTACTTACCATAGTTTCCCATATTTTTTTATCTTCACCCTTAGCTAATGAAACTATGTACCTATGCTGACTAGGTACTTCTGGTAGTTTAAGCTTTTTAACCAGGGTGTGGTTGATGAAATTATGGGTTGCCCCATCATCAACCATGACTCTTACTGACTGGTTACCAACTTTCCCATGCATACGTACTAGGTCATGCGGCCCAAAGCTGAAGGGTCTCGCTAGCATTGCAGAGGTCAGCTGGCAACAGTGTTCATGATCTTCATGATACACTTTGATCTCGGAAGCTGCCGAGTCACTGGGGAAACATACAGTCTGAACAAGATGAACTTGTTTTTTATCTTTCTTATCTTTTTTAGTGAAAGGCCCCTTGGGACACTGTCTGACTGTGTGTCCCTTGCCCATACACACAAAGCACAAACGTTCTTGTTTGGCTTTCTCAAAATCATCTGGTTTTAAGGGCTGTATGAGTGAAGGGCGTTTCTGAGGAGCTTCACCTTTAAATTTATCTTCTTTCTTTCTTTTTAAAAATTTCTTTTTAAATTGAAAGTCTTTCTGAGGAAGCTGCTCAGAAAGTGGTTGTTGTCTCGCTCTCTTCCTACCCACTGAATCATCATAGATTTGAGCATATCTGAGAGCTTGCTCAAGGGTAGTAGGCGAGTTTCTCTGGACCTCTACTTTATATTCATCTTTGAGGCCACGGACAAATCCCCTAATTTTTTGATAGTCATCCATATTTTTAATCTTTAAAATTGCCTCTCGATACTGCGAGATATATTGGATGAGGGACTTGTCCATTACTGTTCTTTCCCAGGCTTCCCAGGCTCTATCAAGTTCATTTTCTGGTAGAAATTCTCTTAGGAAAGCTTCTTCAAAAGCTTTCCATGACCGGGGAGTCTGCCCAGTCTCCTGGAGATTTAACCACCACTTATAGGCCATAGGCCCTAAAGAAAGACTGGCCTCAATTGCTTGCAAATGGTCAGGGGTCTGTTTAAGAGCATGAATGTTCTTCCATTTGCTGAGGAAGGTTTGTAGAATATCTGCATTTCTATCCTTCTCTTCCCCATTAAAAGTAGGAGGCTTTAAATCTTTAAAAACACTGGGGTGAGATCGTAAAGTCTCACCCGAAACTGATGGAAGTGGAGAAGGGGATAACTGAGAAGTGGAGGGAAGGCTTCCTTTCGCGGAACTCAAAATCAAGTTTTTGAGTTCAGCGAACGAGTCGTCCACACTGGACTTGAAATTGGCTAATGCCAGCTTCAGTTCATCCACTTCTGTTACCAATTGGAGGAACTGCTCCTTGGTAACTAGTTCGTCGAGTTCTTCGGCGAACTGTTCCTGTTCTTCTACTTCCATGGGTTCCTTCCCTTTTCTGTAAGCCAAGGCTTCTGTTTCAAGTTCGTCGAAGCCTCTCTCCTGGGGTTGATCAGGTCCCTGAGGAGTGGTCATCTTCGAAACTGAAAGAGAGCTACCTTAACTTCTGAAGGAAAAAAGTCTAAAAGACTAATTTACAACTGTACAAGGGAAAGGAAAGATGACTTAGCTGTTTCTGAGGACTGTACTTCCAAAGAAAGAATGAAGAGGAACCCTTTCAGCTCTTTTCCCCAAAATTTCAGACCTGTTGTTCCGAAAAATGCCAGTTTGAGGCTTCAAAACGGTACTAAATTTCCCGGTTTTTTGAGGATAGTAGCTCGCTGGTCTGATTGCAATCCAACTTGTCCACAAAAAGGCAAATCTGAAGTCCAAAAACCCTTCTGAGTTCTGAAATTTCAGAAGTCTCCTACTCGCTGATCTGGTAGGAATCCTCTTGCTCCAAATCTCTGACGTTGGGGCCCAAAAACTTGTTGAAAAACCCGATTTTCAGAAGCACTGGCAGCGCTGGCCCTGCTCCTCTTTTTTGGCTTCCAACTCGCTGAAAACCAGTAACTTTTTCCCTGGAAATCGGATGTAGGTCTCTGACTGTACAGCGATGGAGGTGCTGGCTTCTTCCTACTCTAATTTCGCTGGGAAAACTACGAAGAATCCTCTGAAGTCAGTGAGAAACAGCTGTTTTTTCAGCGAGTTACCTACACTTGGAATCTAACTCCTTGCTACTGTGATTTCTCAGTGGAAATCAGAAGTTTGAAGGCTGCTCCTACAGCGATCCTCCTCCTCTATTCCTCTCTGAGAATCTGAGAAACACTTCCTATCTTCTGATAGCTTTCTCTACTGCTGTCCTAAACTCCCTAGGATGGAGATAGCTCTGATACCAGTGTAATAGATCCTAACACCACAGTAGGGCAAACACTAACTGATCCACCCAACCTTGCCTACTCCCTGATATAGAGTAAGCCCCTCCTAGCCCAGTGTGAGGACTGGTAGCATGCTACTGCCAAGTGTCGGCCACGTGGCACTGACGTGGCCGACTGCACGTCGGGACCCAACTGGGGGCCCTATCCTGCTGACAGGGTCCCTAGGCTGTGTTAGGCCCGCCATGGCTATGGACCGTGCTGGGGCACACTACTCACACTGTCTTGCCCTGTTGGTCATGTACGCTGGACACGACCCTGACTGTGGTATCTGACCTATCTGTGTTCTCTAGGGTTCGGCACTGGTTACGAGCTCGTAACACTGCTGCCCATGAATCTTTATGCTGCTCTATTTTATTCTCAAGCTCCTTTATCTTGGTGGTGGTTGATTCCGATGCTGCAACCTGCTTAGTGTTGATCACCTGCTCTAATGAAGCGACTTTGGACTGCAACACATTTTTTTCTTTGAGTAAGGAGACCACTATTCCTTTCAGTTGTGATAGTTCATGTTTCAAAAGCTGGAAATCGGCTTTCATTTGGTCAGCTTCCCAGGAAGAGAATAGTTCCGTTGATTTGGAGGGAGTGTATGGGATGGGTACCGCAGATGGGGGAGCTGTGGGTTCTTGAGGAATAGGGATAGGAAGAAGGCCTGTAGGAGTGGTCAGAGCAATAGGGTGGGAGATTGATGGAGATGAGGAAGATGAAGAAGAAGAAGAAGATGAAAGAGAGGGAGGAACCACAGAGGGAGGAACCACAGAGGATAAAGAAGAGAGTGAGAGTGGGGAAGAAGAAGAGGAGGAAGAAGAGGGTGCCACACCATCTGTAGGCAGCGATGGCAGGTCTGGGGACAGCGAGGGGGCTGCGATGGGGGAGGTATTAGTGTCTACAAAGAGGGGGGGGGGGGGGGGCTGTTTCCGGCAGTGATGGAGCAGCTGTCTCCATCAGCGAGGGAGGGGATGTTTCCAGCAAGGGAGGGGGCAGCGAGGGAGGGTATGTTTCCAGCGAGGGAGGGGGAGGAGACAGGAGTGAGTTCAGCGAGGGAGGGGGAGGAGTCAATCGCGATTTCAGCAAGGGAGGGGGAGGAGAGGGGGAGTGGGTGGTCCGACGTGGGGGGAGTGAGGAGATGGCGCGAGAGACGGGAGGAGCAGATCCAGATCCGGGTGGAGCCATCCCGAGAGAGAGAGAGAGAGAGAGAGAGAGAGAGAGAGAGAGAGAGAGAGAGAGCGCTAGGTGAGGGATGGATCAGCACCCACCCTCCTCACCATTCCAGGCACCAAATGCAGGTTACAGGGCACTTTGGAGGGCGGTTTTCCAGCATGTTAATCTGAGTTTTATTCACAGTTTTTCATTTCTTATGATGCAGGAAGCACAAAGGCAACCAATCTGCTGTTCTTTGCAGATTACAACAGCCTTTGCAGCGATTTACTGTTGGCATTACATGTATTCACTTGCTTCCAGCATAAGCAATGGTTTAAAGCAAGATGTACAGGGTTTTTGCTATCACAGTGCTTGAAAAACAGTTGTTATGCTGCCAAAATTTTCCAGAAACTCTAGTTTTGCAGGCTATTACAATTACTCAGCAGTTTGTCATCAGCTCTGAACCCAACCATCCTCCAGAATGGTTTTACAGGCTCCTGACCCTGCAAACAACTGTTAGTTTGCCAAAAAATGAAGCATAAGCCTGTGATTCCACAGTAAGCAGCCATGCAAACCTATCAAACATCACCAACACTCAACAGCCAACAGATTAGAGTATTTTTGCTTCTATTCCAGCCTATTCCCACCGTTTTAAAACCAAACCGGCTTCCAAACAGGCAATAGACGGCATTCAAAATACAATAACTGTTTTTTGAGAAGAACAAGAAACTGTAGGAAAAAAATCCAGTAACCACTAAAGTAACTATTGCTTTCACAAAAATGCTAACCACAGAGTAATCAGCAACAACAGAATTGACACAAAATTCCTTCCAAGAAACCAATTCGAAAAGCACAAAAACCAACTAATTGTGAGCCTGGTAGTGCACTTACCACACCATCGATTGCAATTTGAAAATTATTTTCAACGGGAAGAAAATCCCACAATTCCACCATTTGTTGCTTACTCCGTCGGATTCTCGAGAAAACGTTGAGATTTCCACTCAGCACTTTCGATGGTAAATCCGGCTTAGACTGGCTCTGATACCAATATCAAGTCCACACAACAAGATTCTAGCCTAAGCATACCTTACAAAGCAACAACACATGGGAACCGGTGGAGGTTAAACCAACCCAACCAAACCTAGATCGTACGGATCTAGTCCCCAAGCTATGGATCAATCAGAGTCATGGAAAGAGGAGTTACACCAGTAGCATGTAGCTACTCATCACAAATCAAGCATACACTAGTGAGAGCCCAGCAGGTATACTTATACCCTCCAAGGCCCATGCACCACTAGCAGTGCACAGTGACACCTCACTGGACACCTCTGCAGCCTATCTGGGCCACGTCATCCAGTTCCCTAATGACTCACTGATAGACCCATACCAACTCCACCACCATGTGTTTAGGCCTACAACCATTAATTATGACCATGTACACATAAGGGCCCCAATTCCCTTATAGTCACAATTAACTTACGGGTTGTTGGTCTACCGGTCCCTAGCGTGGACACGCTACCCGAGACCAGTCATGGGCATGACAAACCTTGTTTCACGTCAATAGTGCTCCAGATAAGAACTGAGATGCCGGTGTCACTCCGAAAACAGCCAAGGACTCTCTCATATAGTGTCGTCACTACCAAGATCGTGTCTGTAGAAAAACCAAGATCACATAGACGCTGAATGAGAAGGGATCGTCGAACAGAGTCGAAGGCTTTCCTGGAGTCAACAAAACAACAATAGACCCGTGTCTAGCCTCCTCAATAATGGCGCGAAGGGTGAAGATATGATCTGTGGAGTAGTGTGCCCTGAAACCTGCCTGGCCCAATGCATGTAATCTCCTAGACTTTGCCTCAGAACTGACTGCTGACTGGAGGATGGTGCCGTATAGCTTAGCAATGATATGCCCTATCATAATGGTGCGATAAGTACCAGGGTCCATGGGGTCACCAATTTTATGAATGGGATGGATAATGTTGGTACACCAAGAGGAAGGGAAGTTGAAGACAACTGCTCGATTGAGCAAAGTGGCTAGGGTAGGTGTTAGAGCCTTTACTCCCTGTCCCGGTTATTTACAGTTTTCAGAGACACATGTACGTTTTGTAATTATTGTAATTACTGAAATGGCTAAGTCACCAGCCTGTGGTGACTTTTGTAAGTAAATTGTAAATAAACCGTAATTAGTTGGCATTGGACCTCAGAGAGTCGTGCTTAGCTTTGGCATGGGGTACTGGGTCATTTATTAGGGTGGCTGGACTGACCTCCTAAAAAGTAGGAGTTGACTAGTCAATGGACACTTGTCATATGCTCACTGGGACACTTGGTCCAGTGAATGAGTGACACATGTCAGGGTTGACCGGTCAAACATGACACGTGTCACATGCTCACAGGGACACGGTCCAGTGTATGAGTGACACATGTCAGCCTACTCACTTGCCTATGTGTCAGGGTATTGCCAAGTGGCAAGTGTCGACTGTGCATGGAATTGGCCATGTGTCGACGTTAGGAAAGGTTAGGGCTAAGGGGTGCTTTAGGATTGTGCATAAGTGAGCCTAGAGAGAGGCATTCCTCATCATAATCTATGCAGCAAAGGTTGGGAGGAGACAAGGCAGCCAGCTCCACCATGTTTCATGTGCTCTGATGTTTGTACATGCAGGGAAATCGATAGGGATCGACGTTGCTAATTGCTACGCAAGGGATAAGCTAGGTTTTAAGTGAAATTTCAGATTTGGAGTCTGACATTTGGTATCAGAGCAAAGGTTCTTGAGAAGAGGGCTGCCAAAGAATTTGCAGATTGAAGCCCACAGGACCAGCGCTGATGGAAGGACACAGAAGCGTGGAGCGGATCTTCGGAATCGTTGCAGCGATCTCCCACTTGATTTGAAGGTTTTTTATGCAACCAATCCATTCCAATTGGAATCACATCAAAATTCCAAGCCGTTTGTGAGAAATTTTTGTGAAAAATTCACATGCGGGTGTACACAGTCCAGCTGTGGAAGATCATCAATTTGACCTAGCAATTGTTGGCGGATTCAAACCATATTTTGGAGGGCTGTTCTAGAAACTAGTCGCTAGTGCACCAAACATAGAACATGCAAATCGAATCATTAATGCTCCCTTACCGGCGGATTGAAGTCTGAAATTCCTGGTTTCGGGCAGTTTTGACCTCCTGACTTGAAATGGTCACCATTCTCAAACGGTTGAAGCTTTTTCAACGATTGAAGATGGAGGAGTTAGCCAAGACTAGGGCAACCTAGAACCGCTTGATTGCTCACCAAGATTTTTTTTTATCAAGGCGTACCGCACGTGAAAAGTGGCTGCAAATTTGCCAATTTTTACATGCATGCAAGAAGGCCTTCTAGCACTTTTTTGAATGAAGTCTAGGAAGGACTTTTCAAGGCTTCCTTTCACCTCTTGGCCTTTATTGGGGAGGTTTAGGAAGTAAGTGGAAGACTTTCTATTCCCTTTTGGCCTTTATTGGGAAGGAGTAGACAAGCTTCAACAAAACTTTTAAAAACTTTCATTTTGCTTTGGTTATTGGGGAGAATGCATAAGGAATGTCCACGGAATCCAATGCGGACTTCATGTCGTTTGCTAGTGAAGCAGGCACGACGAGCACCTATGGCTATTGAAGAGCTGGAGCAGGATGAATTCCAGGGAAGTACTCTTCATCTTGTGAAAGTGTCGATGATCAGGTAAGGTTGATGTTTTCTCTTTTGCGACAATTGTTTAAAACGATGCAACGCATGTATCAATGTCCAAGTACTTCTTGATTGTTATGACTGGATAGTTGTGTGGTATGAATGTGTGTTCTGCTTGACACTAGGTCCTCTCATAACATACTTGACGCTGATTGAAAGGTTGACTATGAGCACACAACGTTCCTTGTACTAGTACACAATCGTGAGGGCTGATGGAAAGGGTACTGTTGGGGGAGGTTTCAGGGTTGTGGATATGCCATTAACCATTCAAAGTTATAAGAAGTTGGATATAAAGATAATGTGTTTGGCATGTAACTTTTGGTGGCTCAACATGGTTTTAGGCCTACTAGTCTTGTTACGGTGGGAATTCCTCAAAGTGCCTAGTACAGCTGATTTCTAACTCAATGGTAAAATGCTTGAGTTGGTTGAAAAAAAATTAAGACAAGCAATCGTGGTGCTAATGAGAGTCGAGTACGATCGCCAGTAGTATGGGATGCTGGTTATCGTAGGACGCTTGATTAGGCCAGTTGTTGTCGACAACTCCGGTGTACGGATTGTTCCATTCACATTTCCTTTGTCTCCTTCCGATTAGAAATTTCCCCCCTCCAACCTCCATGCTACCACCTGCATCACCCTTGTGTCTGTTTCTTGCTGGCTGCCCTCTTTGAAACTGGTCTATAATCTCTTCATGCTCCCTGCTCAGTCCCCATCCCATTCTACTCCCTCCTTGTTCCTCCTCCTCTGTTCTGATTCTCCTCACTCTTGTCCTTAAGCTTTCTTGCACCTCTCCGCTTCCCTCCTCTCCTTATCCCTTTCCCCTATCCATTCTACTGGGCGATATTCCAATCCAAACATATGGAGAAACTTCCAAATCTTTTGGGAGATGGTTCATTTATGTGGCAATAGTGTTCTGAACTTTACGCAACTATGATTGAAGTAATACAGCATAAAGCAAAACCGAGGCGTTGTGATCTGCATTTTAGAATCTGTTGTACATGATCTGGTGTCCTAATAAGAACATTTTTTTTTTTTCCCTTGACAGCATGCACAAAAATGGCGCACCAGGTTGGCCTTTATGAAAGAGACTCGTTCTAGGCCATCAACGAATAATGATCAGCATTGCATATGTTGTAACATCATCCTAATGTTTCAGGAGTGACAAGCGTTACTTTAACAGCCCATCACCTAAATTAGCCATAAATGAAAGCAAATTAAATTTCGTAAATGAAAAAAATAAGATCCTAGAAGCTCTTCAAACATCATGTGACACCAACGTGCATTGCCCCCAAGCACCATTAATTGAATACATGTTAGGTTCCTACTACTTGTGCATTTTTGAACAAGTAGACAACCATCTAAGTTCCAAAATTTGGCAATCCGAGGTCCAGTGAGTGCTTGCTCTACCAAGCATGACAATGTAAACCTAGAAAGCAATGAATAAGTAACTGTGAAATTTGGGTTAGAAGAAAAGTCATAAAACACCTAGGAGGATCATCCCCCTGCTCCTCTACATGTAAACGAGAAACAGAGTGTGTTTGAACATCCAAGTTCAAACTTCAAACACATAAATCTCTAGAGAATTTCTCTCCAGTTCTTGAAGCAAGATAATAGAGATGAAAGCGACGCATAGACGGCAAGATAATTATATTGGCATACCACTAATAATCAAGGTGACATCCATGTTTAAAGAGCAACAGGAAAGGAATCATCTAATTCTTCTCCCGAAGAAGATGCATGAAGTTGCTACCACTTTCTTTCATGTTGTCTGTTCTTCAATAAAGCTTTAGCAGAATTTTTAGCTGAAAGAAAGACCAAATCTCCTCACATTAGAGACTAAGAGCAGGTTGAAGCTTTTCTTCTTCATAGAGACCAAGAGAATTTTGAAGCCCTTCCTCCCTTCTGTGGTGCCCTCTTCTTGAAGCATACTTGCAAGGGACAGCTCAAAACTTAACTCCTCCATGTTCTTGTATTATGTGGACATGGATATTGAAAAATAGGTAGAAAGAAAGAAATGCATGGTGCCATTTTCATTTGAATTCAATGTGTTGTATTTGTTAGTGATGTGAGTCTTTTGAGCATTATAGGAACACCTGGTCTTGGCACCTAATATAGCTTCAAACTATACTAGTTATATAGCTTCTGGATTCCTTAAGTATTTCGTTATTCTCTTTACCAAAAGATAGTCAATATTCTCTTGCATCCTATTTCTTTTCAGTCTCCTCCCCTTTGTCCTTTAGAGTTTGCCATCCCTCTCAAATAAATTAAGTACTTGTTCTTAAATGTATTAAAATAATGTCAACTAATTAAATTCGAATATCCATTTAGTCTATTTTCCTATGTTTGCTTACCCTTGGAATAAAGTTATGCATGCTCTCTTGAATATATTGTCAATTTGTTCAATATATTGATGGTGTTCCATTAACTCTAGTATTTGAAAAGGCTCATATTTTTTCTTGAGACTAAATCATGGCAAAAAATTCCAATGTCACGCAGCTTTCCTTGTATAAACATTCTTGCATTGAACTTGGCACTTGATAATCATATGTTTACAAATTGTTGAATTGTTGATCACCAAAAAAGCCAGATCCTGGTGGGGGCATCAATCAAATACCAGGAGAGTGTACCATATCCGGTGACTGCAGGTGAATTTCAGTAATGCTTGGCTTCGATTTTGTGTTTCATGTGGAATAAACTCTTGATTTGGAGGACATTGGGTGGAGAGAGAGAGAGAGAGAGAGAGAGAGAGAGAGAGAGAGAGAGAGAGAGAGAGAGAGAGAGAGAGAGAGAAAAGAAGAAGAAGAAGAAGCTTTATTAATGTCTTGTAGGTACCTGAAGGTACAAAAGACCAAATATATACATCTTAAGTGTGTGTGATACATTGGGAGCATATAAAAAAACGTCTTCGTAAAATAACGTAACATACTAAGTAAGACTAGAACCACAAGCTAAGTCTTATACATATCTCTGTACTAAAAGTAGAAAAGGAGCTCAAATATCATGAAACCAAGTCCATCCTTAGGACTCGGATGGCGCTGTAAAGTAGGACATAATCAAACTTATGGAATGCATTGAACGTGATGAGTGATGCAGCCGCTACTGGGACCTGTGGGAAATGTGTCGTACTATGTCTCAGTCTTTGGGCACTATGTCTCGATCTGCTAGAGATAGAACTCAGTCTGATGCACTGACGTCTATCCCGACGACTATCTCTGACTGGTATATCTGTCTCATCCTTCGATCTGGCATATGTATCCTTTGTAGTTCTCTGTCGGCGTCTAGAGAAGAAATCTGTGATAGTAGTTTGAGTATCCATACTGATTTGGTCACTAGATAAGGCTCGTCTTAGAATCATCATCTCTTGTATCATGAATGCCACACAACAAGGATCTTTGTATGTGATCAGAGCTTGAAGTGATCTGGTGGAATCCCGATGTAAATAGTAGTATTGTCCTCTAATCTCATAATAGATAGGACATCTAAAAATGAAATGATCCTCATCCTCAACCTCTCCAAGTGAGCAAAACTAACATACGCGGGACTCCCTAGGTATGCCCTGAAAATGGCCCGTCTCAATATATAGCTGATGTGATGAGACCCTGAAGTGTCCCAGAATAAATCTCAATCCATGTGACAAATCCCCATCCAGGTAACTAGGGCGAATAGGACAACCTGTACAAGCTGTCTCCATAAAGGTGGATCTATAGTAAAGGGGTTTCACCCCAATCCCTATGGATATAGGATCTATAAATCGGAGCATCACGTATGTGACGCCTGAAGAAAAACCTCTCAAGCTGGACCAGAGATGCATGCCCTTTACCCCATCGGGCAAGAGCAGCTTGTCTCATATTGAAGAATGGGCCCATGCTGAGGACACCCGAATGTGTAAGAAGAGACGACCTCTAATGGCTGACCATCCCATAGAAGCTCTTGGCGTTACATGAATGCCCGAGAAGTATTGAAGACCATAACTTTGGTCTTCGCAATATTCACTGACAATCCCCAATGTGAGCAAATGGAGCATAATACATCTAGATGTCTTTGGAATCCCACTCTGGAACGTGACATGAGTACAACATCATCGGCATAGAACATAATTGAGATGAATAAGTCACATAGAGTATATCGCTCACCTTCCTCCTGCACAATCATCCGCCCCAACTCGTCAATGTAAAGTCCAAACAAGGTAGGGGATATTGAGCATCCCTGCTTCACTCCAATGCTTGCTGAGATATGCCCTCCTCCGTACAGAAAAACCTATCACTCTCTCATGTAGACTCATAATCGCCAAGACAATATCTCTCGTCTGGACCTAGCCTCCTCAATAATGGATCTCGAGGTGAACATATGGTTTGATGTGGAGTAATGTGATCGAAAACCAAAGCATACAAGTGCTTGATCTCGGCTTCAGTACTAACTGCCCTCTGAAGAACTGAGCCATATACTCGTGGCATGATATGGCCAACCATGATAGTGCGGTAGTTTTCTGGCCTCATGGGATCACCCCCTTTGTGTATAGGATGTATGACATTGGTGCACCATGAGGTCAAGAAACCATGAATGACAGCTTGGTTGAAAAGGTCAGAAAGGATGTCTTTCGCCTGGATAAGACGTTCTGCTTCAAGGTCTTCGATATCATGGGCACGTTGACTATTGAGGCTTTTA
Organism: Diphasiastrum complanatum; assembly: GCA_029204225.1. Lineage (NCBI taxonomy): Eukaryota > Viridiplantae > Streptophyta > Lycopodiopsida > Lycopodiales > Lycopodiaceae > Diphasiastrum > Diphasiastrum complanatum. Next base: position 28,986,478 of record CM055096.1, on the reverse strand, counting down.
ATGGATTCAGATATCATGTCGTGAGTGAAAAGATTAAAGGATGGAGGACATGGTGAGATGACAATGGGAGAAATGGTGTCAATAGTATAAAGGGACTTAGTGTATTCTGTCCAGGTACATAGATCAGTCAAATTGGGAGGAGTGCGAGGTATGAATTCATGCCAGAAGGCTCCAGAGGAGGAACTAAAGAGAAGAATAATAAGCCTTCTCCCTTCATTGATCTCATAAGTCTTCTTTTATTGATGGACTGTATTTTGGTAGGTATGATTTATATCTCGAACAGAAGGAAGTAAGTTGGCATAGGCATATTTAAGATAATTATGGAGTTGACTGCATTCTTTGTCGAACCAAGGCTCTCTAGGACGATTGGGGGTTTTTGTTCTTATTTTGGGTTTTGTAGATGGAAAAGAAAGGAAGTTGTAGTATGGAAGGCATTGGTGAGGAAAATGGATTGGTGTTCGATCGTGGAGTTATATGGAAAATGATGTAGAAGGGAGTTGAAAGAGTCTTGATAAACCGGAATGTATGGGTTATTAAAAATATATCTTGGGGATGGGAAGTAGAAGTAGATGTGATGGTGGGTTTTGTTCCCAATTGGAATTAAAGTGTTTCAATTTCTTAAACCTAGAATATCTCTTTTTGCATAAATGGATTTCGATAGAATGGTAGTTTCTGTCACTCAGGTTGAAAATATTTGGAGAAAAAATTCCTGTTGTAATAGAGTGAATCTTTTAGTGGAAGCACTTATTACTGACTTTTCTTTGATTTGGATATTTTCGTATATCATCTGTCCAGTTAACTTTTATTGAAATTGCTAATTTATTTAAGAGGGGTGAAGTGATGGGATAAAATTCTATTTGGGAATCTATGGGTTGCATAGTTTTCGGGAGAGAACCAGCTGTGGTATAGAAATGAGATTTTTCTGAAAGTAATTTCGGATAGATTCAGAGTAAGATACAAATTTGGAACTGTTCGAATAAGAGGAATTCTCTAGGGAATGTGTGGACAATCTAGAACTAGAACAAGTTTGATATTTGAATCATTATCTACAAGTAGTACAGTGCAAGGTCAAAGGTTACTAATTCCATTTTGATTGGAATAGAAGTAAGTTGGATCAGGATTTAAGTCTGAGAGTTTTTGTATTGGATCAACCTAATCTTAGTTTTAGTACTAGGATCAGAGAAGGGTTGATTGAGGGGAAGAAATTATGCTATTAGAGGAAATTGGATTGGAAATCTGCTGAGAGGGAATGTTATTTGTCTCAGAGGTTTCCCGGATATGTTATTTACTCATGAGAAATAGAAATTCTTTTGTAGCTGAGTTACAAGATTCTCAGTGAGATATGTGAGTAACATATGTGGGTTCTGGAGGAATCTGCCAGATAAATATGTGTTTATGTACTGGATCATAGTGAGATTAATCACATATGTGCACAATTAATCTTGTATGAATCTACTGTGTATTCTTGGTTACTAGGGTTATTTGGTGCACTTAACCTAGTCGATGAACATGAACATATGATCAAGTATTGTTTTGACAAATACTTGCAGAGTTAACAAATCTTTGTATGGAAGATTTATGGATTAACTTATAAATGATTTGGGTAAGGATCTAAATGCGGTGTCATACTAGTATAATTGAATTCTTCACCTAGACATTTGAGATTTCTGAATCATTGGCAATTAACTTGAGTACTTGATTACTCCAGGATGAAGTTAATTGGTAAAACGATCAGTGATGTGGATTCACCAGGAACTGATGATTTTTATTTTATATTGCTTGTAAGACGCATGATTAGTGAATCATTTGGGTTCATCAGTTAAAATTATGTGCATTGGATATACATTATTCTTGGAATAGAGTATTCCTTAGTTAAGGATTAGACTCAGCTCATTAGTGATTGTATCCCAGAGCGCTCATTCGGATAACGAATCATAATGAATCCAAGAATAATAACTGAGTTGATATTTAGCAGGATTTTGGGTATCTAGATTTGATTCTAGATTGTAATCTAACGTTTTTGTAGTTGAAGATGATTGTCATTTTGGTATGCGTTCAGTCTTTAATTACCAGTGGTTTATAGAACTTAAATCTTGCACTTCAGTCAAAGAATCCTGTTTGAAAAATATTCCTAAATCCAGTATTTTCTTAGTGGAAAGATTTTGGAATGATTCTTACTTTTCCTAAGTTATGTTGGACATATACTCTAGTATTCTGTAAATGATTAAGTATGGTTTTGGATTCCAGGAAATTATGATTGACGAATCATACGAATCTAAATATTTAGGATTGACGGATCATAAATAGATACTTAATTATTGTCAGAGGATTATAAGGAATGGTGATGATTCTTAAGTGTGATGATTAATTCTTGATCTATTATTTGAGTAGGAATTCAGATTAGTGATCTAAATCTCCCTACTCCAGTATTTATTTGAGAACCTATGGATCTCATTGACATTCTCACAGGATAAGTATTTTATTTGTGGAGAATTTAATTATTTTAGTGGATGCTATTCTACTACAGTTTATGGTCTGCAGAGGCTTGAGTACAGTTCTTCATTTGATTGGATCTCCAGTTATCATAGGAGACAGACAAGTCTATTAAGATGAATGAATGCGATTTTTTGCATTTGGTGTTAGAAACAGGAGCATTTAACTCAAAAGAGTATCAAGGATACTCAGAGTTGAGTTTTAATCATTCTATACCTTAATGATTTTCCTAGAGATTCTAGTTAAATGAATTATCATATCTTAGAATTGGATTCTAAGGATATTTGTACTTGGAAGCTTTTTATTGAATTGTTTGCCAGAGTTTGTGGATAATTTCATACTGTAATTATTATTTTTTCTTTAACTTTAATCTCCTAAGTTAGGGAATACTTCACTCAGTGGTTCATGTAAATGTTTTACATGAAGGTGATGTTACTAACTTGTGTTGAGTGTAACCCAGTTGAGAAAATATATCTCTTAGTGTACTTTTTCAAACCAGAGTTTGTACTCTAGAGCAGAGATTAACGATTGGAAACAGTTTTACTCTGAGTACTTGTTTGATATGAAGTCAGACTAAGGATACTGATTTTCTTGGTTAATATTGAAAGTTAAAGGAACTGTAATTCCTTTCCTGTTTTGAGGAGCTTCTAAGGATAGAAGCAGTTTACCTCTTGCTTCATATGGCATGGCTTGGGGGCTAGATCCAAGTTTGATCTAGGATTGGTTGGGCGGTTTCGCTCCATAGTCTCTCTTATTGTGTTCTCCTATCCTCATCTTAGGGGAAATCCTTTTGGGTCTTTATAGAGTGTGTGTGTCTTGAGATTTTGTGTGTGTGTGTGTGTGTGAGTGATTGTGTGATATTGTGTGTGTGTGTGTGTGAGTGATTGTGTGTGAGAGTGTGTGTGTGTGTGTGTGTGTGTGTGTGTGTGTGTGTGTGTGATATTTTGTGTGTGTATGTGACGTGTGTGTTGAAACTTGAATCTTGATGGGGTTCAGTGTGGGGCCTGGGCATTGTGAGAGGGGTGTGGGACCTGGGTAGTTAGCGGCTAGGGTTAGAACTTAGAAACTAGATTAGAATTAGAATTTGAGAGAGGGTAATAAACTGACCATGGTCCATTACAATCTAAACTTCACATTTACTGCACAATTAGTCAATCATATTGTAGCTTGTTGGAACTTGGTTGCAACTTGCTAGTACTAGCTGCCCCTTGACTAGAGCATAGTAGACTGTAGCTAAGTTTTAACTTTTGTCGGCCGTCCAAATTGTCTTGATTTCAATGTGCATTGTGACACGTGCATAGGTTAATCCCGATCTAATCGATGTGGCAAAGGTTCCAGAGTTGCCACCAAGAGACCAGTCAGAGGAGGACGTGTACGCATTCCTCCATGAGGAGGCCATGCAGAGTGTAAGCGAGAATTTAGGATTGTCTAAGGTCTTGAATTAAATTTTCAAAGTTCAAACTTATTATTGTAATTTACTAATTTGCAGGCAATAATACGTTTGTCCCTCCTTGTGTGCAATGTGCATGACTTGTCACTCGAGCAGAGCGCAGGAGGAGGGCAGGAGAGGGTAGCAGCTCCCGTGCTCACAGCCTTGACAACGAGGACGAGTATGAGTCTGAGGCATCATCAGGGAGGAGTATGTGGCTGAGGAGTCCGAGGAGGGCGGGGATGAGGATAAGGGGCATCATACCTCTGCCTTCGATGAGGATTTCGCAGCTGAGCCTGCCACTCGAAAGGCCACAGCAGGCTCCATAGCACCAGCGAGTAGGAGGAGACTCAGGTGTAGGAGAGCTTAGAGTGCTCACTGCTCATTGTACATTAGATCATTGTAGTCTGTAGATGTCACTAGATGAGCATTGACTCTTGATTTGTTTACACATCATGATTTATCATCAGACATGTCGCGTGTGGCATTACATTGGTGACCAGACTCATTCAGCTTATCACATACATCCAGAGAGCTCAGGCACTTCCTGATACAGAGCAGAGATATACGCGGCTTGCACTCATGTCCTCTCATCACCTCCAGACTCAGGGCTACCGACTATCATGGTTCTCTCAGGCATCACAGTTCTTCATGGAAGCATTTGGTATCGCTACACTGCTCTCCCTTTGGGTACACACCAATACATTAGGCGTTTTTTATACAGAGCATATCTCGACCGTATTGGCGACACCAGCTGGGGGTTAAGCCTGACTACTATCGGACTCACTTTTTGGAGCAGGATGCCACTGGTCTTCCAGTTTTACCTCGCTATTTGTCCTCTGGGGGTCTCCGTTTCACTTAGGGACAGTTCAGAGTCTCCTCACATCAGTTGGCTATTGAGACAGGCAGATTCCAGGGTACGCCACGAGAGGAGAGATTATGCCTGCTATGTCCCTACATGAGATGAGTCCGAGGAGCACTTCATCTTCAAATGCCCCATCTATTATGAGATTAGAGGGAGATATCACTGTTTATTCCGTGACATGCCTACTACACTCAGAGCACTGATTGGATATGAAGACTCTCGCTGTGTCGCACTTATTCTACGAGAGATGGTCTTGCTGCACCATGGCATGTACCAGTTAGCTCACCAGCCACATCCTAGCTCTCAGGCTCAGAAAACGTCTTTCTTCACCAAGAGACGGACACGGTCTGATGATGATGACGCCGACATACCACCTCACCGATGTCATAGACAGTGTATCACTCATAGTCATGCAGGCCTCTCGGATACTGGATACACTTGGGATTTCTATCACAGACCTTCCATCGGGCACCCATGAGTATATCAAACGCTTTCTCTATAGAGCATACCTGAGCCGGACATGGCAGGGACAGCTCGGGGTCAAACCCGACTATTACAGGACACACTTTCTGGAGCTAGACACAGTTGGATTTCCAGTTTTGCCACACTATCTCACCTCAGGACTATCTCATGGGCTCCGATTTATTCTGGGCCAGTTCCGAGTGTCCTGACACCAGTTGGTGATTGAGACTGGACGCTTCCAGGGTACCCCACGAGAGGAGTGGCTTTGTCAGTTATGTTCATTATCTATGGTTGAGACAGAGGAGCATTTCCTTTTCACATGTCCAGTTTACGATGAGATCAGAGGGCAATATCATTGCCTTTTTCGTCAGACACCTGTTACATTACGGTCCCTCATCTCATATGAGGACCCTAGATGTGTGGCACTTATGATACATGAGATGTCCCTCCTGCGTCAGGACCTATGTCAGACAGCTCAGCACACCTATCCAGACACACAGTCTCAGATTACATCCTTCTTCTCTCGCCGGAGATCACGCCCTGATGCAGACATGACTGACAGCGATTGCGACGACATTTCTAGACCTAGGATGCAGAGATGACGCACCACCCAGCCTCAGGTGGTCACGAGAGTTACAGGCCCTACTAGACCTCTTACACAGAGACACACTATACATGCTCCTGCTCACAGGCGACGTCAGCGGGCTCCTGCACTTCCTCATGCTACAGCTCGCATTACATCCTTCTACAACGCCAATACAGACCTGGCATCTTGACATGGATACATTTGACTACCATGCACAGACATTATCATTTATGTAGTTATCTTAACTTGCACTAGATGTTTCTTTTTTTCTTTATTACAGTTTTTGGAGTCGTTTATACGCTCCACGGTTACCACATACTTGACATGTATTTCCTTAGTCTTATATGCCTTTTGGCATGGAAAAGACATTAATAAAGCTCTCTCTCTCTCTCTCTCTCTCTCTCTCTCTCTCTCTCTCTCTCTCTCTCTCTCTCTCTCTCTCTCTCTCTCTCTCTCTATTGTGGGTATTTCCTGCACAGTAATAAACAAGTGGGCCCCACCACTTAAAATACTGTTGGCCAAGCCTTACCCAGTGGGCCCCGCCACAGTACATTGTAAGTAGGGTAATAAGTGCGAGGGCACTGGCATCCTGCGCGTGTAAGCCCAACCCAATGAGCACAAGTAGCAAGTTGTCATTTCTAGGAATAAGAGACTAGGGGCTTAAAACTCTAAAATGACATTAGAGGCCCTAAGTCAAGTTGCAAATAAAAAAGCTAAAAGGGCCCAACTTAAAACTCACATGAATCATGTGAGTGCCCTTGTGCTTTCTTAGCACCAATAGATTAAAGTTGTGTTTATTTTAAAGGCTTGGATTAGAATCCTTGCCCCAATGAAGTGGCCAATGAGAGTGAAGGAGGCTCACCTCTAAAATCTATCCTTTGTATTGTATCATCTTTCATTCTCTTCTTAATAAAACTCTCTTGGTTTCTCCATCTCCATCTCTCTCACTCTCCATCTCTCTCTCTCTCTCTCTCTCTCTCTCTCTCTCTCTCTCTCTCTCTCTCTCTCTCTCCCTACGTTGGGATAGAATAGCTTTGGGTAGGCGCTCGAGCCCCCAAGGCCTTTCTCAACCTAGGCTCTCTCTCTCTCTCTCATGCCCCTTAATTAGACGACATCTACACGCCAAGGAAAGAACGCCATCCCCAATGACAAGCAAAATCGATGAGCTAGAACGTCACTTGAGTGAAAATCAGGAGGCTACAAAAACTTGGGCTTTCTTATTTCATAAAGAAGAAGGTAATACCGCTCATATGTCTACTGTTATCTCAGTTACCATCTTTGAAAACAATTACGTGATTCCAAAGCTCTCAATGTTCGAGTTCGAGGTGTTCTTGACACTGAAGGTTCGGGAACGCAAGAAAATCTTTCAGGAGGCTAAAGCATCGGAACGCTTTGCTATTTATCGGGATGGTCAGGTTCGATACTTGGATCGTGGTCCATCTACCTCTAGTGCCTAGGAAGTTGGGGCTCTCGGGCATAGGAGTAGCTCGAGACCCCATCCACATCACCCACATCATCAAGGTTACACCCCGATTCGAACAGGTCGATTCGAACCGGCCGGTTTGAACCGATTCTTTGAGGTTTGAACCGCCAGGCCAGGTTCGAATCGGAAAACGGTTCGAACCTATTTTTTTCATTCTTCAAAAAACAATAATTCTCTCTGATGTAAAAGTCATATATTCATTGTACATACTACAGATACTTAATAGCTAAACAATTTCCTCTAAATTTACAGATATCAGGATAATCAGATCTCTTGTGACCTGTCGTATCAAAACAGAATGACCCAAGTTTAAGAGAACTGCAGTAAGTTGTAACCATATCCTGGGTACAAGGATCTGCTAAGTGCTTGCTAAGGAGACTGTGGAGTTGGAACTTGACACTTGGAACTTAGGGTTTAGAAATTAGGAGTATAACTGAAATTTGAGCTCAGAGCTGAATCCTGATAATAGTTATTAGTGACTAGTGACCACTGACTAGTCTGATATGGATAATGGTAGCTAGGTAGAGGTACCAGGACCGTAGATTGTAATTTTGTTTCAAAGTTGGAAGTTGAAGTTCAAACTTAGAAACTTAGATTCATTCATCATTCAACATTGAACATTCTATGTGTAACTACTAACTACTTACATAACACATTAAATACCAAAATCAAAATTGTAAAACTTTAAAGTTTATGAATCCTGATATTACTAATTAGATAATCGACTAACAGACTACAATTAACTTCAGGAATCAAAAACTGGCTGCCTCAATCTGAATAGGGGGGGTGGCAAACTCCGCAAGGATGATCTCATGTGGAACTGAGGGCTTCGCTTGGATCATGCGAGCTAACATGGTGGTCTGTAAGCGTGAAATGCTGGACGAGTGTGAAGATGATAGTCATGTACACCATATCTCTGCCGCATACAAGGCTGAAAGGGTGACGATGGTGTCAAACAATCTGCACTTACTCGAGGCATCCTGAATAGACTTACGGAACCAGAATCTCTCCAGCTAGACTAGGGAGGGAGGGAGAGAGAGAGAGAGACTTTGGTTGCTTTATGGATGCTGATTACTGCTCCATGTTTATAATGCACATAAGCTTGGCCGCTGGCACTAGCCAGAAAAATCAGGAACTCTGGCCATTTGCTAGTGCATGACTATTGTAGTGACTCTATTCTTTATCACTTTAACTTGATTTTTGGCAAGAAATAACTTCAGTAACTTTTTTACTGTGTTTGGATTTGTACTTGCCTATTCTTTCTGTGAAAGTGCATTTTCACATTATCATCTGTTCAAATCTGTTTATTTATTGAAATTTTTTTGATACTTTGTTTATTTTGTCTTTTTGGATTTATGGTTGAGATGTTGGAGAATGACCGAATTGCATACTTTATTTCTCTTTTTTTGTACGTTTCATCACCATTTCAAAAATGCATATAAATTTTAAATTAGTATGTAACTATGCAAGTAAAATCTACACTTTTCCATAGTCCTTTGGTGGAGATTAGTCAAGTCTTCAATAAAACAACTTTTTAAGTTAATCGAAGCTCTTTTCAAGAATTATTTGAAACTACTGATACTGAGTGCACGCTTGGTTTTTTGGGTTTTTTGCAGGATAACTCCATTTTACAGGTAAGCCATCTACGACCATCTACGACATTGGTTGAGTCAATCTATCTTTCTGAATCCTACGCAATGCCCAGTTGTGACTTCAAGTTCTTTAGTTCATCATGCACTAACGTTTTATGAATGAGATTTAACAGCTTGAAGATTAGTGAAATAACACAGAAAAACAGAAGATGTAATGCTAGTGAACTGAACCCATGTCAATGCCGAAGTAGAAATTGCTCTGATGTCTGATGCATCTGTAACGCTTTTCTAGAAACCAAATTTAGAATGCATCCTGGACTGGTACTATCAAAGTCAAGTGAATAGGGAAACTTCAACTGCTATAAACCGGGCTTCAGTGCTCCTCTTGCAGTTTGGAACCAAGCTTGTCCTACCGTGTCTCTTAATATGAAAGTTCCTGCTTTGCTCTCCATAACAAGGCTCCCATGTCCAATAGGAAATAAATAGAATCAGATCCTCACTAAATTTTGTGCTTTTTTGCTGTTCATTGATTCTTTAGGCACCATGCATATACTTGTAAACATAATCTGATGGAATCTGCTCATCGTGCCCTTTACATTGATAAGTCGGTCATAAAATTTCTAGATTTGGGTGCTAGTCCTATCTTTGGTTGCAATAATGTTAGCTCTTTTCTGTCTTGCAGTGTTTCAGATGTAGCAAAGAAAATTAGCAGATATGTTGACGATATCAATGTTAATATTGAGAACTTGGATACGCGAGGCCCTGTGTCCAATTATCATCTTCCTGAAGAAGGTTTGAGAGGAAGGTCAGTCCCTTCTTGCCGAACCAGTCCTCATGGTTTAATTGTAATAGTGCAGCATTATTATCGTTGGAGGGGTCATTTGTGCAATGAACTTTTACATCTGTGTCGTTTTGTTAAAATTTGGACCGTTAGAGCTCAACACACCTTGTCTGAAAACATTTTGCAACTGAGCACGAGCTTTTTGAGAATGCTATTTTATTTCCAATGGTACTTCTATCGAGTTTTGCGGCTTACTAATGACAACTGCTAGTGTCATTTGCAGATTGACCATTGAGTTTGATGATATGATGCTGGAAGGAGTTGCATGCAACCTTGACTCTCTAGGATATCATGCGCTGTGTAAAGCCACAGAAGAAGTTATTGGAGTGGTTAAGCCTTATTCAATCACGGGGTCCCTCCCTCTGATCCGTGACTTACAGGTGCTACTTATAGACTATGCCCAAGTTTTTGATTAGAGATTTACAAATCAACAAAAGCTGATGTAAACTCTACAAATTTTGTGTTTGGTTCATGGCATCACAAAAGAAAAATCCCTAGTTGGTAGGATTTCTAAGAATTTTCAGAACAAGTAGACAAGCATAAGGGGATTGTAGGATTTTTCTGTCTTTGAGCACAATTTTTTTCGTTCTTAGCTCTTAGTGCACATCCGCATTGCTTTTTCTCTGTGACAGTTGTATAAAAGAACCTTTTAGAGTGGAATATTGGCCATTGAGTTCTCTATATCATTGTACCATCAGACCACCATTCTATTAGATGCTGTGTTGCGTAATCTTACTATTTCTTGATGCTTTTAATGGAATCGCATGTGGATGGTACCTATTTTACCTCAACGTCAACTACCTATCAGACCTATTTTTAGATCTCTTGGTGTGAAAGGCATGATAGTCTGCTCTCTTTGTTGCAGGCAGTAAGTAGTCAGGTAAGCCTTTGAATTTACTGCTTACCCAAAAGAATGAACACAAAGATTCGGGAGACATCCATTGAATTTAGAATAGGAAAGTAGGGTTTATTAAGCAGTTACTTGGGACTTCATTAGATACATTTTATAGCTAAGTTTGCATATAGTGATTTTTCTGCCCTAGGGGAACTTCTTGGAAGGGACCCTGGAGGTGGACGTGCAATCCTATCCTGGGATCATGACTATAAAGAGCACTGGAGGTGTCCTCATTGATGATAGAGATTAGGAGCTTCTTTGACATGTTTGAGGTTGATAACATATTTAGAAATAGGGAGGTGAAGAATCACTTTTTAGTTTGGGTGCCCAAAAACTTTGGCACTAGACATTAGTTCCTTGTACCTCAATGAAAATTCTTACATCTTTTCATAACTAATTACGTTATTGATAATAGAGATTACGAGCTTCTTTGACATGTTTGAGCTTGATAACATATTTAGAAATAGGGAGGTGAAGAATCACTTTTTAGTTTGGATGCCCAAAAAATTTGGCACTAGAAATTAGTTCCTTGTACCTTTAATGAAGATTCTTACATCTTTTCATAACTAATTACGTTATTTGGATTCTTGGCAGTAACACATTAAAGAACACAATATGAGTTTCCAGTTTTTTATGCCATGTAGATAGGGCACTGAAAATTCGTCAATTAGGGCTTCATCACAGAAACTTCTTTACTCCGACACGCCTTTGATATATCTGGAAGTACAGATTGGCAATCTCTCTACTACTTTGCATTCCCAACATCTGGAGCAGCATTTCAGAGTAAAGGCACAAATGTTGTAGCTCGTATTCATTTGCTACCTACTCATAACTCTCTTTGAAACCCAATTTATTTCTAGTAGATTTGAGCTTGTTTTTGCAGGGTTTTGAGTTTCTTTTGTGTTCAATATCTACAACTTCCACTTTATGCTTGGAAAGATTTGGTGCCTTATAATAGCGTTATGATTTGTTTCCAAATCTCACTATTCAGGAATTATTCCTCAAGACATTGTCGGCTTATAGGGTCCCTTGACATTAACTCTTTTCATTCAGCCACATTTCATACAACTTTTTCCTTGCAACGAGACCTGATCTCAAGTATGACACTTTTCATCTACTAAGTGATAGTTCCAAGGAATTGTGATCAACACTGATTTGAATAGCTTTGAAAATCCCATTTTGTTTTTCGAATTTTTCACATCGCAAACTACAAATATCTCCAGTATGAATGGTAATGCTATACAAATCGTGATTTTTTATTGCATAATTATATTCATAATTTCCAGAAGACTGAAATCTCAAAATTTTTAAGATTTGAATCTTCTGGCAGTACTGTATCACGCTAATGCCCATCCACTCACCCTAGTATGCAATGGGGGTATTGCCTATTACTTCTCATTGAGACGGTCAGAGATTTTATATCTGAGAAGATCGGATTCTTCTGGTAATTGACTGCACCAATAGATTGAATCTATGCACAGAAGATTCAAATGTCAGAAGTTTTGAATCTGGATTCAAAATCTGCTGGCAGTACTGTATCACCCTAATACCCATCCACTCATGCTATATGCCTATTATTTGTTAATGGTCACTGCCAGAATATTCAAATCTCAAAAGATTCAATTCTGTTGGCAATTCATTGCACTCGTAGATTGTCTATGCACAAAAGATTCAAATCTTATGCAGAGTACGGTATCACCCTAATACCTGTCCACTCAGGCCAATATGATACTTGTTTTTGGCAACTGCCAAAAGATCTATATATACTAAAAGAAATTGGGTTTCCGGGCAGCTCACGCTGTGACGGGCAGCGTTAGCTGCCCGGAAACCCAATTTTTTTCCACTAAAAAAAGAGGCCTCGGGAAGGGGCAGGCCAAGGCCATAGGCAGGGGGAGGGGCACGGGCAGGGGCTGGGACGATGGAGGTGGGGGAGAGGGGCGAGGGGGGCGCAGGCAGGTTGCTGGCAGGGATAAGAAAAGATCAAAACAACAAGGCTCTGCTGGAGCTTTTGCTTAGAAGCTGGAAACTTGAAAGCACTAGGCTTTTCATGGATGTTGGGCCTTAATACTGATTACTTTAATTAGATGAACAAGAGATCGTCAGCATCTTATATTTGAGAAATATGTCAGCTACTTATATCTGAACACTGAATGTGCTGTATGTTTGACAGGATAATGGATTCGATGTACAGACTGCTGGTTATGGTAAGCAACATGCAGTTCCCTTGGGGCTTTTAAGACTTAGATAGGCCTTGAAATAAACTTCTCTATGTAATTCTTTTTTATTTATCATGAATCAACCCAATCTCATTATTTTTACTGTTCAAAATCATGCTAGTTAGCTGAAGGTTACCTTTTCTTACCAGGGGTGATGGCCACATATCATGCAAAGAATGAGTACTGCCTTTTATCTGATTTCAAGCAAGGTTTTGAAGTGCTCACTAGCATTATTACTCAGCTGAATGAGTAGTAGAGACATGCAGCTGTCGATGAAGTATGCATCGCACTAGCTCTGATTTGAGATGATTACTTGTATTGGATGGACTATATCGTCATATCGCTTTCCTTGATTGAATTGAACTTCAAATTGTCCAAGATAGATAGTTTCTCCTCCAATAAAAGTGAGCTGGTTGCAAGCTTCTTTCTGCCCCTTGAGATTTGGAAGCCAATTCCACTCAGCTAAACAAAGGACATACAAGGGTCAAAATCGAAGACAAAGAAATGCACTCATGAGGCTGATGATGTGCTATGACTTAATAGTCATATACAAACGTGTGAGATGATAAGAATAAATAATAAGGGCTCCAAAAATTTGATATCCATTGATCCACAAAAGACAGGTGCATGAAAGTTTATTTGAAGGCAGGTTCAGAATCTATTTAAATGGTCATTCGTGCAATCGTTGTTGACTGCTAGTGAATTTTTAAATAAAAATGAGTTCCACTTGATGCAGTTATATGATGTCAGGCCAATGTGGGTTTTGGTCAAATGCTGGATACAATAAACTGAAGCCTGCCTCCAATTCTAAAATACTGTCTTTCTTAGGATTGTGATTCAAAACAGTGATAATCATATTCTCAAGTTCATGTTTACTTTCAACCATTTGGAGTGCTCAAATAAGGGTTTGAATTTAGTAGTATAAATGAAACTAAAAGGAATGAAGATTTGTTTCAAGTTGGTTCTTACACATGTTTTGAGGATGGCTTTTCTCATTGGATATTTAAATTGATCTCTGATTCCTTGTATTAAGATAAATGATCCCTCTGTTGATTTCCGAAGGAATGTGAGAAATCTAGCTTTATGTCTTTGCATGATAGTTGTTGCAATAGAGGCAGTATGCCTACTAACAGTATCATCTTTGTTAAAATATGACAAGATGGAGATCATTCTACGATTTATCCCCCTCATAGAGAAACTTGATATTTGCATACTATTCACGAAGATATTCACTTTTTCAAATAAATCAGCTTGGAAATTTGAATTAACACAAACAAAACGCAAATGAAATAATGTGATAGCTGAGTTGGGGAAAATCCCAATCTTAAGGGTTATAAGCCTAGATGCATTTATGTTTAGCATTGATCTCTTTTTTAATCTTCACATAGTAACAGATGTTGATTATCATTGTTCATTGGCATATAGTTCGTTAGTGATGATAATGGCTGCATGGAATGACACATGTTACATTTTTTTTAATTCTTGAAAGATTGCTCATCTGATTCTAATAATTAGTCATAACCAGTTCCTTGGAACAAAGAGTGAGTTTAAGGGTCTTTTTGGTAGAATATCCCTTGTAATTATCATATACTTCATGCCACCCAAGATCCGTTGTTAGAACACATGAATCCTATGCAGTTGCACCTAAACACATACAAATAAGACAAGACACATGGAGAAGTAGGCATGGATACCTTAATATCATGATACAATATCAATGAAAATTTACTTTTTTGTATAAATGCATATATGCATAGTTGTTTGTGTTGATGCAAACAAGTGGAGCCCTCCTCAATTACATGTGGCATGTACCAATGTTGATGGCCACGTCTCCAATGACGAGTAGTGTAGTGTAATGTTTAGTTTGCAAGTATTCAATTGAGCAAATCTTCCACTTTGCATCAGAGTTGTCATGGCAAAAACTAGCACTACTACACCATAATTCATTCATTATTTCTTTTTGACAATTTTGATACATCATATACAATAAAGCATATCCATTGGAATCTAGCAACTATGTTATGGTATTCCTTAGCTTGGTGCTCATAGTGATGCCACTCATTGTCATTCCTAGGTGATAGACCTATTTAGGGCACACCCTTATGTGACATGTCCACACTTGATCTTTCTATTCTCCTTTGGCACTATATAACCATGAGGCATATAAATGTTATCTCTATAATGGCTACCCACGAGTTAATGCAATGAAGCGCCTAGTAATGATGGGCCTACCCTCTTGGAGTATTTGGTAAGTGGTGGGCCTACTCTCTCTCCTCCAATAAAAAACATAAATGCATTTCTACCCAAACCATGCTTTTAGCCCTATAGTAAATTGATAATGGAGGCTCAAGTGCCTTATCTAGTGTAAGTTAATAAAAGTGGTCCTATACAAATAGAAAAGGGCCTAAGCAAAGAAGACTAGATGTGAGGAGACATCAACAACCTACTTGTCTCGTACACTCATCTCTTTACTTCTTATGTACGAAGAAACTTAGATTTTGTAGAGTGGAGTTTCAAACACATTGTAGCACTTTTGTGTGCTCTCTATTTATCTTCTATGTTGATCATTCTACTATTATGATGATTCATCAATGAATGCTTTCACTACGTGATTGTTAGAATGATCAACACCCCATAATATAACATGGTATCCCAGCAACAATTCTAGAAAAAGAAAGTGTGAGAGAAATCTAGATCTGATCTCAAAAAATAGAGATCATGAACGCTTTCGCTAGGAAAATAACTAGTAGCAAATTTGCTTTTTGTTTCAGCCTCTATTTGTGCATGAAATCAACCCACACAATGTGGATTTTGTAGCCAAAATGAAGAGCAAATTAGGCTCATTTGATGGATTTGGATCCCATGTCAGTGTGGCAAGAACTTCCATATTTACCCAACTTGTCCCACTAGCTTTGACTCAACCATATTGCCAATTATGGAACAATGTGGCCAGCCATTGAGACCCAAGAAGTTGTCACCTGGTTGACAAACCTAATAATGTGTTATATGTTTGGTAGCACTACTAAAAGCTAGTTTTTACATTATGAAGACATAGGCTCCCATTTGGCTACCACATGACTGGACTTTTAGGACCTTCTACATTCATAGCATGTAACATA
The DNA here is from genome assembly GCA_029204225.1 of Diphasiastrum complanatum. Classification (NCBI taxonomy): domain Eukaryota; kingdom Viridiplantae; phylum Streptophyta; class Lycopodiopsida; order Lycopodiales; family Lycopodiaceae; genus Diphasiastrum; species Diphasiastrum complanatum. The sequence goes on along the minus strand of CM055096.1, from coordinate 28,970,497 downwards.
TTCAAATTTTATTTTGATCCAAATCTATAAGAATGATTAAAAGGGTCTATCTTGACCAATAATCTCATGTATTTAATATATATAGCAACCAATCAAGCCTATAGTTTTTTTTATATCAGAATATAAAATAGCTTAACTATCACACTCTAGGCAATATATTCCTTATTTAAATTTATAGATATAGCAAAGTCAGATGAATAGAATTATATGTATCTACTAATACCATTATAAAGTGTTAAATCTATGAAAAATTGGCAAATATTAGCTTCATAAACACATGGGTATTGTACATTTTTCAAATCCACATGTGTGTGAGCATGTTCACACGTGTGAGAATAGGCCTAGGGTAGTTGGGACCTAATCATAGGAGTTAGTTAGATTGTTTGGTCAAGTTTCCTAGAGTTTCTTGCTAGAAAACCTAGTCTTGTGAGGGCGAGTTGAAATCAAGTCTTAGTGTGAAATTTTGTGATCCAAACTTGGTGTAGGTTAGCAGCTATACTTCTCACACATTTGGGCACCTCTGTACCTACATAGAACCAAACAATTTCATTTTAGAGCATCTTGATGAGTGTTTTTGGTGCAAATCCTAGGGAAAGCATCAAAGTTCATTAGCCATCAATGAGATTTGACTTGTCATGAAATCTAATTAATTGAGGTTTGTTCAAGCCCTTAAAATTTGTTTTACAGGCATGAAGAACCATCAAGAAGAGGGAGAGAGATTTAGTCATGTTTTTTGTCCAAATCTTGCAAAATTTGATCATATTTGATAGTTTCTTTTATCCAATCTCATCTTATCTCCATTCTATCTTTGTGAGGGAGTGTGAGGGCTGAGACTAGAAGTCCATAGAGGGGTTAGAATTCTAATTTTATAAGATCAAAATCAAGTCAAACATTTGTGAGTTTCTAGAATCAAATCAACTTCAATTTTCTTGAGCATTGTTTTGTAGAATCCTTCTTGAAGAGTTCTTTTGAATCAAGATCAAGAGGATCTTGCCACTGGTGTCTTTGTGAACATCAAGTGAGCTGCTAGTGAGGCAAATTTTGGAAAAGAACTTAGGGAGGGCCGAGAAGTACATCAATAGTGCTAGTCATTAGGAAGATGGGGTCCATTGGTGCATTCCTTTTTTAATCTAGAGAGCGATTAAATTTTATAAACTACTCAATATGGAAAGTGAGGATGGAGCCAAACCTAGTGCTCCAAAACCTCTTTGATATTGTCCTAGGTGAAGAGGATGAGCCTCTTGGAGGACAAGAGTTGGTCAAATACAAGAAGAGACTAGCACTTCATTGCATCAAAATGAATGTTAGTAACCCCTTGAAGGAGGTAGTTGTGAAAATTGGCAAATTTCTAATTTGATTTGCACATAGTTTTTGGTGCATATTGCAATCCACATGTGTGAGGGCATGTTCACACATGTGAGTTTAGGTCTAGGATTTTTAGATATCAATCATAGGGTTGAGTTAGGTTAGTAAGTCATGATTCCTAAATTTTATAGGACCAAACTCCTCAAATCATGGAGGTAGTTGATCAACCTAACCACCAAAATGGCATAACTTTAGGGTTAGGTAAGATTTGACATATTAGGGCAAAAAATGTCAATTAGTCTCCTTATTACATGCTGGATTTTCACCTAACTTCAAAGGAAAAGAGCCGTACTGAACATACAATCTATCATTTCAAACTAAGGATATATAAGTTTGAGAGCATATTGGCAATCTCGAGTTTCCTCTACATTTGTCTTGTGATTTTGTGATGCAATTGGTAACTAAACTTGATAACTTTCATTCTCTGATAACATGTTGTACTGAAGGCCATACCACAAAACATGTGAGGTTGGATTTCCATGTTTGATCATTGCTTTAGATTGCTCTTGATTGTGGGATCCAAAATTGCTTTTTTAGATCAAAAAAGTGTGAAGTTTTGTGATCCAAGCTAGGTGAGAAAAGAAGACCAAAGGATCCAAGAAGGATTAAGCAAAGGAGGCCGAGGAGGCAGATCAACCAACAAGCTCAAAGGAAAAGGGCAAGGTAGATAAGTCCAAGCTTAAGTGCTCTTTTGTGGAAAGAAGGGGCACTTTGCATCTGAATGCTTGAAAAGGCAAACTGCACAAGAGGAGAGCAAACAAGGAAACCTTGCACAAGAGGAGGAGGAGGATGAAGAAAAATAATCCTTTATGGCATCTACATCCTAACCAACAAGCAAGAGCAACTCAAGGGAGTCCTGGTGGATTGATAGTGGGGCTAGCTCCCACATGACATTTGAAAATGACTATTTCTCAACTCTACTTTCTTTTGATGGTGCTAAAAAGTCCATATTTACATCAAGTGATGAAGAATGTAGAATAGATGGTGTTGGAACCATCCCTTTGTGTCTAGGATCTTCTAGAAGAATGGATCTAGACAATGTTCTTTATGTACCATCAATTACCAAAAATCTACTAAGTGTTGGTCAACTTATGGATACTATGTTTGGATGTCCACTTCAAGCATGTTGTTTGTTCCATTTTGAAGAATGATGTTTGCATAGCAAAGGGGTTTAAACATGGAAGATTGTTGAACTTGGATGTTGATGTTGCTTTTGAGAGTGTGAACATGGCAAAGGAGGAGATCACTCAAGTGGAAATCTTGTCAAAGTGTGATCTTCATAGGATTGAGGAGGAGCATTAAAGAGAGAAAAACCTGAGAGCTCCGAAGAAGGTCCTCAAGGACAAAGAGGTCGAGCCATCAAAGTTCATGCAATCTATTCATTCAAGTGTGCACCTTGCAAGAGTGAAAAGCAATGGAGATGCTACTCTTTGAATTTCTCATAGATAGTGTTAGAAGACTTGAAGTGACTTATTTTTTATCTTCAAAATTCATCATGTTTAGTACATTATGTGGATATGGCAAGATAATGAAGTTGAATGCTTTCCAATTTACATTTGATGTTGATAAAGCAATTTCATTGGATCATTAATAATGGTGTCCGAAAGGATAAAGCATTATTTAATGTTTTCTTTGGTATATTTGAGTCCACGTGATTTGTGCAAGATAAATCCTGGTAAAATTTTTTTTTTACAATTCTAGCTTGACCAATTTTGATCATATTGCCTGTAAATTGTAATATGGTCATGTTGTGGCTTGTCACACGTGCCAAATAGCATGGGATACTCTTTGTAAGTCTTATTCCTAACCTAACATAGGAGTGGAACCTTTGGAATGAGTCCAAATAGTCTTTAGATAGGCTAGAGAGATTCTAGGAGCTAAAATTAACATGTTTTGCATTGTTTTTGGATCTTGAGATTTTGATCCCAAATTAGGGTGGATAAAGTGGATCTTTAGGTTAGATATTAGGGTTAGATTATGATGAAAACTTAGAAGCCCTAAAATGCTTAGATCTGAGCTACTTATGGATAAATATGTGATGGTTTCTCCATCAATAACTGAGCAAAATCGAGATTTTTTTTCTTGACTAATTTGAGGCTATGATTTCATTGATGAATGCTATTGGCATATGATTTTTTGTGATCATTGGATGAGTTTGGAGGTGCAGGTACAATACACAGGCAGCAGTAGGGTATACACTCACACGTGTGAAGAGTTTGGCATGATTTTGGAGCTGATTCATGGAGTTCAAGCCAATATAAGCTAGAAATCAATGTATTGATTAGTAATCTAGCTTCTAGATCTTTATTGGATCTTAAGTATGTGCTTTCTCCATCATTTCTAGGATCAAATGGATTTATTTTGCTCCATTTTTTACATGGTATCAGAGCCAGTGGGAGGTTCCTTTGCTTGTGCTTGCTTGAGTGGGGGTGTTGTGGAATGTTTAGTTGCAAGCCACGCACAAGAAAGTGTCGTAGGCTTTAGCACCTAGAGAAGACCTTGAGAATTCTCAATATCCCACAAGTAACGCTTGCCTTGAACTCTCCCATATATAAGTTGGGGCTTCTCTATATCCTCTATCCCCTAGTACCAGTCCTTTTGGGAGGTAGACGGATAACGGGTGGCTAGCATCTGCGGGTGGGATCCCTGTACGTGCGGCTCGCGTGGGCACATTCTTAACATGGTTCTTAACAAGGCGGAGTGTTAGAATTGTCAAAAATACAACAAAATAAACCCATTTGATCCTATAAATGATGGAGAAAGCACCTACTAAAGATTCAATCAAAATCTAGAAGGTAGATTACTAATCAATACATTGATTTCTAGCTTATATTGGCTTGAACTCCATGAATTAGCTCCAAAATTGCCAAACTCTTCACACGTGTGAGTGTAAACCCTGTTGTTGCATGTGTACTGTACCTATACATCGGCTACCCAAAAAAATGACCATTGGCTTTCCTCTTAAACCATCGGCCACCATCCAAATCATTGGCCATCACCTACATCGCCGCTCGCCCGTCAACGACGGGCTAACCCAATATCAAAAAAAGAATCAGAATTTAAGCAGAAGATCGAAAAGTCCAGTATCGAATTTTTCTGACCCAGAGATCGAAATCCAGAATCAGAATTATTTGATACCGGATCGACTTGAAAAATCCGTAATTTTTCAATATCCAAAATCAGAATTTTTTGATACCCAAAATCAGATTTTTTTGGATATGGGATCAACTCGAGACGGATTTATCGGATCGGATCGAGGCAAATTTATTCCAATCTTTTGTAAAATTTTCAACCCAGAGTAAAATCCGACCCTTTGTATATTTTCATTTTCAAAATTTTTCCAAAGACTCGAATTTTTTCAAGGACTCAAATTTTTTCAAAGGATCGAATTTTTTCGAAGACTCGAATTTTTTCAAGATTCGAATTTTTCTGAAGAATCGAATTTTTCCGATGATTCGAATTTTTCGAAGACTCGAATTTTTCATAAAACTCAAAAAATTTCAAAAACTCGAATTTTTACACATACTCGAATTTTTTCAAACATTCAAATTTTTCATGACTCAAATTTTTCGAAAAACTCGAATTTTTACACAGACTCGAATTTTTCCAAAGACAAATTTTTCAGAGGACTAGAATTTTCTCGAAGACTCGAATTTTTTCCAAGACTCAAATTTTTTAAATACTCAAATTTTTAAAAAACTCGAATTTTTGCGAAGACTCAAATTTTTCATAAGACTCAAATTTTTCCAAAGACTCGAATTTTTTTGAAGACTCAGAAGACTCAAATTCTTCCAAAGACTCAAATTTTTTCCTAGGACTCGAATTTTTTCAATCCAACGTTGAGCTTGGCAAAGAAGGATTTTTTAGTACCCTAAATACTAAACCCAAAATCGAAATTTTTCGATACCCAAAATCAGACTTTTTCGATACCCAAAATCAGACGTCCACTCGCCGTACTTCGGCCACGTACATATGGACACGCATACATCGGCCACCCATCAACGACCATCGGCCATCGGCTTTCCTTGTAGACCACCGCTTGGAGTCAAGTCTAAAATGCTAGATCTCGGCCATCTTAATTTATTTTGGATATTGAAGTAGTTTGAGATCGACTTTTCTTGTTGGATTTTATTAATTTAAACTTGCTGCTTCATTTCTAAGAAGATCTCATATGGATCTATGCATGTACGAATACACATCAATGGAACATCTTGTAAGAGATCCTTTAAGAGATAGTGAAAGATCCTTCATGGGCATCATTCTCTATACAAGTCTTATAAGTTTGTTTGTAGCTAGAGTTGTAGATAGATATACCATAGTTTTATCAAGCTAAATTTGAGGAGTGTGAATGGCAAAATTGACAAATATTAGTTTTGATAAACACATAGGTTATTGTATATTTTCTAAATCCACATGTGTGTGAGCATATTCACACGTGTGAGAATAGGCCTAGGGTAGTTGGGAGCTAATCATAGGAGTTAGTTAGATTGTTTGGTCAAGTTTCCTAGAATTTAGGAGAAACTCCTCAAATCTTGGAGGTAGATGAGTAACCTAACCACCAAATTGGCATAACTCTAGGGTTAGGTAAGATTGACATATTGGAAAAAAAAAAAGTGTTAATTAATCTCCTTGAAACATGCTAGATTTTTCACCTAACTTCAAAGAGAAGAGCCATGTTGTACTATCAATCTATCATTCCATAAAAGCAAGATCAAAATTTGAGAGCAAATTGGCAATCTCGAGTTTTTCCTACATTTGTCTTGTGTTTTTTGAATGCTTTGGAAACTAAACTTGATCACACTCATTCTCTGAATAGCAGGCCATACAGGAGGTCATACCGCACATGTGTGGGGTCGGATTTACATTTTTTTATCATTGTTTTTTATTGCTCTTGATTGTGTAATAGATTTGTGTATCGATCAATCACTCTTGGAGCCTTTGTAGGCTCATTTATGGTCCTTAGTACTGTACTTTCAACAAAATCATCAAAATTAAGACAGAGTATTATAACATACATATATAAATATATATATATATATATAAATATATATATATATATATATATATATATATATATATATCAACTTTGGGTGATAAATTTTTAAATTTTGACTACCAAGTACTAGATTTTCTACCAAAAAATAAAATATAGCCAAAAAAATAGCCCAGATAAAAAAAATTTGATCAAACCCACTTATTCTCTTAAGTGAAGCAATTTTTAGAATATCATGTTGCTAAATAGCTAATACAAGTGGATTTTACAAGTTTGATTATTATGTCAATTTTGTTATGATATCATTTCAAATGAATGATCAATGATATGCTCGTTATTGATATTTAGCCCATTCCTAGAAGCATCTCTAGCATTCAGTTTGACAAATTTTTAATAGACTTTCTATCTAATTGTAAATCTTATCATGTGATATTTAAAGCGATATTTAAAGCTTACATATGGTTACAAATGCAACTACATGATTACTATTGAAGTGCTATAGATATAGATATTTCTAAACTTTCTCACTCTTTAAATTTGTGTTATAAGAAATACTAGCGATGTGAGCCCGCAAGTTTGTGGGCAGGCAGGGCAGGCGGCGGGCAAAGGGGAGGGTACAAAATTTGAAAAATGGGGAGTTTTTTTTTCTGGGCAGGGTCAGGGTGCTCATGGGGCAACACAACCGCGGCTCGGAAAAAAAAAACATGAAGGAAAATTTTAAAGAAAAAGGGGTCCCGGGCAGCGTGAGCGGCCCAGAAACACTAAGCTTTTAGTTATAAAAGATGACAATGTTTTTTAGGCATTCACTCACTCTCTTTGAAAATGAATACAGCTACCATTGCCAATCAAGACCAATGGGATTGTTTTCATAGCAAGTTTATGATTCTAAAAGTGCAAAAGAAAGAAAACATGTCCTTAACATAGGATTACATACATTGGGTGCACGGCTAGGGTGAGTGTTGGGTGTTTGGCATTACACCATAAATCATACCATGTACATAGATCTCTTATATCTTAGATCAACTGAATAAGTGTGAGTGATTTGGCACCCTACATGTGTAAGATACATAATAGAATAAAAGTGATTTTTAGCCCGGTTGCAAGAGTTTAATCAATAAAAATCAAGTTAGTAAATAAAGGGTGTTTCCGACCTCTTTTAAAATTGAAATAATAAGCAAGGAATTGGCCAACAGCCAATGAGTTCAAGTGCCCATTCTCCACTAAACATATGTACTTCATTTTTTATGTTCAATAAAAAAGGGTAGAGACTCTACCAATTTTTGGCATTGAACGCTCGAAATCAAGATGATCAATAGATGATACTGTAGCTATTACGCACATATCACTCTTAATTTTTTCTGATCTTGAATGAATTACTATCTGCTATCACTTGTGTATCTCATTCATCTGTTTTATCAATTTTGCACACTGGTTCAGTTTTGTTGAATGTTGTATTAATCTATAACGTTGATCAGCAGTGTTTGTCTACTTTTTGGAGGATTGTAAGAATGATATAGCGGGCAGTGACCAGCAATCATATCGGAAATCCATCCGAATTGTTTTCGTTCATGATCAATTTTATTTTGCTTCAGTAATGTCAATATCAGAGCTCGTTCAAGTTTTGCTTTGTTTTTTTTTTTTTTTCAGAGCTTGATTGATATTTGCAATTTGCATTCTCATTCTTTCGTTTCAATGGTATCAGAGCCACCAGTCATAGTCTGACATAGCCGCAAAGCTATCAGATCCAGGAGGCTAGGAATTCAGACAAAGAACCATCAACAAGTGAGAACACAATTCACAACAATGGCTTCCATAAGCAGTATACAATTGAAGATCTGTACAATCCTCGACTCATTAGGATCTAACTTCCTAGCATGGAAGGTTGAGACCTCATTGATATTGAAGGGAGAAGGATTATTTCCTTGGGTAGATGGCACCAAGGAGATGCCTACAACTACAGGCAAGGAGCTACGCGAATGGAGGGAGAAGAATGACAAGGCAGTAGCCGTGGTATCATCATCCATCGAGGATAGCCTGACTCTTGACCTGGCTACAATCTCTAAAGCAAAAGAGATGTAGGATACTTTACTCACAAGATTTCAAACAGAATCACGCAGTCAAATCATACTACTCGAAGATCAGTTGACAAATCTGTAGTGCGATGGCAAAGATCTCACTTCTTTTATCAGAAAGATGAAGGATCTATTTCTATCACTACACAATTCTAGAGCAAAAAATGTTGTATCAGCAGAGAAGTAGCTTACCTATCTGTTGAGAGCCTTACCAAGATCTTTCCAGACAACCAAAATGCTGCTAGCAAAAATCAAGACGGATCATGTTTGATTTTCAAAGTGCAGATCCATCAAGATTTATCGTTCTTGGAGATGGATCAAAGCATCAAGTGAATGGTATTGGTCACTATGGTCAATACCAATGGCAGAGACAGACGATTTGAAGATGTTTTGTTCGTGCCTACACTGCAACAGGACTTGCTATTAGTGGCAAGAATAGCTGATGCAGAGATGCGTGTAACGTTCTCAGATGAAGCATGCAACATTGTTGATGCAAGTACTAGTACACAGATCACTCAAGGTAGAAGAAAAGGCAACCTGTATCACTTGAAGGTACGCCTACCTACAAATCAAGTGCATCAGACTCATGATGATTCGCCAGATACTCTATGGCACAAGAGACTATGCCATATGAATTTGATGGCACTATATCAAGCAAGACATGATGGAGCAATCACAGGGGTGAGCATCTTGAATGCAACCAGTATGATGACCTGTGATGCATGTTTGAAGGGTAAGATGTCACGTACTCCTTTTGTCAAAGACTCCTATAGAACTACAAAGATTCTGGAGCTTGTACATTCAGACATTTGTGGACCTTTCAACGTGACCTCAGTAGGATGCTCAAGATATTATATTACCTTTATTGATTATTACAGTAAATTTTCCAGAGTCTATTTTATTCACAATAAATCAAAAGCATGTGACAGGTTCAAAGAGTATGTGAAGTGGGCAGACAGATGCACAGGAAGTAAGGTGAAGCAGATTAGAACATATCGAGGTGGAGAATACATCTCAAATCGATTCACTGATTTTTGCAATGATTGTGGAATCATTCACAGAAGGATTGCATCTTACACACCGCAGCACAACGGTGTTGCAGAAAGAAAGAACATGACTCTAATGGAAGTTGTCAGGTGCATGATGGCCTATTCAAAGGCTCCAAGAGTGTTGTGGGTTGAAGCAGTAGCTACAACTGCTTACATTCAAAATAGGACAAGAAAATCTGATGTTCCTCACACAACACCACACGAATTATGGTGGGGTAGAAAACCCAATCTGACTCATATTTGAATCTTTGGCTGTGCAGCATATGCACATGTTCCTGACAAGCTTTGAAAGAAGCTTGATGAGCAAGTAGAACAAGGATATCTTGTAGGATATGACAATCATTCGTCATACTATAGAGTCTATAGGCCAGAGACAAACACAATAAAGACAATCAGAGACGTCAAATTTGATGAGAGCAGAACGATGATCATGTAAGTTATGAAGTCCTTGGAAGACAGTACTATGATCTACCAACTGTGACAGAGGGAGCAGAAGACGAACACCTAGACGAAGATGTTCGGGTTGCACCTCATTCGAGTGACAAATCAGACGAAGAAAATTTGCAAGCCAGCCTACTGCTACAATACCTATAAATCGAAATGGTTTTAGGACCTAGCATAGCAGATAAAGACAAGAGCATTGTAGTTCGAGAAGGATCTCCTAGAAGATCGACAAGAGAATGGAGAGCGCCAGCAAGATTTCGTTGATGTAGCATAGGGGTCCATCGCTGGGGGGGAGAGAGAGAGAGAGAGAGAGAGAGAGAGAGAGAGAGAGAGAGAGAGAGAGAGAGAGAGAGAGAGAGAGAGAGAGAGAGAGAGAGAGAGAGAGAGAGAGAGAGAGAGAGAGAGAGAGAGAGAGAGAGAGAGAGAGAGAGAGAGATTTTTATTAGAATGAGAATGGAAGATAGGAAATGGCTCTCTCTTATAGATTTTAGAGGTGATCCTCCTTCACTCTCATTGGCCACTTTAGTGGGACAAGGATTCTAATCCAAGCCTTTAAAATAAACACAACTTAAATCTATTGGTGCTAAGAAAGCACAAGGGCTCTAGAGTTTTAAGCCCCTAGTCTCTTATTCCTAGGAATTACAACTTGCTACTTGTGCTCATTGGATTGGGCTTATACGCGTAGGATGCTAGTGCCCTGGCACTTATTACCCTACTTACAATGTACGAGGCCCACTAGGTAAGGCTTGGCCAACAATATTTTAAGTGATGGGACCCACTTATTTATTATTGTGCAGGAAATACCCACAACAGGGTCCACGGCCCAAAGTAGTGCCGGTCCCTCGGCACTAGGTTGCGACTGTCGTGAAGGGGCACTGTTGTCGGTTCTTTTATTGTTGGGACATGGGTGCTTCAAGGAAAGCATGGAGAATGTCATAGATTCTCCCAAATTGTAAGGTAGATATGACGTGCTAGCTTGACTTTCTTGTCTGTCCAAGTATTTGAGGTATACCATAACCTGACGACTTTCCTCAGCAGTCAATATCATAGATTGAGGACAAGGCTTTGTCATTGTAGGCACTGATGCTTGCTGTACTGGAGGCCTATTTGGGCTGGATTCCCTGGATTTGGCCTTTGAATAATGGATATACCCGGATTTGGCGTTGGTTTGGGCTGTTGCATTATGGAAGAATGAGACTTTGGTTGACTCTTGCTCATTGAGGGACAATCATCAACTTTATTCTTCTCTTGGTCATTGCACTTCCCCGTTGAAGGCTGCGTGATGGCACTTTTCCTTGGATATTGTGCTGAATTGCCTTCAAGTTGCCATGTTGACGCTAGTCCCCTTTGTAATTCATCACTAAGAATTCTTTGCATTGATTGCACCAAGAGACTTGGTAAAATTCGTTGGACTTCGTCGGATGTCAATTTCATGACTTCCTCAATTACCATTGGCGTGGTGGATTCTACCATCTTTGTCTTCTGTTATGATTTTACTTGTTTGCCCGAGGGTATCTCTGCGTACTTTGGGACTTTTGCCAGATTGTCCTCTTCGTCACTCGTTTCATAACCCAGTGGCACCAAGATTTTTCTTTTATAGTGCGTTCGAGGTGGAAGGGTCACCACAGGTCCATGTCGGTCTACATAGGCCAAATTCCTCCTGCTATTTGTGAATTTCTCGTCGGGCAATCTCGACATGGATGATTAACTCTGCATTGTGAACATGAGGGATCAAATGTTGATGGATCCCCTCGATGTGGACATTCAGCACAACGGTGTTTTCCTGCGCATCCATAGCACCTAACTGAGTGCAGTATGCCATCGCCTCTAAGTTGATACATCGGTAACAAATTTCCCTTTGGATCTTCCATAAAATAGACTGGTAGGCTATTATGGTTCTCTATTGAGTTCGGTGACATGCAAGAGGATATAACCAGAACTTCTACCTTGCCACTGTTTGTTGAAGAAACTCGTGATTTAGGTGGATCAATCTGACAGCCATCCTTCTGGTGAGCTCCTTATTGGCTTCATTCTGCTTCTGACCGTTGAACCCTTGGATCTTGCTGTCGACAAACTTGTTTGCCCAATGACTCGGGTGTTCCAACATTTTTTTTTTTGGGAGATGGAGAAGAAGAAGAAGATAAGAGAATCGGTAAACGGTGGATTAGTATGGATGAGAATAGAGATAGAAATGGATTTATCTAGTAGAGATAGAGATAGAAGATGAAATAGAGATGGGACAGAAGAATGATGGATGAATAGTGGTTGATGTGGAGGGAACTGATCTATTTGATCGGAGGTTCATTCACTTGATTCAGTCTAGGAATGTTGGATCTTGATGGATTATGTGACTGCAACCTAGATTTGACAAAATCTGATCAGTTTCAGTTGGCTAATAGTGTGATTTTAGCTCTTTTTCTTCGTTTTTTGTGATTTTTTTTTTTTTTAGATTTCTTCAGATTTGAGTGAATCTAACCTTCAACCTTAATATAGTAGTTGTATTTGGACCATTTCTAGACAATGTGAGTTCTACAAGAGTTCTTGATGGACTTTGTCATGATCTTGAAAAAACTCATTTTTTGGGCACTTTTCAATACTTTTTCTTAGATATTTCTAGATCTGTCTATTGGATCTTCACAAATATTTTACAGTAGCCAGATCTAGGTTAGATCTAACTATACAACTCTCTGCAAGAGTTACTTCTCAGCAGATCTCAAAAAATCATGAAAAAAGTGCATTTTTTGGGGGATTTTTTTTCCAAAATTTTAAGATTTTCTGGAAAATAACCCTTTCAGGCTAGTATGTACTTGTATCTAAGTCAGATTTACCTTCTCACCAAGCTGCAAGAGTTACTTCCCAAGGAAACTCAAAAACTCTTCAACAATGTGCATTTTTGGCCGCTTTTTTGCAAACTTTTAAGATTTTTTGGGAACAAACCCTTGCCGACTGCTATGCACTTGAATCTGAGTCAGATTCACCTACTCACCAAGCTGAGAGAGTTACTTCCCAAGGAAACTCAAAAAATCTTGAAAATAATGCATTTTTTGGAGCTTTCTTGCAAAATTTTAAGATTTCACGGGAACTAACCCTTGCAGACTTGTATGCACTTGCATCTGAGTCAGATTCACCTGCTCACCAAGTTGGCAGAGTTACTTCCAAAGAAACTCAAAAGATCTTGAAAAAAGTGCATTTTTTGGGGGTTTTTTTTGCAAAATCTTAAGATTTTCTAGGAACAAACCCTCGCAAACTGGTATGAACTTGCATTTGAGTCAGATTCACTTGCTCACCAAGCTGAGAGAGTTACTTACCAAGGAAACTCCAAAAATATTAAAAAAAGTGCAATATTTTTGGGGTTTTTTTGCAAAATTTTAAAATTTTCTGAAAACAAACTTTTGCAGACTGGTATGCACTTGCATCTGAGTCAAATTCACCTTCTCACCAAGCTGCAAGAGTTAATTCCCAAGGAAACTCAAAAACTCTTGAAAAAAGTGCATTTTTTGGGGTTTTTTGGCCAAATTTTGAGATTTTCTGGGAACTAATCTTCATGGGTTGGTATGTACTTGTATATGAGTCAGATCCACCTGTTTACAAAGCCTCGAGAGTCACTTCCTAGGGAAACTAAAAAAATTGTTGTCTGAGAAGGTTCTAGGCCACTTTTTGCTCTTGGGAACCTTCACAGGGGCACTTTTTTTGGGATCTAACTCTCGCACACTTCTTTGTGTCCTTGTCTCAGTGAGTTGAAACTTCAGAGAGCTCTACGAAGGTTAGTTTTGAGTTTTGAATTTTTTTTCGATTTTTACAAAGGATTTTTGAATTTTTTTTGGGTTTTTCTCTGTTTTTTCGAAATCTGCTAGGAACTAACCCTGGCAGGCCTTTATGCAGGCCTCCGACAGTACCCTGGAGCTGCTGCCAGTCATGCGAAGTTCATGCCCACTGGTTTTAGAGAAATCAAAATTTGATGGGATTTTGGCTCTCTTTTTCCCTCCAAAAATAGATTTTGAACTTTTTTTTTTCTGATGTTTATGGATTTTAGGGATTAACGAAGGGATTGGGCGCTTGAAATTGATCCTCCCACCTCACAATCTCTCACGACAATACATTCAAACAAAAAATAAAAAACGGCAAAAACTAACACTACTCCATGCTAAACTACCCCAAAATTCCGATTTTTAGATGAAAAAGAATGGTGAGAGAGAAGAAGAGAGAGAGAGAGAGAAAAAAAAAACAAGAGGAAGAGAGTAAGAAAGCTATGCGGTGAAACGAGTGTGTGGCACTCCCCGACAACGGCGCCACTGTTGTGTTTTGATGTAGCATATGGGTCCGTCGCTGGGAGCTGCCCAACCTTGCCTTCACCTGCATAGCAAGAAGAAAGAGGGAGAGGAGAGAGAGGAGAAAGAGAGTGGAGAGAGGGAGAGAGAGAATGCCTAGGTTGAGAAAGGCTTTGGGGCTTCGAGCACCTACCCAAAGCTATTCTATCCCAACGTAGGGAGAGAGGGAGAAGAGAGAGGGAGAAGAGAGAGAGAAAGGAGAGAGAGAGAGAGATGGAGATGGAGAAATCAAGAGAGTTTCATTAGAATGAGAATGGAAGATGATACAATACAAAGGAAATGGCTCTCTTTTATAGATTTTAGAGGTGAGCCCCCTTCACTCTCATTGGCCACTTTATTGGGACAAAGATTCTAATCCAAGCCTTTAAAATAAACACAATTTAAATCTATTGGTGCCAAGAAAGCACAAGGGCACTCACATGATTCATGTGAGTTTTAAGTTGGGCCCTTTTAGCTTTTTTATTTGCAACTTGACTTAGGGCCTCTAATGTCATTTTAGAGTTTTAAGCCTCTAGTCTCTTATTCCTAGGAATTACAACTTGCTACTTGTGCTCATTGGGTTGGGCTTACATGTGCATGATGCCAGTGTCTTCGCACTTATTACCCTACTTACAATGTACTATGGCAGGGCCCACTAGGTAAGGCTTGGCCAACAATATTTTAAGTGGTGGGACCCACTTGTTTATTATTGTGCAAGAAATACCCACAACAGCCAGCCTACTCCTACAATACATGTAAACCAAAATGGTTCCGGACCTAGCAGAGCAGATAAAGACAAGAGCATTGTAGTTCCAGAAGGATCTCCTAGAAGATTGACAAGAGAACGGAGAGCGCTAGCAAGATTTGTGCCAGGCAGCTCAGCTTCTACATCAGAAGAGTTTTGTGGATTCAGTGGAGAACCACAAACATTCGAGAAAGCGATTGAATGTCCAAAGAAGGACAAATGGATACAAGCCATGAATGAGGAGATGGAATCCATGAGGAGGAACTAGGTTTGGACGTTGCAGCCATTACCAGATAAGCAAAAGACTGTAAAATACAAGTGGGTATACAAGCTAAAGTATGGACCAAATGGAGATATTCTTAAGTATAAAGCCAGACTTGTAACGAAGGGTTTTTCTCAGAGATATGGTATTGACTATGCTAAGACCTTTTCTCCTGTCGTGAAACATTCGTCCCTACGTTTACTGTTTTCATATGCAGCTGCTTATGATCTCAAGATTCACATCGTGGACGAGAAGACAACGTTCTTGCATGGCGAGCTAGACGAAGAAGTCTACATGGATCAATCTCCAGACTACATCTCGAATTCACTTCTTACTTATGCATGTAGAATGCACAGGAGTATCTACGGTATGAAGCAATCAATGCGACAATGGTATAAGAAGAAAGATCAAGCCCTGAAATCCTTGGGATTCAAGCCACTAATAGCTAATTCCAATGTTTATGTAAGAATTATAAATGGAAGATCATCATTGTAGCTGTATATGTGGACGACACTTTGATATTCTGCAAGAGTGAGGAGCTTATTGATGAGATGAAGTATGACATCTCGAAATATTTTGAGATTGCACTCTGAACAGTTCATGGTGTCAAAGCCATGGTTAGGTGGCCCAAGTTGTGGGGCAGGTGACAGCTAGGACCCCAACCAAGTGTGGCTTGAGGGGGAGTGTTGGAATATCAATCCATACTCTAGAGAGAACTATCAAACAGGGCGGATAGCTTAGTGGTAGAGCATCCCATCCAGTATGAGGGAGGTCCTGGGTTCGAATCCTAGTCTGTCCATCCATATTATGATTTTTGGATTTCTAACATGACAAAATTTCCAGATTTCACATGTGTGGGGAATGCCCACAAGTATGATGGATCTAATTAAGCTTTGTGATTAGCACAGTAACCTGATTCTAGATTGATTAACAAGATCTAGTTCAGAAGATATGGTCAAATCACAATCTAGCATGCTAATCATTAGAATATGATAGCAATAAATCAATAATGAACAAAAGTACAAGATATCAGTGTATTAGCATTAGCCTCAACCCGAGTTAGAGAGAGAAAGATAGAGAGATAACAAGCAAAAATTGTGTGGATCCAAAATGGCATGAGATAGCTACAAAGCTTTGGTTCTTCATCACAAAATATGAGGAGAGCTACACATATTTATGGAGTTTGAGGTAGCTCGAGGTAAAACCACATCCATCCATCAGTTAATGACATTTAAATTGGAAACTAGAGTCTATGTGACATTTGTCACTTCTCATCCATGAAACTCTACCAACTTTTTCCAAGTGTGCTAGTTCTAACTAGAAATGTACAAATCATCATGCATGTGTCCATTACACTTTGTGCATGCCTTGCATGTCACTATGGATCACTTATAACTAATGCATGTGAATTGCCACGAGTTTCTACAAGCATAATTTTGCTAATTCTATGTCTACAAACTATATGCAAGTTGTACTCATCAATCTAGATATGACATATCCATGTAGCTCGAGTTCTACTTAGGCCAAACTTGGCATTTTGCATTTATGAACAACATACTTGCATGGTACAATATTTGTAGCAAGCCTAAAGTCAAGATGAACTATTTTTCCATTTCAACAATCCTCCTAAAAACAATCTATATTGACTTGAACATGGATCTTGGTATTACTCCAAGATTGGCTCTATGCTTGATGAAGGAACTTTTGCTCAAAGGTTTAGTGAGCATATCAGCAATACAAGATGATGTGTCGATGTGCTCCAAGTAGATTTCCCCTCCAATGAGCTTCTCTCTCACGAAGTGATGTGCAACTTCAATATGTTTGCTCCTTGCATGGAATATTGGGTTGTTGGCAAGGGCTTGGGCTGAAATGTTGTCACACATGATCATAGGTAGGTCCTCTTCCATGATTATCTTTAGCTCCACTAGTAACCTCTTGATCCAAAGCACTTCTTTGTTGTTGTAGTGAGTGCCTTATACTCAGCTTCACACGATGAGAGTGATACAGTATCTTGCTTTTTGGAAAGCCAAGATATCAAGTTTCCTCCAAGATATATGACATAAGCACTTGTAGATTTTTGATCTGCTCTATCACTTGCAAAATCTGAGTCAGAATAACCAACAATAGAAAGATCTTCACTCTTATACAATAAACCATAATCAAAAGTTGAAGATATATATCTAAGTACTCTCTTGGCCATTTTCCAATGATAAATAGTAGGATTTTGCATAGACTGGCTCAACTTATAAACACTAAAGCTTATGTCAGGTCTAGTTATTGTGAACCAAATTAAGGAGCCTATAAGAATCCTAAAAAGTGTGATGTCCACGAAGGATCTTTCATCACCTTTGTTAGGATCTTTTACATTTTGCTCCGTAGGAGTTTCTATACTCTTACAATCTAACATATTGAGCTTTTTTAACATTGAAAGAGCATACTTGGATTGACATACAAAAGCTTTATCTTTAAGAAAGTCAATCTCTAATCCTAGAATGTAGTGAATTTTTTCAAGATCTTGCATCTTGAATTCTTTTCCAAGTGCAATCTTGGTTTCCTCAACTAACTTGATACAACTTCCTATCAAAATGATATCATCAACATAAATAAGAAGGATGACAATATCTTTATCAAAAAAATTGACATATAAGGGAGGATCATAGTTACTAAGATTAAATCCTAGTGACTCAAGAAAGGTATTAAGTCGAGAATACCATGACCTTGGAGCTTGCTTTAGTCCATATAAACTTTTGAAGAGCAAGCAAACTTTGTCTTTGTCATGGATGAACCCAATAGGCTGATCCATATAGATCTCTTCTTCTAGATATCCATTTAGAAATGCATTAGAGACATCTAGTTGAAGAACTTACCAACTGAAAAAACAAGCAACATAAATTATGATTCTAATTGATACCATCTTTGCAACTGGAGCAAAAGTCTCCTCATAATCAAGTCCATAAACTTGAGCAAAACCTTTAACACAAAGTCTAGCCTTGTACTTGTTGATTGTGCCATCTTGATTATACTTGACTCGAAAAACCCACTTGCAACCAATGGTGTGCTTGTTGGATGGAAGATCCACAAGCTCCCATGTCTTATTGGCCATCAAAGCATCATATTCCTCCTTCATGGCAAGGTACCATTCCTTCGAGTTGAGTGCATCATATACATCCTTTGGCTCCTCATGAGAAATAAAATAAGCACAATTGGTGGAGTTGATTTCCACTTGCTTGCCTCTATCTTCATAGGTAAACCTCCTAGGTTCGGATCTTTCTCTTGGAGATCTCCTTGGTGAAAAGATTCGAGGTGACTCCTCCTCAATTTTCGGCCCCATATTTCCATGATAGTCTTCAAGGGTGATGATTGGAGTATCTTTGTGAGAATCTTTGGACTCGGCCTCCTCAAGAATGTATTTTTGATCCTCATGGAATATAACATCCCTACTCTCAATTGTAGTTGAGGTAGAGCGAACATTGATTCTGTAAGCTTTCTTGTTGGATGCATATCCAACCATGATCCCTTTAATAGAGTTAGGATCATCTCTTTTCCTTGTTTCCAAGGGCACATGAACAAAGCAAGCACAACCAAAAACTCTAAGGTGATCTACCTTAGGTTTCTTCTTAAACAATACTTCAAAAGGTGATTTTCCAACAAGTGCATTGTGAGGTAATCTATTGCACAAATAGTTTACACAATTTATAGCTTCATCCCAATATTCAATAGGCAAAGAAACTTCAACTCGAATGGCTTTAGCACATTCACATAAAGATCTGTTTTTCCTCTTAGCAAATCCATTTTGAGATGGAGAATAAGCACAAGAAAACTCTCTCTTTATTCCTTCTCCTTCAAAGTCTTCATGAAACTTGTTGGAGATGTATTCACCTCCTCCATCACATCTTAAAGCTTTAACTTTGAAAGAAAACTGTTTCTCAACATAAGCTTTGAAGATTAGGAAGTGATAAAAAACCATAGCCTTTGAAGAAAGTAGATACAACCAAGTATATCTAGTAAAGTCATCAATAAACGTGACAAAATATGTTTCATCACCAATACTTTTAGAAGAGAAAAAGTGTACATTCTAGTGTATAAGCTCTAAAGGATGAGTAGTCACAACAACATCCGCCACGATTTGCGACGTGAATCGCGAGCTTAATTTTTTTTTTAATTCGTCACAGACGTCGGAAAAACACGTCACTATAAGGTCGTCGGAATCCGACGACTTTAAAACACGTTGCATTCCGACTGGCACAACGTGCCGGATAGCACAGAACAAAATTTCGGTGACGGGAATAGGTGCTGACCTGTATGTCGCAATGCGACGTCTGACGTGGACGTCGCAATGCGATGTCCTACATGGACGTCGGATTGCAATGTCCAAAGATGTCGCAAACGCTCTGACGTGGCTGTCGGAATGCGACGTCCTGGAATTTAGTCGGATTCTGACGTCTGTAAACACCGAAGGATGCCAAAATTTCACCGACGGATGTTTGATGCTCATCCGACATCCATCTGACGTATCTTTGGACGTTGGAATTCGACATTCTTAAAGTTGTCGGAGTCCGACGTCTGTTAACAGGATGATCAAAAAATATGTCCAACGTGTGTTTGACGTCTACCCGACATCTATCCAACGCGTTAGGATGTTGGATTCCGTCGTCCCAAATTAGGTAAAAAAAATAAAAAATGCGTAAAAAACAGCGCGTGCATTTTTCTCGGGCTGTTCTTGGAGTTGAGTTCTTGGAGAAGCGATGTTCGTGAATTGTTTTTAAAACAATATTTTTGAGTTGCATTCAACATTTGGATCAAACAACAAACTAAGCATGAGGTACTTTTCATTCTTAAACTACTTTTCACTTTATATTTTATTGCATTACTTCATGTTCATTATGAATGACAATACTTTATTGCATTGCTTTGTGCACATCATAAATTTCATTTAGATTTTTAGATATAATATTGATTGTTGTTTTGAAATCAGACATTTCTTAGTTGATTATTACGTCAATCCACATCCCTAAATTTGACATTGCAATTTTTGAAAAAAAAAAACATTGCACATATAAAAGCAATGGCTATATAGCACGATCATTTGCAATAATAATATTTTTCATAATATGAATTAATGTATTACAAAATTGGTGCTTTAATGTCGCACGAGTCTTTCTAGATCTAACATCAACTAGAACTTATAAACCTAATCTACTCGTCTTTGTCGTGACGTCCAGTCTGCATGAACACAAGCAAACAAACTACATTAATATTTAATGCTTGATCGTATTAAATTACATAAAATTGACGTCGAAATACAAACCACATTAGTATAAATACAAAAACTAGTACTTACATTTGGAGGATAACCCTCGCTCTTTAGTTTGTCGACTAATGCGTCGTACGATTCCCTGAAGGCAAATTCGTACTCCTCCTTAGTTGGCAGACGTCCATAGTCCGCCAACTATCCATGCATTTAATTGAAGCTGAAATCAATTTAGGCTACGTTGAAGCAGCTAGTCATAATGCATATTAAATAATAAAAGCATATAAAATCAAAGCATATAAGTTCACTTACCACACTTGCTTGCAATCCCGCCTTTCCACTCGAGCCCAACCTAGGATCGCCTATCCCATGCATCCTAGCGGCCACAACATCTTTCTGAATCTTGTATTTATCTGGTGTTCGTTCATCCACTTTTACACGGTTCCAATCATTTCTTGAACACCAGGAAGGCTTGGATTGCATGTCCCTATAAGCTCGTCGTGCCATATCACGACGATGCCTAATCCATAAGCTCATATGCTTATGAATTTCCTTCTCCTCGAATTCCTCTTCTTGTTGGAATTCGTCACGAAGGGTACCAATAACCTGTCGTTTATTGGCGGCAGGTTGTTCGGACCATTTACTAAATAATCTGTCGCCAAAATGACATTGGCATAAAGAATAGAGTCGGTCCAAAACCACCATTCCTTTTCTATTGGCAATTATATTGCCTTGAGGATCCACGTCATAATAAGGATTTGTGGATGACTCTTCGGTGGGGGCGGGAGCCGCGGCCTCCTGTGAGGGACCACCCTCATTTTGGCTAAGCATATTTTGCAGTTGTGTTCTTTGCTCGGGAGTTAATGATTCATATAAATTTTTTACAAAGTCTCCCGAGCTTTCACCACTGCCTGACCCCGACATGATTATACATTCATAAACATACAATACATTACAATAAACTCTAATATATTGAAATGAAGTAGAAAAGAAAATCGATTACAGAACTTTAATGCATATTGAAGTGAGACTTTCATACCTGTGTTAACAAAAAGAGAGAGATATGCGTGTAGAGCTCGAACCTACACCAAGATTGGCATAAGAATCATGTAAGCGACAATGTATAAGAATAGGTATATCTAAAAATTAAAACATTAGAATCATACAATAATTTTATGTTATTTGTGTTTTGTACTTGTGCATATATGCAGTTTATCACAACGAGATGAATTACATTCAGATCAGTCTAGCGATGAAGACAGTACTCAAGTTAACAGGGTAAGTGATAAACATGCATGTGTTCTTGTTCATAAAAATCTTGTTATTATAAGTTAAAATATTGTGCTAAAGTGACATGTACTTGATTTTTGTTTCTCGTAGAGAAATTATTTTCAAAATAAAATGTGGTGCACATGCCTCAAGTGTGATGGACAAAAGATGCGTGAAAGATGCATTGTTGAAAATCATTTGTGGAAGTTTGGATGAAAAGAAGAAGGTCAACCATCAAATTTGGAAGATGTTGAGGTTTGTTAATTTTATATGATTGTTTTTTATTATAATTTTCGTCAATCTATATATATCACTTATGAAATTTGTTTCATGTGTGTAGCCAATACATCGAATGCCATTCCACGAAGTTGATCCATTCGTGTTTAGTTACAATCAACGTCAAGTTTTGATAGACATGAGAAAACAAAGAATGAAACAAATTGAAGAGGCAAACACAATCGGAAAAGAGAATAATCAACTTAATTCTAATGATGATGATGATGAGGTGCAACATGATGAAGCAATGCACAACATGTTTGAATCTTACTTTGAAACAAATGAGAATGATGATATGCATGCATCTTCTAATGAAAACGGAGATCATGAACAATTTGAGATGGATGAAGACGAGATTCTATTGCGCAAGGAGGCAGACACTCCTCTATCAGCAACATACAAATGGAGTGATCGTAGCGTGACATCTCTATTCAAGTACTTAACGCATAACACTTTGTGTTTCAGTATACATCATACACTGCCATGTGGGCATATGGACACCATTACCGTGTTGAGAGTTGACAACAAGTGACGTACATATGATTGTGGTATAATGGCCAGTGCGAGAGACCCTAATGTCATTTAGGGTGACCTAGACTATGTCGGCACATTGCAACATATTTATGAAGTCGATTACGAGACTAACGACAAATAATTTATTTTTGACATAAAATGGTTTAAGGTCATCGTGGAAGCAACGCCACGATTAGAAATGATAACTCAAAGTTTTTTCAAATCGACTCAACAAAATGTATATCGATGGACTCTCATGACACTTTAGTATTGCCACGACATTGCGAACAAGTGAGACTCTAAAATTTCAATGTAATTAATATTCGCAATCCAATTATTTATGTATCAATCTTATAATACTAACTTAATTTTTTTTAATTCTTTGGCAGATTATATTCCATTTAGATCGAATAGACCCAAGATGGTGGTATGTGATCCAACTTAATGCAAGAAAACGACGCGTGTTTGAAGGAAAAGATATTGTTGAATTGGATACACACGACGAACCACCACCCAATTTTGGCCACATTTTGGAAGAACCTGAACCACTCATCCAAACTCGAAATGATGTCAAAATGATGGGAGAAGAAAGTACAAATGAAAATGATGAGATTCCTACGATCGTACAAGACCAGATTGGGGGTAATTTGAGCCCCCCACGTTTGGATGAGATAGAATTAGAAGAAGATGAGATTGAATATGAGGGTAAATCACATCATGAAAGAGACACGATCGGAAATTTATGATTATACTTAGACCTAGATTCAGATGAGTGTCAAGACTTGTGTGATGACAAAAATGATGTAAATGATGAGAATGATCTATGATTATCTATTATTCTTTTTTTTATATTCATCGCAATATTTTTTATGTATATTGTTATAGATAGAGTTGAATGTGATAATTATAATACCCGAACCTTGCGGTTATGTCCTATTTCAGAATGTCACCACATAT